>JAUNZM010000085.1:2400000-3000000 GCA_033459285.1 Clamator glandarius | reverse complement strand
TTCAGGCTTTGAGGAAAAAATGAGATTATATAGCAAAGAAAGGAAGCTTATACCCGTGGTATAAGCTTTGAAAGAAACACAAGGTTTCAAACTTCCTAGTTGTACATGAAAGGGAACTTGGACAATGAGGGTGGGGAATGGGAAAAAGAAGCTATTTGTGGGTTTCCAGCAGTATTTCTCCTGTGTCAGAGGCACATATGATGGTATCACCCCTTCACACGACTAAATCTCATTTCTTACTCAGAACAAAAGCTTTGGCCAGGGCGTGGTTGCCATCCAGGGATGCAGGTGCAGCTTTGCCAGTACACCCCAGCTCCCCAAAGAGAGAACACAGACACTGCCTTTGGGTCTTTTGGGACTACTGGGAAGGTGGGTGCATGCTCCACGGGCACCCTCTCAACATAAAGTTGCTTTAGAGCTGTGATAAAAGCCAAACTATTAGGGCTAAAGCTGTCCTCCAAGAAAATGGAGACCTTTCAGATGTTTTTCTTGTCTGAAAAATATCAAATTCAGCTTGCCTTAAGACAGTTGTTGTCTGGTATGTATAATTAGCAAGTTCATTTACCTGCCTTGGGGCAGCCCAGTAGTCATACATCCTGTGGTAGTCACCACCTACACACACGGCTTCTGCTTCTTATCAGCTTCTCCATTTTCAAAAGCTTGTGCTACATTTCAGCATTTTGGGAACAGCTTGCCACATTTTCTGTTTGCTTTGTGAATACAACAACAAGCCTGAGCCTCACTTGAGCACAAAAGCTGCACATGGCAGGTCTCTAAAGGAGAGAGAACAGCATGATAAGCCTCAGAGCAGCCCCTGTTTCACTTCTAACATCTGGCTTGCACTCCTCAGGGTGTCACAGCAGTATTTATGAGACAGCTTTTGCTTAATTCAACGAGTGCCAGAGAGCCAAACCTGGTAGATTCCCCTGCATTTGGGACCAAGTGTCCCCTGTATGAAAGATGTTGATGTTCAAAGATGGACCAGGAAAAGTTTGTTTAATGTATGTGTATACACCACCTTCCTACGAGCTAGAAATCCTCCTTGCAAGAGTGGTGAGTGGCAGCAGTACTCATTTGTTAGAGTAGTATATAATGAACAAACTTTGTCCTGTTATCTCTTAAATTGTGAAAACATGTTCTCCAAAGCTCCAAAATTTTAGTTCTGCAACACAAACGGAGACCCTCAGGAGTCTCTCACAAGAGAAGGAAGGCACCAGGACTTCTCTGAATGTTCTGGGTTTCATCTCAGACCTTGTTCCTCCTCTTTTACTTCATTTCTGGGTTGAGATTGCAGTGTTTCTAGTCACAAAGGAACATCAGCATGGTCTCATGACACAGTTGGCCCAGCCATAATGAGACAAGGGAATCTGGGCCACATGGGGAAGCAGGTCCCACCATGGCTGATAGCCCATCTTTTTGTTTTTAATTTATTTGTTAGTGGTTTAGCATGTGACCACCCAATACCCTGCAGAAGAATAGCGTGGGCAGAGGACTAGATTAAACCAAACTGTTCCTGCTCAAACTCATGTCATGTGAATGACAAACTGTTGACTTTCAGCTTGGAAAAATCTGTCCCCATCTGTCTCCGGGCACCCCACACTCCTTCACAGTGTGGGTTCTGGGCTGCAGCAATCATCCATTTGGAGGGTCATCAGCAACACTTCAAGACTCTCCTGCAAAGATCTGATGACTGGATCCCTTCCTTTTAAATAAGAACACCCATGAAGCTGAAAGCACCTGGATGTACACAAGGGGTCCTATTTCCCAGACCGAAGCTTGTCCAGGCTGCCCGATGATGGGCTGTGCACCCCTGTGGCTCACGCCTATGGACACAAGCAATGGGAGCAGAGCTTAGAAAGCCCCATTGTTTGTCTCCAGTTTATGTCCACAGGGCCACAAAGAGCAGAGTTTTTCAAATTATATTCTAGCATTAGCTCTTTCTCTAGAAAGAAGCAGCTCCACCTGGAGAGGCCAATCTGCACCCTCATATCTTTAATGCTGCATGCATCGTCTGCTACAAAGGCAGTGTCTGTATGGGAACGCCTGCCCGATTTGGCTTTAATCTTGTTTTCTTTTTTGTGCTCTTGAAGGTTAACTTCAGAGTTAGGAGCTCAAACCCACGGTCTTTTGCTCAGAGCCCGCACCGCATGCAAATACCAGTCCCTTTCTCACACGGCATTTAACCTTGATGTGAAGGAACTGTTCCTGCAGATGAGAGAGGGAGAGATCAAGGAGTACATCAGCAAGGCCACGGCTCTGTTTGTACTCCAGCTGCCTGACGTTTATTGCAGTCTAGACGATACAAAATGTCTCGATTGTGTGGCTCTGGTCCATGGACATGCACAGCCTCACCCGGGGAGTCAGCCTGCTGCAGGGATGCAAAGCACTGTGATGCTTTTCATACAACAGCATCGTTTTCCCTGCATGATATTCTACTTTGTACAATGCAAGTTTGCACCCTGCAAGTCTACTGGCTTCATTTACATGGGGATTACTCACATGACGGTATTCCTTAGATACCAGTGTAGAAACCACTGTCCTGTCACACCAGGCACAGGGCACCTTCAGAAGTACTCACTTATGTCTCAAGAGATTGCAGTTAGGCAGAAGTGGTGGTAGAAGGAAAGCAGGCACATTATACTTGTCCTGCAGAGGGGGAAGGCGCTGTGCTTCGCAGCAGTTCTGTGGGACCTGTCCTTCGCGGAGCTGGGTGACCATCCACAGGTCAGGGCAGCTCCTTGGGCACCAGCTCCACAGCATGACCTGGGACTGCCCATCACACCTTCCTCACCAGAGCAGCCCACAAGCATTAACCGCTATGGACACCTCAAGGGGAGATAGTAGACAAAGGGCAACATTGTCCCACTCCTTAGGCCGTAAAGAGAAGCCAAAATTCAGTCTTTGGGGGGGTTTCTGAACTTAAAATGGGAACAGAGCTGGGTACCCTTCCCATGGCTTCCTGTCCATGTGAGCAATGTAACCTCGAATAAAGACTGCTTCTCCCACTCATCTGCTCTGACAGTCTGTGTGCACTTATGGGTCTGTAATGTAATACAACTAATAATTTCCTGTTAGTTGTTTAGTTCTGGTGAGGATTTGTGGGTTAAATTATGGAAACACAGTACGTAAAGGTGTGGGGAGGTTCCGGCAGCTATACAGCACCTCAAAGAAGTATGTTCCTCTGATGGCAGAGCTGGATGTTCCCTGCAGGACTCGCCCTATCCTTGCTGGTCAAAAAGATGAGCATTTATCAGAGAAGGCAGGAGCTGCCACAGGTAACTGGTGGCAGAAGGTGTGGTTTGCTGAGGCACAGGACAACAGCTGAAGCTGTGAGGTGCTTTGGGACTGCCTCCGTTTTGGGGTGGAAATGAATTACTGTCCTTTCTGGAGAAGCTGTGCTTCTCGCACATTATTAAAAAATGCTTCCAAAATACTGAAGTAATTAATATTTAATGATGTTTGTTGTTCAGGGTAAAATCTGAAAAACCATAGATGAATACTGGCAACGAGGTGCTCTTGCCACAACAGAGATGTGCTCGCTCCCGGTCTCACGGCTTTTCTGGATGCTGAAGAAACTCACGAGCACCTCGTGGGGCCGATAACCCTCAGCACACCCTGACCGCAGAAGTCTCCATGCAGACAGCCCTGCTGGTGGGTGAGGAGAGCCAGAGGGTAGAGCACGCTGGTGCCAGCCCTGCCAGGACAGCCCCTCTGAGCCCTGGGCCTGTCTCTCACACAGAATTCATCATGGCACAACTCGTCTCCAGCAGGGCAGCCCCAGCGCCGGCTGGGAAGAACCAGGCAGGCAGGGAACCCAGTGTTTGGAAAGGAAATTGCTTGCTCTTACGCATGGTCCCTTGTTTTGAGTTGAGGGGTATAACTGGGCCAGCTTTTCCCCTTTCCCGTTTCACAGCTATTCCAGATGTTTCAGCTGAAGATTAGGACTCCCCTGTGTCAGAGACCCCGCAAGGCCTGGGAGTTCCTCTAAGGTCCAGGCCTTTGTTAGGCTTACGCCATGTGCAAGGGGTCAGCTCTCCTGAGGGGCTTTCTGCACAGCCTAAATCACAGCAGATTAACAGGATTTTATACAGGAATGAGTAGGAGTTGCTTTCTGCCTGTATTTATTTGGACTAGTGCCGATAACAGCCTGGGGATTTTCCAGACAGCACAGTCTCTGCTTGGATTTCTCCAAACAAGCCTGAGCAAACAGACAGACAGCATCAAGGGAAAGAACACCTAAGGAAGATTCCTTATGGCTGGTTCTTATCTGCACCACACTAGGCTGCAGGGCAAAAACAGACTGCCTCAAGGACGACAAGAACAGCACGTTGACTTGCATTGGAAAGGGAAAAAAAATAAAAAGGATCGTTTTAACCAGTGCCCCAGGTTGGTAGCTCTTCCCTGACCCCACGAGCAATCCGACTGTGCGGGGCTTCCCTTGAGCTCCCCCAGGTTTTACAGAGTGGTACAAAATACTACTGCATTCAACTGTTTGGTACAGACACCAAAACCCCCTTCCGAGCAATGGCCAACACAGCAGGTTTGTGAGGTTTCTACCACGGTGGTACTAGTGATTTTTAATTGCTTAATCCTGCTGGTAACACTTTTCCTTTTCCATTTTTCCTGCCGAGGGCCAAGTGATCATTCAGCCAAACACCTCGTACTGCACCAGCACAGCAACCCCAGCTGGTTCAGCGTCTCACTCCAGACAGAACCACTGCATGGTTAGTTAAAGAATTGTTTGAGACAAAACTTTAAATCTCCACCTTCTGATTTGCTCTATGAGGAGGAAAGCCTCTTTTTCCCCTTCTCCTACATCCCTATCAGCTATATGCTGACAGCAATGAGCTGCTGGGCATTTGCCACGTTAGAGATACAGGAATCCCATTTACAATCCCCTACGTACAAGATCAGTTATAAGGTGCACAGCGTGACATACGTATTGAGGTTGCACTCAGAGGTGAGAGTGAAGTCTGACACATTTCTGTATCAGTGAAGGCTAAAAGCAAGCCCCCAGGAATCACCAACTCCAAAAACTCTACACCCAGCAGTAAGCTCTTGGCTTAAAGCTGAGCTCCTGGCTCCATCTGCTGCCAGAGAGGTGGAAAAGACGAGAAGGAAACAAGCAGCAGCAACAGCCAAAAAAATAAAACAAACCTGTTTTTCTACTTAACTAATCTGCTCACATTGCTGTTAGAAGACAAACAAAAGAGAGATTGCTTCATCATGGAAACTTCTAACAGGTTCAAGATGTGCAGGTCTTTACTAGGTCATGACCGACAGGCATTTGGATCCCATTAAGTAAGTAATCTATTTTGGTAATTTTTAACATTAGAAAATACCGTTTGATGACATGAATTCATGTGTTTGCAGCTGCATAGAAGCCCAGCTAAAGGACATCATAAGCATGTTTCTAAGACTGTCAGCAGGAAAAGAAAACAAAAAGGGAAATCTGCTTTATGTGTTTTCCTACCGTCACTGTTGACAATGTTGCTCTTGCCTTCCAGTGTCTCATGTTGTGCCTTTAAATCTTGATTTACATTTATCCACAAACAGATCTTTTTTTATGCCAGTACATATACTCCATGGTTTCATGCAACATCCCACACACACTTCTGCCAAAGTGCACGGGCACCCAGCACCACTGGGCGTTATTCTACAAATAAACCTCCCAGTGAAGTCCAGGGCAGCCCCAGGTGCCCCAGGAATGCCAGTTTGCCTCTGGGGTGCTTAGATCACCTTTCTGTATTTGCACAGCACTGAACACAGTTGCTATTCACTTAGAAAAGCTTTTCGTACACTTGATGCAAAGGAACAGCAGAAGCTGTTTCACAAAACTCCAGGCAGTCAATATGATGGGGACGGATGGAGCTTCCACAGCCAAAAGGTAACATTTTGTGGATGCACACATACATCTTTACAACATGATTGCTGTGTAGCTCCCGTTAAGGAAACCTGAACCCTCTGGAGAGGTACCACAGATCTCTTTCAAGTACCATTTTAAAAATAAATTTAAATTACACCAGCAAATAGCACCACCCAAGAGATAATCTTTCCACACTCTCAGCTCTCGCTAACACAAAGTAAGTAAGGTATTTGAGAAACACTGGGGAGGTACAGAAAGAGTGCTCTCTGAGCTTAACTTTCTTACTTTTGCACCCTCTACAAAGTTACAACGCAAAAAAACAAAATGTCTTGTATAATTTCTTTGCACACGTTGAAGTGCATGTTACACTAATTTGTGAATTGCATTCAGTTTGGCTGCCTCCAAACTAAGCTTTGCTTGGGAGCAGCCTCTGGCAGCACTACAAACACTTGAGCAACAAGTGGAACAAGTACAAACCCAAAAGTGCTGAGCTGCTGGCACTATGCGGGTAAGGATACTTTATTTGTCTGCATTTTTTCACTCATAAAAGCCCTAAAGAAAATGTCTGAGGCTAATTAAAACCCCACACAACAAAAGCAGAGCCTGACTGACAAGCACATTAGTTATGCAGGCAGCTATGTTTGAGTTTGGGAGCCTTATGCAGTGTCACTGAAAAGCAGCCAAATCCCAGTTTGTGCTTGGGAGCAGACAGACAATAAAACTTCCCTTGATAAAGCAAGCCCTTCTTTTGCCCTCTCCCCTTCTCAAAACTGACACATCTTATCAAAGGCAGATGATCTTTCTGACAGCCTGTAATTTCGCCACTCTGCACTCTAGAAGCAGAGCAGCTTTGACCTTTCCATGAGCCGTTGCAGCTCTTCCTTCTGTCTCACAATAAAAAAAATGCTGAGCTCGAGGTTAACTGGTGACAGGCTCAGTATCTGAGAAGGGAAGTCCTGGTTCCCATCTTCACTCCCAAAATTATATATAAATTCCATACTTGTTTTAGCATTGGACTGTAATTAAAACAAACACCAAAAATAACTTGTTTGCTTTAGCTCCTAGGCTGCAGCCACACACCCTCGTCTGCTTTCCACCCTGTTAGGTTTCCAGTGGTTTGCACCCAGCAGTGTTGTTTCACAGGCATGAGCAGAGTTTGTCCCTCACTAGGAGGGCAGACAGTGACCAATGCACTCGTGTAGGACATAGGGTGCTCTAGTTCTGAGCTGCCTCCCAGCCACCACTGTATCCCTGCCAAAGGCAAGAACCACTGACCACTGCACCTCACCAGGGCCCTTGCCACCCACACCTTGTACTTATACTGGGAACAGACAGATGAGCTCAAGAACTTTGCCATCCTCAGTGCTGTTCCTGAATTTCTGAGCTGCTCAGGCAGGTACTGTGGACCTACCTTCCTCGCAGGTAGCTTTGACCACAGGAAGAATGCAGGGTTAGACCAATTCAGGGAACATCCAAGTAAAAACCAGAAAAGTCCTTAATTACGTCATTAAATAGGGGCAATTTAGGATGACAGTTTGTGACTTGTATTCAGAGGAGCTATACATACCAGGATTTTCATAAGCTTGTCAAGAAAATTGGACTTAGGAAGCAATCATAGTATAAATTAAAAGCCCAGAAACCAGTCAGCAACAGTCTGCTGTAGGAAGAGAAACATTGCTCAAGTTTTGAGACACCTTGGCCTAGGCAATCTGCAACCATAAAATGGATTGGACAAGATTAGAGCTCAAACAGATCACCAAAAGCCAGAGAAATAGTCTCAGCAATAGAGAACCAAGGTCAGCAGAGCAGACCACAACATTTTAAATGTGTGTAATTCTTGCTTATCACACAAATAAAACACAGGAGAGAGAAGAAAGGACAGGTTGAAAACTGTCCTCTCAGCAAAATAGTTTGCACAAAAGGGAGCCTGGGGGCACAGGCTGAGATAGAAGTATGATGTTACTGCGGGAAAACACCAGCCACAATCCTGGGGCATGAGCTACAATATGGCACACAGGCCAGAAGAACCAGTCCAGCTCTGCTCAGCCTTGCGAGGGCACAACAGGGCCTTGAATCGCACAACAGCAGGAAGGATGGAGGGCTCTGGAAAACACTATTGCTTAGGAAAGAACTTGTATTTTAACTAGGGAAGGAGCAATGACTGAAACAGGAATGAGAACAAGCGTTGAGTGCGTAAAAGGCTGTTGCAGAGAAGGAAAATAACCTGCCAGACAGCTCAAATGGGCAGCAAGAGAGAGAGAATACAGCAGGAGACTTGCTGACAGTCAGGAGAGGGAAGCACTGACACAGAGAGGAGTCTTCTGCAGGGCCTGATCATGTCCTTTGTCCTTGCAAATGCCATTACTCTACAAAAAAATAAAAATTTTGGCTGCTAAGGATTTTGGAGAGGGTTACCTTTTGGTTTCTGAAAGGGCTCCAACAAATGCTGTTTACATGATGATTTCTTTCAGTTATTTTCTGCCTTTCCAGTCAGATGACATAAGCACAGCTTCCAGAAATGCCACTTACCAGGCAACACCTTTCAGCATTTATTCTCATTCCCAAGACTGACAGTCACAGTGACACATCATCCCTTGCACCCCTTCCCAAACTGCAATCAGCCTTTCTTCATTCTCAGCAAATGACTGCTCGTTTTGTCTCACCCAAACAAGGGAAAGTCCATGGTTCTGCAACCCTACCCAGCACGCTGGCTCACTTCCACAAACTAAGCTGCCTTTAAAACACCACGGGACTACCTACCACTTCCAGTTACAGCCCTGTGACTGCATTTAAGCCCTGTGCCTGGCAAAGGGAACATTTTGCAGTTTAATCTGGCTTTAGTCTCAGCTAAAACCATCTCAGTTAAGATACACAAAACAACAACCAGGAGCAGCCACTTCCATAACTGCACACAGAATGCTGTATCTGCAGTGTCTGAAAGCACAGGAGAACAGAAGCACCACCCTGTAAAAAAGCACAGCAGTAGCTTCCACATAGAGATGGACAGAAATACGAACACTACCAGGCAGCACATGCTGGGGCTCAAAGGCAAATACATGTCTCTCTTCATTGTCTCTTTTCATGTATACTGAGTACTCTCGTAGCACACTAACATTCTTTTTAATGCAAGGCATGTTTTAATATAAACATCCAGATTATAGAAAGTTTTATAACAGTAAAACCAGATCTATATGTTTAGATCTATTTTACAAGACTGCAAAGCCAAACACTGAAACCAGCCTTGAAAACAGCATCTCTTGTTGTTCAATCAAAACATTTTGCATACTGAACACGGCTCAATACTTGTCAGGTTCACCCAGTTTGCCAAGCCTTCAGTTCTGAAGGTTTTTCTAGCAACAAATGAGAAACAGGAATTCATCCATAATGTCAAGTGTCCTATGGACATCTCGCCAAGGGGTAGAAATGCCAAATGTAATGTTTTGGAAAGTCATTTGAGAGTGAAACACCACCCTTTATATATATATACATATATATATGTATATAGAAATTATACTTTAAACCTGGGCCAAGACTTTCAGCAATTACCGGATTTCTACCAGTATCTCCCCTCAAACATTGTGAGTTAACTGTTCTATAGGTACCTGACCAAAGGAACAGAACCTCACCACTTTATTTCCTAGTATTCCAAGACTGGAAACTCTTTAAAATCATTCATTACATTATAATGGCTCTGAAGAAAATAAAGACATAAATATGTTTTAAGAGGTAAATCCTCTTAGATAAAAGCAATGAGAGATGCTAGCTTCAAGAGCAGGCCTTCATCGCACCTATTTCAGCCCACCACCTCAGGTCATTCAGCAGATACATTTTAAAAGCCACATGTTCAGAAAGACAGAATGGTCTTATGAATTATTTCGATGCACTCTCTGATTTCATCCTCCTTAATCACCAGCGGCGGTGCCAGCCGGATGATATCACCATGCGTAGGCTTGGCAAGAAGTCCGTTATCCCGAAGTCGCAAACACACCTTCCAGGCATCATAGTCTGCAATTAAAGGAAAAAAATAAAGAGACATTTACACTACAGCAGAAAAAGTGGCACAACAGCTGCACAGGGTGACTGGAGCCAGACTGTGAACTCCCTGCCACCTGGCAGCAAAAAGGTGAAGTGTGCTCCTTCTCACAAAGGAAACAGTCCCTTCAGAGCACTGAGCTACTCCCCAGGACAAGCAGCAAATGCACAAGCCTGTTGCAAAACTGCAATTGATTTGAAGGGACTCACAAGTTTGCCTCCAGCACACCAAGTATTGCTCCTTCACAGCTGAGTGCTTGAGTAGCCTTACATGCAGGGACTTGTGCAAAGGGGAGGTCAGAACATCTGGATAGGACTTCAGACAAGGCTACATTTGTGCCTGGATTTCAGAAGCTAAATCTCCCTGCAGGACTTGATCACTCAAGTGTATTCACAACAAGAGTTGTCTGCTCTGGCAGCTAAGCATTTTTTTCTGACATAATTCAAGGTTTTCATCCCTAGACACTTGTTTTCTGCCATTAGCTTTTTCCTTCACCATACTCCCTTGCATTTGTTGCCCTCTTACTCTCCTGGAAAGAACCAATCCCAGCCAACCCTCTCACAATCTGACAGAAACCAGTGCTCCTGATGTGGCTGGTTTTCTTTTGATCAGGAGACAAAAAGAGCATTCACCATCAGGCTTGAACATTATCAAATCATAAAACAATTCAAATCATTTTAAAAAAATGTTCACAGTTACTGAGTAAAAAAACTCTACTTTTAATAGCATAGAGTCACTGAATAAGTTTTCAGTCAGTATCAGAGTATTGCGGCTGAGATCTAAACCCCACCGTGACGCCTCTAAGCCATCCCCCTACTCCCCTAAGATACTTCCAATTTAAATAGAAAAATATTTCTCATGTTATGATTGTGCAGTGGGTTTCATTTCATTACCTTTGGTTTCCCGAATCACAATTGCATTGAGCAGCCCTCTTCCTCTCACAGACGTTACAATATCAGACGGTGTCTTCATGAGCTCATTTCTTAGGATGTTACCCATGATTTCTGCATTTTTAGCCAAGTCTTCCTCTTCAATCACCTGAAGGAAAGACAGATCTACAGTCACCTGAAGGGCACTGCATCTGTTTCACAGACCACACCAGTATGGGTGACTCATGACTCTGCAATACTCAGACATAAAAGCTGGTGTATCCAAAGTGCTGCTGCAAAGGCCACACACCCCAGTAGACCAGTATTAAGCCTGTTCTCATTTGTGTTTACAAGAGACAATACTCACTCTGAGATTTTATTCTAAACTAACTGCTTTTTATTTGCTGTTACTGACAAATAAAAGGAAAACCTCAAAATCTGCTCCACGTATTGATTAGAGATGACGCTTTGAGTGACTTGCTTTACATGTAGGCTATTATGCAGTCACTGGTTAATTAAAACATGGATTCTGGACAAGGCACTTCATCAGCTTCTGTTGGAGCTCCAGTTGTATAAACATGTTATCCAGCTCACAGAACAGCAACCTCTGCAATGCAGCACAGTAAAACAAGCCAATTTAAAAACATCTTTGTGAAATTAGTGACAAATTCACATAAGTGCCTTGAAACTCCTCTAGATAATGTATTCAATGGCAGAAAAAAAATGAAGACCATAGAAATGAGGACACATTTTCAGTAAAGACTTTGGAATTTGTTTTGTGATCTATGCAAACAGGTAACCATTCCCAGTTTTCCCCGCTTACTTACAGATAGATTTCTCCTCACAGCATAACAGATAATATGTATTTAAGCAAAGATCTTGTCAGTGCAACAACTTTTTGTCTTTGGAAGTCAGATCTATAAAATACACAAACCTCCAGTGCTGCCATTGCAACACGGCAAGCTAATGGATTTCCTCCATATGTAGATCCATGTTCACCAGGCTTAATAGTCAACATCACTTCATCATCACACAGCACCGCTGAGACCTAAAATGTAAATTGATTTATATATATATTTATTTAGAAGGGTAAAACTAAGTATCTATGAAGCAAACTTCTCCTCAGGGCTCGGGCAAGGATAATTTTCAGTCTGTGGTGAGATAAATTACATTTACACGTCCAGCTCTGTAGAGAGGAGAGTGTATCTGACAGTCACACAACAGTTTAATCCTTTAAATACACTCAGCTATACTGGTAACAGAAAATATCTAACTACGGCTGAGGAGCATTTCTCCAAACTGAGTATTATTTCAAGACTTTAAGCTTCAATACTCTCTTTAATAACTCAGAAATAGCTTCAATCAGCCAAAATAGTTCAAGGCAGGTTGTAACTTCCCGCCTAATCATCAGGAAATTAAGTCACTCCAAACAGGATAAAACCAGTCACATGGGCATGCCAAACAAGCGAGACAGTGCTGGTTGCCACCCTAACAAGTCAGGTATCAACACAGAAAACTCAAGATACTGTACAGCCAATTCAGCTATAAATGCAGCATTATGGATTCTATGATTTTCACATGTGATCTCACAGGCTGGACTATCTGCACAGCAAGTCATAGTGAAGCTTGTAAGCACCATTTTCCAGGCACAACAAACATCAGATCTGTTTGTCTTCCAGCTAGCAGGCTTCCCGTGGTAATTACTTACAAATCATTATTCAGCAATTGGATGTTTCTTTGTTACTCACAGGATATAATCCGCCAGAAAGAGCTTTTCCAAGAAGGATTACATCAGGTCTCACATTTTCATGGTCAACTGCTAACATTTTCCCTGTCCTGGCCAAACCAGTCTGTATTTCATCAGCAATGAACAGAACCTTGACAGAGACAAAAAGAAGATCCACACACAACAATGACTTTCACTCCCATTCTCAATCCAAACTCCCCATCCAAACAATGCAGCAGTGTTGTACAGCATGAGTGAAAGATTCCTGCTATATGACACCAAGAACACAAAGGTATTTCCTTCATGTTCTCCAAGCCTTCTGGAGACCAACGTCTTCTACAGAATGTGAAACTACTGACAAGTGAACACACTGTCCCCTCCCCAGCCTCTTTAGCACATTTTCTGTATCAGTATCCCTGCCCTCTTCCACCAAAAGAAAAGGGAATTATGACACAGTACATGAGGTTCTGCATCTTGCATCTGAGGATGCCCTGACAAGGTACACCACCATAGTGTGTAATGTTTAAGCCACCTTGTTACAGCCAATTCCTTACGTTGTGCTTTGTGCAGAGCTCCCGCACTCCAGTGAGATAACCTTTGTCAGGAACAACCACACCTGCTTCACCTTGAATTGGTTCAACCATGAAAGCCGCTACGTTGGGGTCCTGCAGTGCCCGCTGTAAAAATAGACATGTGGATAAGAAAGATAAAAAGGAAAAAACTTCTTCTCGGGGGTCAAATTTAGAAAATGTGGAGATTAATACCTGTAGCAGAACCTAACTCTAACCCTTGTGTTCTGCCTCAAACGACAACAACAGCATTCATGCCAGGCAGTTCCACAAGTGTCACCTCAGTTCCAACACAAAAGCTTATGTCACTATTTGCCTCGAAAAATTAGCTGGTGTGCTTGCTTGGGAAGCTACAAACCTTAAAAACTGTACACCAAGAAAAACAGGTTATTGTATCCATTCGTAAATCACCTCAGGAATAGGCTCAGTTTTGCATTACCCTACATAAGACAAACAATTGCTCAATGCTGCCCCAGTTCACCTCAAACAAAAAGGAATGGAGCCTCTCCAGAACAATTTTGTCATCTTAAAGCAAAGTCCATGTCTACATTATTGCACCATCAAGTTCTAAAAGGTCTAGAAGTCCACCAGACAGACATATAATGATTCCCAGTACAAGCTCACTACAGCCTTCCTCAGTATTGCCCCATAACCAGAACAAATGCAGTTATTGGACTGATGGATATGGATCAAAGCCTCAGGTCCCCAGAGTGCATTCAAATAAAGCTGGCTGAAAACCATTAAATACTTGGAGCTTTCACAATGGGCAGCCTTAGGTAGATTCAAATCTGAGTAAGCTTTTCCACATTGCAACTACAACACACAGACCTTTGTTTGTCATAATCAAGCTCCCAGGAAGAGAGCAGCTCTGTCCCACAAACCCTCTGGTCTCCACAGCTGACCCGCTTGTACTGAGCAGAACCAGTAGGCACAGAGGACTGACTAAATGATCACTTGCAGAGACCATCCAGATGATGGAAAAGGGGCAATACCAACATTCCCAGTGCTTTGGGACTATCCGCGTTTCGCTGGAACCCTCTTGCCTCCCAGGTCCAGCACCCTGTGGCTGCCATTGAGCACCATCTGCCCTTCAACACCCACGCCCACATTACAAGGCTGGGAAATTTTAGACTGATCGAGATCACCCTTCCCAGAAGCCTGACAGAATGCACCTTAAAACCTAGGGTAATGCAGAATTATCAGCACTTCAGCAGCTCAAGCAGAACACCAGCCTAGCATGGTTTTAAGGGTGTTGTGAGGAAAGCAAGGACAGATATTTGTTACAGAATCCCAATTCCTGGGTTTGGAATGCATGCAACCGATCTGAACTCCTTTGCTGTCTATCTGCTGTTCTTTTATACCTTGAACATACTCATGACATGGGAAACTGAACAGGTTTGTGTGGTTTTCTTTTTATATCCTAAAGCAAAACTGAAAATCAAAACCAGTGCAAATATACACACACTTCCTACATATTATAACATATCTATTTCTTACACATGTCTAAATACATTTATCTTGATGTAAAAGCACAAGTTTTAAAGGATAAAATTCCGGTTTTCCTGCCTTGCTGTTTACCAAAGAAACTGCAAAATGATTTCTTAGAAGAGAACACAAGTTGTCAAATACCTCAAGTGCTGGTAGGTCATTGTATGGGATCACTTCAAAACCCGGCATGAAGGGTCCAAATCCATCATAGCTTGAAGGGTCGGTAGAACTAGAGATTGCAGACATGGTTCTGCCCCAGAAGTTGCCAGCTAACATTAAAAAAAAAAGGGGAGATTGTTACAAAACTGAACAGTTTATCAGACATCACAGCTTCCGCTTGTTAATGCATTTAAAGAGTTGTCTAACATTAGAATACTAGCATTCTCCTGCTAATTGTTAGCATTTCACATCAATGCCATAAATACATTATGCTGTTCTATCAAAAGCATGTATGAAATATGACAGAAAATTATAAGACCTGGCAAGTATAGACAATAATTTCTGTAAACATTGTTAGTAGTCCAGGAAACTGAAAACAATCCAGGAAGATGACATCTTTTTAAGGAAGATGCAAAGATTTTACACAAATACTATCCATTAAATGCAGAGGGGGAAAAAGTAAACACCACCCAGAATTTAGGTCTTAAAAATAAAGCTGCCAGTAAGCGTAAATCAAAAATATATTTCTGTGCATGTCAGAGTTTCAGGAGAACCCATTGGTGTCTGTAGAAATACAGTGACATTGCCCTATTCATACAGAAACATCAGTTAAAACACCTAGGACCCAGCCACCACCCAGGCTGGGACACACTCATTTTAATTCTTCAGCTAAACCAACACACTATCAAGCTAACTGATAATAAGGAGCTTAACAAGCCTAAGGAAGATTAAGGGTTCAACGCCTTCACAGCATTACAGGCCTTTTCTTCCCCACTCCAATTCCTTTGTGTAACTGTGACCCGAGGGCAGAGGATGTTCCCAGCCCACAGGAAACCCCATGGTTGGTTATTACTGCTGGTTATTACTGTGTAGCCAGCTCCAGGCACCCCTTTGTTCTGATTGCTAGTGCACACAGCATCGCACTGCTCACACAAAGATCTCCTGGCCACACTGTGGGGAGCCACTCATCACCCCAGCACTACCTTAGTGCTGTCTACGTACCCCAAACTGAAAACACTGGAGGCTAAATCACATGAAACAGAGCAGCCTATGTGCTGGTGGCAGGCTGTCTCTGCCCCAGTACACCAGTTACTGTATCAGCTCACTATCAAGCACAGAATCCACACAAAGCTCTCTGGACCAATGTCTAAAGGCATTTTTGGTTCTGAACCTGGCTATTTAAGAGAGCATTTCCTGCCAAAACACTGGCTGCTGACAAGAGAAGGATGGCTAGCTTTTTTCCAGCTACCTAGCATATAATTATTGTGGTTAAGGGAATGGGGTCATAGAAATGCAGAGCATATCCAGTTTTATCAAAATGAGAAAGCACCTACTAAAAGTAAATGACTGAGAACAACATAAAATAAATACAGAGAAAAAGTAGCAAGAAATATATTTGTTCAAAGAATTCCCAATAGAAAAGAAAAATCTGACCTAATTCATCCTACAAACCATCATGCAATATTCAGCTATTAATTTCAATTTCCAAATGCTGTCCAACAGTTTGAGTTCAGCTACCATAGGTACTAAGAGTACCAGTATTTGCAGCAACTGAAACAAAAGTCAATATTTAAGTAGTAAGTTTTATTCTGGAAGGTTTTATAAAACACAGAACCATTAAGCAATGTTAGAACTGATAAAAATACCTCACTTGTAACCAAAGAATACAAGCTATTTGAATTACACATCATTATTTTGCATGTAGAATCAGGACTTCCCATGGCCCCATATTCACTCCACTTAAACTTCCATCACCTGGCAAGACATGGCTTTACTGGGTTAATGCCAACTGCTGGAAGACCTGAAGAATGCAAAAAACCTAATGGCAAGCCTAAGAGGGGAGCAGGCTTAACCCAAATGTGGAACTTATAGGAAGGGTGGCAGCAATTTGAGCCATAAATTCAAGAGAAAGGTACATAAAAAATCAACCAGTTTGGAGTCAAAAGGCACTGCAAAGCAGCAGTTAAGAGCGCGCAGATGACTGAGTGCACCTTCTGTGTGGCTTCAGGCAGCCAGTCCTCAATTTCTGACAGCCTGAAAGGTTAGACAGTACAAATAATCTCTGCTTTATATATTTAATTGCTGTTTTTAAAGCTTTATAAACCACTGTATCAACTGTGGTTTCCTCCCTGGATTTAGGTTCACTGTTGCACTTCCCTTGCAAAGCCAGGCACTACCAATAACTCCTGACCAAGCACAACTGCTCCCATTATCTGTTGGTGCACACACCTCCACAAGGGTGGAGGATCTGGAACTGATTTGCCAGAGAAATTCTACACATACCTCTTGCTTCTACAATCACTTCTGTCAGGATCGCACGCACTTCTTAAAGGACATTACACTTAAAAGAAAACACTTACAACTCACTGTATTTAAGTTTAAAATCGACAAGTCAGAAGCACACACAGAATATTTTGTCAACAGAATATATTAAGACTGACCTTCAGGTTAAGGAGGTACTCTGAGAACCCTAAGGTGCAAAGGCTGTTGTAGCCACAACAGCAGTTTTTTATCAAAATCACCAACCGCAGATAAGTGAGTTCAATACATTCTGTTAAAAGGCTGGTATCTTGGCTCACTATTAAAACATCAAACACTACAGAGACCTTCAGCAGACTTGCTTCAGTGGAACAAAAAACATTAAGAACACTGCAAAGTCATAGCTACAGGTACAGGAGAAGAGAGCCAGCACCTAGAGTGCTCCTCCTCAACACTTCAACATGCACTTAACATACCTGCGAAGATAATTTTTGCTTTGTATTTTGGAATTCCTTTCACAGTGTACGCCCACTTCCGAGCCAATTTACAGGCAGTTTCTCCAGCTTCCACTCCTAAAACACACAGCAAGACCATTATCACATTTGTACACAAGGCAGGCCACTGCAGCACCAGATGTTACAAAACTGTTAACATGGAGCTAAAATTATTAGTTTACCTGTGTTCATGGGAAGAACTTTGTTGTAATTGAACATCTTGGTGACATACTCCTCATACTCCCCAAGTACATCATTGTAGAATGCTCTGGATGTCAGGGTCAGTTTTTCAGACTGAGCTTTCAGAGCATTCACAATCTTTGGGTGACAGTGGCCTTGATTCACAGCACTATAAGCACTCAGAAAGTCAAAGTACTTTCTGCCTTCGACATCCCACACATAAACACCTGGAAAAACAAAGGAATGTTCAATACATAAAACAAAAGAAGAGATGAGGTAATACTAAATGGTATAAGCTAATAGTTTCAGTACAATCTTGTCAAGCAAACTATCCTCCCTCTTCCTTAGGGCACACTGGAAGGACGCTGACAGGAAAACAATCACTTGACAGAGAGAACAAGAGAAACAAGCCAGTACAGCACAAATTAGTGTCCAACAAGGAATTAAGGAAAGAAGCTCTTTCCATACAAAACTGCAATCCCACTACGTTAGCAAGGAGTACAATAATATTGCTTCCCCTTTGAGTTCCTGGTTTGGGCCCTAAAAAGATGATGGAGGAGAATGCTTTGGTAAGAGAATGAAGAACAAGAATTGGAGGTCATAAAAGAAACAACAAACCCAATAGGACTCAAATGGTCTCAAAACTTATAAAATGACAGCTCTGAGCTGTCAAAACATGCTGATAAACTATTGGATCACTACACTGAAGGCATTTCATTATAAACCCACAGAATTTACTCTGCAGAGCACAAGAGCCCTTAAACGTAAAGGCCAGAGTAAATTTAAATTAAGCAATAACACAGAAACAGTGCACAAGGCCTTAAAGAGGGGCCCAACAGATCTTTTCACGTTCACATTAACATTGAAACTCTCCACACAAGGTAACAGGAGAAACGGAGTCTGGAACGTGTCCAGAGAAGAGTAACAAAATTGGTGAAGGGGCTGGAGAACAAGTCTTACAAGGAGCTGCTGAGGGAACCGGGGTTGTTTAGACTACAGAAGAGAAGGCTGAGGGGAGATCTTATTGCTCTTTCAGGTAGTTGTGGAGAGGAGGGAGCTGGCTTCTTCTCCCAAGTGACAGGGTACAGGACAAGAGGAAATAGCCTCAAGCTCCACCACGGGAGGTTCAGGCTGGCCATCAGAAAAAAGTTTTTCACAGAAAGGGTCATTGGGCACTGGAACAGGCTGTCCAGGGAGGTGGTTGAGTCACCATCCCTGGAGGTGTTTAAGGCACGGGTGAATGAGGTGCTGAGGGACAAGGTTTAGTGATTGATAGGAATGGTTGGACTCAATGATCCCGTGGGTCTTTTTCAACCTAGTGATTCTGTGATTCCGTTTGAAACTTTCCTGCTGAGTTGTACTAGATTGCAAAGATTATCAGAACTCATAACTCTATTTAAACAAATCATTTTAGACTACAGTTTTACCAGGTGGCCTTATACACAATGATCCAACACTCTTACCAGCAATTAGATGTCTTTAATCCACCACTTATCCCTCTCTCCCCGCCTTCCCTCCCCAAAAAACCCAAGAGCTCAGATACAGAATAGGTCAAAATCCTTATGCCACAGTCCCATCCTACCTACACCCCTCAAGGAAACCAGAACACAATACCTTTTCCTCTTTCCAGGGCAACGGGCAGTGGGTGGTAGTTGTGGGCACCATACTTTGCCTCACGTTCAAACACATAATCAGAGGATGGAGGCCCCTGAACAGTTTTTTTAGTAGCAACTGAGGCAGCAGAACTCAGTGAAGAGTGAACACTTCGACAGAGAGCAGCAAAGCTCTGGTAGCGGGTCAGCTTGGAAAACATGATGGACTTCAGGTATGCTGCTACAGGTCTGGGAAAAAAAAAAAAGGAGGTTAATAATTAGCACTACAGAGCACTGCAGAACAAAGGTGTGACACGGCTGAAGTGCTTTTAGTGCCAGGACTACAGGTTTCTCTACTCCTTGGCAGTTCGATAAACAAAGCTTACATGAAGTACAATTGTGGTACTAACTTCAAATAACCGATCTTTTCTATTTTTCTATTTTTTCTATTTTAACACTCACAGTAACAGTGGGAAAACTAAAACGTGTGACTAGCCAAGGCTGTGAATTGTCGTATCATTCTTCCAGTAAGCGTTCCGCTGTACCTTAAATAGTGCCTAGACTTATTAATATAAACTACAATAAGGAACTAACATTTATCAAACTTCATGTGCTGATAAGCCTTTTGCCTGATAAAGACTCCCAGAAGACAAACTATGTCACAAATCAGAAAGTAAATAATAAAACATTGGAAAGGAGCACCTGACCCAAACAGTGTTTAGCTGAGACCAGTATCAAATTTGACCAACGACTAATTATTTTTAACTGAGGTCAGCTTTAAGAAGCAAAATTCCTGACTTCTTATATAAATTGCATTCTTGATTTTAAAATTTTGCCACCCATAGACAAAGCACTCACTGTTAGTAGCATTTTAAGGCCACCAAAGCAATAAATGGAGAGCAATTGTCTGTCAGATTTTAGAAATTGTTAGAGCACCCTGTATTTCCTTAGCAAAACTCCATGGTTTTCCCTGAACACACAGCCTGACAATCTGAGGGCAGAATGTCATGCGACAAATGTACTGGCATTTCCCAAATGTCTTCACCTCAGTAACGTAAATGTGTGTCCCCAAGAAGGGAAAACGGGCATTTTAAAAGCTGCTGAAGCAAGCTCTCCTCACAGCACCATGTACTGGGTAGAGCAGAGCCATCACAACAAAGACACTGGCTTTAGCAAGACCCAGAGTGTTCAGAGCTCCAGTTTCTGGCCTCACATAACAAGCAGTTTCAGCCCAAGAGGAAGATCACAGGTGACAGTGGCAACTGCTCTGACCATCAAGTACAGCCTCCATGGTAACAGCAACCTGCAGAGCTGTGGAGCCCTGGCACCGCTGCTCTGCCTCACAAGGAAAGCACACTGTCAAAATTTACTTATAATAAAGCATACTTATTAAATGACAACAGGAGAACGCAAGGATGCTTACACAAGGGTGCCATTACTTCAGGCTACTTGCAGAGACAGAAATATTAAGTCATGGGTTTATTCTAAACTTAATTTGGAAAAGGCTGGCACACTGGACGTGTTGCCTGAAACAGAGAAGCATTTCTTTCAGTAGGCTGCTCCTCACTTAGCTGAGCTGCATCACTCAAAATTACAACTTGTTAATTTCCTAAAATGAATGGGTCAGTGACACTCCGGCCCCTGGCACGCCTCGCGGAAAAGCAGCCAACTCTGTAACGAGCTTCTGTATTTCTGGAGATTTTCCAGCCACTCCTGCAATGAAAGAAAACACAGCTCCTGTCTGCATCAAGAATTACCAACCTGAGATGATTCTTTTACTTCTCTCAGGCTGGAAAACCTCAACTAGAAATTTTTAAAAGGCTTTTCTACCCCGAGGAGAAATTTCCTGCAAATTATGCTAGTGAGGACACATCAATTTAGGTTACTTGCGGCTGAGCTGAGTGAAGCTGGGAAATCCAGACGCATCTGGAGTTAAAAGACAACGAAAAATCCGATGTTGAGGATCAGCAGGACAAGACGAACGGAGATTTCAAGAAAAAGGAGGGGCATAACCAGCGAAAAAGAAAAAAAAAAAACAGCCCGAAGGTATCACCGACTACAAGGAACTGAGAAAGAGAATCGTGCCCTGCAGCATGCAGTACCGGAGCCAGAAGCTAGGGCATTCCACCGAATGGAAAAGGTTTGGCGGCACGACCGAAGAGCGGCTCGGAGCGCAGCGGCAAAGCAGGAACGAACGGCTCCGCTCCAGCGCTGAGGAGCCCGGCGCCTGCGGAGCGGCAGCTGCACCCAGCGGCCGAGCCGCCCCGAGCGCGCCCCTAAACCATCGCACTGAATGCCCCGGCTGGGCTGCGGCAGGGCCAACACCGCTCCGGGGCACCGGGCAACGCGGCTCGAAACACCCGAGCAGCCTCGGCTGCACCCCAGCACCCACGGGAGAGGGACCCGGCGGCCGGGACCGGCCCCTCCGGGACGGCGATGATGGGGGCGGCTCGGCCCACCCTCGTCCCGGCTCGGAGCCGTCCCCCCTCCGTGTCCATCCCCCACACACACACCTTGTTCTGGCTCGGACCCTCTTGTCCCGGCTCGGACCCCCCCGCACATACCTTGTCCCGGCATGGACCCTCCCACCCCCTTGTCCCTCCGGGATCCGGGGCAAGGCGGCCCCGCAGAACTGCCGGGCCAAACCGAGCCGAACCCGGCCAAGCCGAGCCGGGCCGGGCTAAGTCGTGCTGAGACGAGTCAAGGCCCGCCGAGCCGAGCCGGGTCGGGTCGAGCGAAGGCCCGATGGGCCGGGCCGGGCCAAGCCGAGCCGAGTCAAGGCCCGACGGGCCGAGCCGAGCCGAGTCGAGTCAAGGCCCGACAGGCCGAGCCGAGCCGAGCCGAGCCGAGCCGAGCCGAGCCGAGCCGAGCCGAGCCGAGCCGAGCCGAGCCGAGCGCCCAGGGTCCGTACCCGCTGCCGCCTCCCGATCCGCAGAGCCGGCGGTGCGCGCGCCGCAGCTGTCACCGCGCCTCGCCGCGCCCCCGCGTGACGTCACCGCGCCGCCCCGCCCATTGGCGGCACCGCCCCGACGCCGGCGGGAAGGCTGCACGGCCGCCCGCCCAGGGCCCAGCTCTCCGTCCCGCTCCCCGTCCCGCTCCCCGTGGCACTAGGGCGGATTCCCCTCCGCCGCTCCGCAGCAGACGTGCGCTCGGGAAAGATCCCGACTCTCGTCCTCTCTCCTCGCCCGGCCGCCCCGTTATCGGTGTTGCGCTTGGTCGTTGTTCTCTCCCTGGTGTGAGGGAAAAATACAGATTTTTTTTCTGTCGTCCCCTCGTGTCTTAACTAGACGGACCAGACACGGGCGGGACCTGCAGTCCCTGACATCCGTGGGGTTTTCTGGGGTAAGAAGCGCAGGTTTAAGCTGCCTGTTGTTGGGGGTTTTTTTCACTTAGACATTTCATTAGAGTGGTAATTACCGGCTTGCTGAAGTAGTGTTGATGACGCATTGTACCCGTCTAGCCACAAAAATGATGCTGGGAGCTACGTTCTTTTCATCGTTCACACACTCGACTCAAAAGCAGTCTTTTACCTGCCTTTAAATGTTGGTTTTCTGAAGGACGCATCCGATTGTTTTCGATTCATCCAGCCGTGTGTTTTTCAAAGGAAGCGGAAAAATGTAAGACAGAACTAGTCCAGAGGATGAAACTGCACGCATCGTATGAGGAAAATACATCTGAAAAATTAAAGAATGCAAACTAAAGGCAAACAAGATCAGTTGCTGAAGCACTGAATATTGTGTTCAGGCTCTGCCCCACAGAGCTAGAGCCTTACTGCCCTGAGATGTGATTTCATGAACCAGGCATCCAGCCTCCCTCCCAGGAAAACAGCCATCCTGCACCCAAGTAAACGCTGCACAGCTTCAAAAACAAACAAATGACCCTCAGGCAAGAAAGGGCTTGATTTCTTCTGGATTCTGCCATGCCTGAAAGAAGAAAAAAGTTCATGTGCTCAAACATAGACATAATGTGGAACATAGAGGTACCACCACATGCACATGTATTTTTTAAATCTGGCATGGACTGTTTCTAAGAGTTAAAAAATCACAAGGGCGAAATAACTCTCAGCTGGAATCTAGTTATTCAACACGCGAGAGAGAATGACCGCAAACCCCTGCTGAACGTAAGCTTGATCAGTTTTACATAGGATCAGGATAAACCTGTTGTGACTCGCTTTCGTTTTCCCTTTGGTTTTGGCACTTATAATCAAGACACAGAAAATGGCTACTTTTCTTCAAGTTGGAATTTTATCAAGTTGCTATCAAGTTGGAATTTTAAATTGCTCACAGTGTGCACAGTGGCAGCTGTTACTGTAGGTCTCGAAGCCATTGCTCTCAGCCAGATGTAGTGTTTCCTGTGATTTATAAAAGAAAAGCAGAAGCTTTATGTGTACTGTTTAGTTACCTGTAGGAGCCTAAAAGACTCCACATAACAGTAACCAAAATGTGAAAAAACAGAAGGCATGACATTTTCACATTTTACAGTAATTTGCCCTGCAGAAAAGAAGAAAATCTTGACCTACTTGAGGAAAGAGGGTTATTATATTTGTTCTGCTTATCCAGAAAATTTAATTTGACATCTAAGTAAACCATAAAGTTATAAGAAGGAACAAGTTAAGTCATGCCAGTTGTTAGGAGTAATTCTGCAGCTCTGTCTTTGGCAGAAATGCTCATTGAAGTCATCAGGAATTAGGCATGTGAGGAGACTGAGGAATTGCATCCTGGTTATTGTGGTTATTTGGAGGTAGGGCTAATAAAAGGGAATTACAGTCTTTGCCCCCTAAGGCAGTTAGGCTGCACAAGCTCAGTGTGCGCAGGGGATTAATATGCTGCTCATGAGAGCTGCTGAAGGCACCAGTATAGTGGCAGGGTTGCAGGACCCTTTCTTGAGTTTAACGCTATCCCAGGTCTGCTGCAGCAGGTGTCCAAACTGCCTTGATAGACAATGTTGAGGCAACACAGCATCAGCTTTTGATTCTCTAATGGCACGTTAGTTTCTTACTCAGCTCAGAGGAAGAGTTCCTCACCTCAGAGTGAGAGCCAAAGCAGTCAGAGTGTTGGATATGGAGTTCATCCAAGTCATAAGGCTCAAGATACAATTTCATAGTTAGCTAAATTCAATAAGAATCTGTAGCGCTGTCAGAAATGTAGTCCCACCCCTCTTCCCATCTCTAGGAAAGTCACAAAGGTAATCCTCACCCTTTCTCCTCTCATTGAAACTCTGCAGCCACTCAGCAAAAAAAAAAAAATTTACTTCTCTGAGCCAAAGGCAGATTTTAAGGCAGGACCTAGAGGTGAACTCATTGCCCTGGAGAGTTCAACTACAGCCCCAGCCTGACAGGTACTCCATCCCGAACAGCCTTTTGAGAGTGTGGGGGTGTCATGCACTCTATAGGCCAGCCTTGTGGCTGTTTGAGTCATCTTTGAGCGAGGATCAACAAGAACAGTAGGTGATGATGGGATTCCTGTAACATATGGGGACACAGCTGTGTAACATCCCTTGGTTTGCCTGCGGTTGGAAAGCATCTGGTGTAACACCAGCCGTGTGATGGGGCAAGGCTGTTCCGCGATAGACATCTCTATTTTGAAAGCACGTGCCTGGAAGAGACCCAAGAAGAAGGTGAAGGTGCTTTATTACTGTGGTAGTAAGACACTAATGGATGGATGGTTCCAAAGGTTCTCTACTTGTTCACCTCCAGCTTTCACATTCATCAATGAGAACTGAAGTCCCTGCTGCTTTTGGCAGTACCCGATATAGAAAAAACCCACTTTCTTTGTCTCATATTTGTGTTATTCTGGTTATTTACTCACAGCAGAATTCTACATTATGACAGTTCTTGCAGAAAAAGAAGTTTTCCTGCAGCATAGCTAAAATATTTTACAATACTCTGTGTCAGAAATGGGAGTAACAAACTGTAACATGTGCAAAGCATATCTGGCTCTCAAGTTCAGTTAGGGATTTCTTTTTCAGTTGATATCTTTGAAGATAATTTGGGAAAGCATCGCACAGGCCCCTCGGGACAGTACTGTTTTATTGGGTGGGTGTTAGTTAACCAAGCCTGAAGCACTACAAGCAACCCTTAGAGCTATAGTCCTATTGCAAGATAATCCTTGAGCTTAAGTTAATTTGTATTTGTTTTGATTTGTATGTTGGCTTATTTTACAAAGACCTCAACAATATTCCATTTGTTACATGACAGTATGGATAACTGAATTATAGACTCAGAATAGTTCAATTTATTGTCTTCTGCTAAGCATTGTTTCCCATGTTTGAACTTACATTGAGTATTTGCCTTTGCAGCTCATTGACACCCATGGCCAGAGCTCTCCACAAATGAGGTGAGATGTTTTACTTGTATGTAAAACCTAGATTTAAAGGTAAACAATAAGCTCTTCTGTTTCTCAAACGTGCAGTTAATTAAATGAAAGAGCCTTTTTCATTTTTTTTTTCTGTATGATATTTCTGGCAAGCATTACATTCCTTGGGCATCATACTACCAAGAAAACAAACAAGAGAGAGTTGGGGGAAGACAACTTTCAGATGTACCAAGACAGATTAAAAGAGCTGTGCATCTTCAGCTTGCTAGCAACTGGGTTTAGATTTTTCTCTTCTCCAGACGTGCACCTCTGACAGTAGTGTACCTGCAGTTCCAGCAGCAACACAATCCAGGCATTAGATCAATGAGAGCAGAAAGTGGGCAGCAGTCTGAGAAGTCATTGGACCCTGGTAAATGGTATTTTCTAGCATAAAAATCAGAAATTGTGAAATGAAACATAAAGAAAATTGGAGAGAGACAAAGTGAGTTTGAATTTCAGGTTTTCAAGGGCCTTATCTGTGAGCTTAATTCTTCCTTGTACAAATGTATCTTTATTTGGCTACTGCAGACTTTCTTCCATTCTTCACTCTTGGATTTTATCAGGATAGTGATTTCTGCAAAAGACAGCTACTTTACCTGCTCTCCAGGCTTTCAAAATCTGACCCAGGTAGCAACCATGACTGTCATGAGAGCACACAGAAAATGAAAACAAATGCATCTAACTGTGTAATAAGTATAAATACCTTGTAAACTTCATGAATCTCAGGACTGAGTATTGAACATCTGGATACACTTTATCTCAGGAGCTGGGAAACTCATCTCAGAATTCTGCCCCAGCATGTCTTCACCAGGTGAAGTGCGGGTGAAGTGTTTGACATTACTGCAGCAAAGATTGCTAGTCTTACTAAATGGTGAGCACTCGTCTGCTCAGGGCCACTTCGCTCTGGTACTGAGGACCTTGCATAATGCCTGACGAGGTAGCACTGTAACGGGGCATCATTGCAGTGTGATATTAGTGAGATAACCTATGGCATCATCTGCCACATGTTGTTCCCATGGGATGACATGGTGTCAGCTCCTGAACTCCCCCACCCAGGACATTAAAGTAGCCTCAGATTTTCCAGAATACCACACAATTCAGAAAATTACAGCCTTTCTTGATACATGTTAGAACAAGAGACTTTGCTTTAAAATCCATGTTTTTAAAACACGTATTTCATAATTATTGTTTCAAAAATCTCACAATGTGAGATATATCAGAAATACAGAGCATACTGCTAAAAGGCAGGAAGATCTTAAGAAGGCAGAAAGATCTTCACAGAAATTACTTACCCCTAAGCTATCACATGACTGTTCCTTAGAAGGTACAAGTAAACTCGTAAGGCAGTGCATCCATTCTTTGCTCTCTGTGGTTTATTTATCCTTTCTTCAAACTAATGCTCTTCTGTGACAATTTCAGTGAAATGCGGCATTTCTTAAATTCACGTTACCTGTGCCTTCCGTGTAATTCAATGGAAAGGACTGGAAGTTAAGAAAAACTGTCAGCTGATGGCTGCCCACAAACACTAAACAAGAGGTGTCAGCATGGGAATTGGATGTTGGAACATTGTCACAGAGCTGACCTAACCTGGACGGAGAAGGCTTCAACCCAGGTGACTCTCAGTGTGTTGTCAGGTGCGTAAAGATCCACTGATACAAAACCTGACATCTTTTAAAGTTCCCATTTTGTAGTCTATGTATCTCTGTACATTCTCTCCTTTTGAAAGAAATCAGTGTTTAAGGCCTCTTTTGTAAACAATAGCACTAAAATAAGTTCCATGACCAAAGCTACCATAACAAATCAGCGCCTGTTGAAAGGAGTAAATTCTTTTATTTGTATTGGTGTCTTTGAAAGTATTTCCATTTGTCAGAGGCTGCCTGGTGGAAAAGCCCGATTCTTGAACACTGCTGAAATGCTTCTGTAGTGCTACGATGTGCTGAAGCCCCATGGAATGCTGCATTTTTAATTATGGTTTTTCACACTGAACATAGAAAATGAGATGATCAGCTTGAGAAAAAAAAAGCTATTAACAGCTTGGGAACTCTGCAGTGCTTGAAGGGGAAAATCAAAGGTAAATTGAGCTTAATTTTTGTGCTACTAGCAAGCACAGGTAGTGTTGCTACAGGCTACATCAATCACAGGAACTACAAAACATCTTCTGTGGACACAAGGGCAAAGATCCCAACAGAGAGGCTAAAACAAACCTGTAACATGCAGCTTGTAAGTTAGTTGCACGCATCATTGTCTTCCCAGAAACTTTTACTGAGCACACTACCAGAAGCAGGGCCCAGAACATGAGCTTTCCATGTCAAGAGGGTATCGTAAAGATCTGTTCAAGTTGAATTTGGCTGATACAAGGTCATACTGGAAAGCAAAAAAAGTGCTCAGGTCTAGCAATGCAAGAATCCTGTTATCAAGGTTTCTGCGGGAGCATCTCACCCACCAAATATTTTGCTAGACGTCTAGTCTGCCGGAGATTTGTGAAGCTGCTGAAATCAGACTTTGGTCTCATTTGTGACCAGTATGTGGGATCAAAACAAGGCTTCTCAATCGTTCCACTTAGTGGGCTGATGAGGCATTTAATAGATTGGCTGTTGTATTTTGTGAGGCCATTGATAAAAACATGGGTACCTTGACTTTCATCATTTCTTTAAATGTGATGCAGAGCTGGCCAATTGCCCAAGAGGTGTCTGGGGGGGCTGTGAAACAAGGTGAACAATGAAAAGGGTCTAGCTGTCAGGCTGATTGTACTGAGGCTGGGTTTGCGCCTACCCATTGTCATATAACGTGGGATTAGATATCCACATTCTTAAAAGGGCCTTAATCTGCTTCATAGCCTACAGGAAAACTGCCAGCTGAGATCCAGCCTGCAGTGCCGGACTTTAAGCAATTGTTCTGTATGCTGCCACAGAACCTCCCAGTCGGCACCTTCAGCAATAAGATCTGGAGCCTTCTGGACACTTGAGCAAGGGAGCAGCCACTACACTCCCTCCTGTCTGCATCCCCTGCACATCAGCCGCCCCACACAACACGGGTGTGTCTGTGGGTGCCCATGGCCAAGAAGACTCCTCCAGAAGGCATTGCTACATCCTTTCAACAGAAATAAAACCCGTGGCACTTAATGTGCCACAGTGACAGCAAAAATTAGTGATCATGTTTCTGCTGAAGGAGCTGTTCTGACAGAAGCAGGACGTTCTGTCAGACGGCCTCTGAGCTCTCTGTCTGCCTTGTCTTGGGTCATCTCTGTCTCTCTCCAAGTGGTCCTACTTGATCTCAGCATCTACCTTTGTGTAGATGGCACATAGCTTATTACAGATGTTCTAGCAAACAATGAGACAGAGAGAAAGAGGAAGGAAGGAAATGGACTTTAGTTTGATTTTCCAGTCATGAATTACACAACAAATCATACTGGTTTGCTTCACGAAAAATGCTTCATCACTGACATTTCAAGAAACATATTTTATCTTTTGTTCTTCAATGTATCTAATTGTTTGGTATTTAATTTCTTCAGACTTTGCAAATGCAATTGCATGACTTTGGGGTTTTCTAAACTTGAAGTCTAATTAAATGGATATTTCTAACATTTCCCTAACTGTGATGCCAAGGTGTTCCCCTCCACACTTCTTTCATTATCGGGTTAAATGAAGCTGATTTCCAAAACACTTTTGTGGTTCCTGGACCACTAATATCACCTATGCAGAGAGAAGGTATGGAACAAGCACTAACTTTTTGTCCAGGGATGAATGCCATATGTGTCAATGATGAATGTCATATGAGTCATATGAGCTTTCCCTTCCTGCATTGAAGTGCAGCACATGCTTTCTTGCTGTTCCATGATGCACCAAGTGTGTGCCACTGCTGGAGCTGAGATTCCAGGCACTGCCCCAGCTACCGTACTATGGTCTGGAACAGAAATGGAAGAGAGCGTAAGCAAAGCTCTGCCCAGAGCTGCCTGACTCAGACTGGTATCAGAGGTTTGGGCAGCCTGAAACCCAGGTGTTCTTGCCTGCTCCCTGCAACACCATCACTAGAGACCATGTGGTGAGAGTCAGGGAGGCCACTGACTTCCCTGCTCTCTCTGGAGCATTTGAACTCAAAACTCTTTTAATATAGATGCATTTTTTTATTTTCACACATGAGATGTACTTGTGATTCCTTTTAATGTCCATATTCAGCTGTGAGTAAAGTCAGGTTTTTTCTATGCTTGAAAATATTGCACAAATCTGTATTCCAAATTGTTGGAGATAATGGAGACTCAGCGGGGCATTTCTGAAAGTGTTACCAGTGTGAATAGCGCAATCTGGACAACGCGCTTCTTGATGGCAATTGCTGTTTCCAGGACTGCTCTGGAGTACAGCTGCAGTGAGCAGCCAGTCGCACATCCCCAACTAGCAGCCAAAGAGATCGCCCACCTGAGCAGCTGCTTCCTCAACAAAGCCAGAGGGGAAGGGGCTGCCCAAAGGGTTTGGAAGCACTTAGCTGGCAAGGTTTTGGTAGCCTGGGATCAGTGCCATGATATCCACATTTACACTGAAGGAAGAGAACAAATCACATGACAAATGATAGGGCACCAGTCTTTTTTCCTGCCAGAGATTTCAATGTTCTGCAGGTGACAAACTGTTCTGTGCTCTGGGAACGTCTTAGAGTGCTGGCCAAATGAAATCAAGAAATGGTGTTTGCATGCACCGGTGGTGAAAGTCACAAATAGGCAAGGGGATTTAGGTCTGGTGGGTCCTAACTTGAGGCAGGGAAGATGGACCAGAGCAGCCTGCTGGAGCCCCTGTCTCTTCTGGGGGCCTGAGCTCTGAATGGACTTGAGGCAGCCAGGACTGGGCAGCCAGCTTGTCTGCAGCACTGCATCTGGATGGCTCAGACAGCTGGGACTGCTGACTAAGTGGCCAGAAGACAAGGCAGCTCTGGACGTGTGCTGAGCGGTTGTGATGACCCCTGTCTCCAGTAACTCTAACTTCAGTCAAATGAGGGTTAAAAAGTTACTTTAATTAACCTGCAAGTAAATACGTTCACACAGCAGTTATGACTTCCAGAACCATGACCTGAAGTGAACCTCGTGTTTTGTTAATAGCTACGCAAATAATCGAAGAGGCACCGAACACCTCCTCTTTGGCATGGAAAGACAACTGCAGGCGATTTCAGGCAGGGTACAGGGAGCAGCCATTCCCCATGCCTGGCCTTGTGGGCTTCAGACCCTCGTACCCTGCAAAGCTGGAAGTCAGGAAGGCAATGTCAGTAAAGAGGGGTGTCCTGGGAAGCCTGTCCTCGCACACAGCCAGAGGAGGTGGGATACTACCTGCCGTCACTGACACACAGCTCTGCTGGGATTCACACCTAGCAGAGAAGCAGCCCAGAAAGCAAACGCCGCTTCATCCAAGTAGAATTAAAAACAATTTGACATGGAATACTTTAAAAAACCTTTTTATTTAGACAAACACAGGAAGAGCCAGATAGGATTTATGAGTCAAGCATTTTGGTTGGAGACCCAACATGTACTTTAAAGCATCACAAGATGCAGTCTTGATCAGCATGTTGTAATATTTTGTGAAACAGCACGAGACAGATTTTTTTTAAACCAATTATTTCCCATCCGTTCAGGGACAGATAAGCCCCCAGCTAAAATTCCTTTTCATTCCGGTGCTTGTAACAATGAAGATGAAATGTGATTTTTCCTTTCTAACAAACGCTCCAAAAAAAGCAAAAACCAAAAGCAATTTCTCTCCTGTGGAAGATAGGTCTCGGCATGCTGGAAACTCGGCGTTTTGTTTATTTTCTACCACATTTCTAAAGAAATGAACAATGTAATCATTTTATCTGATTTATGTTTTCTTTTCTGCCTCATTTGGCACCAATGCCGTGTTACTACGAGAACAACCGTTGTCTCCACAAAGAACGATCTTGAGGCGTCTCATCCAAAACCTTCGAGTCCCGGGGAATGAACCGCGAGGGAAAGCCGAGCGCCTCCCCGCTGCTCGGGCAGCTCCTCTCCTCGCCGGAGGACACGGAGCCTTCTCAGGCGCAAGATGCTCTCCCAGGAGGGGCCACGCACGCAGCTCGCGGTTTCAGGAGTCGGACACTATCACAAAGCCGGGACCGGGCACAGCCGAGTCCCACGAGCACCTGCGGAGCCCGGGGACGCCTTTCCCGGGTCCGAGCTGCCCGGGCAGCAGCCCCGAGCCGGGAGGGGCCGGAGCGGAGCCCGGAGCAGCCTCGAGGGGATCGGTGCCGCACGCGTCCCCCCTCCGGCGTCCGCAGTCACATCTCGAAGCCCCGTGGCTGCAGCGGGGCGAGGGGCGGCGCCGCGCTCGCTCCGGGGGTCCCGCCGCCCCGGGGTGCCGCCCGCGGCTCAGAGGTGCGGGGCGTAGAAGGGCCCGAGGTAGGCGGGCCCGAGGAACGGGGCGAAGGGTCCGCCGCCCAGCGGGAGCAGCGCGGGCAGCGGGGGCAGCGCAGGGCGCGGCGGGGAGCGGGCGGCGGGCGGAGGGGCGGCGGGGCTGCCGGGGTACGCGGCCCCCTCGGCGCCCGGGTGCTGCTTCTTCCACTTGGTGCGGCGGTTCTGGAACCAGATCTTCACCTGCGTCTCGGTGAGGCTGAGCGAGAGCGCCAGGCTGAGCCGCTCGCACACCGACAGGTACCGCGTGGCGCGGAACTTGCTCTCCAGGGCCACCAGCTGCTCGTAGGTGAAGGCGGTGCGCGCCCGCCGCGGCTTGCCGGTCGCCCCGCACCGCCGCCGGCCCCGCGGCGAGCACGGCGGCTCGGGGCTGGCCCCGCACGGCTCCTCGGGACCGGCCTCCGCCGCCCCGCACGGCTGCTCCGGGCTGGCTCCTCCGGCCCCGCGCGGCTGCTCCGGGCTGGCTCCTCCGGCCCCGCGCGGCTGCTCCAGACAGGCTCCTCGGGCCCCGCACGGCTCCCCGTGGGTGCGCTCCTGCCCCGCTGCCGCCGCTCCGCGCTCCGCCGCGGGATGCGCATCTGGGGGGAGAGGGCGGGGGTCAGGGGGCGCCGCTGGCACCCCCACACCCGACCCTGCTCCTCCGAACCCCCCCAAAGGCAGCCCTGCTCCTCCAGACTCCCCCAAACCCAGTCCTTCTCCTCCAACCCTGCCAAACCCAGCCCTGCTCCTCCGAGCCCCCCCAAAGGCAGCCCTTTCCCCCCCCCCCCAAACCCAGCGTAGCAAAACAAGGGAATTGGTAAAATAAAATAAAATAAAATAAAATAAAGGCAAAGCGCCGCCCGCCGAGCGAGCGCCTGTGCCCCGCGGTGCCACCGCACCTGCGGGGGGGGGGGGGGGCGGGGGGGCGGGAGGCTGTCGGTATGGATTTGTTTCCAATTAAAAAAGAAATTATTAAAGTTCCCCTCTGAAGCGAAATAAATCCCCCCGCCCCCTCCCCGCGCTAATGGAGTTTCAGATTTGCGAGGGCCGGATCGATAGATGTCATCTATTAAAGGTAAGTTCTATTGGAACGCCGTCGGGCTCAGGCCGGGGGAAGGAGGTCCGGGCGGGCTCCCGCAAGCTGCGGGCGGCAGATAGGCGGGCGGCGGTAATGGGATATCGATCGGCGGCAGCCGAGGCATCCTCCGCCGGGAACGGATCGGCCACCGCGCCCCGGGGCCGGGGTCCTCCCGCCCCGGGCGGTTCGGGACTGCGGACCCGCCCCGGGGTGCGGCCGGCGGGAAGGGCGGACTCGTCCCTTCGCAGCGCCGAGCCCCCCCCGGCTCCATCCCCTTTCCCCGCGGGAGGAGGATCATCCCACCCGGGGATTCCCCGGGGTCGTCCCCGGCGGGACAGGCGGATAACTCTTCCCTCCCCATCGCCGAGCCTCCGGCACGGCTCCGTCCCCTTCCGCACCCTCCCGCGGAGCCTCGAGCGCGCTCTTACCGTGCGGCTCCGGTCCGTTCCCCGCGCTGCCGGCGGCTCCGTCCCGTCCAGCCGCGACCGCTCCCGGAGTTTTGTCCCGCTCGCCCGCGCGGGGGGCGCCGCCCGGACCGCGGCTCCTGCTGAACTTCCGCGGGTCCAGGATGTCTAAGATGGAGAAGGAAGTTTTACGGCGGGTGGGGGCCGCCGCGGCCCCGCGCTCCGGGCATTCGGGCATCCCCGGGGCCGGCCGGCTGCAGCGCGGGCGCGGAGCGGAGTGAGCGGCGCGGGGGGCGGCGGGCAGGGAGGGGAGGGGGCGGCGGGGCAGGGGAGGGGGCGGCGCAGCCATTGGCAGCGGCCCCGCGCCCCCTCCCCGCGCTGCCTCCGCGGGGCGCCCGGCCACCTCCTCCCGGCATGCCCGCGCGCATCCCCGCATCCCGGCGGCGACGCCCGCCCGTTACTTGCCCCAGGGGGACGGCCGGGAGCCCCGGGCCCTTCGGCAGCGCGGGTGTGCGGAGGCACGGGGCAGCCCCCCCCCATCCCCGGCCGCCTCCATGCCCCGGGTCCAGAGAGCCCCCGGCCGCTCCGTCCCTCTGCTGGCCCGCCTGCACCTCCCCTGGGCCGGCGGGGGTGCGCTGGGATGAGCCCCCTGTGCCAGCGGGACCCGGCGGGCAAGGACGGCTCCTGCATCCCTCTACTGCGCCGAGCAGGCTCCGGGCTCAAGGCACTGCCTGTGCCACTAGATGCTGCTCCAGATGTGGACCTAGCATGTGGTCCACCAGGAGAAATGAGCGGCTTGTCACTTTGGGCCAGCTTGGTCGGGTTCAGACTCTGGGCCGAAGGCTGCCACGACCCCTGAACTCACCCGTGGCATTCACACTATTCCCAGTCGGCGGGCAGGGAAACTGAGGCACATCTTGCACTGGGAGAGGACGTGCCCCCGACGCAGCCCCCTGACCAGCCCTCGAGTGGGAATGCCTGAGTGTCTGATCACGCCTGTAACTGGGACAATGTAGGCAGGAGCAGGCCAAGCCTCTCCACCCGCACCAGTCCCCTGACCACAGCCGCTCCTGGCTAGCCACGCTCATTCAAAACTTGCTAGCGATATCTGTCTGTGTGTCCGTATCCGCGTGGGGGGGATGCTGACCCCCTCCTTAGCCTTCCTGCGGTTTGTCAGTGCTGTGAATCTGTCCGAGGGGCAGATGGGGATGCACTCTTCAGCCGGAGGTGGCCCTGGGTGGGAACTGGCTGCTCCACCTGCTTTTATTCCTAAGAAGAGGTGCAGACCAGAGCCCTCCTCTTCTTTACAGGGGTCTCAACCTCAGCAGGACTGGGATTTCCATTTGCCATTGCAAAGACATAGGCCTCAAGATAAGGGGAGAGCAAGAAGATGAGAGGAAGATGTGTAGGGCGATGCGATTACAATTAATTGTTAATTATGTGGTGGCAGCATCCAAGAGCCCGTATGGTGCTGGTCTTTGGTATGGCATAACTTACAAGTGTGGAAGAGAAGGGAGTCCTGCCCTGAGGAGTTCACACACTGCAGCTACAGATGGATAAAACTTAGCTTTTGGGGACGCACCCTGAGTGGAAGTGAAGGTGGTGGTGAACTAGAAAACACTGCTGTGTGTTAGTCAAGTATTGCTCATGTAAGTAAAGTTCCTGGAGGTGCAGAAGAAGGAGAAGGAAGGGGAGAGGAACAGTTGCAGCCGCTGGACAGCTTGCTTTGAAAGAGATCAAATAAAGAAAATTGATATGAAGTCTTAGTGCAGATCCTATTAATGTTTTTGAAATGGGGTTCTTTTTGTGACACAACATTATTTTCAAACTACGTGGAGAAATCATAGGCATTGTCATATGGTAGATAAGCGCATGGCTCACTACTGTAGGAATGCTCGCAAGCCTTGGCAGCGCCAGAGGTTTTTTATGTTTGAAAGAAAACAGAATCTAATCTGATAGAGGTGAGGCTACAAATAACTTCTCTTTGAGGTGTTGTGTCTGCAGGAGCTGAGAAGGTAAATTGTAGCCCTGAGATTCATTTGTGAGCTAGCAGACATCTTCAGGTGTCATCGGCTTAACACAAGCATGCACGCCAACCTACAAACATACATGCACGAAGAAAGGCACACATGAAGCAGCACACGCCCACGGATTACTTTTAGCAGTCTGTTTGAAGTTGGTCCGTTTCCCAGCACAAGCATTAAAATTCAGGCCGAGTGCTGTCTTTAAATTGCTTTGATGCTAGGTGGGTTTCAACCCTGACCTGTCCTGACGGCAAGTGATGGCTGTAACAAGCAGTGGATCGATATTCATAGCAGGTGTCCTGGACTGATAACACTGTCCAAGACAATGTTCACTATTGGAGGAGACAGCTGAGATATTGCACCATTAGTGATGTTGTTTTAAATAACCTGATCCATTTCTGGGTCTATTTAATGAATCTCACAGTTTAGATACTATCTTTAAGGAGGAGTCGGGGGTTATTCCAGAAAACTGTGATGCCAATCAATGCTGCCAAGGCTCCTCTTCTCTTCTTAAAACAAAGCAGACTGTAATTCCACCGCAGCTCCTTAAATATTCTGAGAGTCATGGCATGCTGTTGACAGTGTTGGCAATAGGAAAGTGTTTAGACTTTATTGAGGGAGACAACAACATTATCTGTGAAACTGGAACATAGCTGATGAAATCTCGTCCGTGGCTGAGCACGCAGCGGCTGGGTTCAGTGTGACAAGGCAGGGGTGTCGTCTCAGCTGTCGCATGAAGTGCTGGGCACGTATGAGGAGAGGCTGTGGAGGCAGGGCAAGGGTGAGCTGGTGTGGGTCTCAGCAGGCTCCTGCTGGTGTGTGGGTCTGTGCCTCTGTCCCAAGGTGCCTGATCCTGCCCTGATTCAGCTCCTGCAGGCCCAGGGCAAACCCATGGAGCAGAACAGGAATCCACCAGCAGCATCCCACAGCACCCCTGCTCCTGAGGGAGCTGTGGGATGGGAACACACCGAGCACATCACCATGCTAGGAAAGTCCTGACCCAAGCCAAGGCCTGGGCGCTGATGCGAGGGCATGATGGATCGGCAGTCCTTTACAGAATCATTGTAGAATCATTTGGTTAGAAAAGACCTTTGAGATCATGGCATCCAACTGCCCTTGACCATTACTGAACCAGATCCCTGAGCACCTGATCTACCTGGCTTTTAAACCCCTCCAGAGATAGGGACTCCATCACCTCCCTGGGCAGCCTCTGCCAGGGCCTGACAACCCTTTCTGTGAAGAAATTTTTCCTAATGTCCAATCTAAATCTCCCTGGCACAACTTGAGGCCATTGTTTCTTGTCCTATCGCCTGTCACTTGCAAGAAGAAACCAGCACCCACCTTGCTGCAACCTCCTTCCAGGGAGCTGCACAGCAATGAGGTCTCCCCTCAGGGAGGTCTCCCCTCAGGGAGGTTTCCCCTCTTCTCCAGACTAAACAGCTGCCCTTCATGACGTTGTTGGAGTGGGTCTGGAGGAGGCCATGGAGATGATGTGAGAGCTGAAGCCCCTCTGCTGGGAGGCTAGGCTGGGAGAGTTGGGGTTGTTCAGCAGAGAGAAGGCTGCGGGGAGACCTTAGAGCATCTTCCAGTACAGAAAGAGGTGACAGGGAAGCTGGGCATGGAGTGATGGGACGGGGGGAATGGCTTCAAGCTGGAAGGGAGAAGACTGGGATGAGATCTTAGGAAGAAATGTTTTCGTGTGCAGTGGGGTGGCCTTGGCCCAGGCTGCCCGGAGCAGTGGCGGCTGCCCCACCCCTGGAGGTGTTCAAGGCCAGGTTGGATGGGGCTTGGAGCAACCTGATGCGGTAGGAGGTGTCCCTGCCCGTGGCAGGGGGTGGGATCGAAGGGCTTGCAGGCCCCTTCCAACCCGAACGGGACAAACCACGGACAGCGAAGGGAGGCGGGGCGGCAGCCATGGCGGGGCGGGGCGGTGGCCATGGCGGGGCGGGGCGGCCATGGCGGGGCGGGGCGGGGCGGCCGCCATGGCGGGGTGGGCGCGCGCGGTGCGGGCGCTGGTGCTGGACGTGAGCGGCGTCCTGTACGACAGCGGCGGCGGCGGGGGGACGCCCATCGCGGGCTCGGCCGAGGCCGTGCGCAGGTGCGGGGGGGCGAGCGGCGGGGGTGGTTGCCGCCGGTGCGGAGGTGGGAGCCGGGAGGCCGCGGGGGGCCCAGCCGGTGATGAGAGGGGAGGAGGAGGAGCACGCCCCCGGGGTGCGCCGCGGGCGTGGGGGCGGGCTGGCTGCGGCGCTGGTGACGGGCGTTAAAGCGCCGCCCGCCATGGCTCCGCGCTGCTTTAGACGCATAGAACCACCAGGTTGGAAAAGACCCACCGGATCGTCGAGTCGAACCATTCCTATCACACACTGACCCATGCCCCTCAGCAGCTCGTCCACCGGTCCCTTAAACACCTCCAGGGAAGGTGAATCAACCACCTCCCTGGGTAGCCTGTTCCAGTGCCCAGTGACCCTTTCTGTGAAAAAGTTTTTCCTAAACCTCCTCTGGCATAGCTTGAAACCATTCCCTCTCATCTTGTCCCCTGTCACTTGGGAGAAGAGCCCAGCTCCTTCCTCTCCACAACCTCCTTTCAGGTATTTATAGAGAGCAATGAGGTCTCCTCTCAGCCTCCTCTTCTCCAGGCTAAACACCCCCAGCTCTCTCAGCCGCTCCTCATAAGGCCTGTTCTCCAGCCCCTTCACCAGTCCAACTCTTTGGACTCGCTCCAGAGCCTCAACATCCTTCTTGTGGTGAGGGGCCCAGAACTGAACACAGGATTCGATGTGCGGTCTCACCAGTGCCGAGTACAGAGGGAGAATAACCTCCCTGGACCTGCTGGCCACGCAGTGGTTGAGTCACCTTCCCTGGAGGTGTTTAAGGCACGGGTGGATGAGGCAGTGAGGGGCATGGTTTAGTATTTGATAGGAATGGTTGGATTCGATGGGTCTTTTCCAACCTGGTGATTCTATGATTCTGGGGAGCGAGGGCAGCCTCTGAGCAGCGAGGGCAGCCTGTGAGCATACAGGGCAGCCTCTATGCTTTGCATGGACTTTCTCTGACCCACTGCACAAAACCCTGATCCTTTTCACGTGGTGGGTGCTGCTGAGTGCAGCTCACTTGAAACGTTTTAAACATCAAAACACTGAACCTATGCAAAGCATTGGCAGCCTGCTTGGTGAGTGCGGCTGAGGCTTCTGTCCTCTGGGGCCACGCAGCTCAGGCGTGCTTCTGGTGAGTGCTTTATTGAGCAGGGAAGTCTGCTGGGAGAAATACTGAAACTGCTAAAATTAGTCACGTGGGTGTAGTTAAGCATGTGCCTAAACATTCACACAACAGCCATGGAAAAAGTGTAGCAGTAGGAGATCCCAACATACTGGTAATAAAAGAAGTCTACTGCCTTTTTTTGTTGGGTTTTTTTTTAACTCTTTGTTCATATTTCTTGAAATACACGTAATGGGCACATAGTGTCATCAGATGAGACTGCTGCTTTTGCCTGCAGGATAACTTTCCAGCACCATCCCAAAGCAGCGTTTGAAGCAAGTTTAAGGCTTGTGGAGGCTCTCAACCTGTTTGTGGTGCTCAGCTGGCTGGGGAAGCTGTGGATGCTGGGGCGGCTGACAGGACTGCAGCTCTCCAAGGGAATCTGGTGAAATTAGCCAGGGGAAAAAGTTGCTTTTATAAAGGCATTGTGTTGAAATCCTGTGGCAGTGGGTTTTCCAGGGGATCACATATGACTTCAGTTCCCATTCCTCCATGTCTCCATAGGTGATATTTCAGTGTGGTTTCTGTAGCTCTGCTGCAAGCTCAGGTTGCAAGACAACTCCTGGGAGAAAAGGCTTGGAGTGAAACTGAGATGTTTCTTTTCCCTGGGTAGGCAGAGCAGCCCGTTCTCTGACTTCACAGGGGCAGTGCTGCTGGCACAGCCTTTGCTGGAATTAAAATTCCCTGGCTTTCCTTGTCTCCCTCAAACCCTCCTGGTAACTGAGGCCTATGCCAGCTGGTCTGTCAGTGAAGCAGAGTCCTCTCCTGCTCTCCATCTACCAGGAGGATGCGTCTTACCACCCTCCTCTTGCTTCTTGCTGACCAGCACTTTCTGCTGGGACCACTGTGTTTGTGCAGCACATCGCAGCCCTGATACGAATTGTGGTGAGGCGTCCAGGCATGGAGAAACCAGATATAAATAACAATAACTACATAATTACTGTCAGAGGGCAGATCATTCATTTAAAAACCAGGACATAGTCTATAATACCTGCCTCATGGTTTGCCGGATGCTTTTGACGGGTTGGGTTTTAAACTCCCAGGTTTCTAAGCTTTGTGTTCAATCACTTCTGTCACTGTGTTTGCTGGAACCTCCCACATGGAGGCAATGCAAACTGCGCTTTAATATGTGGCAACGTCGGAAATGTTCCAGTGAAACAACAGTAAAACTCTGGCCTTGAGCTAAATATGAGGTATTGCAGGCTTCCTCCTGAAATGCTGGAGGTGTTTGTGAGGCTCCTTCACAATTCTCTGCTCGAGGCTCGCTTCCTAGGGAGTGTGCTGGGAACGTGGTGGCTGCTTTTAGTGTATATGGGCACAGATGGGCTCCGTGTCAGGCAGCAACAGAGAAGCAGTGGTTGTAGCTGTGGAGACTGGGGACAAGACAAGTGGGTACAGAAAAGTGCCAGGAAGGAGAAGAAAACCAAAATACTTTTTTGTGGTCATTCAGTGTAAGTGATGAAGAATCATTTGACTTGGGTAAAGTCAAGTAGCCTTATTTATCTGCCCTGTTAGGCTGGTAATTGTTGTAGCTCGCACCATTTAAGATCTTTATTGACTCATTATCCTATTGCCACTTGGTCATTATTGTTTGTGGCTCTGTCATAGCACAGCTCGGTGGTTTCAAACAGATGGATTAAAGCTAAAAGCAGCACTTTTGTAATTAATTCATTTTTGTATCAATTAAAAAGTCATATAGCTAGGAACTTTAAAATTGATCCAAACTGGTGTGGTCTTTTGCTAAAAGAGATGTCTAAGATCTTTTAGTGCATATGGGTGTCCAACAGGAGTATTAAATACTCTTTTGGTAATTCATACTACGGATATGAACTCTGATCGTGTGGCGGTGGACCTGTTCTCTTTAGATTGTCTTGCTACACACCATTATAGCAATTAATGTCGTGTAATGATTCATAGTACACACCAATAACAAATATAAGTAAGCACTTTCATTTGCTCGTGGTTTCATATGGCTGAAGACATTTTGACTCCACTAAAACTACTTTTTCTGCATAATTTTTCTTGTTTTGAGCGAAATTCTGCTAAGCAGTTGTTTCAGTTGGTGTTTGAAAGCATGGTGATGTGGGTTCTTCCAGCAGAATGTGGCCCATTTTACCTTTATGATGGCTGCAGGGGGTAGTTCTCTTTCATTTGTTTCTGTCTAGCAGTAAGGCCAGATGGAGAGGAAAATATCCAGAAAAACTGATTGACACAGGAACATCCTGACCAGGATGGCATTCAGTGACACACTTCCCTGTCCCACAGAGACTCTCTTGAGGAAAGCGTCAGTAGTCACTGTCCAAGCTGATGTAACTTGTGACAAAAAAAAAAAAAGTGTTACAACTGGGAATGCCTTATTTATTGCTAATGTACCTGCATCTCTGATCAATTTTACCTGTGAAATATCTTAGGATTCAGCACGTGCTGCAAGTGAACTGGTAAATCAGAGGCCAAAAGATGAACCTCTGCAGTATTTGTAGCACAGAGCCAACCTCCTCCTGTGCTCAAGTAAGGATAAGGTGAATCCAAATCCTTCTTGTTACCAGTCTGGGCTGTGGCAGACAGGCACCCCTGTCCCTAAGGGCAATGGCACCCCTGCTTTCACCCTGAAGTCAGCATGCCAGGAGCGTACTTAAATCCACCGGGGACTGTTACTGTTAGCTTTAGGTGGGGATGTTGGAGTTGTGGATGACTAGAAAACCCAAGAGCAACTTGATAATTTCGCCTTTTAAATCTTGTAATCTGTAATGGTTCAGGATTGTTTAGTTTACTGTGGCGTGTGGTGGTTGTTGTTTTAATAAAATCCTTACTACAGCGTTATATAAAACACATCTCTTCCATATGTGCAGTTAACTGGCAGACACTGTAGAACTGAGCAGAAAGCCCAGGAACAAGATCAGAAAGCCCATCCTGACTTAAAGGCTCCTTCTGGAGCCAGCTTTAACAGTGCCTCTGTACTGCACCGTGTTTTGTCTTAATTGATTTACACAGCATTGACACCAGGTGAGCTATTCTCTTTTTTATCTTTCAAATAGCAGGGAGCTGGTCTCTTACAAGACAGAAGGTGGTTAAACATCTATCAAAGACGCTCACCCTGTGCTCTGCCATTTGCATTTACAGCCTGTGCTGATAGTGTGTCCATTAGCATATCCATATGAAAAGCACACAGTGGCTGGACATTTACAACATCCTGTTGTTTGGCCAGAATAGTGCATCTGTTAGCACAACTTTTTACAGAGTCCTTTAAAAGAGCAGCGGAAATCTGAGGAGCTAGGAGGCTGTGGAGCAGCTGGACAGTCATGTTAAAGTAGAATACCCAGAGAGTTGAACAAGGCAAAGATTGTGAGGACAACAAGCGGAACTGGAACTGTAAAGCAATTCAGCCTGTGGGGTTTCGAGTGGGACAGTTGTGAGCTTACAAAGAGCCATCTGAGAGTGTGTGTGTGACAAGGAGTAGGAAACCTTTGTTGTCGCCCAAGGTACCCGAAGCTGGCTTAGCGCAGTCCACAGTCCGTGCAGATGTTCAGTGTTTCAAGGTTTGCTGTGCCTTGAGGTCATGCAATAGCAAAGGAGTTGTTCCTCCTAGAAAGAGACTTTCAATTAAGCTATACAACCTCTTGTATACATATCTGTTCATTTGTCTTTGCACTTAACTCCCTTTGTACTTTATATCCATGGATCCCAAAGAATGGGAGGTATCACTGGCCCATTCTGAAGCAGCAGAGACACAAAAAGGTGAAAGTAGTTCAACGTTGTCATGTAGCTGTTCAGTGACAGCCAGGAAGAGTCAGGAACTGATCCTCAGTTGTCACAGCTGCACTCTAGCCTGTAACATTAGCTGTGGCCTCAGTTTTCTGAGAGCAGTGGACCTTCCTAACCCTTATTTGCTTTCCTAATCATCAGCATTCATTATTGTCATAGGAAGATCTGTGTCCTTGAAGCTGTGGGTGCTGTCTACACGAATCACATGAGTAAGTGCTTACACTTCTGGAATTCAAACACCATTAACCTTTAGTGGCTTGAGCTACTTACCGTCCATCATCACGATGGTGTGCAGTAGAGATATTTACCAACAAAGATTAACAGCAGATACTACAGTGATAGCTGCTCCCTGACTGCACGTGTGAATATTGGTTAATGCCTTAAGTGGATGAGCAGCACTCTGCTTTGCTCTGTGCTTTAGAGCTCGAGACTTCTCAGTTTACCACTGGGGCAGTAGGAATTTTTTTTGTTGTCTTTTGTGTTTGGTCAACTCATACTGGAATCTTCAAATCAAGCTCAATTCCTTGGTAGTATTGCGGTTCAGATTCCATGCTGTCTTTGCAAGTGTTGTGCTGAAAGTAGTTGTCGACTGCTTCCAGATTAAAATCCCACTAAGTTTGCTGGAATGCAGCTTGGTCTTTGAGCTATTGCAGTGAAATGGTACAGGACTTTCTAGTGCAGATAAGCAGGGCACACGCGAGTGAATTCTTTCTCTGTAAAACAGGCTAAATGAAACCTTTTGGCAATTTACTTCCTTTTTCTGAGAAACAGAATTTATTAATTACAAACCAGTGCTGTTTGTTTGCAAAGTAAGAATTCAGCAGTGGCAAAGATTACATCATTAAAATTTTAGTCAAAACCAAGTTATTAGCAGCTTTGAAAGTTAAACCCGTCCACTGCTTTTAGCACAGAGCAAGAGCTATTGGACTGTGGTTCATTATACTGTCCTTAAAAATGTTTTGCTGAATGGGAATATGTATATTCCAGACCTGTTTGTGCTCACCGAGTCCCCAGAGTTCAAATTTTTTTCTTGACAGCTCTAAAGTGGAAAGTTACCAAGTGTTTAAAGTTCAACAGAGTTTACTTTGCTGGGAAAACACACCCCTGTGTTTGAACCTCGCTGTTGTCTTGCTTCGGCATAACAATCCACAACAGGAGGAGGTGGGAAGCTCCAGTTCAGTTCCTGCAATGAGGTGTTACACTTCAAGCTCATTTGGTAATCATCAGCTGTTAAATGTATCTCGTTACTGAACATAATGGATCAGAAGGACTTTCCTTATATTCTGCTTTGTTCTTCCTTTCTGCAGATTCACTTCAAAAAGCATGTGCTATGTTTATTAAATACTTCATTCTAGATTTCACTGGTGTGGAATATTATTGTCTACAAAATCTGCAGACAAATTTGTTGTCTGTACTTATGTTCAGGCAGGTGGAGTATGACTTTTGTTATCATGTGATTTGTTTAGTATTCAGGTATTCAGCTGTACTTGGTGTGTCAGAGAAAGGCAGCCTCTGTAGGAAATTGAGGGCAAAACAGGTTTTTTGATGTACAACTTCCAGTATTTATTTCTACCTCTGGAAAATTCTGAATGATTGAAATAGCTAAATAAAGGCATTGGTAGGTTTTTAAAGTTTACTTTGAACTACAGGTTAGTGATTTTTCAGTTTTTGCTGTCAAACAGTGTTAAAGCAGTGTTTCCAGAGTCTTTAGTTTTATTATAGTGCTCTTTCTTATTTCGCACTGCCCACCCTTAAAATACAATTGGCTCCTTTTCTTGTGGCTCCTTCACACATGCCTATTAATTTGCCTTCGTTCCTGTTCAAAAGTAATGCCCTCATATTTTTTAATCCTTCCTTTGGATCATCTCCAAATTATCCACTTCTGTATATAGGGAGAGGTGAGACACATGGGTATGGAGAGGAAATTGTGCTCATAGATAGCAGATGTAGGGATGAGTTTCAGACACAGGAATGCAAGAGGAAGTGGGGCCAAGAAGTGCAGTACGTAAGGATTTGCCAGGCCAGCTTTGGTATATGGAACAGAAAGCTGAACTACTGGAAATGAGGAGTTTTAATGAGCTCGCTGTGCTCAGAGCCAGTGACAGGCTGAAGGGAAGTGAAAGAGCAGATCAGGGAGCAAGAGTAGCATTAGGGATATGTCTGCAAGATATAAGCAGTTTGGACATGCTGTGAAGGTGGCAGAAATCAGGGGAATGGAAAGATTTGGACACTAGGACAGAGAAAGAACAACCGGAAAGCAAGCCAAGGTCACTGTGTTACAGGCAGGCTGAAAAAGTGGTGTCGATTTCTGCTCTTTCCATACTCTTTCTTCTGTATTGATTTTGAAACTAAACAAGTCAGTTATACTTCTGATTACTATGCTCAGTTTCATCTTCTCTCAACAGGAGATGTTTTACCCATAGCCCCCGCACTCTTGGCCCTTGCAGAGGGCAATAAGCCAAGGTCCCCCCCAGGTAGGAGGATAGAGTTCCTTCACCAGCTCTGGCTTTGCTTTGTTGTTTGCCCACAGGTAGATAACTCTCCAGTACTGCTGTTTCCCAGTGATTTGGAGATGGCATTGGAGTGCTGACAAGCTTGCTCTGAAGCACACTGGTATTCATCCATTGATGCAAAAGGGTCAAGTAACATCAGTGCTCAGTACGCTTTCTGTTCTTTAAAATTGGAAAAAAAAAACCAACCACTCTGAAAAACCAAAAGCAGGATAAAAAGCCAGCTCTGGAAATCTCATAACTGGTGCTCTTCCAAACTCCTTTGAAGTTGCTGTTGGAGAGTTGCCAAGCTCAGGCTTGTTGCCTCCTCCAGGGCTTTGCTTTCTGCCCCCCTGCCCCTCTGCATGGGACTCGCCGGCTGCAGGCAGGGCTCACCTGTTCCTGTGTTAGGAAGAACCTTCACTGCAAAAGAGAGGCGTAGAGATGGGAAGTGTGAAGTTTAGCAGTAACTGCTTCTGCCATGTGCAGGACAATGTGAAGTTAAGGAGTGATGGCTTCCAGCCTAGATTCTGTGGCCATTTCTCTTCCTACCAGTGACACAACCTGTACATCATCTGAAAGAACAGCTTTTGTGGTTTATATGCCCAAAGGCTGCCCGTGGAGGTTGGCAAGGGCAGTTGGTGAAGTCTGCACAAGGTCAGTCAGGATGTCTAGTAATTGTCCTAGCGCTTTACCTGTTATGGAACAATAATGAGAGTTTTTTCATTATTTTCGGGTGAGTGAGCCTGGCAGATGCTGACAGCCAGCAGATGTGTAAAGTTCGAGGTGATTTGTAAGGGACCGGCTCATCTGACGCACAGTAATTGCATTGTGGGACATTGTCACTCAGCGTCATGTCCTGCTCTGGCAGAACGAGGTAAAGGTCAGTTCAAAGAGCTGGTGTAGCATGAGGGGCCACTTGAGGCTGAAGTTAAAAACCTCATTTTCATCTCTCCCCTATACCTGCTCTCAATCGTGTCTCAGTTCAAGATAGTGGGATGGGCGACTAAGCAGTTGGTTTAGACTGGAGTGAGCTTAAGTCCCCCTTCTGGTCAGGCCTTAGAAAGGCTCACCCACCTGCTGGGGTGTTAGCCTGCTGCTCGTCTGTCTGCTTACAGTGCTGGACTTGGAAGTGTCTTCTGTGGCTGGTTCTTTTGTGTCAACGCCGTGTGTTGTGGCTGCTCCCCGAGCAGCTGGTTCCAGCTCTGCAGCACAGCCAGCGCAGGCAGTTGGACCTTTCCTCTGCCTCCTGCCACCCTGCATGCTCAGCTGTTCCCTCTGAGAGAGGCTTCAGCAAGTTTCTTTGACCACAGAGATACATTTAGCCAAGTTAGCCACTTGTGACACCCTGAACAATCAGAAGTTGCTTTCCCCTCATATCTAGCTTGCCGCATACAGGTGAGGTTCAGGCTCCCCTGTTCCTGCTCACAGGCATTAGGAGTGGTATGAACAGTCATGCTGGAAACAGAGTGGATTTGTCTGACAGTGAGCCTGCTGATGGCCCCAATCAGGGAGCAAAAGGCTTGGGACATCTGCAGTTGCCTGGACCATGCAGAGTCCCTGCAGTGTGGAGCACAGTGCTGCACATCTGAATGCCCAGCTTAGGCTCTGGTCAGGATTGATTTCCGGCTCTTCTGGACTCTGAGTGGGATCTTTATCATGGCTGCGATGCATGGAAGTCAGCTGGAGCCTTGGTTGACTGGGTTTCCTGGGTGTACCTGCCCTTCTGTAATGTGGATGCTGATAAATCTGTAACATGCTGGGGATCTTGATAAACTGTGTGTTGTGTATTTTATCTGCGATTGCCTCCTTCCTCCGTACTTGGAGGTCTCTAATCCATTGCTCTTTATCTTATCAGGCATCCCATTACAAACTGTTCTTCATTCTTCTCCTAACATCCCCACACTTGCTGGCACTGGAAATGTCAGGAACTCACTCTGCACTTGCTTCTTGAAGTGTGAGCACTGGGTCAGCTCAGTCGCTCGGGGTTTCCAGTTGAGCTGGCCAGTTTAGCAGCAGTGCCCCCAGTGCGGTGTTGGCTCGCCGTGCAAATAATCTCATCTCTGTGAGACAGAGACCTTCAAGACGCTTCTTTTAGTTCCTCCTTGTGCCAAACCTTACCAGGAAAACTGAAGGACTTTTGCTGTAAAAAACGATTGAAGCCAGTATGCCCATTATGTAGAGCTGTTGTTTAAAGCTCTCCCAAATTATTTAAGCTCTAAGTTGATAGTTGTTTATTGATGCATGCTGGCCTGCAGACTCTGCTCACAGTCCCCACGCTGAGCACTGAGGGATGGATGCATCCCAGTGCGTGTATAACCGCGCTCGTTCTGGTGAGTGTGACTGTTTCGTGCAGGGGTCTGGCGGAGAGCTAGCAGAGGGTGCGGTTAGAGATGCAAACCATGAAGGGGAAGATGGCTGTTCATTGAAAAGGTATTGTCGTAGAAATAAGCCTTCTCTGGAGTTGTGGAAGGTCTTTCTGTTGTTTAGTGTTCCAGGATATTTCTGAGAGCCCTTTTCATGTTTCACCAGAGGGCTCACATTTTCTGACCAGATTGGCATAACTCCTCGTAGGCCTCATCCATCCTAACCATTTACTGAGCTTGTTTGTTGAGGTAATAAATGCTGGTGGCCATGATGGCGTGAAGCACTCCAGGATGTGTCCTGAGTACTCACTCCTGCTTTGGTCAAGCCTTTCAGAGGTGTAACTCTGGTTTTCATCTAAAACTCTGGGAAGGAAGTGGAGTTGGCAGTGTAGGAGAACAGGTTCCTTGCTTTCACCAAGCTGGCCGTGAGGGTGCTCGGCTGTGCAAGCCAGTAGTCCGTGTTGTTCCTGGATTAATTTCTTTGGCTTTGGAAAGAGGAAGAATAGATTCTTATTCAACAAATGTCTGCTTCCAGGCAGTTGTGAGTGACAGAATTTTTTTACTAAGAGTGTGCAGATCAGCTTTGTGTTTCTAACCACGGCATGGTATTAAAGTTTGTGTATCCAGATGACACTGCTTTCTTTTTAACTACAGCTGAAACCATGTTTTGAATAACAGATGTGGAATGCTGTCATCCCACTGTCGCACCAATTGCTCATTGTTCTGAGAAGGTCACATCATAATTCATTAACAATAATTATTCCCTGGGTACACCCTGCACTTCTTCACTCAATTGCTTCATTAACTTGTGAGTGAATCTCACATTCACTGCTCCAATCAATGAAGATATATTTATGATGTACAAGAGGATGCTATTAGTTACAATATATTAACTGCCTAATTTAAAATAGAAAAGCTATCTTTATGAAGGGCAATTAACCACTAAGTGTAATTGATAATTCACATACCTATGATTAGGAAAGACAAATAATAAGAAAGAAATTAATCACCTGTGTTATTGAAGCAGACACCAGTGTGCAGTTTTAACGAGTGAAAGGGGCTCTCTGAGTCAGGACTGGGTTTCTAAGAATCCTTTGGTGGAAAGTTTGTCATCAGATGTGTTACCTCAAGGTGGTTTTGGTGTTTACACCAAACAGTTGGGATCATCTGCCCTAGAAATGGAACCCACCATGTTTTATTGTCTTGAGGGTCAATGCTGGGTCATTCCTAATAGAAAAGTCCCTTTTCATCGTAACACAAAAAAATTAATAATATTTTAATAAGAATTTATAGACCTAGCCCCAAACTTATATAGGTATCTAAACTTGCTCCTCAAAGCTAGTTATGTACAAATTCCCACTAACGCTGACAGAGATCGGACATTTTAATACATTTGAGGAGCTGAGTGACAGTCTTTTTGGCAAATATTTTTTTAAAAATTGTGATACATATTCCGTGGCCACTTCGAAACACATTGGTTCTCCAAACAGCTGACAGCTAGCCTGTGGAGAAGAGGCCTTTTTGTGACCTCCCCTGTAGGTCACCCCAGCTTGGGCTAGGACACAAAACTGCTCAGAGGCAGAGGGCTTGCATGAGGTGACAGAGCACTGATCCACAGTAACCACGTCCTTGGCCCTGGGCACCTCCAGCCATGTCCTCTTCCTTTGAGGAGCCATTTACCTGGAAACTTTTATTGATGAATCACTTGAAGTCCCATATTTTTCAGGATTGCTCACTAAGTAACAGTGCAGGTGTTTTGTGAGAGGTTAGGTGGTAAAGGTAACTGAAGCCACCCCAGCATTGATACAAGCATCACTGCAGCTAGCTGGCCTCTTCCCTGAAGCCTTCAGGAGTGAAAAGCCTTGCTGTTACATCAAGCAGATCACGCCAGCAGGGGATCAGTCAGTGGAAAGGGGAAAATCCAAGTTAAAACACTAATAACCAGTGGCATCACACCAGCTGCTGTGCTCATGGCTCTCAGGTCACATGTATCTACATCCATGGACTGGTTTAAAGAAAAGTAACTGAATTGTTGGTTCTTTTTTTTTTTTTTTAATGTGTGGAGGGAGTGTGTGCCTGACAGACTGTGTGATGATGGGCATTGCCTGTGCTACTGTGTTCAGCTTCGCTCTCTGCTCCAGCACAGCAGTTACCTGCTGTGGTAGGGGCTCTACGTGTGAAAGCTACAGCTGCGCTGCCCAGAGTCAATATTGTAGGTGTATCTGGGTTACGGTGAGGGATTCTGCTCCTGTTCTGGAATATTATCTTTGCATTTTTGTTGTAATTATGCAAGTTTAGGTGTGAGACAGCAGAACTGATACTCTTAGATCCTTTTCTATGTCTGGTTAAGCCCTCTGCTGCTTTTACCCAACAGGATCAAAGCGTCCGATCTGAAGCTGCGGTTCTGCACTAACGAAACCCAGGCGACCCGGGAGAACTTTGTGAAGAAGCTCCAGGGCTTGGGCTTTGACATCTCTGTGGATGAAGTCACTGCCCCAGCACCAGCAGCCTGCCGCATTCTGAAGGAACGCGGCCTGAGGCCGCACTTGCTTGTGCACGACGGTGGGGCAACACTGCAGCAGGTGCTGGGATGTGTAGGGGGAGAGCCCAGAGAGACGCAGCCCTTTGTGACAGAGCAGTGAATTCCCATAGCCGTGCAGGGAGGAGCTCCCAGCTGTTGTTTTCCTGCAGGGAAAAGATTTTTCCTTATTTGTGAAACTGTGGAATAAACCTTAGTGGCGTGGTCTGAGCGAGATCTCCATTATGGCAGTGGTACAGTGAAGGCACAGAGTTGTGCTTGGGATCAGCAAGCACATGAAGAAGTCTGCTGCTTAACCACAGAGGCTAGGAGATCAGTGAGGTCCTGTGCAAGACGTGGCTTTGTCTTTGTTATCGTGGCAGAGGTTTTAAGTTTAAAGTGTTTTTCTCTGTAGAATCTGGATATGGAGAAAGGAGGTGGATCCTGCCCTCGATGTTATTAATTTTTCATTCAGCTACCCAAGAGTTTGCCTCAGGTCCCAGGGCTTGGGTATAATGGGCTGTTGAGACATGGGTAGGGGAAGCTCAGGCAAGGGTTGGAAATGATTTATTTTGCTCTTTGTTGTAGAACAGATGAACGGCAGGATCCAGTCAGGAACAGAGGGGCTTGAACAGCACTTGACTCAGACTTTAATATGTTGTGCCATGAATGAAGGGAAACACAGACTGGGGGGAAAAACATCCGTTCCAATGGGATCTGAAGTGGTAAGGGATTTGTGGATTTTTTTTTCTCTTTTTCCTGCAGATCTTGTCCCTGAATTTGCTGAGATTGATAAAGCAAATCCAAACTGTGTGGTTATTGGAGATGCAGCAGAGAACTTCACCTATGCAAACCTTAATGAAGCTTTCCGAGTTCTAATTGGCATGGAGAAGCCTGTTTTGATCTCCCTTGGAAGAGGGTGAGTTGAGTTCTGTTCTTCTTCAAGTCTCTAAACGTTTTTAATTTTCCTGTATCTTTGTGCGTATCGGAGGCCAGATATCGATGTGGGCATTCGCAGTACAGACTTGTGAGCAGTTAATCTGCATGTCTTGAATGGGAGGCTGATCTGCTCAGCTATCTGTCGGTGGGTAACTCATTGTCCTCAGTGGGTCATTCAGTCACCTGACTTGGCCTCTTGTCTCAAGTCACTTACTTGCAGTCTTTCCCAAGGTATAGGGGAAAAATTACACTGAAATGGATCACTAAAAGAAAATGGTATGGTTGCTCCCTATGAGCCACGGTTCAGCCCTGTGCCCTTGCAGGATTGCACAGGGGTGCTGGAAGTCACCGAACTTGCTGTGCTGAATCCTCCAGTTGACTCTGAAAATACTCATCCCTGACAGGTCTCTGTGCTTTTGCAGCACTGGGTGAGAAACCACTTCAATTTCAGCTGTTGGTGATATTTTTTTCTGTAGACAGTGCAGAGTGAGCAGTTGTGTTCCATTGGCTGCTAGAAGATGAGAGATAGAGCGGCTCTGCTGAAGAGGAATTGCAGCAGCTTCTAGAGAACCTAGGGATACCCTGGTGCATCAGCACAGCAAATCCCAGCCTCCAGCCCTTCAAAGTCAGCATTCAAGAGTGAGATAGACCTTGGTGAATCAATCTACATGGTTGCAGGTGGTGGTGGGAGGGTTAAATAGCTGTAGTTTTATAAGCCACTACGTAAAGGACTTTTGTTAATTTACAAGCAAGCCTGAGAGCCTCTTAAAAACATGTAGAGGTCGTGGAGAGTTTGGATTTTGATGTCTCCAACCCCCAAGTGAATGAGTGTTGCAAGAGGCCAGTAGAATTACAGGCACTGCTTGTCTTTTTGTCTTTGCCACTGCAAGACCTCAGAGATGAGGATTCTTGGTGTGACTGCTGCCTGTAGCCACATGTTCCTGTCTGAATTGAAAATAAATAATGTTTAATAATGAAAGAAACCCCAAACAAACAAAAAAAGTCCATCAGGCTGTGGTCGGGTAACGGCCTATTGGTGTAGCTTTGTCATGCTATTTGATCTTCCAGCATCCTGGAGTTACTAATGGTGAGGAAGATGAGGTAGTCCAGAAAATCTCTGTTTCAGCCAAGGTGCAGCCAGGTTGCTTCTCCCAGGTTCAAAACCTGCCCACATTTGTAGTGACTGAGATATGATACTGGATCTGGCTAACAGCCTGTGTGATGTAAATGACTCCTTGCTATTTGAGTGGTGCTTCAAGATGCTCTCTCTGGAAATTGGTGTTAACAATCCTACATTTTGATACATACATGTGGAAATATTACACATATGGAAGCACTTCCAGCCTGGAAAATTGCCTTACATGAGTGATAGGAAACAAAGAGAGTTTTCAGTTTATAAAATCATGGAATCATTTGAGTTGAAAGGGACTTCAAAGCCCGTCCAGTTTCAACTCCCTGCTGTGGGCAGGGACATCTCCCACTGGATCAGGGGGCTCAAAGCCCCATCCAGCCTGGCCTTGAACCCCTCCAGGGATGGGGCAGCCACCACTGCTCTGTGCAGCCTGAGCCAGGGCCTCACCACCCTCACAGGAGAACATTTCTTCCTGAGATCTCATCTCAATCTCCCCTCTGTCAGTTTAAAGCCATTCCCCCATGTCCTGTTGCTACGTACCCTTGTAAAAAGTCCCTCTCCAGCTTTCCTCGAGCTGCTAATACAGAAATAGTGTCATTTTACCAAAGTAGCTGTAATACACAAACTCCAGTTGAACTATGCTGGAGATGAGAGTTGAAGTTCTTCTGGCTATGAGCAAAGTGGTGGTCAAGGAGACCTTAGGGGAGAGGCCAAGGATAGACAGAGAAATGTTTGGGCTGGTGTGTGTGACCAAGACCTGCAAAAGCACATGTGTTTTTGAAATGCCAGATCAGTTGTTTTTAATTATTCTCTGAACTTTAAAGGTAAGTTTTGACCTTCTGCATTCATATGCAAGAAAAATTCAGTCAGGATATTGGAATGTTTTCCTAAAATCAGTTAAATTAGAAGTCTTATGAGCTTTTAAACAAGAGGTTATTAATGCCAGCTCAACAGCTATGGAGGGGTTATAGGAGTTATTCTGTTGTGTGTTGTAGGGGCTTAACAAAGACCCTGCATGTTTAGCTTGAGGAGGCTTTGGTGACAACTTTGTTCAGTGATTCAATAGACCATAACAGGCATTAAAACCCTTCTTAGTCTGTGGGTTATTGATCCAGCTGGGTAGAACTTATCAGCAAGAAGGAGCAGTTAAGGCAACGCAATGGATTTACCAGACTCTTATGCTCTGATCCTACAACATGGGTAAAAATTCCTTACTGTTCCTCAGTTAGAAGGACAAGGAGAAGACACTGAGCCAATACCAGAATGGCTAATGTATGTGAAATTAGCAAGATTTGTGCTGTGTAATTTGGATATTCTGAGCTCAGTTTTCACCATAAGGATATTGTCTCAAATGCTTGATCGTTTTAAATAATGTAAATGTGAGTTCTGAATAAGTTATGCTGGTAGGTGGGTTCTCTGACTCAAAGCAGGGAGATGATAAATTGGATGAATTATTCAGCTAACTAAAGAAGCCTCATTGATGCCAAGGGGTGGATACAAAACCCAGCCACAAGCCAGCTTAGTTTCTAGTGTGCAGAATCAGTGTAATTGAGCGGACCCTAACACAGTGCCTGGCTGGGGCAAGTTCATGTTGGTTGAAGTATTAGTTCATTCCATAGAAAAGGATAGTGTTGAAGTAGGAAGCAGAATACTCTCCTCTTGAAAATGAAATGATTTACATTTAGCATCTGTTTTGGGCTGAGAGTGGGAATTGACTTTGTGATTTCTTCTGTCATGCCACTGTTAGAAAATTAAGCTGTTTACGCTAGACTATGGAAGGTTAATGGCTGTTCTAGCAAAGGTTAAGTGGCCGTTTTAAAGGAGGCTGTGCTGAATAATTGAAAATGACAGAAGGATAGGGCATAAAACCTTTACTGACTGCACATCCCACCTTTTTTTCCCTGTCATGTTGTAAACTGTCTTTGCTCTGGTCAGGAGAGCCTGGAAAACCTGTATTAACATGAATTGCTGTTCCAAAAAGAGACTACAACGATGCTGTCTGATTTTATGAACTTCGTGGCAATAGGAACATTATTAGAAGGAACAAAATGTAGCTTGGAAGGCTTTCTTAGTCCCGATAAGCTGTGTCCCGGCTTCCCTCACATGGGAGGCTGGTGACAAGCGATGATGGCCAGCAGTCTGGGGTCCTTTCCAGATATCCCAAGGAAGGTGTTACAGATGCTGGGAGTGCCAGTCCTCATTTTGTGTCTGCCAAGGGGCCTCTGTCACTGGTTAAAGGGAGAGGGATGCAAGTGCTGTCCATTGTGAGCAGCCAGTGCTCTGTACAATAAAACACAGACTGAGTTAATCCTTGATACAAGCTAGTGGAAATCTCTTTGAAACAGGCTTGTGTCCCAGGTGCCAGATGGCCATCCGGTCAGAAGTCTTTTCCCCAAGCACTGCATGGTACTGAGCCTGTCCTCTGCTTAATTCCTGGTGTTAAATTAAGGCTCTGGAGTTTCTGATGACTTGACTTTTTGTTGCAGCCATATGGACATCTGTATAGGCACAGAAATAATAAAATGTGGTTTCTTTGTGTTTAACTGCCAGCATTTTCATTTCATGGGAACTTTATCACTTTCATTTCCAGACGCTACTATAAAGAAACTGATGGTCTGAAACTTGATGTTGGAGCATATATGAAGGCATTAGAGGTATTTTATAGCTTGCGTTATGCTTACTTGCCCTGTGCACCTTGTTAAAAGAGTAACTGGTATAAATATGGGTCATCTGTAATTGCTCACCTTGGTGGAGGAAGCGCCCACAGATTGAAACTCATTTGCTGCATTCTAAAGACAGGTGGATTCATTTGTCTTCTGGCTTTGCCCTTTTTTTATTTCATTTAAAATGTGAACTTTTACCGTTATGATACCTTTATTGGAAGTGAGGGCCTTGAAAGAAGGAGATGGAAAAGAAAAACATGGAACATTGTCTACAAGATACTCGAGAAAATCTGCAGGTCCGTTCTATGTTTGGTGTAGTGTTGTTAACACAGCCCTTGCCCTTAACATTTTACAGCAATGGGCCCTTATTCAGCAAGATACTTAAGTGCCATCCTGTCTTTAAGCCTGATTAAGCCTGTGCAGAAGAGGAGCCCAGTAGATAAGCCAGCCTAAGGGTGAGAGAAGGAAAGAGTCATTATTATCCTGTCTATAGACTTGTAGAGTGATAAAAAGCAAATATATACTGAATATAGTGAGTCTAAAATATATAGTGAATGCAGAGAATAAAGCAACGTGGGATAGTATACAAGCAGAGAAGACAGCGGGTATAATGCCATTGTACAGCAGTCATTTGTGTCTGCGTGAGTTTTAGGGAGAGATTTTGCCTCACAGATAAGTTCAGGCATCTAGTTGTCTAGGAACAAGCTAGAAAGACCTTTCTCAGCATAGTACTGTGATTTACATGCAGGAAAACAAAACTTTTTAAGTCTGATTGTTCACTTGAGTCATTGTAAATATGCCAGGTGATTGAAGAAGCCCTTCACATCTCTTAAGGCCCTCCAGTACTTTTGATCATTTCATATGAAGGATATTTGCTACTTGTTTAAGAGTGATGCTCTTACAAAAATAAGCAGTGCTGTAGCTGAGTCTGAGCACTGCTCTCATGATGGAGAATGTAGGTTTGTAACTGGAGATCTTTCAGGAAGACTTTCTCTCCTGACAGAAAACATTTCACGCTTCTGCTATCCAAATTCTCCTGATATTCACCTTCACCTGCTAACCCATAGAGGTATTTAAGGGCAAAAATTAATAATCACTTACTTTTTTTACAGTTGACTGGCATTACAGAGTTAAATCCTTTTCTGATCAGCATTTTTTGTCTTTTTTTTTTTCCCAGTATGCTTGTGATGTTCAAGCTGAGGTAGTGGGAAAACCAGCAAAAACGTTTTTTGAGTCAGCCTTAGCAGAAATGGGAGTTACACCACAAGAGGTAACGTTTCTGATGCACCGAGTACTGGCTGTGCCATCTAGTTATGCTCACCGATGCTTTTCTTAATTTGGTTTGCTGTTACAGGAGGGGCCGAAGGGAATGTGGCCAGGACGACGTGGTAAACTCTGGGTGGATACGGAACTTTTTTTCCAGACACAGTGTGCAGGGAAACGTTTATGTTCAGGATCTTCCTATGAAAAAAATATTTCAGAGGGAAAAGCCCTGTGTTTGCCCATTCTATCGAACAGGGCAAAGGGGACAAAAGAGGGCTGACAGCCAAGAGGGTAGACTCTAGCAAGTGGGGATCTGTTGGACTTTCCTGCCCTGTGCATATTTGTTGCTCTCACAAGAGGCAGGACATTATTTTCTCTGCTTTTTTGAGTGTGCTTTATGACTCATGATTTCCCTTCTCATTCCTCTCTGTCTCATTTTGTTCTGACTTGTGCCATCCATACCTGTACCCAATATAGAGTCTCCTATCCATCATTCCATTCTCTGCTGCAGTTTCTCCCTCTACTTGTACAGCTGTGTTGTACTTTCTTGTTCACCTTCCTCCCAAAACACATAGTTCAAAAGAACATGTGCTTCTGTTGTAAGATTCTGTTATTTGGACACTGAAGAGAACAAAAAATAGTTTCCCTAAGGAATCATGGAAAATGTGCCTCACAAGACGAGAGGTGCCCTAACGCCTGGCAGTTTGCTTCGTGGCTGGAGGCTGCAGCACAGTGGAATTCCAGCCAATGTGTTACTTATTTCCTTTGGTGTCATACTAACTACAATTTTTTAGTAAGAAGGAAAGGCAAAGTAAAATATTTTGTGTTTTAGGTGAGCAGGAAGCACTGACTGACCCTCAAACTCCCGTGTTAATGGGCTCATCACACTTTCCAGGAGCACGCTTAATGTGTGATGCCTCTGGCTTACTTAACACAGCCCATTTTTCACCCTGTCTGTAGCTGTGCCCAGATCCTTTTTATTGATTTGTTGTTATGTCACACAGGATAGACATAAGGATGAGTATGAGATAACTCAGAGACAGCAGTGAATTACAACATAATAATTCCATCAGGGATTTGGTGGCATTATAAACAACAGGACTGAAGTTGGGGTGGCTTGTAGGTCCCTAGAGCCTGGAGATGAAATTATGGCCCTGTAATTCAGTATGTGCTCATGTTTTACTTAATTATAGAATGAGGAGATGGAAAAGACCTAGTAGGCCATCTAATCCATATCCTTCCCTGTGCAGGATTGTTCCCTGCTTCACATTAATAAATGTTTTGTCCAGAGTAGTTTTCCATGAGCCAAACACAGGATTTCTGTACATACCCTAGGGACAGTGTTCACAGCCAAGCAGATCTTGTGGGCAGGCAACTTTTTGTGAGATTCATTGGGATGCTTCCCTTTTAAGCTGCATCTTCTTATTTCTATAACAGTTTTACTCCAGGTGACAACCAAAATAACCGCTTGCCCTCTTGCGTATCTTCTTCGTCCAGTTCCCTATAGGTTTGGTATTGTTAAAGCAATTCTCTCTCACTAAAACTGTGTCTGATTCTCAGCAGCTTCCCATGTGGTTCAGCCCCTCTGCACCCTGACCCGCAGCAATGCTCTTTTCTGCACTCCCTTCAGCCTGTCGATACCTTCCCCATAAAAAGATGGCTCAGCCCGTGCATAATGTTCCCAGCTACAGCCACAGCAATTGTTCAATCCATTCAGTCAACTAACAAACCCAGAAATCCATTTGAGACACAGAATAAGATTTGAAAAAAGTAGCTAGAAAACAGAACAAAGGAAGGCACCAAGGGAGTGTATGACTACAGGGATGTGACAGGACACCAGAACTACCTCAAAAACATTGCTGCAGGGAATAAAATGTGATACGATGCATCACCAAGGTGGCAAAAACAGCCCCATAGGGACTTCAGGAGGATTTGTTTTAGGTCCAGAAAAGCAGTAATAGTCCCCAACAGCCTTTGAAATTTATTCTTTCTCTGCTCTTTGCCAGATATTCACAGTGCTACCAGTGACTAACTTACTATCATGATGCAGATTTTTTCCCATATAGTTTCTAGTGTTAAAAGCCATCAGTTTGCTGTGTCATGTATCCAGTCTGCTGGTGTAATTTTTTGTACTTAGGGATTTCGGAGATGGAGGGAGCACTTGCCTCACCAAGGAAGAGGGCAGCAGACACCACTGCGTAAGGGCACCAGTCACTTCGTGCTTTGACTATGGGAAAAATAGTCCATTCTGCTGGAGTTGGTGCACATGCACAGGAGGAACAAATCACAGCAGAGCAAACTCCCTTAAATCTGAAATATTTTCCTAACTTTCGAGTGCTTGACACTGCAACTTGAATATCCTTTTGAGAAAGATTTGTAGGCTGTTTTAGGTCGTCATACATAATAGTAAAAACTCAATATATGCAGCTCAACAAATTCCTTAGTAATGCACTGTATTATATTTGAATCCATCTCCTGGATGAGCTATACAGGTCTGCATTTGTAATGATATGACAAGGACTGATTTTACTTGCCTTTGCTTTTATGAAATATCTGCCAATCATTTATCCAACCTGTGGAATGCATTTAATCTGCACCATCATTAAACCATTTTAGATAAGCTGTGCTTTTGAAAACGTATTACAGTTTTCTTTCACTTGACTTCTAATGAAAGATAGCTTTTTAATAAAGCTGTCTCACCACAGTAATTCTAGACAGGGGCAAATCTTAAATTTCTCAAGCTGCTTTAATCAATAAAGTTATCACCAGTCCTCTCCCTCGATAACTGTTCCTTACCGAGACCCTTACTCTGCCTTCTGTCACCGAGATGTTTTCAGCCTGCACTTAGAATAGGAGGAACTCCCCAAAGTCCAGTTTTCATTTTAAACTTCCCTCAATGGCCTAGAAATAACAGATTGTTGGTATTACTTTAATAGATTGGAAATTTAAACCTCTTAGAGGTACCCAGACGTACCTTATGATTCAGTAATGTGACAAAGAATAACACATCTTAAAGGTTACTGAAATGCCCTATTCATGTGTTTTAAGGCAGCTGTAACAGTGGATGATTTTTATAGCTTTACAATAAAACTTAAATAATGTTAATGTTCTGGTAGTTTTCTACAATCATAAAAAATTCTCTCTGTAGCTAATTGTCCTGCCTTAATGGGAGTTACGGCAGGTTGTACTGGAGTGCATAAACCATTGGTAGTTAACCAGTTCCTATTCCTGCCACCTTGAAGTCTCAGGTGGGAGTTCGTGGCATGTGAGAGCAGAGGGGGCTCATCCTGAGGACCTGCCACCATGCCAGCATCCCCTCCTTGCTCACCAGACACAGCAGGGAAAGATTTTCTATCTCGGAATCAAGAGTGAGGTGTCCAAGTGATGCTTCAAGCTTTGAGTCCTGCTGAAAGCTTGTTGAAACCTTACTGGCTCTGCAGCCTTTGGGTAACTGCCCAGGAGGTGGAATGTATTTCTTGGTTACACCTGGCTTGTTGTACAGTTTCTCGCAGGTCAGAGACCAAGTGCAGTGCCCTTTGCATGTTTGGTGTTTGCACAGCTAGTAGTTCCAAGATAGAAACATCTTTAACAGTAACATGGGATCTTGAAGCCTAGGAGATTACCTGCTGGCTGAGGATAATAGGGTGAAAAGTACATACATCACATTTCTTGTGTGATGAGATTAATACATTAATCAAGATTTTTTGAATAAGCTTTATTTCCTTCTGTCCCTGGCACATTTAGCTTGATTAAGGCTATTAAGCCTACAGAGAAAACGTGCTTAGGCATAAATATGTTGACTCTAGAAACATTCACTGAGTTCAATATTCTGTTGAAGTTTGCACGCTCCCTTCTGTGTGTTCTTTCTCTTCACTTGCATCCTCCACTGACTGCAGCCTCCCTAGTACCACACCGGAGCTTCTCTAGCAAACGCTGTGTTGCAACACAGGCAGGACTGGGTGATACACATATTGTTGTCTTTCTGTTATGCTCATTTCCTTAGTCCTTTCCTTAATTCCTTTTCTGATCAAATGTTTTTCTGTGATTTTAGTGAATGCTAAAACTCTTTGCAGACAAAAAAAATACCTGAGGTTCCCATTCAGAACCCTGTCAGCATCTCTGAAGGCTTGTTAGTGCTAGCTGCTTTTGTGGGCCAGAGGAGTCTGTCACCACCTCCATCTGGTGCTGGGTCCGTGGCCCAGACACCACCAGTGTGATTGCTGACTGTGATGGGGATCTCTGTACCACAGACGATTATTCAGTGGGGATTGTATTGTGCCTTTCCACCCTCAAATTCTTGGAGGTCATGTTCATCTCCTGTTCGTGTCTGTGGCAGTTCATGCTGGGTGAGTTCAACGGGGTCTCCGCAAAAGCGGTGGCTTCACTCACCTTTGGTACACATGTGCTTTACTTACTGCACGGGTACAACCACACGCACCGTCTCTCACCAGCTACGTGGTTTAGGAAAACATAAATGACACCCATCTTAATTCTTTGGTGATTTGCTTAAAACCAAAGAGACTGTGTCCCTGCAATTTGCTCTGCTTTTTAGTAAATTTTTAACCCATCTGAAAAAAGTAACTTTTGCAGAATAATTGAACGGATTAATAGTGTGATGCCTGCGTAAAAGGCAAAAACGAATCTTTTAATTCTTGCTTTCGATGTGTATGTGACCTTTCAGTTTTATATCCTTCTCTCTCTTCTTACCATATTGCAGTCAGAGAGGAAGCTAAACCCATATTTGACAGGTGGAGTTTTTTTATTTCCCTTGACAGTGCACCTTTTGACCTCTATCTTCTTGCCAATGATTTTTTAAATCCTAAATGATTTGGGAATAATTGCTCCTCCTTTAGTGATTATTGCCCTTCACTGATAGTAAATCTGTGAAATCCCTGGGGGCTGGAGTACATTTCTGTGTGCGTGTGGCACAAGCTGGCCTGGACAGGCATTGCTGCTCATCCGTGGCTGCGCTTGCATAGCTGCTGGGCGCCGCGCTGGAAAACTGGCCTGGACAGAGTAAAATGGAGCCCGTCAGGCAAGCAGGCTATTGATGGGCTACCCTGCTCTGCCCTTTCCTGTTTTCAGAGGAAATTCATTCTGAGGGTTTTGAGAACCCAGGACTGTCTTTCCTTTAGAAATCTCCTCCTGAACTTCAGGCTGAGTAAGGGTGCACGGGTGGTGGAGGGCAGATCCGCTCCTGGATTCCTGCATATGCTTTCTAAAATCCATCCCCCCAGCCATTCTCTCTCCCCCTTGGTATGGAATTTTATAAGAAGAAGGGATTATAAACTGTTAAAGTGAGTGGTTGAGAATGATTACATATCTTAGAGCATTTTGAGAGGAATTGGTAATGGTTGGCCAGAAGCAGCATTGCCAAGTTCTTTGCAGCTCTACATGTAGCATTGGAATTATGCTGTTTTCCTCATCTGTGTATGCATGCTTTATTTGCTAATTACTTACATCATTTTCTCCCCATTTCATGCTGGATTGCTTGTTTGCAGAAGTGATAAGGAGAGGTAAACTATCTACAGATGAAGGCATCTTTTAGGAACCCTTGCATTTCTAGGAGCACATCGGATAAGGAAAATGATCCAGTACTGAAAGGATGAAAAAGCCTGAGCCCTCCATTATCTGGTGGCCTTGAAGTGGTTTGTGAGCAGATAACTGGAGAGGCAGAGCTGTCTGTCCTGTAGCCTGCTGCTGGTACTTCCCCATGGTCATGTTGTGCCCAGCTCTGACCCCTTTGCCACAAGTCCTTAGGTCTGTCTGCTCCCTAAAGATGCTCTCAAAACCTAGTGCAGTGGCAATTCATCTAGGCAGAAGGATGCAAGGATGGGCATAGATAAACTGTTTCAAAATAAACTACTTCAGTGTAGAACCAGACAAATAAGCCTTGACTTGAGGAGGCATCTTGTTACGTACCATCACCTGAGGGATGATGATCATCCCTCACATGAGCAGTATTTTAAAATGTGGATGATCTAATAAATCAGATCTTGCAATGACTTTCCAAATTTCTGAGCATCAACGTAAGCATGGGTTGGATCAAGCTCCGCAAAGTTACCCGTCTTGGTGATCACAAGATTAAGGTTTTGACTATTTTTTAGAATACCAATTTTAAGGAAATATTTTAAAAGTTTAGTGGCATTTCAACTGCTGGGAGTGTAACTTAAATGCACCGTTTGGAACTGAATGGGACTAACTTCATGAAATTCAGTGTTTTTCTTCTGTGCGAAATGATTTTGATTTTTGTGATTGACTACAAATGGTACAGATGTGTACTGCACTAGTACATTTCTTGAGGAGCTATAGCATGATTTATAGTCAAGGTAGGGTGACTTTTAATCAATACAATGACAATATTATCTTGTTTAATTTGTCTGATGGCAGTATTAAACATCAAATCAAGCTGTTTGTTATGTCAAAGGTGCGTGACGTATGGCAGAAATGAGATTTGCTTGACACCCGTTTTTCTGTATTTCACTGCTCTGACAGGCCATCATGATTGGAGATGATATTGTGAATGATGTAGGAGGTGCCCAGCAGTGCGGCATGAGAGCTGTGCAAGTGCGGACAGGGAAGTACAGGTCAGTGCACACCCTATACCCTACGCTCTATGGGGGAAAGTGTGGACAAAGGGAAAATAAATGAAAGTGATGATTTTCATGTTTGCCTTGCTGCTCTGATTTCCTTACAACGCATCAATTTCTGAAAGGAGTTGTGGTTTGGAAGCTGGTACACATTGCACAAGAGTAGATTTTTCCAGATCTTTTCCCATTGATGGCACAAATTTTCCATCAAGATACGCTTCCACTTATCTGAACAAACACCTCCTTGTGCTGCAGTTCGGCTTGAGCGGATAATGACATTTTCATTTGCAAAACACATTTTGGGAAAACACTATGTGCATGACAGTGGCAGGAAAGGGGAAGGCTTGTTGTCTTTGGTCCTTTAAAGAAATGTTTTCTGTTAAATTGCTGTTGTAATTTTTCATCATGGTACACAGAACTGGTGTGTTGCCTATTTTTCATTGCTGCTGTGTGAAAGTGTGGTTCACTTGATACAAGATGTGTCTGAAACTTCCAGCAGGGTTAAGGCTGTTGACTCAGTGACCTCAGTGGGTCATATCTCACAGCTTTACGAAGGACTCCACGTGTCTACTGTTTCCTCCAGACATGTATTCAGCGTGGAGGTGTCTGGAATGTAGGAGCTGTTTCTTCACTTACTCATTTTATCAGAGTGCAGGCTTCTGGAGGCTCACTCATCTCTTAGAAACGACCCATCAAACCTTTCTCCATACAGGTGTTTTGTGTTTCCACTGACCCAAAAGCTGCTGATGGGAGGCCTGGGTGTAGTTGTAAACAGGGCACAGTTCAGGGCTGCCTGGTGGAAAATGAAGTCATCACCTGATGCTCAGGAGAGGTTACATTTGAAGTCAGCTTGAGGTGACTCTCCAAATGCAGTGTGGACATTGGTCCCTACATTTAACATTTGGATGCCATAACACTTAAAATCTCCTCTTAACCATGACCGCATGTTTTTACGTTTTTTCTTGATTTTCCAATATCGAGACTGTGAAAAATGAGTACTCTTTTTGGGAGGGATTCAGCAGATGAGAACAGTGCTTGCCATAGGCTATCTGAAAAGTTGTTGTGTTAGTTTTCAAGTCAATCTGTTTCTTAGTTTTCTCTTCAGTTTGTGTAAGGTGATAAAATAATACCCAGTACCCTGATTCTGATGGGCCTGTAAGTGATGATTTCAGAGAAAAAAAAGACAGATGCGAGTGTGTTGTGTGTATTTTTGCATCTTTAAGATAGTATTTCAAACTCGGTTATCTGTCTTAAATTTTTTTACGGAAAGGGTCATTGAGCACTGGAACAGGCTGCCCAGGGAGGTGGTTGAATCACCTTCCCTGGAGGTGCTAAGGGGCATGGTTTAGTGATTGATATGAATCATTGGACTTGATGATCCTGTGGGTCTTTTCCAACCTAGTGATTCTGTGATTATGTATCTGTGATTATATCCGAATAAAGCTCAAAAATCGCAAAGATTAAAGAAGCAAGGATATCGTTTGTGCAGTTGGGCTTATTTGTCTGTAATCTGTGTAATCCCCTTAATTTCCTAAAGGAGAAAATAAGGATTCAACAATTGATTTTACTCTGATGTTAAGAGGATCGCTTTGTGAAACCAGTTCTTAATGTCACACAGATGAGAGTGTCAGTGAAGGAGGTATCTCTGCACACAGAGGTGAATTACACCTTTGCTCCTGAACAGATTTCTCCTGTGATGTGCTTCACCCATCCTAAAATCTGCCAGCAGGGATGCTGCAGACAAGCTGTTCAAGCAACTGACGTGAACTGCATCAGCACACACATATAAATATGTATAATCCTTTGATGGAAAAAATATAGTTGTGTACCAACTTTGAGTCATGATTTCACAAATGTAAGAGAGTCATCAGCTGTCTGAGGTGGGGAAAAAAAGATTGTTTTCTGTTAGGTTTTGAGTTTCAGTGTGTGGTTTCTGAAATCGTGTACTGTTGTATGGCAGTAAAATACAGGTGAGTGTTTCTGATTGAGCATGTGGTCTTGTTTTTAGCAATCGTAAGTAAAATGAAAATGGTTTGCCAAGAGGCCAGATATGTACATATTTTTAATAATGACTGATTTAGTGTATGTGAAAACATACAGAGAGTATTGGGAGAGATGGAATAAAAACAAGTGAATGAAAGCTGATGAGCAAGAGGAATGAAAACCAGCAGCAAATGTAATTACTTCATAGCTGGTTTTAAGTCTGACCTATGTGAGATCATGCATAGTAAACTTTTAAAACTCTGATCACCTTCATAGAACACTGAGATTTAAGGAAGATTGTTCATTGTTCAGCAGTTTACATGTGTTTGAGGGGGTGGACTTTTTGGTCGACCCTAACTTGGAGAAAATATTTGTATATTTTTGGAGAAGTTGTTTTAAAGTATATGTGTGATCTTACAAGAAAAGGGTTTGGGTTCTTTTTTTTTCCTTTTTTTTCTTTTTCTTTCTCCCCCCTTTTACGCAAAGTGATTTAGTAACGCTCTGCACTCCAGTGTCTCTTATCAGATCAGCAACTGGGATTGGTGGGAATGGTTGGACTCAACGATCCGGTGGGTCTCTTCCAACCTGGTTATTCTGTGATTCTGTACCTCTGTCACTTCGGTGGTAGTTCTTGTGGGCAGGGAGCTGCGTGCTACACCCGAGCCCCTCTGGGTGGCACCGTTAGCACATCTACTTCAGCATCAGCCCCAGCTCGGGATCTCCCCAGGCAGCTGAGGCTGGGTTTGCAAAGACAGCAGGGTTCTTTTTGGTGTAGACGCTGTATGGTGGTGCCCTGGGGGTACCAGAGATTTCAGCGAAGAGAGTCCTGCAGTCTGGGACGGTTCAGTTGAGTCGTTTCTGTGGTTCTACAGCCACAAGTGGGCTTTTCCATTTCCTCTAAAAGAATGGTGTCTCGCTTCAGCAAAACGGGTGCAGAGCTGATTGGAGAATAGAATAAGCAACAGAGGAACTATCCCAAGGAATTGTTTCAAGTGCACTTCACAGCATGCTGCTGGATATGTGGAAATGACATTATTTGCAGAAGTTATCCCAGTGAAGGCATTTTGCATGTTATTCTATCAGTCTGGGGAAGCATCATACCTGGCTGGTCTCACCTGAATGTCCCTGACTGGGAGACATTGTCACCTTTTGTGCACAAACATGCATCAGGGCAGCTCTCTTTATCTCAGGGCTCAGTGCAATTCCCATGAATGTTTTTGAGGCCTGCTTCCCACCAAGGGTTACACATGAAAGACAACACATAAGCCATGGTCTACTGTACTGTTTATTGTACTTCAGTGATTGCATGCAGATCACAGGCTGTAAAGCAGCTTGGTGCACCTTACTTGCTTTAATAAGCCAGAAGAAAAAGTTCTCCTTGGCCCTGAGAGCCTTCTGTGGAAAGAATCCACTGATCTGCTGATATAGAGGTGTCAGCAGCAGGTAGGGTGGACAGGTCTTCTGCAGGCAGGCAGCCTCCAGCCAGGTACATGAAGCTGACTGCAGCTCGCAGTGCCGCAGGAGCCTTTTTCCATGGTGGTGGTTGTGCTGTGCTGCTCGGTGACAGTGGTGGCAGATGCCAGCTCCCCACTGCACTGAGGAACTGGTTCTGTGCATGCAGGGTGGGAGAGGTTGGCTTTGCAGGCATCTTGAGGAGAAGCAGGAGGGATGTGCATGGAGCCACAGGGCTGCCTCCCTCCCTGGGCTCCCACCCTCCTGGCCTCTACAAGGTCTTCTTCAGTGTCAGCTGCTCCCAGGGTGAGAGTCAAAGTGTGGATTAAGTTGCTGCAAAAACATTCAGTTTTACACCACTTCACATGGAGGTCCTGAAAATCAGCACTTTTGCCTCCCTTCTTCAGATCTGTAAAGTTTGATAAAATTCATGCAGCCTGTTTTCTTCAGTATGACAACCTGTGTTCCTCACTCCTGACACTATGTTTATCTTTTCCTCTAGAGCACTAATCCTCCAGCAGGACTTAATCTCAAGCCTTAAGCTCTTTCTCAGTAGCCAAGCCAGGCATAACATAGATTCTTTCATGAAATGTAATAAAATCCTAGCTGCAACATGGGATAAAATTTCTGTTGGCCCAAGTCAGGGCACTAGCAGAAAAGTGTAGAGATAGGATGATGTTTTGAGTTATCTCAGCCAGCCTGGTTCTCTGACGTGGGGTGAGTAGTGGGGCTGGACTGGCACAGCCCTTCTTGGGTGTAAAATCCAGCTATAAAGGGTCAGTCTGGTCAGCAGGTTTGTCCCCTCTTGGCTTGTCCTTTTGCCAGGACAGGTCAGGTCATAGCTGCAGACTCCTTGTTTTTGAGAGAAGCAGTTGGTGCTGGTTTTTTCAGTACTGGGAAATCTGATTCTGGCAGTACTAAGTTTCTGTGCACACCTCTGCAGAGGCCCTTCACAGCCAACATCTTTCCCGTCTCTGGAAGAACATGTACTTGTCTTTCCACGTGAGGTATGTGCCAATTCTAGTGGCAGCTAGTTGGCCTTCGTATCAAACCTATAATTTCCACAATAACCATTGATTCTGCAGTGCTGCGTAATATCCTCATTTATCATTGTAGCATGCAAGTTAAAGCAGAAAAAAATTACTTTGAGGCTTTTCCAACTGTCTGCCTGTAACATCGGAAGTGGTTTTCAGGTGCATCAGTGTGTCAAATTATAGGTGGTTCTTGGCATGGCAGAAGCATTACCTACTCCTTTCTCCTAGCTGCTATTTGCAGGTTTTGATTTGTGAGTAGAGATGTCCCATCACTGGTGAGTGGTGGTAGCCAGGAGTATTCATGGCAGTGGTAACTGCAGCCCCTGCTTGCCTATGGGCTCCAGAGTGATTTTAGAGTCAGGCAGTTCATCCCCTCTCTGTGCCCACATGAGATTGTCTTAATTTGATCAGGGATTTGTCTCATGGCCATGGCTGATAACTACAACACCCCTGAGCTCCCTCGTTATGGATGTGAAGGATACGCCAGGGATGGAGAATAAAAGGACGGGGGCCTGCAAGCACTGCCATCTCTCTCCAGCTCTTGCCACTCTTCTCCAGGAGAACTAGGTCACGTTACTTCATGTTGCCGTTCTTCAGTTTCCCCACTTATAATTATCCTCTGAGAGTAATTATGCTGATTTTCTTAATTGAGTGGATTGTGCTCTATTCTTCTTATCTGATTGAAAAAAACATACATAATTTGTACAGATTTGTAAGAAGTGGGCTTGCAAGCAGAAAAATACAGGTGTGACAAGACAAAAGTTGTGACGGAGGAAAAGTCTTTTAGGCTGCCATCATCAGCTGGTTAAGATTGAGAAAAAATGTGGGTCTTTATAGTAACCTCCTAAATGAAGTTGTAAAATTATGCTTGAAATAAAGATCTCCACTCACAGACAAATTTCCAGTTCTCACTGTAACAGTAAACATAAGCCCATGACACCTTCTGCAAAGCAGTCACACCTTGCTGCTCCGCAGAAAAGCCGCATCCCTCCACCCTTGCTGTCTGGCTCACTGCGTTACTTATCACAGCCAAGATGAACTATTTTATTGGTTTGTTCACATCTCCTGGGTCTCAATGGTGCAAGCGTACCAGCCATGTGCAATGAGAACGAGCAGGCAAGGCCATTCCCTTTTTGCTAAAACACATCTAGAGGCATTCTGATGGCCTCACAGTCCTGATAATGAAACCGCTTTCAGATATTAAATGGAAAGACTTTCAATCCGTATTTTCACTGTAAAAAGTTATGTTATAGTTCATGTTCATCTTAAGCAATGTTTATTAAAAGTTACTGTCAGCAAGCTGGTCTTTGTTTTAGCATAACTGTTCGCAGCCAATCCTAAGGCATAGTCTTATTCAGCACTTACTGCACATTCCAATCACAGTTTGCTTTGGGTATGTGAGAATCTTGATGTGTGTTTATCAATTTCTTGACCACAATTTGATTACTGTAATCTTTGAGTCAGTTTTGTAGAGGAAGTTCAGAGTAACCGGTGGCTCCATATGCGGGTGCTTATGTTCTGCGGCAGCAGTAAGTGACTACTGTGATAAAAGGGGTTTGGGTGAAGAGCAGCACTCCCTGCCATCACCAGCACCGGGCAGTGTTCTTCGCTGGGGACAGGGACGGTTTGCAGCTGATGGTGGGATGTGACTCATGTTCACGCTTTGCCCACACGATTATGATTCTGACTTTTCTGTGGTTTTCCGTCCTTGTCAACAAGTGTATACAGTTACACCTCAGCCCTGCACACTCATGGGTTGCTAAAAGTTGAGCTCAGTCAGCATGTGGGGCTGGTGCCTTTGCATGGGGCCGGTATCCATCCTGTGTCAAGTCATTAAACTCAAACCTTGGTCCCTGTGAAAACAGGGATGGTCCCAGGGCTGTGCAGAGTCCTCGCTGGCTGCTGGCTGCAGCTGCTGCATGTGCTGTCACTCTTCGTATCAACCTGCAACTCATCGCAAAAGCTTTTTCCTTTTCTTAACTCCGCTCTGACAGAGTCTGAAATGGGCCCAAATGATCAGCTGGGTCTAGCGCTCTGCTGGGTGCTGCTCCTGGTCTGCAGGCACATTCCCGTGCAAATATAATTTCTGTGGCACTTTCAAGGACTCACTCCAGTCATTTTAGAGAGCAGTCTTGCACATGTTTCTTGCATGTTATTTATGCCAGTTAGTGCTTTTATGTCACAGCTCTGGTTGCTTTTCCATTCCCAGTTGCATCCTGTACTTTGTACTCTGTGGCTGGAGGGCCCTTCTTCCCTGTCCTTGTCCCCATTCTCTAGGCTGCTGCCAGTTCCCAGTTTGTGCTGGAGGAGGCAGGTTTCTCACAGTGCGGATTTCCAGAGGAGCACATGGGGGAAGATGCAGCCAGCAGTCCTGCTCCATGCCAGATCAAATTCAGACCCTGGTTTTGGATTTACAGTTGCAAGGAGGAGGGTGGGAAGGAGTTTGAAGTGGTTTTTGTCTTGGCATGAACTGCCGGAGCACCGTGCTGAGCAAAGCAGCTGCTGCCGGCCCTAGTCTTTAAAAGGGGCTCCTGTGCTGTGAGCCCCTTCACCTACCAAACGGTTCAAGCTTTGTTCGAACCCCAGCAGGCATTTGCAGCTGAATAACATGAACTGTTCAGCTTGGCTGTTGGCCGCACAACACTGAAATCAGGCCTAAAAATAGGAGGATGTCTGACCCTGAAGTGAAGGATTTTCACTCATAACCCAGCCTGGCTCTCACCCAGGGTGACATCATCTGGAGCGGAAGCTGGAAAAGCTTCTAGATTCGTTGTTTTCCATGCAGGAGTGCTAAATACATGTGTCACTGGATAATCAGGCAGCAGGTTCACTGTGGCTGTGAATTGGGGGATGAGGGAGTGGGGAAGAAAAGACCTGAAGACTGAGAAGAAGGATCAGAGCCACATGTTGGAAAAGGTTTTGGAAGACCTTATCTGTGTATATTTTGAAGAGAGATGATGATAGGAGCAAAAAAAAGGTGCCATTCAGGCAGAGCCTGTTCCATAAACATGACAGTTCTGTTTCCTTTTAGGAGTGCTAAGAGTTACTGAGCTGCGGTCAAGGTTCTGACTATCAGCCCACCCAGTGATATTTGGTGTTATCAGTCATGTTGTGGTTTGAGTCAGCATGACTAAAGCAGCCTAAAGCACAACCATGGGCAGCGTTTAGTTTCCAAGTCCCAGGTGAAGCTGGAAAAATGCTGCTGCTGTTTAAACACTGTGTCAAGAGCTGACCTCCTGCACATTGCTGGGCATTTTTAACCATCAGTGATCACAAAGAGAGGGCAAGTTTTACCATATCAATGTCTGATCTGATCTGATCTGAAACCAATAGATTTGGTGAGAGATGGAAGAAAATGTTGGGGCCTGTCAGCCCTTCTCAGGGTTCTCATGCCCTCAGATTGTCACAGCAGTGAAGCTCTTAAAACCGGGTCTGGTTTGCAGACATCTGCTGCAGCAACAGGCACAGGCGAGCTGCTTTTCAACGCAACAGCCTTTGGGTAAGATTTGGCCGACAAAGCTTGAGGATATTTCTGTTTGTTTGCTGGGAAATGACCAAGATGCGGTTGCAAAGGTCTTCCATTGGCATCAACTTGAGCCCATGGAAGGCACATGAAAGCCCAGGTTGGTTCAGGAACTGACTTCCCACGCTAGGCTTAAGGATATGCCATGCCTCCAGAGAGGGGTTTGAACAGTTTCTCTGTTTTACCCATCTTTTATGTGCAAGCTTGAAGCCTCTCCAATTGAGAGACAAATCTGTATTTGCAAATAGACTGTGAAGCTTTTTAGCTTTCGATCCCTGATACTTTTTATTAAGTACAGCCTAACTGGAGTGAAAGGCAGAAACTTAAACCTAGGCAGCTGGAATAAATCTGGTAGACACCAGTGGTTGACACCAGTCCTGCTGTAAGTTAGTTGCTCTGTTACAGACCCCTAATTTCTTGGGGCATTAATGGAGCTGACAGAAATGAAAGTGGGGCACACTTGCTGGAAGAACTGGCTTTTATTCCTACAGAGTTCTCTGTAGAGTTGCTGGTTGAGATGTTCTAGCAAACCCTTGACTTCTGTGTCACCTATAAACTATGTAGAGAGGTGGGAAGTTGGCTTTTACCAAAGCAAATGGACTTTTGCTTTGAAAAGTTCCTTCCTGCAGTTTTTGGCATGCATGATCGCCCTGCTCTCAACAGTCCCTGAGCTTCACGATACAGTAGTTTTGTACAAAGCTGTATTTTTATGCACAGAAGCTTTAAAGCGGCGTCTCTTTGAAAATCTGCCCCTAGATAGTCCCTTTAGTTTTAGATACAGAGTTGGAGATGGGTGTGAAGGACTTAGTTGGGAAGAGGGACTGGGCTCAGGGGCCGTGAGATGGCAGCCAGAGGCACTGCTGGGCACATGGTGATGATCAGCACTGCTGCTCATAGTACAAGTTGTCAAGTAACACTCAGATAAAGATACAGCGTGAACTCAACCATAGCATGCATTCTCTCTGAGCTGCAGTCCTTAGCAAAATGCTCACATCTCCCTCCCCATGCTGAACCTTTATCACCCCATTGCACAGAGAAGACACAGCCTTGAATGTGCCAGGACTTACAGAGTAACTTTTTCCCCTCTTCAGTCACTGGTTTCTATGTGGGTTTTTTCTGCTATGTCTTTCTGGCACTTTAATGTAGGCATTAATGCATTTATTTCCAGAGTGGAGCTTTGAGATCCTGCTTTTAACTGCACACGCAGGGGCGAGAAGCACAGAGGTTAAAGATAGCACTGGCCAAAGGGTGACTTGCTGACATACTCAGTTTGAAAGTACTTGAGCATTACATGTAAACATATGTTGGAAACACTGCTCGCAGCCACCCTGTGGGCATCTGAGTGGCTCAGCCCTGCTCCAGATGGGCTCCCAACTGGCCCTGGGCTGGCATTCGGAAAATTGCAGTGCTCAGAAGAAAGCCCGGGCATCACAGAGGGAGGGTACGAGTAGGCAGAGCAAGAATATGCTCCTCTGCAGGGCGGCACTGGCCTTTTAACTGTCAGAAGCATCCCTGTCTTCCTTCCTCAGGTATCCAAGGTGCCGGTGTCCTTTGGGCTGGCTCATCAGGCTCTGCTGAGGCTGCTCTTCCCTCTGTCCTGGCTCCTGTCAGTGAAGCAAAAGACCTCAGTTGCAAGCAACAAAAAACCTGTCTGTATTTAAATCAGCCTAATTAAAGTGTTTTTTCCCAGGGTCTGGCAGGCTCACTGCATTGCACAATTACCATCCTTTTGTGTTTGTCTGGTAGGGTTTTTCTTAACACATTACTTTACAGGATATTGCTCAGGGAAGATCACCTAAGTGCACTGGCTTATTTTAAATTTAGAAGTCAGGGCTGGATTCTCACATGCTGTAAGGAGAAGAGTAAATTGGTGATCTCTACTTGATTTACACCTGCTGGTGCTCTGGCCTGCTGGGTGCCTGGAAATGGCTTAGCAAGTGTAAAAGCCAGTAATGGTTTCTCTGTCCATCTGGAATACATCATATACTTCAGGGGAAGGAAGGGCATTTGTGGGAGCGAATGCTTCATTTATCAGCATACAAGCTATTCAAAAACCTGGATGTAGCTGGAATAATTATAACCAAGATTAGTCTTTGAATGGGAAGGTAGCAACAATCCTAATTTTATCAAATCCCCTGAAATTTACTGTCTGTTTATTTAACACCCTGGACCCTTTCCTGCAGCAGAGGATCAGCTAGATTTACAGATGTGCATTTTAGTAATCTAAATGCTTGGGAGTTCATCTGTGTGACCCGTGGGCAGTTCTGGTTATTTTCACTGTCACCACTTGGAGGCCGTGGGAACTGGGAGTGCGTACGGGAATGCAAGGAGGCACAGGCTGAAAATCATCTGGAGTCAGTCGAAACACTCCTGTTCCACTTGCTGTGCAGTCGAGAGGGACCTGACCTCCTCAGGCAGCTGCAGCTCTCTGTGCTGTTGGGAAGGGAGCCAAGCTTCTTCCATCTCCACTTTAGGTGCTGTCTGTTTTTTCTCTTTCCAGTGCATTTGTGGGTTTTTTCCTGCAGGTAAGCAGAGGTAGTCTGTATTCAGGAATTCCCTGTGCAGGAAAGGTTAGAGTAGCACATACATGTTGGAATCAGCGTGCTGACTGCGGTTCTTCTGTGCCAGGCTGTGGATATCACCTGTCCATCCCAGAGCCTTATCGAAACTGAAAACCTCTGCTAGAAGCAGGAATAGCAGCACAAGAAGGAGAATCCCTTCAGGACAATACAGGGTTTGTTAGAAAAGAGAATAGGTTATTCTGAATCCATGAAAATGGAGGCAGGGAAAAGAGCAGAGCTATGTGCCTGGAAGCCTTTTCCCTACTGTAATTTAATATTAGAGGAAAATGCCTGGACTGGGGCAGGCATTAATAATTGTTGCTGGTCTTTTTTGTAGCAAGTTCATAATTGCTAGGCATGTCTGCATGTGTGGGTTTATGAGCTGTGCTGCCTTTTGGCTGAATATTTACTCTTTTCTTACCACAAAAGTAACTATTTTTTCCAGTCCAGCATGCCCTGCAGGAGTTAAAACACATAGCCTTGTTTTCGCATTCCACTCTAAAGCACCGTGGGATTTTATAGTTGCTATAATACACACACTCCCACTAAAAAAACCTTGAAAGATCAAAATAATGGTCAGTCCACAGAAGACAGAAGGAAAATTTCTTTTGACTCCTTCCAAGCCAGGGTTTCAGTCCAAGGGGCTCGGTAGCACTTAAGCCTTTGTGTGCTTCAAGACACAAGCCAAATTCTCACTCATAAAATTTAAAAGGCAATTCCCTTCAGGGCACAAATTCTAATAGAAAATCTCTTATGTTTTCCTAAACCACTGTCAGAAACTGGCCACTGTTGAAAGGGGAATGCAGAGTTAGATCAGGCTGCCTGCCTGGACTGGCGTGGCGGCTCTCGCGTGTGGCACCTTCCTATATGAACACGCAGGAGGGGCGTGTTGTCACTGGTACTGCTGCGTCATCACTGGGAAGAACACAAGCTCCAGGCAGGATGGGTAACTGGGCAGGCAAGAGGGGAAGAAGGGTTTGAAGGTGTGCTTGTAATCTATCAGAAGCCTCGGTGTCCTGGCTGCTGAAGCAGTGTCTTTGTAGTCTCGTGCTCCTAGCTTCCGCACTGCCATCCGTGCCTGCCTCTGGCCTCGGTGGCTGACTCACATTGTTGCATACAGCCAAGTCCTGAAGAGTTTGGATGAGGTGTTGTACAACGTGGGATTGGTGGTTTATTATGGAACCTCAGTGCATTTTTAACCTGCGAGCTGTGGAGTGGTTGGCCTGCAGAAAGTGAAGGAAGAAATCTTTGCACATTCTTAAGAAAATGATGGGGCAACAACACCAAATGTGCCCCCACCACGTGTCCTGAAGAGAGCAAGTACCCTTAGTGCCAGTACTGCTTCATGTTCAGCCCTTTTGTAGACAGTTGGTTGAACCTGAGAGCCAGCAGCCGCTCCAGGTACTAGGAAATCAAAGCCACTTCCTGAGGTCTTTGTGTCACTCTGGTTTCCTGGTACAGTGTGGGCAAAAATAATAGAAGCTGGGTATCTGTCAGTGAGAGTTGCACCAGTCACACACATCCCAGGTGAGTTCCTGATGATCTCTGTTAGTTTAAGGGCTTTTATTTCCAAATAAGTGACATTCTCAGGCTTTTTTTGGTGTTCCTTTTGGAAACTCTCTTTGGCTTTGTGTCCAGGCTGTGCACAACCAACAAATAGCAAAAACGAACAGCCTGTTGGCACGGTAATGCATGGCCCAGCTGGTTGGACTGTAGATCAGGCAACGTGGAAACAGGAAGATCTGCTGTTAGCTTGGGCTTCTCCTTTGTCTTGTTTGGCCTGCCATCCTTACAAATAGCAGGGAAGTTTTCTGTAAGTCTAAGAGATTCGAGAAAAGTTTGTTCTCTCAGTTTATCTGTTCTGAATTTGCAGTCTGCATACCAACTGCATGTTGTTTGCCATTAATTTTACTGCTTCCCCTGGGCCGCTAATTATTTTCCTGTCTTTATTTTCTGAATATTTTGTACAGCAAGAGGAAGAAGGACTTTTCCAAAGGCTCAGCACTATGTGACTGTAAAACCACAGGGAGACTCAGAGCAGGGTACATACCCCCTAAAGCAGCCAGGCTCTTACGGAGAAGGCAGATCACTGTCTCCCAAAAGCCACATGGCTGTCACTATGTTGTCAAGCTCGTTTCAGAAGGCACTGTGGGAGAAGTGTCCTTTATACTGAGATTGCTTGTGTTCCAAGTCAACGCTGGCTTTGCATCCAGAGCCAGCACATGCCATGTAGTTGGGACACTTGGCAGGCATTTTCTATCTGCAAATCATAATCACTGGGACAGAAAAAAACCAACCCAGGGCCAGTCTTGGTCATATTTGCTGAGATTCTTAAAGAAAAGGCACAAACCTGCCAAATACTGCCCACCCTCTAGATATTAAATATAGTATTTAATATCTTCCTAAAATAGCTAGAACTCAAAAAAGCACCCCAGTGTTGTTTCTCTGCCTTGCAGAGTGTTTGTGTCAGGCATCCTCTGGTGACTATGGCAGTGCTGGGGCTGTGGCAGTGTGGCATCTTGAGTTAGGGGACATCAGCTTTGGAAAAAACAAAATGTGAAATAAGCAGATAAATCAGCGATGCTTTTCCTGTAATTGGTCTGTCTGGTGCACTGAAAAGCCCGTGGATGGGGAGGAAAACCTAGTCAGCACCACAGAGTGACTTGATGAAGTTTGTTCCATCCTCATGGGAAAAATCCCAGGGATTTCAGACATACCATCCATATCTTGTTTCTCTTATCATTCACGGGCAATGGCCCAGCTTTGTTTGATTTCAGAGACCAGTACCTGTACTGGGTTGTAGCTGGAAGAGAATGATGTCCTTTGTCCCTTAAACAGTTGCTCTGTCCCCTCTTCCCCCTCTTGTGGGTTGAACCTTACAGCCAGGGACTCCTTCTCCCTGGCCCTTCTTTCCCATGACAGTGCTCATTCCTTGGCCTCTGCCTTCCTGCCTGTTTTTTTCTGAACATCTGCAGGCTCACAGGGCCAGCACACTATGTTTCGGAAGACCTTGGCTGCCCTGTTAGACATCCTGCTGCATCTGGATGGAAGTGTGGATCTGCTGGAGGGTGGGGAGGCTCTGCAAAGGGATCTGAACAGGCTGGACCGCTGGGCAGAGTCCAATGGCATGAGGTTTAACACGGCCAAATGCCGGGTCCTGCACTTGGGGCACAACAACCCTGTGCAGCTACAGACTAGAAGTCTGTCTAGAAAGCTGCCTGGAGGAGAAGGACCTGGAGGTGTTGGTTGACAGCCGACTGAACATGAGCCAGCAGTGTGCCCAGGTAGCCAAGAAGGCCAATGGCATCTTGGCTTGTATCAGAAACGGCGTGACCAGCAGGTCCAGGGAGATTATTCTCCCCCTGTACTCGGCACTGGTGAGACCGCACCTCGAATCCTGGGCCCCTCACCACAAGAAGGATGTTGAGGCTCTAGAGCGAGTCCAGAGAAGAGCAACAAAGCTGGTGAAGGGGCTGGAGAACAGACCTTATGAGGAGCAGCTGAGAGAGCTGGGGTTGTTTATCCTGGAGAAGAGGAGGCTGAGGGGAGACCTCATTGCTCTCTACAACTACCTGAAGGGAGGTTGTGGAGAGGAGGGAGCTGGCTTCTTCTCCCAAGTGACAGTGGACAGGACAAGAGGGAATGGCGTCAAGCTGCACCAGGGGAGATTTAGGCTGGACGTTAGGAAAAAATTCTTCACAGAAAGGGTCATTGGGCACTGGAACAGGCTGCCCAGGGAGGTGGTTGATTCACCTTCCTTGGAGGTGTTTAAGGCACGGGTGGATGAGGTGCTAAAGGGCATGGTTTAGTGTTTGATAGGAATGGTTGGACTCGATGATCTGATGGGTCTCTTCCAACCTGGATATTCTATGATTCTTTGATTCTGTCTGTAGATCCTGCGGAACATCACTTCAGCAGTGCAGCCTTTCTGAGCCACTTGCAGCATCCAACTCCCCATCTGAGCAAGCCGTTAATTTTTGGTCTTCAACAGAGCAGCAGGTCCCAGGTCGCGGAGCCACCTTTCCAGTAGATGGCATCAAAGACAGCCAGTTCCTTTGCCCAACCTAGTTCCCCATCTCCAGCTGGGGAGGACTGTGTCCAGCAGTCCCGCTTTCCAACTGTGATAGAGCAGCCGTTTCTTAAGAAAAGCAAGCTTCTTAAAGCAGGTGAACCTTTAAAAAAGCAAGCTGCACCTTGCTCTTCTTTTGCTTTGGCATTAGTTGATATGAACTGTGTCATATGTCAGCATGGGGCCCAGTTTTCCACCCAGCAGTGGGGACTGGTTGACTGCTGCTCCCTGCCTTTCTCTCTCTTTCAACCGTTCAGCTGTAATCTCACCTGAAAAATGCACTGAAAATCCAGTGATGAAAAATTATTATGGACCTTCAGGCGCAGTTTTTGATGTCTCAATTTAGTTTACTTCTTATACATGTATGTAATTTTTGCATATGCAGTGCCCTGTGCAATAGGAAGATGAAGGGGATTTCATCTTCTTTTTCCTTCTTCCTCTATAAACTGTGAATAGACCTGATGTTAGGGGTCACTGATCTACTGAACATGAAGTACTCCTTCTCCTCAGCTCCCACTTGTAGGAGTTCCCATGATCAGCCAGTTTAGCAGACTGGCAGACTCTGCTGTACTGAACTTGACACATTGCATTTGAAAATCTGGTCACTCACTATTCTCTTTGGGAATGTTTCCAAAACTGGGTTCCCTACATTAGCAGAAGGAGGTCAGGAGGAGTGCGTGTGTATGTGATGAGGTTTGGGAGGAGGGAATGTACATGTAGTTTTTATTTTTAAACTTAGACCCCAGTGACTTTTAAATGTAATGATCGTAATATGCCCTGCCCTTGGGAAGTGATTTAAGCTGCCTCCCAGTGCTTGCTTGAGCCAATAGACTTAGCAGGAACTTTATGGATCTACTTTCAATTAAAAGGACAGCTGGAATTTCTTCCTGCTGAGTTCATCTCCTGCTCTACTTATAAGTTCAAATTAAAATAGTTTCCTTCCCTTCTTTTGGGGGCCACACATCCCATACAACTGTAAAATCATTATGGACCATCAGGTACAGTTTTTGATGTCTCGATTTAGTTTACTTTTTATACATGTATATAATTTTTGCATATGCAGTGCCCTGTGCAATAGGAAAGCGGTACCAGGACTTTGGGGCTTCTGTCCTTCAACTGGAACCAAACTTTGAGTATCTTGAAAAATGATGTGAACCTGGACCAAGGTGAAGGCAAAGAAATACTTAACAAGCTACCGGGGAGAGTAGCAGTTTGGCTAACAGCAGGCATCGCATGCCAGGGAAGGGTACAAAGGTTTGGTTGACTCTCCCAAGAAAGACCCAGGGAGAGCAGTGGGAGTTACAGCCCCAGGTTCATCTCCCAGAAGAAGTGATGGGAAGGGGGTTTGTTGCCTCTGCCTGCACCTCCTGTGCTTCAGGCAGAGCCCTGATGCCCCTGCACTCTGCGTGGGGCTGGTATCACACCCATGCCACAACATGTCCTACTCCAGCATTTATGGGTGAGAAGCTGAAGATGCTATTGCCTGTTGATGAACTCTTGCCTGTTCCTGGCCTAACTTGGTGTTTGCAGTCAGGGCTGAACCTGAGCTGGAAGCACAGCAGAGAAGGTACTTGGGTCACTGCTTAGTTTGCAAGGGTCCTAGAGACTTCTACTTTGAGAAATAGAAGATGACTCTCTAAGAACTGTCTTCCCTTTTCATTTTGATCATGCTGTGGGTAAAGAGTAGACTATTGCATAGCCACAAGTGCTGTTGTAGTTTCTCCCTCGGGAGGTAGCAAGGCATTCCAGGACAGAAAGTTGAGTGGTGCTGCTACACATCCTTGAGAGGGTCTGGAGGCTGTGCAGGAGAGCAGACTGCTATGTGGCCGCAGCTTGTAGTGTCTCCTGCACTTGGAGAAAATGGTTATGTGCTTCAGGAGAAGCAAAAAATGTCATTTTTGATGTGTTTCCTGGGGTGAGTTGCCAAGCCTACGTGCAGGCATGCTGAAGGACAGAGGGTTTGTCTGCCCCAGGCAGTTTTTAGCCAGGATCTGTGCTCAGAGCAAGGCCACGGCAAAAATCTTGTCTAGCAGAGAGACTTGGCACAGCTTTGCCGGAGCTCAGAAAAACAGCAAATCTCCGTAGGGATAATGCATTTTTTTAATGGATTAGATCTGAAAACAAGATTAAGGCCTCCTGAAGGCTTCAAGATGGCAAACAGAAAGCTAAGCCAGGCCATGAGTGTTTCTGTGGTGTGGTCGCATGGCAGTGCTGGAAGTTTTTTGGCACTGGCAGCATGTTTCAGTGTCTGCTGGTGCCTTGAATGATCTTCAAGGCTGCAAGAGGCTGCCAGGCTGCTGCCCACCAGGGCCAGGACCACCTGGGAGCTTCCAGATGTTCCCCTGGCCTCTGCCTTGGGTTGGAAGAAAACAGCATCCTCTAGGATGAGCAGTCCAGCAGTGCTGCTTTTAAAACACCCAGGCTGCAGAGAAGTGGGAGAGTGAAGCACTGGAAACCTAGCACATGCCTTTTAATGCAGAAAATCAGCCCATGATGTGGGTGCAAAGCCACCAATACCTGTGGCTAAACCCCATTCACCTGCGTCCTCCAGGTGCGATGGTCACACAGAGTCACACAGTGCTGTGTGGTGAAGGAGGAGCTTACTTTCCAGGAAAAAATGATGAAAGGTGCCAGGCAATTAATCACTGGTTATCCTGTTCAGCACTGAAGAACATACATTATGGGAAAAAGGGGGAGTAGAGGAATGAGATTGAAAGAAAACAAACTTGATGCTTTTCAAGAACAGATCAGAGTGGATGGGGCCATTCAGGTGTTATCCTTGCTTACAAGAGCTGAAAGGGTGAGAGGAGTGCTTGAAATGGGAGACAGTGGGATCTCTCTGGATGACCCTTTATAACGTGATGAATAAATATTTGGCAGGCACCTGAAGTCTTACCATTAGTATTCTTCGTTGAGAAGGGACAGGTGGGCACACTTTCAGAATGCTGCTGTGCAACCCTGTGTCCCAAACATATTCTTCACTTACAGCTTCAGGAAGGTTTATTTGCAAAATGACCTGCTTGACAACACCTGGGGGCTTCACCCCAGTGACTAGTCCACAGCCTTTAGCTCCTACATGCAGTCCCAGGAGACAGGCAGAATTTGGCTTTGTGTGTGCTGAGGAATGAATGAATAAATAAATAATTCTTCCTGGCCTATGCAATTCACCATTTATAGTAATGCAACGAAATCTCACATTCTGGTTTTCAGAGAGCTGGGGGTAGCTAGGGGAAGCCTCTCCATCACTGAACCTGAAGCCTTGTACCAGGCACCCGGCATAGTGGGATATGACAAGCTAGAAGGAGCCTGTGCTCTGCAGAAGCCAAAGGGAAGCATCTAACAGCAGCTCCATTTTGAGTTACCTATATCTGTTTTCCCCATCACTCATATATATATATGAACAGAAAGGCCAGAAGGGCTTGGTTTTGTGCTGAGGCTGCGTAAGGGCAGCAAGGGAGCCTGTTCTTTGGCTCACAAAATGATTTGGATGCTGTCTCATGGACTGACAGGGTTTGCCACTCGTGTTTTGTAGGTTTTGCTGTCGGTTTCAGGGAAGCCTGGAAAATTCACCTGCTTGTTTCAGTGGAGGCAGCACATCACCTGGCTGGATGCTAGGCCCTGAGACAATGCCACTTTATGGCCTAATTTGCCAACCTCATTTGTACCTCAGATTTTGCAGAGATTCACATGAAAGTCTCCTCTGTGGTTGTGCCAGGGAAGTGCAGTGAAGGCAGGCGATGGTTCCGATCCAGGCGTTTCATGACAGGACACGGAGAGCTCAGCACTGGCCATGCCAGGGAGAAGGACCAGGTATATGTCAGAACTGTGCTCAGAGAATTTACACCTCCCTTCTTGCATGCATTATGTAACGTCAGAGGTCTTCTGTAAGGAGCTGGATTTATCCTGCTCACTTAGCTTTATTTAAACTTTTCAAAAGCAACATTTAATTTCATCATTTTAGTACAAGAAATATCAGCTCTCCTTCCAATTTCACAGATATTTGATGCTGGTGGGAAAGAGTAGCTCAATTCAGCTTTGCGAGATGCTTTTTGTTGCTTTTTATGGGTATGTACATGTGCCCAGGTTCAGTTTTTCTCTGATAAAGTGAATTTCCTTTTCTTTGTGTTGTTTTTCTTTTCCTTTTTTTTTTTTGATAACTAGTTTACAGGGCCATGCAAGCAGCCATCCCTGGTTGCTGCAGTCAGTTTAAACGTTTAAGATATTATTCATCTTGTCTGTTTTCAGTGAAGCACTTAAACGTTTGCTTAGCTTTAACACAGTCTTAATCTTTCTAACCATTGCTGTCCTGAAGTCCTGCTTTTGCCCTTGAGTTAGATTGAATCATCTCCTCCTTAAGCTAGTCTTTATTTCTCAATGAGTTTGTAGGGTATTCAGTTGTTTGGACGTGGCCATTTCTGGCTGCAGGCTCACTCCTTTCTGAGGCTGCCAGTGTAAGTGATGTTATCTTACACTAATGTGTTCACCTTTCAGCATCTTCTGTCCCTCCAGCTCTTGGCAACCTAATAGGCACAGGACTTAGATTTACTCTCTGCTGTATTCCCCTTGGTGCTCCCTCCTCTCTGCTGGGTCTGTTGGGTATTTCTCTTCTCAGAGGCAATGCTTGCAATGTTACCCTCACTCCAACCCTCTCTGCTTTGCTCTTAAACTCGTACTGTGGGCTTGGCCCTCAGGCAAGCAGGATTTTTAAATCAGCTTCCAAATTCTCGTGTGAACTCTCCTCCCTCTGTTAACGCAGGGCACACCGAGGTGTGCCTAATCAAGGACTCTGTGTATTACGTAAACACCAGCTGCTAACTGGGTTAACATGGCTGGTTAAGACAGACAAAAATGAGGTTATCACAGAACTGAAGAACCCACAGATACCATGGCACTGCTGTAGCAGGGCTCAGCAGCAGTGGAGGAGCAGCAGGGCGGGCTGAGAAGGGCTCTGCTGATCCCAGACTGCCCATTTAGGATAAGAGGTGACCAGAGCAAATAAATTGCGGTATCACAGGCTGGGGGAAGAGCTATGGGTGTGTTGTAGGTGTTCCAGCACCAAGACCAGAAGGGTCTGGAGCATCAGATTTGTTGCAACAATTTGCACATCACTGTTGTATGTTGGAGGAGGGGTGTTGCTGCACAGCTGTGCTGAGTACAGTTTGCTTCAAGTGTGACCAGAGAGAGGTATTTTGGTGGCAGGAAGCCTTCAGTTCAGACCAGTCTGTGTGTCACCTCGTGTGCCGCTTTGTGACACCTTGACTCATAACCGCAAGCTCTTCCTGCGCTCGCACTTCTTCCTCCCCGGCCCTGTCTTTGAGCAACTGCTGCTGTGACAGAGCCCGCCTCCCCCCACCCCATGGCCAGGAGACCAAAAGAGATCTGCGTGTTTCCAGTTCTCCATGCAGCTCCACCTATCTGTGCAAGGGCAGCCAGGTTGAAGGGTGGTTTACTTTCACCTGCTGTGCTCCAGCCCGACACACTTCTGCTGGAGCAAGTGGCTGGATGTCTGGCCTGACAGTGCTGGGGCACCTGGAGCGAAAAAGGAAAGCCCTGGCACTGGGTTTAAATAAATGATGCACCAGCCTGCCATGCTTTAGCTGTCCAGGTCTGCCTGGTGATTTTGGGACCTTGCTCCCCTTTGGGGTGGCATTTCCCCTCTACCCTGCCAAGCATCTCTGGATGGTTTGTAAGCAAAACTCTTGCAGGAAGGGTTCTGAAGACAGGCAAAGTTAACAGCTGGGAGAAAAAGCATCACAATTACTTAAAATAGCTGTTTGATGATTGAAGAGGCCTCAGGAGTGGTGGCTTTTTGGCATTGAAAATGAGGAGCTTCTGATAGGAACGGGGAGGAGAAAGCAGCAAAGAGCACAAGCAGCAAACAGCTTTCTCCTGCCTTAGGCAGCATCCAGAAAAAAAACGGGAAGGGCTGTGTGTTTCTTCTTAAAAAAGTACAGAAACAGGTGCTGCCAGAGGAATGGAAGAAATTAAGTCTAGGACTTTCCAGGAAGAATGTCCTGTTTCCAGTCCCCTCTTCATTTGGCATTAAAAAGTTGGATTTAAGTAGGTCAGTTCCTCCTACGGCTGTAGAGGCGAGAGCTGGAGCTGTAGCACAGCACAGACATGAGATGCAAGCCCTTCCCCTCCGAGTCCTGACCTCCAGGACTCTTGGCATTTCAGCCTTGCAGTCTCTTGAGTTCTGCTTTACTTCTCTGATCAGACCTTTGCTTGGCCACTACTGATACAGGAATGCTGAACTGCTTTTGCCCTGGCACCTGTGTTATTTGCTCTTTAGCAATCTGTTGTACGATGATGACCTCCCTGCCCTACACTTAGTGCCCAAGAGCAGGGCAGCAAACATGACAGCTCTTACTGCAGTGGTGTGCAAAACGTGTTTGCACTGGGTTTTAGAAACATGAGCTCCCTTACCTCTTCCTGAGCCACTGGATCAGAGAGGACTGAGGAAGTCAGGATTTATACCTAGAAGACAGAGCAGAGGCAGCATGGAAGTAATGGTCTGGATCTAGAATCCAGCTATTTCTGAGTGCACAAGAAAATTTTATCTGGATGCATGGTTTAGAGTAACATGAGTTCCACTTGAATGAAGAATCTAATTAAGTGCTGCAGGCTTTAGACAGCACATTAATATTTCCAGCAATTTGACCCCAAACAGCTATTAAAACTCTTTCTGATGCCTAATGTATATTACATGTTTTTGTTGTAATTAGGACAAGATTGTAATCCACACTTCGCTGAAGTTCATTACACTAATAATATAATCAACAGTTCAATTGATCATTAGCCAAGTAACTCCACTGTAGTTCACACTTAGAGAAAACTTTTAATTGTGCACCTGTCTTTCACAGCGGGTGATGAGGACAGTGAGGCCTTTCTCCCTTGTGCTGCTGATGCTTAAATCAGCTTACAGACTCTGCATTGTGCCTCCTTAACTCATGACCAGCTAATCTGCATTTGCAGACGTTGGTTAGGAAAGACAGCAGCTGGCCCAAAGACACCCAAACCCAGAGGCCTTTACGGCATGGTCCATCCTTTCCCCAGGGAGCCAGCTGAGCTGGATGGGGCTGTGTGAGCATCACAAAGGCTGGTCCAGACTGTATAGTGTGGATCAGCTCTGGCCAGGCATGCACAGTGGGTTTTCGGTGGAAAATGGAGCTGTAGGGACAGTTCTGCTCCCTGCCATCTGCTGAGACCTCGCTTTGGCCTTCTGTTGTGCCTGGGTTCCTGTGGCTTTCATTGCCCTTGTCATCATCCTGACTCGGGTGGGATTTCCATGCCTCACTTCGGTGCAGCATCCTGGCATAGCACAGCTAGAGCTGTCAGGGACAGCTGCGGCTTGTCGCTGAGCCACGGGGAAGCCAAGCGGTGGACACTATTCTCAGCTGGCGTGAATTCACAGCAGTTCCCAATTCAATTAGTGTCGTCAGCCAAGCAGGATCCGTTGCAGGGATGTTCATGGAGATCTTCAAGTGATGCATGGTAATGTTTCATCAGCTTGGGACCAGCCGTTCAGGGAAAGGATCACCGGGGGAAGGACAGCCTGAGTGCCAGCCTGTGCCATCGAGGACACATCAGCAGTGCCCAGGGCTGGTGCCACAGGGTGGTTGGGTGGACAGGTACAGACACCCACACCAAGCACTGCGACGGAAGGCATGGAAGCTAGTGAGCAGCACTGGCTCTTGCCCAGGCTGTGGCAGCAGGCTGTGCCTTTTTACACTGGCAGCCTCTAGATCTTCTCCAAGTTGTTTGTCTGTAGATAATAATGAATAGTCCCTTTATGCTTAGTAACTGCATGGTGCTGGTTTTGTCTGCCTGAGAAGAATCAGTATTGCTCCTCAAAGGGACAGAATTATGCTCCCTTTTCCATATGCAGGCTGCATAATTCCCTGTAATTTGATTATCTCTGTGCACTCAGAAATACACCACATGCCCCTTCTGTAAGTGGTGAAGATAAGAGGCTACACTAGCATGGATTTTTCTTTAATAAGATTACAGTATGATAATAGGCTACTAGAATAATTTAGTTCCTAATGATTTTGTTCTTTCTTGCTTCTACATGATCAAGGGCAATATGCATTAAAGTTGCAGAGGCTTTTTTAATTATGCAGTAGTAAGTATATATTTTATATAACAGCTTTAATACTCAAAGGGAATTTCTGTTTTGGTGGGAAATACTTACTTAGTGTTGCCATTCCTAAGGCTTTGTGTGTCTGAGCCCATGTAGGCACATGGTTGAATTTCTGGTGGTGTCTTTTGTGGGAAAAGTCCAAGTGTTGAAACATAATGCATCTAACCAGGCTGTCTGGAAGGGGATCAATCTTGTAATACTTTAATCTGATAAAAATAAAAAAAAGTAAAAATTGTAAATTATTTCTTTATGTGGGTGTGTTGTTTAACATCAGGCATTGAAACCGGAAAACATTGCCTTGACTCCCCCAGGGCCTCAGTGTCCCTGTCAGTACAGCAAATGAAAGAGGTGTTGGGATCTAAACCTGCCTCAGTGGATATCCCAGCCAGTTTATATTGTACCCTGGGAGCACCATGAGATTGAGTTCCCTAATGTTTGTAAAACTTCCTAAGATATTTGAAGAAAGAGTACAAAGTCTTATTGTAACATTCCCAGTGGCAGTGCTGGGTAATGGCTGTCACCTGGGTTATATGCAGTCTTGAGAGAGCATAATTTCATTTGTGATCCTTCCTGGCACTGAAAGCTGTTCTCCCTTCACAGTGAAGTTGGTTTGACCTTCAGTGCTACCTGAATCTGTTCTGCTACACTGCAGCCTCTGTGGAATCACTGCTCCTCTGCCCTAAATACAGCTTCATTTGGCCCATTTGGAACAACTGCTTTTCAGTTGGATTTGTGTCAGTGCAGTTCCTGACATAGGTGGGGAAAGTGGAGGCCTGGTGCCACATGTGTTAATTGGAGCCGAATGTTAGTTGCAGTTCATAGATGGTTTGTGCAGACTGGAGCAGAAGGAAGCAGAGCTCTGCAGCAGAAGGCTCTTGAGGTTTGCTCTGGAAAGGCTTGTGACTGAGCGTAACATGCTCCCCCACCCTATGGCCATGTCTTCATGGCTTGCATAGCATAACCGAGAGAGCAGAATTTACAGCAGCTGGCAAGTTGTGCCAAAATTTTTCCCTTCTTCAAGGACCTTTCTGGGTCCACATGGAGAAAGGAGAGAGACCTCTGGGCATCTCATGAAGCTTTGGAGCTATATAAGGATGAGGAATTTGCAGCAGATGGTGTTTGCCCTAGGATCATTTGGTATAAGGCTGCTCAAGCTGGGCTTGGTGGTGGGCATGGTGGTTTTCACTTGGGTGTGGTGGTGGAACACTTAATCCAGGTGGGGCTGCAGGTTCAGAGATGGGTGGAGAGCACCAGTGTTTCAGACATCGCCTTACTTTGCTGGCTGGCGGAAGTTGTATAATATCCAGCGCTGGGAAACTCATAAGCTGCCTAAGCTCTGCCTACACCAGGTCTCTCGATCCTTTTCCAGCAGATGGGGAATAGTAGCAGAAATTTTCCACTTGATGAGGCAGTGGGGTTGAGGGGTCTGGGGACCAGGAAAAAAATCAGATGAGTTTTCCTTTGCAGTGTCAAAGGCCTTTTTGGTGGCACAGGCTGGTAACTGGGAGGATTTATTGGTTGTATTCTTCAGCTGCTCTCTGACATCAACCCCATGCTGAACCCTTAGGTTAGGAGCTGAGTTTTCATTTGGACTCACAAGGCCTTGTTCTGCAAGCTAACTCAGAGCCCAGATGGCTTAGGAAAACCCAGAGAGCTCCAACCTGAGAGCAGCTCTTGCCACACACTTTCCAAAACTCTTTCAGCAGGCTGTGGCTGCTCTGCCAAGTGTGATTTCAAATAAAGCTTGGTAAGGAAGTCCAGCCCCGTATGTCATTCTTTCTTCAGAAAACTTCTGGTGCCTTTGCAGTGGGCAGAATAGCCGAGACAAAGGGCTTTTACAAAGCTTGGAGCTGGGCTTTGTGCATCCTGCTTCCCCTCTTCCTAGGATATGTCTTCTTCCTCCATGAGTCACCCCTTGGATGAGAATAAGAGACTTCTAGGGCAATAAGGGCAAACCAGCAGAAGTTGGCTCTTGAGAGCTGTTGTGCTGTGGTCAGTTGTTCATGGATCTGCAAGCATCTGTTGTCTCTAGCGTGGGGAGTTCAATCCCAAATAGCTCCAGCGTTGTCCAAACTGAATTGCTTCAGCGTGTTTGTATGCATAGTTGCATGCTGTGCTGGGTGGCTGCCTGCCACCCCTTGTCAAAGGTGGAAACGTTTCAGTAAGTGCAGCAGTTTGCACATATCTGAGTACTTAGTGCTTGTGTGTGAGCCGTAAGCTGTGCCAGTCAGCATGTTAAAATATTTCCTGAAATTTTCTGGGAGGGGTGGATGCTCAAGGGCTGCAGCATTTGCCTTGTTAGCAGTAAAACAGTGTGCCCAGGGAGTTAAACCTCTCCTGCCATGGTGACAGCTCTGTGTCAGGCCACAGCCCGGCAGACCCAGGAGGTGCCTCTTCTCTCAGGCATTGCTCTGACATTGGCTGCGAAGGGGCCATGGGGTCCTGGGTGCTGCTCCCTGCACTTGTATGGTGCTGTATTTGACCACCTGAAGACCTCAAAGGTGGCTTTGCAGGAGTCCATCCAGCCTTCATCTCAACACCCAGCTCCATGCACACCTTGGCTTTGAGCAAACACCCCCCTGCTCCTTTGCCCTTCTCCTGTGAGCTGTTTACTCCTGGAAAGCTTCTAATTAAAGTCAGATTATTGGTCTTGGCTCTTTCTGTTAGCATTTTGGTTTGGGGTTTTCTTTTTCTAAGCCCCTTTAAAATATCTAGCTAGATTATATCAAGGTTAATTGTTAATTTGTTTGTGATGGAGGAAACATTTTCACACAGTGGCTCGATGTTGTTGGAAAAGAGCAAAATTAATAGCTACTCACTTAATCCTGATTAAACTGGCAGCTGGGAGATATTGATCAGTGTGTTCACAGCAAACTATCCTTCTCTAATTCACAGGGTAAACAAGCCTGCTGACTGCAGTCACCTTAAGCCTTCCCTTGTTGGTAGCTTCACATGCTGGGCAGGCACCTGAACCTGAGCATCGCTTGTCCTGCTGCCCAGCAGAAGGGCTTTGTGGAGGGTTGGCTGCACAGGCAGGGCCAGGGGGGAGGTACAGCCAGGTTGGCTTTACCTGAACATCTCCTAAGACTGTGGAGCAGTCACCCAGGTCTGGCTCTCCCCAGGCAGAGCACGGGGAGCCCTCTGCACTGGGAACGCTCCCAGCCACTGCCGCAGCCATCAAGTGAAATGTTTGAAGTGGATCACAGTGTTTCATATAAGCCAAAGAAGCTGCCCTGAGAAGAGTACCCGGGGAGGGTTAGCAGTGACTGATTTTAGGGGTTTAAATAAAAATCTGGACTTAGCCAGAATGGGCACAAGCTTGGACCTGATTCCAGGTTTGCTGATGTTTCAAAATCCTACTGCTTCCATTGCTATCCATCATTCTCCCACTCATCCTTTTTTTTTTTTGATGTGTGCATTCTGGGGACAGATAAAACCTCTGAACCTCTCTGTTTGATCATGCTCTCACCTTCAAAGTCTTAAACCAGAAAGCAATTTGGAGGCTGCCTAGCGAGGGAAGAGGTTCAGTGAGCCCTGCTCAGGTGTTTTATTATTCTCACCAAACACGTGTTCCACTTTAGAGGCCATGCATTCTTAATGCATCTGCTGCCAGGGTGTCTCCAAACAAAACAGATTGCTCTGGGTTGGGCCTGCCTTTAATATCTACAAGGTCAGCGCAATTTTTGGACCTCTGGCTGCTGCACTGTGGTCAGGTTCCTTTTTTTTCTCCAGTGCACGAGTTAATACAGACCAGGTCTGGAAATACCTGGAACTGCCTTCAGCCTTCCAGGGAAGGAGGGGGGCTGCTGGAGTGGATGGTGGTAATACAGCAAGACAAAGGAGCAGCTTTCTGGAGGGCACTCAGAGGAGATCAGTACTGCAGGGGCTCACTGTTATCCTTGGCAAAAAAATTCATTTAGAAGAGCACAACTCCTGCTGTCAGAGGTATCAGAACCTCATGGCACATGACAGTCCTGCAGGGATGTCTGTTGTATGCTATAAAGATAGGCACTGTTACAATCATTGCCCTTGGGCAAACAGGCTCAGGCTTCCTGTTTTCCTCATTACCCTTATTCTCCCAAATGTTCCCCTGTAGGTGCATCCACACAGTAGTTGACTTTCAGCCTGCACTTGTATCCTCTGCACTCCAGTCCGGATGATTGATTGCTGGAGAACAGTATCTCTCTGGGACGCTGACCATCCTTTACCGTCCATGCTGTTTCTGACCACAGGGCCAGCTCAGCCTCCTTGTGTCCGTGTTCATGAGATACAAAGCCATGGCGGATAGCAGCTATCTGCCATAGGTGAGTGCAGCTAAGCTATTTTACAGCTGAAGATGCAGGCATGAATCAAAATGGATAAAGTGATGGAGTCCTGGCTTTATTGCAGGGTGTTACTATTCTGTATTTCACGTGAAAGTGGGATTGTCTCAAACTTGTAGTTCAATTGTACATTTGGGCTTTACTGCTTTTACTATGCTGCCGGGGGTTGGTGGCATCAGTCTGTTCTCCTTTGGGCACAAGGTTAACTCCCAGAAATCACCATGTTGGCAAGTGTTCATTCTGCCGCTCCCCAGGGGACTTGACTTCTGTAAGTGATACTTTAGCATATTTGCATTAGAATTTTCATCATTCCAGCCTGGGCATGCATGGGCTTCCTTTGCTAGCTGTTCAGTCATTGAGCCCACTCATCAGTGACCACAGCATTTTTTTGCACTGCAGAATTCTTTCAAGTCCTAAGGAGATGCTGGGGTGAATAGTGGGAGTGTTTGCAGGCATCCAGAGTGCTTTCACACCTCATGCTCTTCTTAACCTCTAAGCAATGAACAAGCGTCTGCATTTTTTCCATAACCCCTGCCAGAGCTTGGTCTATTCTTCTGTCTTCCATATGCTGCCTTGCTGGACTGAATAGACATCCCTTACTTCCTAGTCTGTCTCAGGAGAACCGCAAGTTAGCAAAACACCCTCAGTTAACCTTATCGAGTTATGTCTGAGAGCAAAACAGACCTGCCAAGCTACTGCTACCCTCGTGTGGGCAGCTGTTCCCTTCTGTGATTCTGAGAGAAGACACAGGCAGTGTTGGCTCCTCAGAAGGTGGGTTTTGATGTGCCCCTTTGTACGTCTGACACTGATGCTGCTGGAGGAGACGGAGGATCTCACATGTGCCCACCCCTTTTCTATCCGTTGATTTACAAGAGCCTTGCACTTACTCATTGTGTCTACTTCTTGCTCAGTTAAACCCTGAACCAAGTGAGGCTGCAGGCAGAAAACACTTGGGGCAAAATTGGCTTCCTACTCAGAAGCAAGAGGCATAGCGATCTGAAGTTACTTCACAACAGCTGGTAGGACAAGAGACCCTTGTCTAGGGGTTATCTTGCCCTGGAGAGCTTACCTCTGGGAAAATTCATCTACTGCTCTACTCCTTGTTCTGGGACAAAAACAAGGACAAGAGAGTTTGAGCAGGTTGATATCACTGAGGTCTGTAGGTAATTTGCAGAGTAAGAAGGAAAGATCAGGGGCCTTTTACTCGTGTTATTCACACACACTGAGAGGGGCAAGAGTTTTGACTGTGCAAGACAACTTGAGTCATCAGGGTGGAGCAGGCTCACCCCCTATATTGTGTACCTCTCAAAATACACAGTGTATTTAAAAGTGCAAGAAAGATTTTCATTGTCGTGTCTTGGGGTATCATCACAGTCACTGACCATGCCGTAGGCACATGGGTAACTTGTGTATCACAGACACTGAAATGATGGAATGTTCTTCTACATGTTATGCTCAGATCTGCTTCCCTCTAGTTGCTTGTAAAGGCGTTTGGTTACATTTGTTTTCTGTGTGTGGTTTGTGATTCGTACAAATAAGTGAATATGTGGGTTAGCAGTCAGATAGGTGATTATTTTACCATCCAAGGCAAAGATAGATGCTCCCTTCTTTTATTATCATTCCTAGAGAGATGGAACAGAACATTGTTTAGTTATGTACCCATGCAACCTTGAAGGTAGATCCTGATTACACATTATGTCTGGAAAAATCTAGTGGATTCACAGTGTGGATTCATTCACAGTAAATGAGAGCTGAGACAGGAAGGTGAATTAACCATCAAGCAGGTTAGTGGTTCTGAGGGAAAATAAAGAGACTCCTGCAATTCCTGAAGTGGGTGCATTATTTCTGCTTATTTTATTCCTCTGCAATGTAACTGGCACCACTGATGTCTCCTCTGCCTTGGGTGGTGAGTGTTTTCTGGCCTTTATGAGAAAGCAGCTCTGTCATTAATGTTCCTGCATTTTCCCCTGTGTCTCATAGCCTTGATGTCACTGATACTATGACAGGACATGTTCCGTACATCAAACTATTTAAAAATGTAGCTTGGATGGTGCCAATGGGAAGATGACATGTCCTGAAAAACTTATTCTAACCAAAAAGATTTGTAATGCTTAAGTTCTGCTTAAGCAGAGCTCCTCATATTAACTCCTCATAAGGTAGCTGCTTGTTGTGATTCACTTGTTGGGCAAGAAGAGGCTTGGCCTGTTTGAGCAAGGGTTGGACATCTTTTGTCAGCCAAAGTCACTGTTTCCCTTAGGGATTCAAGCTGTTGGTCATGGTCCTTTGGAGTCAGGAGGTAGGGGATCTCCAGGACTCCAAAGGGAAGCTGGAAGTGTTGGAAGAAGCAGTCACTAAGTTTTCTTGCCCTTGTCTTAGGAACAGTAAGGTTTTCCAAGGTGGAAGGTTGCAGTAGGCTGTAATTACAGGCTGCAAAATATTTACAGTAAGCAAGGAATGGCTGACTACCTTTAATTCCTGGCAGCAGGTCAGTTCCTCAGGGGCCATGACTGTAAGAACTTGCTCTCAGGAGCATCTTCCATCCCCCTGTCCAGGAAGAACTAACTGCTGGTCCAGGGTTTTGCACAGGAGCAGGTGAACAGAAGGAAGGAGAAACCAACACAAAGCAAAGTGACATACCTGAGGTCACGCGCCAGGCCAGAATGAGGCAAGAGAGCATTCTCCATGTTCTTCCTTGCTTCCCAGACTCTCTCGTAAACCCCAATAGCAATAAAATACAACATGGGTTCATACCAGGAAAAATGGTATTTGGAGCTTCATCAACTCAAGATCAACTATGGAGTCACTGTGGCTCTGTGTAAGCCCTAGAGTTAATGACTGTTGCAAAATTGATACATTTTTGCCTAACTAAATGCCAAGAAGTAATTAAATTCCTCTTAATTATCAAGACAGGAACTAGTAGGAGAGAATAGCCAGGCTCTGTAGGTCAAATTCATCTTAACCCATCACCAGGCCTAGGAAAAATGTATTTAATGAATAAATATGCCCTACAAATTAGCCCAGTGATTTTTTTTCCTGTTGAAATAAATTTCTTCCTGCTTTATGTATCATTTTAAAGGAAGATAACTGAATATTCATTTTCTTCATCAACAGAGAGACAGGCATTCAAAATTGTAACATAAATGCTAATGTAGGTGTGTGCTTGTGGGTCTCCATGTTTTGGGGCTGGTGCTGACATTGTAGGGCCTGTGGGACTGAAGCCAGCTCTTCCATAGCTGTGGGAGTGGAGATGGACACTGCTCCAACCTAGGGAAAATTCTCTATTCCACTTTCTTTGTGCATTAACAATTCCTTTGGAATGTTTAAAACACAATAGCCGTTGCCAAAATCTGTGTTGTCTCCTACAGAAATGCTCTTAATTTCTCCAGGTTCAGATTTCAGATACGTGGTTAAGCTAAGCTTGATGATAGCTACGGTTTGGTTTTAGGCAGAATTAGTCCATGCACAAAGTCAGCACCTGGAATATGCACGCAGCTGTGGCCATGCTGGGGCTATGTCTGTGGAAATGTAAAAATATTAGTCTTAAAAGATGTTAATCCTTTCCACATTTCCTGCTCTGATTGGAGGTGATTTCCTCATTGTTTTGTTCTCAGCTGTCTCGGTGCTTTGAGTCCTCTTGCCTGAGAATTTCTCCTTGCAGTGATTTTTCAGTCTGATGTATTGTGTACACATGAAAAATGGTTGATTGAACAAGAGGTTTCTTGGTTTCAACCAGAAAAGAAATACATAAAGTCACCTGAGAGTGACTTTTATGAAAGAAAGGCTCATATATACCATAAAAGCAACCAAGGTCATTTAATGAGATACAAAGGGACTTGCTCTGAGCAGAAGTAAACTGAAACTGGGTTTCCCTTTTTGATTTTAGGACTTCACGTTTTAATACCTGTGAAATACAAGTGCCCATATGTGCCTGACTGGCTTTGTAAGCTTCCCACTCCCATTTTTCATGACATGGTGTGCAGTCTCAGGGTCACACAAACTGTCAGACTCATGAGGATGTTGCTTGCAGCCCTGTAGCAGCAATGAAACATCACTTAGGCTCAAAAGTGAAGTAGACTTGCATTCAGAACTGTGAGGAGAGGGTAATAAAATTATCATGCCTGCAAATTCCAGAACAATATGATTATGAAGCCTTTCCCTCTGTCCTTGTGTAAATCGACCCTCAGCTATGCCTCCTTGGCATCTGTGTGCTCTGACTGTGCAGGTTTTGCTGTGCTGAATTACACACACAGTGTACACCTTGTGCTGGCAATAAAAGGTCTTTTGAAAAAAAGCATCATGCAGCTGATGAAGCATTTGCTTAGGATTAGGTGCCATGGTTAATATAAGCATCAAGAACTGTCTCTGGCCGCTGATCTGTGTCACAGTGGCCTCGTATTTCCTCTCTTCTGAAGGTGGATGTTTATCTGGTTTGAGTGGCTTTTGTCCTGTTCCCTGGGCACAAAAGAAAAAGAAGTACTGGGCTTTAAAAGTTGGAAAGTTATGCAGCAGTGCTAAATATATCGATATTTCTTGGATCTGAACTCTCCAGGATCCACTGTTCCAACAGCACTTCCAATACAAATTTAAGAGGCAAGTCTGCTTGTAAACACTTTGGGTTTTTTTTTTAAATGGGAAGGTCTATCCACATGGAAGGTTAATGGCTTTGGGAAAGCCAGAGCACAGGGCTGATATGGGGAGCCTGTCTGTCTGCTGTTGGGTCGAGCCCTTGCGAGGTGTTCAGACATACGCCCTCTTCCTGAGAACGACTGAGCTTTGCCATAGTAGCTGAGGAAGGGAGAGTACAAAGGTTATAGAAAACAAAACATTAATTTTCTTGACCAGCTGTGGTACAAGTGAAGTGCGGCTTATTTATACCCACGGCATACCGTTCATAAATCAGACTCCTCTCCAGCAATGTGTTTAATGAGAACTATTAAATGATTTCATGATGTACTCATAGTTACCATCTGATAAAAACCAGCACTCCCTCTGAGGACTGGGACTTTTCAATTGCAGCTTTTTATGCTTGGAGGAGGAGGCGCAGGGGAAACAAAGCCCTCAGCAGCATCAGACACGTTCTGCAAACATCTTTGCGGGCACATTGTGTCGGGAGGATTGATCGCGCGCTCAAGCCCAGCTCAGAGTCGTGCAGCTTTTAATTAGGGAGATGGGCCAGTGACGTGAATAGCCCTTTGGTTTTATGTCATACCTTTCATGTAGGGAATACCTGATTCTGATCTCGCTTCCATCCACCAGTGCAGCTGAGGTATGTGTCACTGTGCCCCAGCCCGCAGTGCACGGCAAAGCCAGGGAGCTCCAAGGCATCCACGCACGGGCCCAGTGTGGTGGTTGCAGAAACAGGACACATGCTGTTTGTGTGAGTTCAGGCCAAGGGGATGATACTTGATGCATTGTGGCATCCAGCCATCCAGCAGGCTCCCTAGTTCATGGGGGCTGCATGGGTGACCCTAGCGAGGACATGCAAGCAGCTATGGGGGCACAGATCTGCCTGCAGTCCTCTGGAGCCCCACCAGATTTCGAGGCAGGTGAGGCTGGAGCCGCGATGGCTGCACAGCATCCTGTAAGGGCTCCTTTGTCAAAGGCATACGCAGGCATTAAAATCATGGGGATGGCTAATTCATGTGAGAAGGGTTTCTGTGAATCAGTGAGGAGGGCACTGCTGCCCAACAGTTTGCCCTGCTCAGCATTTAATTGCCAGTCAGAGGCTAGATTCGGCAGCTCCCATTCTCTGACACTTTCTGTGTCTGTCAGTAAAACTGGAGAAGTTCATGCTTTGTAATGAAGGTGTTTATCTTCCCTGGATTTGTGGAAAGCTCTAGGAGGCTGTTCTTTCTTACCACTTAGCTTTAATGGGGTAAACAGTTGCTGTTCCTTGGTTTCTAGCCAGATGTTCTGAATGAGGGCTGAGAGAAGGATGCCTGAATTAATCCTTTGGGAAAGCATTTGGGATTCTGGCTTGTTACTTTGGTTTTATATCTAAAGAGCATCTTCCAGTTCAGGGTAGTGAAACTCAGATGGAAATGTCACCTTGGTTTTCGACTCTGACAGGTAATTTTTCCTTCATTTTCAAGTGACCTGCCTCATTATCCTACGTGAAGTTGTTGTCGCCAGCCTCAGAAGCCTACCTCTGTGAGTATGCCAGGGCATCAGCAACCTATGAATACCTGTGGGCCAGCTCAGATAGTTTTATTCCTCCTGTGAATAATGCATGGTAATGGCTACTAGGTAGAGACTGTAAATGTCTCAGCAGACAGTAGTCAACTGAAAGAGGAAGTCTCTGAACATGAATTGCCTGCTTTTGGCAGGGGATGTTGCATTTAGCTTGGTAAGGTACCCAACGTTCATTTTTCTGCCTGTTTTTGAACTGTGCTGACAGCCTGGATATAGCACTAGCATAGAGGACAGCCTTCAGGATGGTGAGCTGGTCCCTGCAGAGCATCCCTGAGGGCTGTGGGTGCAGGCAGGCTGGGTGCCTGCTCAGCCCTCTGGGTGCCCTGCTCCAGAGGGACCCCAGTGGCAGCACTGCTGGAATCTGGGCTTGGGACTGGCTCAACACTGGTCCCAGCTCACAGCTCTGCTTGCGTTTTACAGCCATATTAAAGCTTATTACCTGGGCTTCCCTCCCATTGTCTTCTGGAGGCCCACCAAGCTTGGAGGACAAATGCACTGGGTTGCGTTAGCAGCTCAGCCATGGAGAGATCACTCCATTGATTTCCACCCCGCAAAGCAGGTGGTGCAACTTTCCTGGGGAGGAACCAGTTGCTGTTGAAGTCGAGTGTGTGAGTGGCAGCGTGATGTAGCATTGAATTACGGTTTGTCTTCAGCATCAAATGATTTTCAGTAGAGCATGATTTCACTATAGTATTTACTATGACTTACTGACAATTATCTGAGAACCCCAGTTTATTCTGCATAAATGTGAATTAAACATTTTTCAGGCCCTTTTTCATACTATTTTGTTTCTTGGAATTTCCAGAGCTTCTGTATTCTCTGAGTGGTATTTGCAGTGTTAGCTGAAAAAGCACAAAAAAGGCTTTGTCCAGAGTCAGCGTGCTGCCATGTAAAAGCCTGCTATGGGATACAAGCTGCCATTAGCTGCAGAGGCTAATGAGTTAAAATCAAATTGCAGTGATGGAGGCAGAGCTAGCTTTAGAAACTGTAAGAGGTTGCAGGCTGGATAGAAAAATTTATCAGAGTGCTTAGTCCTAGGCAGAAGGTAAAAGCCTTGCAGCAAACCTGGCTGGATCATCACTAACACGTCGTTGTACTTCTAAAGACTGGACAAGGGGCTTCCAGAATTAGAAGTCATATTGAAGTCAGGACTCAGGCAGATGCTGCTCAAAGTCAGAATTTGCGGATTGCCTCTTGCAATTATCTGTAGCTACGTTTTTGGGTTTTTCCTTCTTTTTAAATTTTTTTTTATTTGCTTGTTTGTTGTGTAAGATTTTAAGGCTGCTGTGTGCTAACCTGGCTGCCATCCACCCAAGTTTTTCTCCTGTAAATGACCCCTCCTCACCCTGTGGGTGTTATTTCCCACAGGTCCCATCAGATACAAAAGAGCAGGCGCCTGCCCCAGTGTCCTTGCCACAATGCCTTGGAATCTTTTCTCATCTTACTTAATATTGATGAATGATCAAGTATACATAAATGTCACAAATTTGTATCAGAGCCTATATCAAAGACACATTATCGAGAAATTCAGGGCTCTGAAGGTGTGTGGCAAATATGCACCCATGGGGCACCCAGGAACAGTGATCCGAGGGAGACGTGCCAAGCGAATATTGTCTCCACACTGATAGCAGCGTAGTAGTGGAAGCCTGGAGTCCATGTCAGCCTAGAGCTGGTTTCAGTGATGTTAAATAGGGGAAAATGTGCAAGTATAAATAAAGGGGGGTTGGTAGCTGAAGAGAGAAGGCAGAAGCAGAACACAGGGAAATATTTCTTCAGCAGAATACCCAAAGTAGCCACAAGAACTCCTGAATGTTGGGGAAAACTTGGCATATCCTCCAGGTGACATCAGAGGACTGTTTTGAGATATAGGTGGGTTTGCTTTGTTTTTTACCTCAGTGTTGTAGATCTCCAAAAGGAAAGGTTTGAAAATGCTTCTTGAAGTGTAACCGAAGTGAAGAGTCATGTGAGTAGCAGCTGCCAGACCTGTGGGTTCACGATTTGCACAGCCTGTGGGTTTTAGCCTCTTCTTTGGACTGAATCAATATTTTGTTAGGTTGTGCAGCAGGAGGGTACCTAGACAGAGTTTTTGCAGTGCTTTTTCTTCACCCTTCGTCCTGGCTCAGAGTTAGCTCTCTTCCTCGGGATCTACTTGCTCTTGTGTCCCATAAGAGGATTCTGCACCTGACTTTGCAGAGCAGTGAAGCCGGGCATTGGTTGGTATGAGGGCTGGGCTTCAAGGGGACATGGAGGAAAGTGTAGATGTGGATATTGTTCAGCTGCAGACAGCAAGGGTTAATGTCTGTGTCCTATTCTACTGTTGTATTGGGTCACTACAGGATGCCTTCAGCCTGTACTGGCTAGTTATTAAATTCAGATTTATGCAGTCATAAAACCTTTGTGGTGCTGCATGTGTAGTGAGCTACTCAAAAGTGCAATTTTCTTGAATGACCATTCCTTTCTGAAGATACGCCCATTTGAATGGACATTAGACAACTCCGGGCTGCCTTGCTGTTTCTGTTCAGCATGGATGTATGAGGTGGGAGTAAAGTGCATAAACAGGTTTGGAGAAAGGTTTTCCATTACCTGCTGGTAGTAATTTATGGTGAGAAAGCAACAGGCAATTAAACACCTTACATTGCTGAGCATTAATGTACAGTTCTAAGTTAGAACATTTCCTTTAATGTTTTACTTAATGAATGTGAAGTGTCTGTCTTCATAACCTAGTAAAGTCCTTTCCATACAAGGGCTTGAGCAGTTTGTTTCAAGAATTTCTTATAGTATGCGCACATAGTACTCACCCTGGCCTGCATTTCAAGCTACTGCTCCATCGTAGAGTGGGAAAAAACAGCAGAAAGGATTGATTAGCCTTCTGCTTATTTCTCTGTGCTGTTTTGAATGTGGTGAAAGGGGTTGGTTGTTTTTAACAATCATCTCCACCCTAAGATGCCTTGTAAGAATTTAGCAGTATGTGCAGAGAACACGGTCTTCTTGGCTGTTCCACCTCCTGTACGAAGTGACTCTTCGAAGTATTTTAACTAGTAGATTTTGTCAGAGGTATCAAGCATGTATAAACTTCATTTCAGGTCAGACTAGGTTATAGAAGAAGCTAGCCCATTATGGGCATTCCATTTTCTGAAGGATTGATCTTCAGTTAAATCTGCTGCAAAGGGAGGAAACTGGTCTCAACAGAAATGCTCAGGTAGAAGCAAAAACTGCAGCTACCAAGAAGACGAAGCAGTCTCAAAACCACCGTTCTTGTCTGTTTGCGTGTTTTTCTTCTCTGTTTTAAAACTGTAAGTCTGTTTATTGGTTTGATGTTTAAGAAATCTACCAAGTTCAATCTGATTCCTGAGCTGGTAGTACAGCAGTGGAAACTGGGTTGCTGCTTTAGCCTTATTGGTGCTTTAAGGCCATCATTAGAAACACATTTCTGTGCTTTCCCGTGACTTGCAGACTCATTTTTCCCATGGGAGAGGTTAAATACCTGCAATGGAAAAATCTTGTGTCATGCATTGCGCTGGAGGTGGAGGTGTCACTCCTCACTGGGTCACTTTCCATTCACAGCTTTTCTGGGCACCTCACACAGCCTGATCAGTGGCTTCCAGGTCTTGGAGCTCACGAAGAAAAGACTCAGGAAACACTTTAGCCTTACTGGGGTGAATGTAGCAGAGTCTGAAAACAAAGTAATGGCTGCAGTGGTGCTGGTGCCATTGTTCTGAGTATGCTGGGTGCGGTACAGAACCAGTAACGTAAGAGACCTGAGGATTTCGTGGTTTCAGGCTGTGATTTGCATGTCTGAATAACAGCCAGCAATAAACTGCTGTGGGAAGTCTCTGATCAGTCCCACAGAACCTAATGTAAAGAAGCTGTTTGGAAGTGGCCATGGTATTTATAAGCCATTCTATTTATGAAAGTAGTGGCCAGGGACTAGTGGAAAAGATGGTGTCAGAGGCTGTGTGAGTTCAGCACAGGGTGCAGACCTTGCCTGTGCAGAGCTTACGGGCTGCAACATGCTGAGCTGGAAGCGCACGTCCCAAATGCTTTACTGCTCAAACCCGAGTGTCCATCGGTCATTTGTTTCGAATTTGGGGTTATTAATTTGACAACACAGAGCAAAAGCCCCACTGACTTGACTAGGACTTGGGAGGCTTCAGCAGGTTTGCACTGAGCCTGCACTGAGTGTGTGCTGTAACACACAAGTCAGACACACACGCAGATATGAGGAGTTGTAACTCCAAGCTGGAAGGCAGTTGGTATAAACCTTGGACTATTCTGGTCTAAGAAGAGGGCTGAATGCCAGGAACACTGAGGATTTAATCCTTATAATAACAATGTTAGTTTAGCATACTTTCCATAGTCCATTCATAAGCACAAAGGTAGATGTGGTTTGACACCTTCAAAAATGTGCTAGCTAGCTTTCTTCAGCCCAGCACTCCCTCCCATGTCCTGCCTGGTGCAGGGACCAGCTGGAAAAGAGCCAGGAGGAGAGGAAGACACTGCCAATATCCTTACTGGCTCCTTGCACAGCTGCATAAGTGTTCTTTCCAGAACCCTGATGCTGCACGTTTCCTTTTGTGTTTCCAAAGAGCCTGAGATGCTTGGACAAAACATGGTCCATAAATGCAGCATGTCATTATTCTTTGAACAGCTTCCCATCTTTGTGAATGTAATCAACAGAGGACATCCTGCATGTCTCTGGACAGAGGCAGCCTAGGCTAAGATCTCCAGTGCCAACGGAAAAAGAAGAGGGATCCAATGTGAGTTTCCTATTGTTGGTCTGTACAGGATTGTATTGTTCTCTGTTGGATTTAGCATCTTGCTCTCTGACAGCCCTGTACAGTAGCCCAGACGGTGCAGGCAGGCAGCACAAGGCTCACTTTATTACCTGCTCATCTGCCAGGCAAGCCTGTTTTTTCTTATTACCGAAACAAAACAAAAAGCAAAGCTGCTGATCAGCTCCATCACTTTGGGCAGCTGATATAAAGTAAAGAGCTCTGTGAGTTTACCTTTGGGGAGTCACATGCAGAGGACCAGAAGGAGCTGCTGTCTGGGTGATGCGCACAGAGCCAGTTTCCTTACTCATACAATCCCTGCTTTTATAACAGCCTCTGGCAGAGGCTATAAAGAGTTCAGAATAATCCATGGAAATGGAGTATTTTTGCAAAAAAGAAGAAAATTATGTTGTAGTAGAAGTTCAACATCTCCAAGTGAAGTCTGTGCTGCTCTAAGCACCATCCAGATAGAAAAGTATAATCCCTTGTCCAAAAGCTCATTGCCTGCAGTGCAAATGGTGCTGGACAGGTACATCTGAAGGTTTGCTGATATTCCTGAGAGTATTTCCTAGGCAAATGAAGTCTCATCTCCTTGGCACTGTGGACATGGAATGAAGATAGGCAGACATTTGCAGCATGGAAACTTCTAAAGAGAAGATTACTAGGACACTGTTTTCAGAGTGGCTTAAGCAAATGAACCATGATTTGAAGTAACTGTTACAAAGTTTCTGCTTTAGGAGGGACAGAAGATTCTGAAGAGCACTACCAGGTGATTTGGGTAGGATCAGTGTGCTCAGGTGACTCTGAGCCATTTCAGAAGGCATTAACAATGCACTGACTCAAAACTTGGGCTGAATTCTTGCCAGTTAATCAAAAAACTTACTCCCTTTTGTTATATCAGTTACAAACATGGGTGTGTTTAGAAACAAGTGGGTATCCTTGAGCATCGTGACATTGGATGTAGTAATAGTCCTGTCTAGTCTAGGAGGAGAAATCGGAGACCCCACAGAGAGGTCCTGCTGTGCTGTGGTTGTGGTGTGACCATGTCATTGCCTTGTCCCAACTGAGTGACTTCACAGCCAAAAATGTAAAGTGTGCCTGAATTTTCCAGCTTAGGTGTTTTTTTGGCTTCTCACACAAGAAAGCTTTTGGACCAGGGAGGTACTTTTTTCCACACATATCTGAATTGGCTGTTTCTGCCTGTTGGAAGGAGAGCTGGTTGCGTGCATGTCTGCCTGGTTGGATTTCCTTGGAGTGGCACGTGTAGTCTCATAGTTTCATTCTCATTTAAAATTAATACCAATTTAGCAAGCAGCGTCTGAAGACAAATGAAATTGTTCTCCTTAGGGTAGCTCAGATTCTTGTTCAGTGAGAAACGGTCTTTAGCACTGCAACTTTAAATGTCTTGTTTAGAGGGTTACATTATCGGTGCAACCTTGAAATACTTTTTTTAAATTAAACTTCCCTGAACAACATTTGAAATCTCAAATTAAGACTTGTTTCTTTCATAATCTGCACAGCTCCTTTCTGGCTAGGATCTGGATCTACCAGAGTCCCGTGACATGGGTCTCCATGCAGTGCTTTGCAAGTGCAGAAGCCAAGCATTTATTTTACGTTTTATATGCATGATGTAAGCAACATATTCAACAAAAACCCAATGAAATACTCTTAGACTCAGGCCTTTAAAAGCACCTATGTCTGAGCGCCACTGAGCTTCAAATTCAGCCCTTGAAATCAATGTTTTCTGCTGCCATGTAGTATTAAGATCCATTGAGAGTAAATGCAGTGGTTGCATGTAAGATGTACATCTGTTTGTGTGTACACACAAAGAAAACACTTATGTCCAAATTATTTCTTAGGGGCATTTAAAATTTTTTTATACTGAATTTAGTAAAGTCATTTGGCAGAGCCATGCAGGTCATTAATAATTAATACATGCAGGTAAAGCCGAGTCTCACGGTGCTTGCAAACGCCCTATTAGAGACTGGATAGTTTGGCAGAGCAGAGACCATTCTTGGATTTTCTCAGCAAGCAGCAAATCTGCATTTAACTTCAGAGGGGAAGACTTGCTTTTATTGAAAGCATTTGTGCTGCACTTGCACTGCAGCACAAGGTGCATCTGCATGTACAGGGCAGAGCTCCTGCCCCCACATCCAGCCTGGGGTGCACTGTACTGCCACAAACATGTCTGGCATAGATTATTTGTTTCTACCATGTGCTCACAGACTGCAGTAACGCAAGAGGTAGGATTTATTTCTGTTAACTTTATCTAAAAGCCAGGACAGATTCTTTTTGCCTAACCCTGGCTGTCAAAGATCTGATTCTGGGGCATGAGCTCATCGTCTGTTTCAAATAGAGGCAGTAGGAAACTATCATCTCTTCCTGAGGGTGTTTCCTGTCTGGACTTGTTATCTAAGAAGATGGGATGAACACACAATCAATACCTTGCCCTTTCCCTTGGAGGGATTTGTCTGTCCTGAGGAGAAGGCTTCTGAAGAGGCTTTGATGACCAGCCTGGGCACAGTATCTTGCTTTTGGACAGGCAACAACAGGTGAAATGGGCCTGGATCAGCATGATGGAAGAAACCCAGGTGCCAAAGGGATGAACGTGCACTGCTGCAGAGCCTCCCTGTTCCTGCTAGCGAGACATTTTGTTTTCTCAAATGTTTATCTGTTTCCTCTAGTTGTATCAGTTGGCCTAACAGAATATGTTGCACATATATTGCCAGTACTTCCCTCACAATAAACCCTTACTGCACAAGATGAATTAAAATGGCTAAGCATGGCAGTCACCAATGCAGGAACTCCCTTCCACGTGAGTCTTCTCTCAAGAATCCAGTCAAGAATCCATCATCCCAAGCATGCAGCCAGGCTGGCTTTTGAGCCATGAAAGCTTAACCTTTGGATCCAGAGTTGGATGGGACTGCAGCAGGTTCTAGCTCAAAGCACACACAAAACCTTCAGCATGGGCAAGGAGAAGGAGACAGAGCCCTGTGCAGCAGAAGGGCCCAGTTGAGTGTCTCATCATCCTGGTGGCCGTCTCTCCCTGCCTGTCCCGAGGGCACGTGTGCGCTCTTCAGGGACAAGCAGGCTAGGAACCAGTCCCAAACCAGAAATGGTGTGTGTGCTGCTCCCTCTCCTCCACTATAATGCTGATATCCATGTTTTTAACTCCTGGCCCCTGCTGAATTGCTTCTGCTTTGCAAATTGAGGGTGCTCTGCAGTTTTGACAAGGAAAATTGCTGCCTAAATTCCTGAACACCAGTGTTCTGCTTGTTTAAATATTTGTTCAAGCCAGCTTGACTTTCCAGTGCATTTTTGCATGAGGGGTTTTGGAAGTAGGGGGAAAAAAGTCACTTCTAATAAATTCTCATCCTCTGGTGTAATCCCGTGAGAACATTTAGCCAACAGTACCCTCTGTCCTGATGGTAGCACTTGGCATCATGTCTCTCCGTCACCGTCCTGCATTTCTTCATGGTTGTTTTTTACTTAAGTATGTGGAGGAATCTCTGTATGTTCCATGCACAGCCTGAACAAAGACTTTCTGGGCTTTTAATCTCCAAAACTCTTAATCTGGTGTGTTCACATGTGCTGTGTTTCCCGAGAGAGAAAATAAATAGGGACGGGTGGAGGAAAACAGCTGCTGCATCATCCACTTCCTCAGCATTGTATATTTGGTGACTGGTTGGTGCAGTGTATCCTGGAGAAGTGACAGGAGTTGAGGTTATTCAAGGAATAACTTAGAACTGGTGAGAATAAAGGTCATGCCTTTGAAGAGAAGCCCTGGCAATATTTGTGCTGAACCTCTCCCGAGCTTTACATGTAATATCCACAGACATTTGCCACTGCCAGCCTCCAGGTTGTGATCTCTTCTAGTCACTGCTGTTCCTATTACTTCTTTATTTGGACAAAGCCCCACTTGCTCTGAACCACTTCACACGTGCAGTTATGATCATCATTTCCAATATCCTTGCTCCCCAAGGGGACGTCCTGCATCGGAGCTTGGTGCTGTGAGTGCTTTTTAAAAGACCTGGCAGTGCAAACTACAGCAGAGACACCAAGCACTCCCCCAGGCACCCACTGCTCAGTTAAAACTTACAGTTAACATCAATGGGAACAATAAAGAAGCAAGCACCCAGACTTTGTTCTTTAGGTGTTAGCAAACAATTCGGCAGTTAATTTCTACCTGTTTGTGGATGCTTGCATTTAAATACAATTAGCTGTGTGTGCAGTTCTGGGAGGCAAGAGGACAGCAGTGGAGGATAATGGTTGGCTCTGACAGGGGTTTGGTTTCCTGGAGCTCTTGCAGGCCTGTTGGCCAGGAGGAGATGGCACGGCAAAGTCATGTCTAGAAGCCACCACCTTCTGCAGCAATGTAGAAGGCATCCTTGACTGCATGGCTTATGATTAGAAGTTCGTGTTACTGTTAGTGCCCATCTCTCCAAGCAAAGGCATCTTCCCAAATGGTGGCAACAAAGCCAGGAAAGGTGCTAGCTGCTTCATAACGACAAATCTTCTACCCTTGGTCATGCACAGCAGCTCTTCAAAATCTAGTGTTTTGATCACAAAAACCTCTCTTTTTATTCTGGGGGAGATGTGGGTGTGACATGAGATATGGGGTCCAGGTATGAGGTTCTCTGAAGTTCTGGGACCTGCTTCAGCACTGGGTGCGTTTAGTGGCTTTGATGTAGGGTTGTCTCTCATTGTACGGTCTCTACAGCCATTCATCAACCACCCATCAGTATGCTGTCAGTCACTGTGATTTATTTGGGCTTTCAGTGCCAAACTGATTAAATTGCACATTTCACAAAAAAACAAGGGTTTCACTCATGGCAGTGTGTAAAATTACTGCATCTGTCCACAGAAACTAGCAGAGGTTACAGTGTCTGTTTACTTCCCTCATAAAGAAAATCTTGTTAAACTCGCTCACATACTTTATAGCTGTGGTAAGAGCCTCTGAAGAATAAGCTGTCAGGAAAATTTATCTGATTTTATGCAGCAGGAGTATCTGCTGTTAATTGGGGAGATAGTGGGAAGTCTGTGTGGTGACAAAGAGAAGTCCCTCGAACAAACAAAGGGAGAGTGTGTGGGATGGGTTTTGCTCTCTCATAAAGCTGTGATGCTGGAAAGGTCAGTGATTGTGGGACATACAGCATTACAGATCAGGTTTACCAAATGACTGCAGGTCTCTGTGCTGGAATGTGAAATCACTTGTCTTTTTCAAATCAACTTCTGTTGCTTGTTTTGACCTTGCATGATGTTTTTCCTACCTACCCTTATTTTTAAAGAACTATGCAAAAGCTATTTTTAAGCTGTGATACTAATCATGTGTTGATCAATCCCCATCTGCTTCTGTTCTCTGAAATCAAGTTTTGGCCGGTCTCAGGTTGAGCTGCATTCTGGGGCTGTTTCCGTCCCTGCAGCCATGGCTATCCATGTCAGCTACCTCTGCTTACACTTCTATCTGTTAAATACTTTGTCTACACAGTAATCCAGCTGTTTCCTATTTTGTTCTCCATATGTTTTGCTGGAAATGGACACAAGTGAGGCTCTGAGAAAGTCATCCCAGCCAGTACATGAAGTTTCCTTGGACAGTGTGATGGGAGGGTTTGGTGCTCAGACACCCCCTCTTTGCTCCCAGTGGAGTATTTGGCTTCCAGCTTGGCAGGACCCCTCTGCGACTCAGGCATGTGTTTTCCTTCGCAGATGTCCTGCAGTTCCAGTTCCAGTTGCAGAAATGTTCCCCTGTGAGAGTGTCGCTGGGAGCTGGCTGCCAGCAGTGCCCGATGCACAGCTTAAATCAAGAATCCCAGCTAATGCAGGAAAGAAAAGGGTTAACTCAGTCTGTATTTTTAGAGGCATCCTTTTATGCTGTTCCTAGCAGTGATGATCTGCATGCATTTGCTTCATTCACTTCAAAGACCCACAGTAGTTCCTGGAAAGGACTGTGCACGCCTTCATCCTTCACAGGGATTCAACTGCATCCAAATCACTGCTGAGAACAATACATTGCAGGTCAGAGCAATTCAGGACCATCGCTGATGGCTGACTCCAAGCAGGGAATTTAGCTGTCAGAAGAGACTTATCCAAGTGGAAATGTAACCCAGGTGGTCAATGAACCTTCTCATTCATGCAGGAGGTGGTTTTTAAAACACTGCCCCTTATAACCTAGGAGTTGATGTTGTGCTTCACTAAGAGGAAGTCATTGCATTCTGCTAGTCAGTAGCCCTCATACCATGCTGGAACTTCTTGAGTGACTGAGTGAAGAGTTAAAACTGCAAAGCCAGTGTTGTGGAGTACCCTGCTGCTTCCTTGATATCTCAGACTGAAGCATTGATCTGAACTAACCAGTTTAGTATGGGTGAGGATCGCACAGGGCTATAGATAGCTGCTGAGCTGCTGCAGCATGGACAGTGATAAATGGTCCCTGGGCGAGGAGTATGTTTAGTCATTATCTGAGGGTGATTTGACAGACATGAGTAACTGCCGAGCCTCCAGACTGCTGTCCGTGTTGCATCATGCTAAAGATACTTCATGTCTTTAATGTGCTGTAATGCGCTGATCATTTTGGGTGGCTTTTGCCTTTGAAGAATATTTTCTCCTATCATTGCCCTCTGCACAGAAGGGCAGGCACAGGTCATGTGTCCCTGAGCCCTCACGATGCATTAGGGACCGAGATAGACCACCCTAGATTTCAGAGGGGCCCTGTGCTAAGCCACTTCTTTCCCTGACTGCTTTGTACACAAGCAAGGTGAGCATCCAGAGGGGATACAGAAATCAAGTGCCACGTTTCAGAGAGAGCAGGAGGCTGTCATGGCCAGCTGGGGCTGCAAAAATGTTCCTTGCGTACTCATCCAGCCTGTGATACTCAGCTGCTCCAAGGAGTTCTGTTTTACTGAAGACAGTCCTTCCCAAGGCTCTAGTTGATTTTTCACAAGCAAGTTTGAGCACTGGCCAAGACTGCTGACAGCTCAATATTCAGCTACAGAATATAATTTTCTGTCATTTTGATTTATGTTCTTCTCTGCAACCAGAGTCCCATGGAAAAGAAAAATCGGAAGGAGTTTAAGTTAGCTCAATGCAAGTTTATTCTTCAACCGACCTAGCAAATGAAACATATTTGTAGTTGGGTTTTTTGTCTGGAATATAAAAAAGTACTAAAAAAGCAACTTCCACTGTCAAGTTTGTGACCTGCCGCTGTGAGGTCTGCCGCTGTGCAATGCACAAAGGGTCCCTGACACTAGAAGAAAAGTCAAGCAGAAACCATGACTGCAAGATCTGCTCTAGGCTGAAGTTCCCACCTGCACCCAGTGGTCCTGTCCAGGGAGGCTCTGACGTGCTGAGGCAACACCCAGGACAGCGGAGCCGAGCTCCATAGCACAGTGCTCAGTGCTTTACTTCAGGGTATCTGAAAACTCTCAATTACTGAGAGTTTCTCTTGGGAAACAGCCCCAATCCCCTTACACACACACGCATGCGTGCCCCTTCCACAGCACAAATCAAAGGCATTTCCTTGATGACTGGCATTTAGCAGCTGAGTTACAGGTGGGTTTCTGTGTAGTCAGCGCAGATGTCACAAAATCCTTTTAACAGATCAGAGGGTGCTGTGTAATGGAAAAATTTGTGTAGAAGCATTCATTTCAAGCAGTTCTTAAAAATTTCTAATGTGTAAGCAAGGAAAGAAACGTTTTTCAAGGTATAACTGAAAGAAATGTTTTTTAGGGAGTTTTGTTCATTACTTGTTTTAGATCTCCACTCAGATTAAGGATTGTTGCCAAGAAATAGGTGTTTCTGTATTCATAAAAGCCTCGTGGTTAAATCAAAGGGTGAGCAACCTTCACCACCTGAGGGGTGGACACACACTAGATTTTTACTTGGTTTCTATTTGAAGGTTCTTCTCCATTGTATATTATAACTTCCTTATCTTCAGCAATGTAAATTCTTCTTCAGCTGAGGAAAACCTGAAAACCATAATAATTACCATTCTCATTGCACCCTAGCCCTGTAACAAGATTGAACTTGGATAATTAAATAAGGACCCATGGACTAACCTTCCACCTTTTAAATGAGATGCTTTTATGACTGCCAGCACCAAGGTAGAGCCCATCGCATGGAGCCGTCCTCCTTGTGCTGGATGCTGCCTTGCACAAGGAAAGCTGAATATCAGTGTCTTTTTTTCACTAGTTGCACACTGTAGCTTTGCAGCAAGTAAGATCTGGAGCAGCACAGGCTTCCGAAAGAGGCCACGCTTTCATGAGGAGCTCATGTACTCGGACATGAGGAATGCAGCCGAAAATGAACAGAAAGGAAATTACCCTGGGGAGTTGCAGTGCTGGAACTCAAGAGATAATTTGGTACTTGTATAGACAAGTGCTCACCAAATTCTGCACATCATAAATAATAATGTCCCTGCCTCCCATGCATCCTTTGGGAGATGCATCTTCCCCGCTGAGAAAATGGCCCGTGCTAAAAAAAGGTTTGCCCTTTACAGGGAGCCAGAGAGATGGGGCGGGGGGGACATAATGGTTCTCATGTCTTTCCCAAGGTCATTAAACTTATAAAATACATATGTGTTCTCTTCAGCAGCTGTTGGGTTTCTCAGCCCAAGAGCCACAACCGGACCACAAAGTTTGGAAAATTTCTGCCTCCCACATCTGCCCCCTCCCCACCAGCAACGCTGCTGGATCAGTAAAATAGGATTGTGCATCTGTGCCTCGTTAGGCCACTGCCTGTACTTAAATCACTGGCAAAATGTCTTCAAGCTGCTCTACTTTGGGGTAGTGACTTATGATGGAGGGGGAGTCTGACCCTTCTTGTGGTAGCGCATGAAACCATCACTGCCAGATTTACAAGACCACGGCGGTCCTGATAAGTTAAACCCCAACAGAGCTTTCCTGTGCACTGATGATACATCCAGATTTTCCATGCCTTTAGGTCAGAAGCGAACTCTTGTTTTCCTTACCTGTTTCCAGAGAAAAACCATGGGAGAATGATTATTTGCACTGTTCCATAAGAGTCTAGGCTTGCTGGTAAGCATCTTCCTAGCCATCCCTGGCTGGTACTGGTAGTGCCTGTTTTGAAAATATGCCATGTCAATGCAGCACATGAGTTTAGGTCAGTTTGTTAATGATGGAGATAGTATTCCATACATGGTTTTGCCAGGTTTTCCCAGCCCAGTTGCACAGGGCCATGGGACCTACCAGAGCGTGCCAGAAACACCTGGCTAGGAGGCAGGGGAGGGAGAGGAGACGGAAAAGGGGACAAAATACCGAAAAGAGGAGTGTGAGACAGGCTCACCTGAGGGTGCTCTGTCTGGGGCCACCTTGGCGCTGCCCTGGGCTCTGTGAGCACAGTGGACAGTTTGGGGCTTGGACCTGGTTGGGAGGCCCTCCCTGCTCAGCTGTGCCTTTCTGTCTCCTTTGCAGGCCTTGCGATGAAAACCACCCTGACGTGAAGCCTGATGCATACGTGGACAACCTTGCTGAGGCAGTTGACATTATCCTCCAGCAGCTGTAAAACTGATGGCACCATGGGCAACAGGAAGGAATGAGGAGGAGGCCTCACATGCAGCCCCTCCACGAGACCACTTCTTCCTCTCCCACCTGCATCTGATGTTAACAAATGATCCAGCCTTGCCTGGGTTGGTGAATACCTGCGTTCCTAAATGTTTCATGTAATGGTACTAAAATGCTCTACTGACCTTCTCAGCAGAACACGGCACTTGCTGCCCTCCGGCACATCTTGAACATCTTCTCCTTGGAGCTGTGCCCCTGCCAGCACAGGTGAAACCAGCTCTCCCCAAAGTGCCAGGCTCTTCCCCGACTAGGACTGAGCCTTGTCTGCCCGCAGGGAGCCCTGAGGGTGCTGAGTGGCCTCTTCCTCCCATCAATGCCAGAGGGGCGCTGCCCCCTCGTTGCTCATGCCAGGGACCCAGCCTGGAGGTGCCCAGGTGGAAGACAGGGGGCCCAGCACCCCTTCATGGGTGGGCTTTGCTGTTTAACTCACCCTTCCTATGCTTTTTGGGATGCCCGAGATGGGATGGGGGACATCCTCGAGGTTTGATAGAGGCCCCTTGGGAAGCAGCAGGTAAATAGTAATTCCAGCTGTGTTTCCAGTGGTCCCAACAGCTGAAGACAACCTGGGTCCCTGAAGGACACCAAGGTGATGCTCCATGTTCCTGGAGTGGACTGGGAGTGTTGGAAACCCTTGTGTTTCAGAGCTACCAGCTGGCTGAGCCGCACGGCACCCCATGGGGACAGCAGGGGAAAGGGGCCTAGGAATTAGATTATAATAGAATAAACCACATCTAGGAAAATGACACTAGTGTAATTTTTTTTGATCCGTTTTTGTGGCTTTTTATCCTTTGCGTAGCAGTTTAGCCGAAGTGTACAGCACTGTGCGCATCGGCACACACGCAATGTGCCACAACCCTCGGTTGAATGTTAGGGCTGTGATAGCTCACCGAATTCCTTTTTTTTATCCTTTAATTCTTCCTTTTTATTCTGATATACTAAGCTTATCACTTCAATCTGATTACGTTTAAGCAGCTAACTATCCTGCCATCTGTCATAAAACTTTTTAAATTGTTTGCTCACTTGAATTGCAGACGCTTTCCTGTCTGGTTTACAGAGGCTGTAGGGACCCATCACCTTATTTCCCCAAGGATGTATTTAGAATCATAGAATCACAGAATCACCAGATTGGAAGAGACCCACCAGATCATCGAGTCCAACCATTCCTACCATCGAGTCCAACCATTTAACACCCCGTGTGCCCTTGTCCTGCCATGAGCTCCTGTCTTGCCTGGGTTTGTGTTTTTACTTTATGGAGTGGGACATTACCCATCCTTAAACACAAAGCATAAGGTGCTACTTGGCACACGGATGATGATTTGCTTTGTGCTGTTACCTCTTTGGCTGCATTACAGCTAAACAGCAGCCAGCATCAGTCTGGGGGAGCCACGGGGGACACTCCTCTGCTGCGGGAGCATCAATCGCATCCGCCTGCAAGTGAGTATCCAAAAATGCTGGGCCACCTTTGCTATCCTTCATGGAGTGGCCCAACCCACCACCCCTTTCTGGGAGACCCATGGAGATGCCATGGAGGTTCATCCAGATCCCTCCAGGAGAGGACCCCGAGGGGCACAGTGTCCCCAAGCCTCTGACCCCGCAGCAGCGCTCGGCCACGCAGACAGCACAGAGAGGCGAGACACCAGCTGGGGTTACTGAACCAGGAAGCTTTATTTACACAGTAAAAGTAACAAGCAATTTCCTGAGACTGAGCTGCTCTAGTGCAATCACGTCACGGAGGGGGACGAGGGCAGCCCCTCCCAGGGACACACACATCCCGCTGCTCTTGTGCAATGGCCAGCGAGACTCGGCTGTTACAGGTCATAGCTTCAGAAAGCTTTTTCTTTTGTTTTTGGCCATCCTCTTCCTTTGATTTCTTGAACACCAAACTCATGAATGCCGTAAAGCACTGCTACAATCCTATAACATCCTACAGAAGTCTGTTAGCCTGTTCAGCCAGCAGCTTTTGACAATGCACTTGAAACACAACTTTATTGGCCAAACAGGCTATGCTAGAACGTGGAAAAATTACAATCTATTTTACAAATACTTTGCTTTTTTTCTTAAATGCAATCTTTCACAGAACAGGCTTCAAAGAGCTGCATCTGCAAGCACACAGCAAATTCCCTGTGCATGTTTCCTATTAATACACGTTTTTTCAGGATGATGAACCCTTATTGCTGCTGAGACAGCTCGCTGTCAGCCTGGAACAGCTGCTGGCCAGACCGGGTCACATCCTGGACAAGCCACCGAGTCTCTTCACAAAAATGAGCCTGTTTTAACTACTTAGCAAGGAAAAACATCCCTTGTCTGCATATTCATTTAATATCACATTCTGGCAGCCGGCAGGAATTTGCCGGGGGTGGGGGGGTGTTACCAAAGCATCTATGTGATAGGTGAAGCCCTTTAAAAACCGAGAGCAGGATCCCCTGTGGAGGGATGTGCTGCTCTCCTGCTGCAGGCATAGGGCACAGGTCTCCCGATGCCAGGGAGCAATGCCACGTCTGACTTTACAATCAACAGGATGTCCCCTGAATCTGAGGCACATACTATATTATATTTAATATTTTTAATTATTTATATATATTTATATATATATATAAATCCACAATTGTTTTACCTCTACAGAGAGGGAAAAAAGAAACTTTAAAAGTAAGGCTTTCTTAAACTGAGAATAAGTACATGAAATCATACCAACCCAATAACGAAATGCCCACCAGAACACTACCGCAGCCTCAAAACCATCGCTAACTGTAGTCCGTGTTCTACGCTGATGCGCTCAGTGTAAGGCCATGACTCATTGGAGAAGCGTCTTTAGTAAGGCAACCGGGTTGTGTGTATGTAAACTGAATGCTACGGCTACGCTGCGTACAGTGGGGTAGTGGTCCATTGGTCACCTTCCTACCGGGGCCAGGGGGATGGTGCCACCGGTAGCAGCCCTTGGAAAGAAAAGAGAAGCCCTTAGGAATTACAGCCCCGGTGATGCACATGCAAGAGCCCACCTGGAGCTCTAGCTGCCACTGGACATGGGTTTGGGGGAATTTTTTCCTTTTTCGGTCAGTCAGGAGCTGGCAGCTGCAGCAGTGCCCGTGGCCAGTGTCAGGGGTGGGAGGTATTGAGGAGCATCACGAAGACGGAAAGCTGGGAACCGTGCTGTGGCCGTGCCGCTGCCGGGTCACGGGCCAGAGGGGCAGCTGCAGCCGGGGCAAGCGCTGGCACAGCCGGACCCTCCCAACATGTCAGCACCTTCCACCACAGGAGGGCTTAAAACCAAGCTAGGATGTATTTTCCTTTAAACAATGCATCAAGCGATACTTTAAAAGAGCTGGAGGGCTTTCCAAAATGAAAAGACATCCCTGTCATCCCTTCCCCAAATATCTGGGGCTGGCCCTGCCTGCCGCACCCGGTCTGGAGGAAGCAGATGTGACCACTGCCACCAACAAAACCTCTACGGTGCCAAGACAGGGATAAAGCTATATAACAGCTGATGGGTTCCACTGTGATGGGAGACGCCACACGCATCCCAAACCACCGCAGAAAAAAGTGCACTAACATAAGTAGTAATGATGAATAAAACCTGTACCGTGGCTCCCAGCCCTTTCTGAGTCACAAATGCCTAAAGCTTTGCCAGTGGGGGTGCTGCACCCCATTAAAAATGTCATGCCTTCAATTGCTGTTGGTACCAATGATTTTTTTTACCTTTCTTGCTTTTGCAGAGCTCAGGAAGTAAACCCTGAGCTTGAGGGGACCTGCAGAAGATGCTGGAAGCCACTCATACAGCTTTCCTAGAGCTTTAAACAATCAACCAAAAAAAAGGCAGGAAAAAAATGTATATGTGTCCTTCTAAACCTGCTAGCAAGCAGACAGCTTATTTCTACCAAAGAGAATTTATATTGTACAAATGTAATGGTCACCACTTTATCTGTGCTTAAAAAAGGCACAGGAAGAAGAAAAGCTTTCAGTGCTGCTACCTGGGTTTTCAGCCTTTCAGCAGCTGATTTTTGTCAAGTAACCCCACGCATGCCATGGGCATGCAGCCCCTTCACAGTAAGACAGAACAAAAAATGTGGGCAGCAGCCGTGCCTCAGGCAGCAGGGAGGGCACAGTCACTGGCTAATGGGGAAATGGCCTGCAAGGCAATGTCAAGACTGCAGCTTTTTCCCGATGGGCCTGAGAGTGGGGGCTGCGAAGAGAAAAAATAAGGAAGGCAATTGAGCATCCTCAGGCAGCGCCTGCCAAGCCCTCTGCAGATGCCACTCTATGCAGGAGCTGTGAGGGCTTGGGGTCCCTTTAATTCCTAGGAAAGGAAAGGAAAACTATTAAAAAAAAAAAAAAGTAAAAATCCAGCCCTTACCATTATTAAACTTAGGCAAAACATTTCATTTGTGATTTCCTTCTCATGGCACTGCCAGGGACGTGGGGAGTGAGAGGGGTGCTGGGGCCGCACCGGATGCAGCAGGAGGAGGGGAGCCGCAGCCACCCACACAGCCACCAGCCAGCACTCAGTTTGCAAATCTCAATATTCTGGTTTCCCCCACTTATTCCAATCCCACAGGTGGTGGCTTCTCCTTGTGCATCCATCTATAAGCTCGCACAGGTGGGACCCAGGGGAGCACAGCCGGACTCATTACCTGCAACCCTAAATTTGCAAAAGCCATTTACTCATTGATGGCAAATCGCTGGCACTCCCCGTGCCTGGTTTCCCCAGTCAGACAGGCCACGTCAGATCCTGGCTGATCTCTGACTACAGTAGTTACAAAGGATTTCAAGACTTACACACGCACGCACACAAATTGCTCTAAATACCTGATGAAGTTTTGGCAAAGCTGCTTTGCCCCCTCCAGCTGGCAGGAGGAGAGCAGCGGCAGGACCCTGTGGGCAGCCCTCCACAGCTCTGCTTGCAGCCCCCCAGCCCTGAGGGGAGACAACTTGCTCCCTCCTCAGTTGTTTTCTATCTGTTCGATATCTAACTCGCCACCCAGCTGGAAGAGACTATCGGCACCCACTCCACAACTCCGCCACACCGTCCTGTCCTCCTTGCCGCCACCCTCCTCTTCCTCCTCGCAGGACAGGTCGTCCCTGCTGGCCGGGTGCTGCTCAGCCTGCGAGCGCGGTGGCTCTGGCACTGGGGTGCAGGCAGGGGTCCTGCCTGGCATCACCTCTGGGGAGTGGGGGCCCGTGGTCCATGGCTGGGGGCCGAGGAGCCGCTGGGAGCCGTCCTCAGCTGCAGTGCTAAGGCAGGTAAGGCTGTTGAAAGTCTGGCGGTTCTGCAAAGGCAAGGAGAAAGAGGCAGCTGAGAGGCAAGGGGACAGGGACCCGAGGGAATCCTGACGCTGGGCTGGGCTAGGAGTTACACCAGGGGAGCAGAGTCCTCTAGCCCCAAACCTGCAATTCCCTCCCATCCCAGCAGAAAGCAAGCAGACCAGCAGAAGAATTCAGCTCACAGCCGTCTCGTCCCTGGGCAGCTGCTCTAAACGCCCCCGTCCCCATCTATGGCAGCTTCTGTGCTTCTCCGTCCTGCAATGGGTGATGGCATCACATCCCCATCCCAGAGTGGACCAACCTCATCACCACCCCCACCCCAGGTATCTCCCAGTGTAAGTCTGCACAGAGCTCTTTTGACAAAAATAAATGAATGTTTCCAACAACTCCATTTATTAAACTGGCTAAGAGAAACTTCAGCCTCTTCTTTATGCAGCAGGAGCTCATGTGCTGCTAAACTCTCTGCTGTCAGAGCTCATGGCTGTTCTCCCTTACTAAAGACCTTACTAAGGATGCGAGGTCAGTTCTACCTGAATGAGAAACTCGATTTAGTCTATGTGCTCACATCTTCAAAACAGTTTCAAACTCCAGCAACGATGAGTTGCTTGCAAGCATTCAAACCACTTCACAGCAGAGTGGACATAACCTCTTGGAGATGCTGTCTGACCACACGTGTGCTTACCTGACAAGGCACACCTTCTACCCAAATTGTTTCTAAAAGGAGCAAACTAAATCCTAATTAGCGAATGCCAATGGAAATAACATTGCCATCCTGCTGGTTGCACGGCAGAGGCATGCTCTGAGCAGAAAACAACCATGGAGCATCTCAGCAACTTACGCAAGCCTCTCGCAAGAGCCAGGGTGCAGTGAGCACGCAACGGTGTGCTTCCTTCAGACCCTCAGCCCAACCACATCACACCTGACAGGCTTGGATGTGCATCCGATAAACACCCGGGTGGAAGGCAGAGCCCTCATGAGCTGACGATGCTCACCTGACCTACAGCCCCCAAATCCTCAGAAACCACACCTAGATATGAGCACACAGACACCAGCACTCCCCTCCCCCTTATGTTCACCTTTCCTGACATGGGATTTACATGAAGTATGAAACCTGAAGCATATTTGCTATGAAGAAGGGTTCCAGGTTAGGAGATTCCTCACTTTTGAAGACCTCTATCTCAGGGGAGGCTTTTTTTAGTGTCTACTGAAATCTCTGAGATGGGAAGACAGCAGCATGGGCACACAGCTTATAGGCTGTAAAAGATGGACACATGAAGAAAATTGACACTAAAGGGGAAAAAACTACACTCCATGATAAGCTACATGTAGCTCATGTCTCAGTGGAAGTACGGATCGGGTGGGATTCCCCAGAGGCTTCACCGGTGCCTGCCATCGGTCAGTATTTTCTTGAACAAGCTGTCTGGTGGGGTTAAACCTGCAAAGACAGATGCCAGCAGCACTATGAGAGTCCAGAGCAGCAAGAAGCCCAGATAAGGTGACCTCCGAGAAACAGTTTAGGAACAGTGAGGTTTAGGCTGAACAGAGCAACCATGTAGGTAGGTGTAGGAGGTTGTACTGGGTTTCAAGGAGTTGAAGATTTCCAAAAGCTGTAAAATCTCATCACCAGAACCCATTAACATAGGTTAGACAAAATGCCACTAAGCAACAATGGATGCTGGCTTGCCTGGGGACAGCGGTGTGGGACAGCTCCTGGGGTCTCTTTCACTCCTTTGTCTAGAGAAGGCAAACACCACGTGGTTCCCATTATACTCTCTTCCGAAAAGCCTGGACCAGACTGAAGCTGGGGTAACCAGAAGAGTGTTGGTACCTGGCAGCACCTGCCACGACACAGTTCATGACCGAACACAGCCTTGCTCCGCACATCTCCACTGATGTTCACAGGGAATTCATGCACATTCGCTTGAGGCTTTTTTTTCCTTTCAAATCCAGGTAAGCTGGGAGAAACTCCACCAAAATAACTTACTGCAGGCTCTAACTGAAGAAAAATCATCTCTTCGCATATCCCTTGAGGGATGCAGGTCAAAGCCCCACCTACCTCACACTCATAATTTCTTAAGAAATGAAAGGTACTGACACTGAATTCGTACCCACTGACCACACACCACACCGCTGAGAGGCTTTGGGCACCACACTAGATGATACATCACGATGAAACCAGTCATCGCAGGAGATAACGCAGAGGCTGTTGTATTTGAAAGGAGAAGTTCCTCCTGCGCAAGGAGTTGGCCGCTGCCCAAGTTGGCAGGGGGTGGGGGAGGCACATTTCACATGGTCTTCAGTCTCTCAAACCTTCCAAAAACCCACAAACCTCAAGCTCGTGAAAAAAACCAGGCATTTGTCCTCCAAAAGCTCAACTATACCCAGTCCCCACGTCATCCTTCTCCTGTTTTTAAGATACAAGCCATGCCTCTCTGTGCGGTCTGACTTCTAGGTGCTGAATTCGCAACCACTTCAAGCAGAGATCTGCACACTGTGGTTAACGGCCAACTTAAAATTATCACTGCCCTTTGAGAAGGCCTGAGGACATAGGAGAAATATTTTCTAAGTACTTAAAAAAAATTTGCAAGCCTATTTCCAGCAGAGATTTGGGCACTTGAAAGTCTGAGTCTCCTGAAAGTGTACAGCCCTCTCAGAAGTGCAAATCCCTTCTACAAACAAAACTCTGGCACTTTTGAGAACATTAATTTTCCTCCCTCTGCTAATCAAGGTCATCTTCTGGCTCTAGTGTTTCCCTGGGCTCAGTACCGAGGTGCAGATGTGCTGGGATGCTGCAGGTGGGCTAGAACATCCTAAGAGGATGGAAGATGTTCTGGAGCGCTTCAGAGAAGAAAATGGGTGATGCCTGCAATGATGAAGGAAGATGCAACCTGGAGAGCAACTAAAAAAGCACATTCTTCCCATCCAAATGAGAAGTGTTTCCAAGCTCAGACACATCTTGTAGAACAGCCATGTAAGTGCTTGACTTTCAGGGAAATTTTGCATTTTATTGGACTTTTGGCAAGATAATCAAGCCAACAGCCTCATTTTTCCTGCTCAAATCTCCACATGCTGCAACCCAATGTTTTCCACAAATAACCTTAAGTTGTCCCCTGTAAGAGGATGGGAAAACCCTCCCAACAGTCCTGCAGCTCCCAGTGCTGCAGCAGCAGCTCATGGACAAAGACCACGTGCAGACGCCAGGCAGTGGCACTCCCTCTGATGCAGGTTTGCCGGTGCTCAGCTTGGAAAGCAAGTTTTCACAGGCATCGGCTGCTGCAAAATCCCACGCCTCACCTTCCTGGCAGCAGGAACAGCTGCTGCGTAGCCGGGATCAGATGCGGGGTCTAATGTTTTGGGGAAGGGTTGCCCCGAGATGGTGATAACCAAGCTGGTGACACCTGCGCTGGCCGCAGAGCAGTGGTGGATTAGCTGCTACCATCAATGCAGCGTCTGTTCTCAGCCCATCAGGAGTTTTTTTGTTAGTTTTTTTAATTTATTGAGTGAATTAAGTGCATGCTGAAGTGCTGAGCTGGCAAAACTGGGCAATTGTGTCCTCTATTGATATCGGCCAAAGAGCAATTTTGGTGGCACAATGCAGTGCTTGTTCCCCATGGCTAGGAAGCCCTGGCCCCGCTTCAAGCCTCACCACAACCTTGTCCTTCAGCACCAGACCAAAAGAGGCATCACGTATCATAAAAGCTGTTGATCTCAAGAAAACTGTGGGAAACCAGCCACATTCCGGATCTGACACAGGTGGCTTTTGGGATATGCTTCTCACCATCTCGACTTCACCCAGTGAGCATCTGTAACGTCCCTTCCCCTCAAATCGCCTTTATTCACAACCACTATAATGTATTTCTGACTGTGTGAGGTGCTGGTTTTAATTCCTCCAACTCTTTCCAAAGCTGCAGCAATCCAGCATGCTGGGTGAACCCTTGGGGAGAGGAAGAAAATGAGACGTCGCTAAAGCAAGCACGAGGAAAGTCATCTAAAAATACAAACAAGAAACACTTGGCCACTTGGAATGAGCCACAGGACTGCCAGCCGACCACCAGAGCAAAACCCTTCTTGCATCGTGGTGACCAAGCTCAGGCTGTCTCCTTCTCTAAGGGCTCTCATGATGCTCAACACCATGTGGGGACAAACGCTAAAAGCCAGGAAGGCTGTGGGAGCTGAGTCACCTCCACATCCATCCTTTTCCACGTGCTTTTCCTCCCCTTAAGAATGTGTCCCTGTGAGGGACAGGGGCTGAAGGCTGGCAGCCCCCACAGCAGCAAGCAGGAGAAATCCCTCAGCAACATTTCTTCATGTAACTCCTCCCCTCGTAAAATAACTTGCTGTGACCTTTTCCCTGAAACACGGCTCTGCAAACACAGCGTATGTGCTAGGATAAGTATTAGCAGGACTGTGATCCCGGTGGTGATCACGGCTTTTGTGCAAACACTTTTTTCCCACACCCTGCCAGGTGATTGCTGCAGTTTTCCTGGGGAAGGTGTAACAACACAAGCTGTCAGCACTACTGGCCCTCCCTACCAGGCTGTCATCACCTCCCGTTAGCACACTGGGCTACAGTTGCTTCATAAAGCTGAAAATAACCTGCTGCCCAGAAGGAAAGGGGGAAGCGGTGCTGCTCCTCCTGCGGACAATGCAGCTCTGCCAGCCCTGCCCAGCCCCCACTGGGGGCTTCTCGACTTTAATTCACTCTCAGCGGTAAACACCTCCTGTAAAATACCTTCAACCTGGGTTGTTATCTGCTGCGTTGAACGTTTGCATCACAGTCAAGTCCTACCAGGCATCTGTGGCATGGGAACTGCTCATCCCTCTGCCAAGGAGGACGGTCAGGCGCTTGCAATTAGAAAACAGGTTTTCTTTGGTTTTAAAGCTCTACAGAACTTCATTAAAAGAGTTGCTGTTATCCAGGCCAGACATACACACGCATACATCACTCTCCCCACTTTTAAGGCACCCACAGTCTTCTCCAATCCCATCCCCAGGCTGCTGCTCCTGAGGTTGTTTTTCCAGTGAGCAGGAATGGGAGGAAGGGAGACAGGGAGGGAGCTGCACTGGGCAGAGCAAGGAGATCTGCTTTAGGGACTGCTCAGTCAGGAGACTGGAATAACCAACCTCTTCTCTTTATAACCACACAGAACACCTCAAGAGCTTTGCCAATGGCCCCAGGCTGCAGCACAGGCACCAGGGCCACGTGTCAACCGTGCATGTTACTGCTTCAGCGGATACCCCAGACTAGTCTCACCAGCACCTCATTCAATGCTGTTTGGCCTCCCCAAAAAGCAGGACACATGGCCGTCTTGCCCCAAGCAGTGCTGGCAACCGCTGCACATGCAGCTCAGCAGCACCGGCTTCCAAGATCAATATTGCCATTGAGGGGGACGTGGGTTTTACACCAACTCTGTCCTCCCACAGAAAGAACCCCCAAGTGATGAATGAAGTGTCAGGAAAGAAACGACTGAAATACCTAAGGAAGGAAAACACAGAAGGCAGTTATGTGGTATATGAAATGCAAATGGAGGTTGTATGCCAGGTGTGGAGATGCAGCCGGGTTATACGCTGTAGTGCCATGCCAGGAAGCTCAAACTCATCCATTATTCTAATTTTTTTAGATTTTATCTATGGAGGCATTGAGTATTTGCAGGCACCCCTGCACCCTTCATCAGGCTGACGTGGCATAGAATGTGCTTGCAGCAGCATCCCACGTATGGAGGGGATGGCTCCCTGTCCTGCTCCCAGCAGGTATCATGACGCTACCCTTCTTTTCATGGTCTGTTTTCCTAGCTCTTCCTCTTCTCATTCACTAATGAAGAAGCTTACTTACATAGCTCCAATCCTAATTTCACTGTAACAGGCACTAGTGCTTAGATGGTGCCCTGGAAGTCTGCAGCTTCAGCAGATAATTTTGCTTTTATTCTGTTTGGTGTGAACAACAGCTTTCACAAGAAGGCTCAGAAGTATCTATTATCCTACCAAGACACTTGACACCACTGTATTAAACAAACAAAAAGCAAGATGGAGTCCTTAAGTCATTAATATAAGCACTGCATTTGGATCCTGTAGAGTTAATTTAGTTTTACTCACACTTTTGCTGCTCTTTGAAGTCTATAGCTGCCCTGAACAGTGAGGATTTTTAGTGGGCTTCCCCAAACACAAAAGAAGAAGCTGTTATATCAGCCACCAGTGGGAAACCCCCTGTTGCTATAGAGCCTCAGGGAGATGCTGGAGAAACATACCCCAGAAATCACTGAGAAATCAGCAGCTACAGCTATCCATGGAATCAAAAGAACTGTGATGCTCTCTGGGATTCAAGCACCCCACACACAGGGACTTGGTCCAAAATGTGCACCCTGCTCCACCTTTCAAATGCCTCTAAAACTTTCTGGCAGAAGAAGATGAGATTGATGAAGCAACTTCAGGGGGAAAAAAAAAACCCCAACCACAGGCTGCAAATCCTGCCACCACTGCATCCACTGAACTGTGGGAGGGAGCAGCCAGCCTGGAAATCACCTGGAGTGCTGGGGTTTGGGTGTTTTTTAAAAAAACAGTGCAAACAACTGCCTCTGGTTGCCATTTTTGAGCAAATTGATTCATTCAAGGATGAATCTTTCTGCTATATAAAAGCTGTTCTTTGGGTCCACATAGCATACGAGCTCAGGGACCATGGGGTTAAACAGCACGTGGTGAAGCAGATGTGCTTCTTTGAGATACAATCTGATTTGGGCTGTGTTTGGGACAGACACTGCCAAGCTTTGTTTGTGTTTCCAGCCCTGTCCTCCCATGTGAACGAGGGTGCAACACCTGACTCCACATCCCTGGACTCCACAGTGGGACGAAGCCAGGAGCAGGGGCTGGAGCTGGGAGCAGAAGGTGGCAGGGCATGGTCCCTGGGTACCACGAGGCCCTTCGGCACTCTGAGACCCCTTGCCTGGGCAAAGGATGCTGCTGGAGGAGCCCGCCCATGTACACAAGTCCTGGCCCATGCTGGAAAAGTGATTTCATGGCAGAAACACCCACATCCTGGGCACGGCCTGTTTCTACTTCCACGGCTGAATTTATTTTCAGCCCATTGTGCTTGGTGAGTCACAAATTTTTAAGTGGGGCAGATGGGACCATTTCAACTGTAAAATCAAAGCAATAGATGTCATTGCACTACACATTATTGCTATTAAAAGCTCTGTTGGGTAACTAAAATAGAGCCTGCTACAATACATCACCTCCCACAAGCATCCTCTGATTCTGCTAAATTACCTTGCAGTACCTAATAGTCACTCCAGAGCTGTGCCAACAAATCAGCCCTTTATAGGGGGATGGGTTATTTTGCTTGCAATATCACCTGATACCTAAGAACAAGGTTTTATTGCTGTGGTAGCATCCAAATTACACTCCAACCCAGCAGGCACGGCCTCAGGAGCTCAGGAACAGGAATGGGTGAAAAAATGTATTGCTTTCATTTTTCCATTTCGGAAACTAAGGCAGGGAAACTCTGCTTGAAGAACAGTTACAGAGAAGGCAGGAATGGAGGTGATACACGTGAGGTTCAGTCCGGTGCCATAACTTCAAAAGAATCCATTCCTCTTAATGATTGTGCCCTCTGCACATAAGAATAAATGCACTTGAACCTGATAAAACCTGTTACACAGGACCAATCCATGATGCTCAACAAAAACTTCCATTTTTAGTGCAGCAGAGGAAAAAAAATGATGCAAAACATCTCTGAAAGCAAAGAAATATTTCTGGACTGCTGTTCCTCACAGCGTACAAGCATCCTCCCTGGCACTGCGGGCAGAAGGACATCAGCAACATGGGCTTGCACCAGCGAGCAACCTCAAGGAATGCCCCTAACCCTCCCCTGCCTTGGGGACACCAGCCAAGGTTTGCTATACTTCAACAAGGAGACTTGTTTGCTAAAGGACCAGGGAGGCAAAAAAACTCCGTTAACAATTCATGTCAGGAGCAAACATCATTATGAATCTGATTTCCAATACTGACTTGAATTTTTTTCAACTACTTGTGTTTTTAAATTTAAAAATATCTGGGCAGTGAAGAACGACAGTGGCATGTGTAACAGCCTTACTAAAGTTAAAACCTGCTGGCTTCCAAGCTCCTCAACATCCCCTGAACGAAGTCATTTTCTTTTGATCCCGAACCGAAGGCTTTTTCCCATCAAGCCACAAACTGACCTTTGCAGGATCTCACTCATGTTTATTTAAAAACCACTGGGGCTTGGAAGCTGGATTCTGTCTCAGAAGTTACATCAATAGCAAACTATTTCCTGGGATACATCTGGAATTTAAAACCTCCAGTTTTTTTACCTGTCACTACCTTTGGCAATATTTGCCACCAGTTCAAGTGGGTGCTGATGCTAACCGAGATTGGTGCCACCACTCCTGACCCCGCCAGCAAGTCTCAAAGCTGTCAAAGTTTAAAAATCTTCTCACAGCTGGGTGATCAGGCAGAAGTCACTTTTCCCATCCAGTCGTTTAAAATTTCAGAGTCAAGGCCAGCCTGAAACATTTCCAAGCTGGTGGGCTGTTTAGTTCAGCTTTGGGAACGTACATGCTCCTTCAAGCATGGATCTCATGTGAACTGCCATTCTTCCTCAGCTTGGAAGGGACAACATGGCAGGGGACAGCCTAGCTCCCAGTGATCAAAACCATTACACATCCTACTCCTCCGGATCTCCATCCCAGGCTGAACCCGACTTTAATCCCAGAAAATGCAAGAACCACGTATCCACATTTTAGCAGGATTATCTTGTGATTCCTGGTGCAGATGACTCCATCCTGTGAAGGCACATGCTCCTCAGAGGGCATGAAGTCCCCCCATGACTGATGCTGTCTGTCTATAGCAGCCAGCAAGCAACATAAATAGATGCATTGTACCTGGCTGCAACATCTCAGCACCCTCCCCACAAGGGGCCTCTTGCAGGCAAGAAGTCTTCTCTATAACCCTTCCTTATCAGGCACACCCAGTGCTTCATCCTCATCACATTCTGAGCTCATATCCACTGCTGTCAGTGCCCTCTCAGCCACCCTTTGCAGCCCATCCGCAGAGCAGAGAGCGAATTATGGTGAATTCCTAACCACAGGAAGCTCTCTGTAACCCCAGGGAGATGCAAGTGCATACCGTGTTTTAATTACCTTGTTTGTTCTACAGCAACTGTTCTCTGTCCCATATACTACGTGCCATACCGTACTACAAAAGATGTGTAGATGTGGTGCTTATGGACATGGTTTAGTGGTGCCTTGGCAGTATGAAGCTTACAGTTAGACTCGGTGATCTTAAAGGTCTTTTCCAGCCTAAACAATTCTATGAGTCTAACAAGGGGCTCCACAGAGGAGGAAGAGCTTGCCAGTTGTCTGGGACTCCTCAGTGTTCACAGGCACAACTCCTCCAGCAAGGTAAAAGGATGTTACAGAAAACTCAGGAGAAGACATCAATAGTACAATGTGTCACACCAGACGCAGCTCTTCAAACTGCAAGTGCTTTGAAGGCTCACAGAGAAGCCAAAACCTCGTGGAACCATCAAAAATGGTGCACAGGTGACAACCCCAAGTCTTCCTAGCACAGATCCTAGCAGGGTGCTTAGAAGTGGCAGAAACAAATATCCCTCACTATGTCTGATAATTATTGTTGACTGTACTATGCCTTACACACCACAAAGATGTTTGTGCCTTTCCGTACACAGCAGGTTGTATTTCCAGACACTAGAAGATGGTCCTCAGTGTCCAGCCACAGCTAACCCTGCTCGGGTGCGCATGCCACGGGGAATATGGCTGGAGTTGAACAAATATATATAGAATTGTTTGGTATACATAAAAATTATTCACTTTAAAAACATCTTTAAAAAGGATAGCTGTGTTTGGAAACGTGTTAACACAAATAAAATCTCTCAGTAACAACCATATCAAAAGTTTACAAGGCAGGAAACAGAATGGGCAAGAGATAACGAGGGCTGCTTTGCCGTTGCTGGAGATGACAGCAAATTCTCACTCGGGGCAGCCGTCACTGGTGTGACAGACAATGTTACAACTCCCTTGCAGCTCCCTAGAGCCTGTGTGGAGGAAAGCAATCTGCTCAGCCAGCACACACATGCTGACATCAAGGATCTGTGCACAGATGCCGCAGACAAGCCACCAAAGCCAGCATGCATACTGCAAGGTGTTTCAGCACACAGCATCCCAAATCCTCCAGGGTGCCTCATCAGAAAGTAGTGGATGTGGAGGTAGGAGATGGCTGGCAAGTCCCCAAGTCACCAGCACAGCAAGGCACCTTTTGGAGAGGAACTGCATCAGGCCAAGGGAAAGGAAAACTAAGCTGGTGTTTCCACCACACAGCATCTCTGGCAGACTCTGGGTTTTAATTAGAAAATCCATTTTTCTCACCTAATATGCCCAGCCAGCTTTTCCCAGGGCCTTGCAAAGGGTGAAATCACTCATTCCTGCTGAAATCAGCCCATCTGAGAGGACAGCTGGGGTCCAAGCCACCTCCTGTCACCCTTGCAATACTGCTCATCTCCCGTATATTTTTAGGCACATCCACACAAGAAAAAGAAAAGCAGTTCTTTAAGAAACCTCCCTGTTCATGGAAAAATCTGATCCTGACTATTTCTGATCACAACCTGTTGGCATGGACATGGTTCTTGGAGCTGCGAGACTCGGAACACCACACCTAGGAAGGAGAGCATGCTGCCATGAGATTAATTAACACACTGTCAAAAATGACTGTTGGGATTTCAGAGGTTGATGTTGTCCTTGTTGGGCTTGTGCTTCACCTGAAAAGGGGTAAAAAATACTGAAACTGGAAAGCAAGCCCAAGCCACTTGCCAAAATGAGAGGATAGTGGAAGTCCTCATTTTAAGGAGCACAGGGCTGGTCGGAGATGCCAGGCAGCTCCCTGAGTACCCAAACTCTCTTTGCTTAGTGTGAAGAATAAAAACTGGCCTCTCCACATCTCATCTGCCATCGGATACTGGCAATAATTAAATGACACATCAGTCATCCACTCGCTTCAGTATGACCCACTGGGTTTTCACTTGATTTGAAGGTGAAGAAGCAGAAAGCAGAGCATCAGCGCACACTTAAAAAAGAGCAGAAGGATTTTCATGGTGCTGTGGCTTTTAAAATTTGTTGCTATTTCAATGACAACAATGTCCATGGTTTGGTTTCTGCCTCAAGCTGAAGCCTTTCTGCTTTGGTCCCATACAAGTAAGAAGGGGACTGATAGGGGCTTACCTCCTCTCTCTGAGCTGCAGGAACTGCAGAGAGAACAGACCAAACCAGGATTTTTGAGGAACCAAAGGCAATGTTTTCCCACATAGTTTCTCTCCCAGAACTTTAACATTTAGGTCTCTTTCTTAATTAGCCCAGTTATGTGGCCATGCAATTGGTTCCAGGAGTGGCTCCTTCCCCTCCTGCCTGGCCTAAATATCCCTCCTGGTATGAAGAAAACATTTCTTGCAGGTCAAATTATTTTTATTTTGGCTGTGGTACCAGGTTTCAGGCCTATAAACACATGTGGTTACATTAACCCACCTGCTGCCAGAACCAGATGCTGATCCACCACCCCAAGCTCAGTACCCAGCTCTGCTCTTAGTACTGAGGGACTCACAGTGTTCCCTGTGCTCAGTTTTTCCATTTGTAAAAGCAAATGCTTTGAGATCTACTGGAAAGCCCAGTCTGGACACTTTGGTTTTCATATGCTTTGAATCATGAGGATCATTGCACGCAAACCATATCTACTCCATATAAAGCCAGACTAGGGGACATGTGCAGCCACGCAGACAACCTGCCATTACTTTAGCTCTTAATAACTTTCCAGTCTTGTTCCTACAGATGCATTAAAACCAGCCTGGGGAATACCCAAACCAGCAGGGTTTCCTCAAGCACGCCTATCCTGTCTCCTACTGCCCACAAGAAATGTTTTTCATGGTGGTCCCATCCTGGGGAGGGCTCTGACCATGCCCCACACCCTGAAAGCCCGCCCCACCAAAGGCAAGAATGCTCACTGTAACTTGCCTAATCCTGCTCGTCCCTCTGTGCCAGTCCTCCCACGCGGAGAGCAGCCTGCCAGGGCTGCTTTTCATAACTGAATAGCTACAAAAAACCCTGGCCCTTGCACAGCTTCAGGCTTTGCTCACTTCCCACTCTGCAAAGCACTGCTGCCCCCAACCCAGCAGAGCACTCCTGCCTCTGGAATCCACCCACTGGGTTTCCTCCCTGGAAAACAGGGATGCTCTGCTCCATGGGATATGCCTTTGGCTGGATCCCCGTTGTGGAGTTCCTTGGTGACAGTGTTGCGGGTTGTTTGCACTAGCAACCACCCTGCGCTTGGCAGCGGCTTCGGCCACCCAGCCTGGACCAGTAGGCGAAGACTGGGTGGGCGAGGGGGCGCTCACTTCTCTTGCTGCACCCAGGCAATTCCTTCCCTGTTTCTACAGTGCTCATGCCTCGCAACACGGGGCTCCAGCATCATTCCCTCACCATATCGGCTCTTGCAGAGAACGAACTACCTCAACAACTATTTTTGTTTAATCTCATGCTTGAGGGTAGCCAAGTAACACTGGGTGTTCGGGCACTGCTTCCTCGCTTTGGGAGATACTTTTGGTGTAGAGGGCACTAGCCAGAGAAAAACGCAACTATTCCTCAAGTTTAAGGTTTTCCAGGAACACTGAGCTACTTTCAGATGTACCAGTGATTTTTTGTCACTTGCCTGTGCCAAAGCCATGGCTATCCAAACTATAAACGTGTGCCTGGGCTCAGCGTTCAAGGGAGGGAAAGGGAAGCTCCTGCTGACTCCCTTCTATCTCCCTGGCCAAGCCCTTTGTTTCACAGCCAACAAATTTCCCCCTTGGTCTGACATGATGGAGAAGCTGGCTTTGCCCCACAGCACCCTAGGAGGGCAAGGAAGGTTGGTGCTGTGCCAGAAGCACTGGTGCCGCTGCCAGTTTTCAGTGCCCTGCAGGCAGGGACAGCAGCTTGCAGCTGCCCTAAGGATCCCATCTGGCAAAGTATTTTGGTCAGATTTGCCACCTGATACAGTTGGAGCTTATTTAACAGAGTTAGCCTAACTGCTGAGCCGCTCAGTTGGTCCCACTGGGATAATGAAACGTTAATTCTGCAGTTGTAATCCAGCAATTTCAGGCACGTGTACTGCAAGGGAAACACATGTGCATCTCACGTCTCTGGGTGAAGGTGTCTACGTCCTTCAATAGCCTCACTGGAGTCTCAAGGGAGCAGGTTAAGGACAGAGATGCTAGAAAACACTGATCTAGCCCAGGTGTGAGCTCTGTTTCAGGCCTCAAGGGCCCACTGCCTCCCCATCTCCCGTCCTGCAGGCAGCTGGGATGCAAGGCTGGGGAGGGATAATGGAGGGAGTCAAGGACTGCACCATGTACGGCTCCTCAGCCACCACTGTGGCTCTGCACCACCCATCAGTCCTTCTCCTCCCAAAAGTTGGAAGTCAGAGTCCAGACACTGTCCTCCTTCCCTATCCATCATATGAACTTTCTACATCCACACAAAAAGCACCTGCTGGCACTCTTCCTAGGACTGGAGAGTGCCTGCAGAGACCCCAGGAGCTGCATGAAGAGGATGGTTTGCACCCCTCTCCTGCCAACCAGCTACTGCCCCACAGCACTTCTGAAATTCGATTACCAAACACATCTGCTCCAGTGACACGCTGTTGCTTTTAGCATCCTACCTATTTCATAACCACAAGCATTTCTTCGTGCTGTCCCCACTTCTCGGCCCATTTCCGCCTACTGCTTCTTTTTTCACTGATAGCTGAAAATTCTGAAGCTTATCTTCAGATGAAACGTGTGAGAGGCTTTAAGAATGGGTTGCAAATGGTCAGGGATTTGGAGAAGAAATGATACCCCGAGGCTGCTGAAGGGAGGGTTCTAGCTCTCACAGGGACAGAAGCAAGTCCCCATTTCGAGTGCACGCTCTGTGATCTACGGGAGCTGATGGCCCAGCTCCTGGCCAGAACAGTTTCCAGGCAGACTCCAAGCCTTCTGTGCTCCTCAAGGATGTTCGAGGAGGGTGACCTGCCAGGCCTTGCTGCACCATCATCTTCCTGAACCTGTGTCTTAGATGAGTTTGTGTCAGTCCTTCTTTACCCACATATTAGCATGTAATACACAATTCCAACAGCCAGATGCAGAGATTGGCAAGATCCTTTAGCCGCATCCCCAATCCACGCTGGGGGCAGCCCTGTCTCCCACAGGGTCCTTGGTGTGGGGACTTTTGGATGGAGAGCCATCCAACCCAGGAGCCAATGTGGGGACTCGGCCATCAGGGATGCTCTCGTTTGTATTCTGTGTTCCACTAGGGTCGAGGCCAACTAAACAAGGAGGGGTTAAGAGGTGCAGGATGCAATCTCAGCCTCCAATTCAGCTTCTTGGAGAAGGAACCAAGCCAAGCATGCAGCCATGCCGTGCATGTGAAGCCTCACACAGACTTTGGCAAGGACCTGGAAGGGTTAAAGATGAGCTACAGCCAGTGCTAAATCCCTGATGGGCACCAAGGGAGGAGGGAAAGAGCATCTGTGGGCTCACAAGGCTGGAAGAACAGCTACAAAAAGAGGCTTTTATATTGGTCTCTGTGTAAGCCTTTTATTTCCCGCTCTGCAGAGCAGAGCACTGGCAGCAAAACCAGCTGGATGTGATGCCCCATCAACTTGGTGCTGCACTGAGGAAGCATCCCTGCCAGTGGAGCCCATTTTGGATGGAGCCCATTTAGATGGATGTACTGCATGAAGCCTGTCCTATCTGCCACGCTGCCTCTATGCCCTTTGCTTGCCAAGGCTGGCAATTAAAGGGCAGAAAATCACAAGGACCCTTTTGAAAAAAAAGGAGGAAAAAGGCTTCACTGGCATTTGCAAAGATAAACTCATTAATTCTTTTAATAAGAGATGAAAGCCGTATAGCCTGCATGGTTGTTACCTTGAGAAGATCGCTCACTGCTTGCTCCTCTGTGATCCCTTCATTGCCTCTGCAAACTGACTGAGCATGAAGAAGTGTGAAAAGAAGAATAGATGACTTGCTCTGCTCTCTCAGCACTTCTGAAATGCTCATCTTGCCATGGTGCAAGCACCACTCGGAGAGGGTAACCATTGTGCAGCAGGCTCTCAAAATAGACCGGCAAATAAAAACAGTGCTGCTCCTTTGATCGCATCTCTTTGAAAAGCAGTGAGCACTCCAGCAGATGTGGCTGGGGGGCACGTGCACTGATCCACCATACCAATACCTCAAAACTAATTCAGTGTTCTGGTCTCATCCCAAAAGGTCTGGATGGTCACCTCCACCCTATCCTGAGGTGCTGAGCAGCGTGACCAAGTGGGTATCCTGGGCATATTCAGCCTTGCAATAAAACGACTGGTCACAGCAAGCAAGCAACCCACTCAGCAGCTGAACTGAGGCACTTGCTTGCACATGCACAACCAGCCCTGTGTGCGCATGTACTGCATGGGATTTTGTTACTTGTTCACACATGCAGCCACACGTGCTACTATCATGTTTCCAGAGCAGATTACTCAGGTGCAACACGACCCCACGATACACATATATAACCTTTCGCCTGCATGTGCATGCAAACTCACACGTGAACTATAAATGCAAGTTATGCTTTGTATTTCCAAATACAGCCCCAGAAAACACTATTGGAGGAAATACGCATGAGGAGGATTTCCCTGGCCACTCACTGCTGAGCATGCAGAGAGGGAAGCAGCCCATTTCGCCGCCCTAGCACCTGTGCTCTGGGCCACATCCTTCCCCATCCTTCCCTGGCCATTCTGCACCATGAGTTTTCAGCCTGCTAAGCCCATTTCCACAGCCATGGACCTTTTTGCATGCCCACAGGTTATAAACAGACTCAAGGAAAGCTGCAGTCATCAGCATGTGCTGGCAAAGGCAGTTTTAACGTGCTGATTTTAAAGCAAGGAACCGCTTGGGAACAAGCAGTGAGGTTGCTTTCTAAGCAAGCTGAGTGGATGTAGCCATCACTTCGCATTGCGGTCTGATGCTGACTGGGGGACAGTTACCTTTGTGTCCCCCCGCCAGCAGAGCTCATGAGCTCTGTACCCACATGCTCCAGTAAGGCATGGGAAGGCAGGCAGTGAAAGGGGTAGCTTCACTACCCCTGCCACTGGTTTTGAGGAAATTTGGGTCTTTTGCAGGCATTGGTTTGCTAAGAAACTCTTGCATGGGCTTGCAGGGCATCTTGCACCACAAACAGAGGTGAAACAACCAGCAGCTGCTTGTACAGAGAGAATTAGGAGGGGAAAATTGTAGTACTCCAACTTGCAGACAGTAAAATAAGTGTAAGCTGGCTTTACTGCCCTTCCAGCTTATTAGCTAATAAAATAAGCTTACCATATTAAACATTGCTGGTATGGTTTATCAAAAGACAAGAGCAATGCCTTGCATTTTTTCCCTGCAATCACCCAAATATGTGATTCCCTCACCTTTTTTAACCTCTAAGCTCCACTGAAGGAGGAAAAACTAATCTCTTCCTCCGACATCATTGCACTCCTTCAAAGACCCATTGTGCTGCAAAGCATGAAACACCATAAAAGGTAATTTTCTTGGAAGAGGGGGAAAGCACATGCATAGTGTCGGATGTCACCTCGCCGTGGATGTCGGATGTTCCCCTGCAAGGGGAGAAACTGCTTTCCAGTCTGTTTCTCCATCCCACCCCATGAATTACTGCCAGCAGTCTCCCTATGAGCAAGAAAATGGAGCATGCAAAGACACCATGCACCAGGCCGTGGCCGTACAAAGAAAGTCAGGGCAGATCAAACCAAAACCGCGGGGGAAGTTTTTTGACCAGGAGAAGGTGACAGGCCTCCCTGCAAGGTGGACAGAGTGAAGCTCTGCTCCTGCAGCAGGAACCATGGGATCTTCAGACCAACTGTTGTCTCTACCCCTCACAGAGCTGGGGGCGTTGTCGATGATACAATTGCAAATTATTGACGTGGGAAATCTCAAATCATAAAACTTCAGACAAAGAAATGTTATGAGTGTGAAATCGAAATGGTGCTCACACTGTCCTTTGATGCAGCCTCTCGGTTTGGCTCTCACTAATGTCCAGACACTTGGTCTTGAAGGGAGAGGACTGGGAAGCAAAATATTCTCTGATTTGCACTTCAGATCTGTTATCTGCCTTTTCATGACACATTGAAAAGGGAGGTTGTGCTCTGTGTTTGTAACTGAACATGAAATGCGATAACAACTCCAGAGTGGAAAAATACAGAGGCTAAGAGCAAGTAAAGATCCTAGCAGTATGGATTTAGCTCCTGATGGAGCCAGAGCTAAGTGCCTCAGAGTGCAGCCTTCACCTCCTCACACTAGGCTCAGGGCTTCTCTCTCCTGAAACCAAAAGTGTGAGGTTTAACATATTCCTGCATATTTCCTGAGGAAACAACGCTGTGGTGGACTTTGTGTGCAAAAATCAGCGCAGAACAGAAATGTGGGAAGTCATTAAAGAAATTCACTTGAAGGGGAATGGATTTTCTGCTCAGACAGAACGATGCACTTCCCTGTAACACTTGCATTACTCTGCACACTGCAGATCCACCTCAGGAGGATGCTAAATAATTTTTAGCAAAGCAGAGAACAACATTACCTCACTGCTGAGCCCTGGGTGCAGAGTCCTGGCAGGGACAGTACTGACACCTCTTACCTGGGTCATCTTGGCAAGGTCCAGTGAGGGTCGCTGCTCCTGAACCTCCTCTGGTCTCCGTCGCTTGACCCCAACCTTTTTGTCATTCATGACACAGGGCTGCGAACGGCTTCGGGAGAGCCCACTGGCCCGTCGCCCCAGCTCCGGCGTGGAGGCAGGTGTGCTGCTTGCTGAGGGTGGGCAGTACTCTGAGGAGGAGAAGTGGTCATGCGAGCAGGAGAGGGATCTCTGCATGTCTACTCGATCTCCTCCATGCCCACAGGTGGCTGATTTTCTTGGCTGGCATCCCAGCCGGCTGCTGAGGGTGGGATGCTCGCAGGACAGTGGGTTGCACCGCGATGGTAGGCTGAAGCTGGAGCTCCTCTGCATGGTAGCAAAGCCATTGGAGTAGCGCTGGACACTCCCACCACTGTAACACCGACGCTTCTCAACTGGGGTCCAAACTTTTGAGCCTAAGGGTCTCCACAAGGTCCCGCAGCTTGACATTTCATCTGAAAATGAGAGTGAGCGGCACTGGCGCTTGCTGGGTGGCGCTGAGGGGTTGCCGTGGGGATCGCTGAGGCTGAGGTCTTTGATCAGGTTGGTGACGGAGCAGGTGCTGGGGGAGCCCTCCTCATTCTTGTCCGACAAGCAGTCCCAGATGCTGCTGCCTGGCTGATCAAGCTGAAGTGGACATTTCCTGCTGAGATCTCTCCATCTGTCATTTTCTGGTTCAGAAAAGAGAAAAAACAAAGACACATGCACACAGGCATTAGTGTTAATTAATTCTGCGATTTGCTTTCTACATCCACAAACAAAAAGAAGAGCATATGGGACATTTTCCAGTACAAATTAATTAACTTTTGGAATATGTTTTTCCAAACTGCCGGTAGAACAGTTGCTGCACCGTAGATGGAAAGAGAGATAAAATGATAATTGCAGCAGGACCAAAACTGCTGGAAGAAGATAAAAATATGCCTTTGAATATCCAGACTGCACCAGATAAGGGAAATTCATCATTATAAAATGACACGGCCATGGCCTTATCTCTGTGCTAAACTGTGCCTCTGATGCATGTGGTTTGTCCTGGGCTCCACAATCCACAATTGCCCAACAGTTCACAAAAACTGAGGGCACAAAGCTGGAGCTCTGCTGGGGAGAGATGAAAAAAAAAAAAAAACAAACCAAAAAGGAGGTCAGAGAGAGCAGCTGGGACAGTCCTAACAGGACAAGAGGGAATGGCCTCAACCTGTGCCAGGGGTGGTTCTGACTGGACATTTGGAAAAACTACTTCACTGAAAGGGTTATCTAGCACTGGAACAGCTGCCCAGGGAGGTGATTGAATCACCATCCCTGGAGGTATTTAAAAGATTGGCAGATGAAGTGCTTAGGAATATGATTTAGTAGTGGACAGGTACAGAAGGACTTGATGATCTCAGGGGTCTTTTCCAATCTAGGGATTCTATGATTCTTTGAAAGGGGAGTGCATTCACTGGGCATCGAGCTGCCTGTCACAGCATGGAAACACCAACATCATCAGATGGAAACCAAAAGCCATCCCAACAGCCATCAGGCTCTCTTGCTTTCAGCTGTTTCAAACACTAGAACAGCATTGCTCCAATTAAATCAATAAAATGATATTCCCACTACAGCTCCAAGCATCTATCCCAAACCAATCCAAAGATGCCACGTCTATCAGAAGTCTGCGCACATAGTAAGCTCTAAGTCTGATACTGGAACAAATGCATTATAAACTTCAAGCAGTTCTTCCCAAGATGCTGTTCTTGGGTCCCTGTTGTGAGGCTCATCACCAATCTCCCTTCTGTTCCCAGATCCTGGGGCTCCCTGGGTGCCCTGGGTTACGTGCACAGAGCAGGAAAGCCCTATGGGAACCAGGCACCCATACCCTCTCACACTCTGCAGGAACCCAGGCTTAGGGTTGCTTCGAAAATCCCAGTTGTACCTAGCACAGTCAATTGTTCACATTTCTGTAATAAAAATGATGTTGAAGCATTTATTTAGAGGAATAAATCACTCAACAGGTTTGTTCCTTTTTTTATTTTTAATACACTTTTTTAACATTTCCTGCCTCTCTCACTCAGCTTGTTTATGGGAATTCATTCCCCCTGCAAATCTGGCTTGCACTAACAGTCTTCCAACACAGCACAGCAAAAGATGGTAGTGACCTGTTGCATGGTTTCAAGGTTGGTATAATGATATTCCTTTTATCAGATGGGTTTTGTGGTGCCTGGATAAAGCTCCAAGAAACTTGCACCTCCAAAGTCCACAGGCTGAAACATACATGGCTATGGGCAGCTCTGTATAGGAAGACTGCAAACCCAGCACAGCTGTAGTCAGAAATGCCACTGATGATCATGTCAAAAGAGAGGATTAAGGTTGATGATCTCATTCCCACACACAGTCCTGCTCATGACAGAAGAGGTGAGCAAAGTATCATCAAGGTCTGGCTCTCTGGCACAGGCAAACAAGGCTCTCTGCAGATGTGCTAACAACATTCAACAGGATGACCACGGTAGTACAATCCCATCGGTAGCTGCAATGGAAAAAAGTAATCACCCGACAGACCTCCTCTGGTGACTGTTTTTGTCATCAGCTGCTGCAAACAGAGGCAAAATGTGTCTGCTAACTGTCACTGAGAAGTTTCATATGATTGTATCTGGATTGTGCAGTATTTTTAGGGGGGTTGTTTTTTAACAATGAAGTATGAATTAAAAGCTGAACGCAGCCTGCAGGTGCACGTACCAGCCTGATAGGAAACATGCAACAGTGCAGAACACTTCTGACCAAGGCTCAGTTTTGAGACAGGAGGTCAGATTTGAGGCCCCTTACACCACTCTTGGCTGGGTTTCCCATTTTTCCCTGCATCCAGCTGCTGTTGTAACAGAGCCACAAACAACCTGGCTCTGCCCTCAACAACCACACAGCATTTTGACTGTTGCTGTCCTCATTTTAATAAACACAATGAAAAGTGAGAAATCTGTGCTAAACAACTAGATCTATGTTTAGATCTTTATTATTTTCCCTTTGTATTATGCTGCCAGAAAAGAGATTTCTTGGGTCAGGTCAGCAGACAAAAGAAACAGAAATAGAAGTTGATTTTTCATGGCAAGCTGCCACAATCCTACAGCCAGAGACCGTCATGCTGTACAAAAGGCCTTGGTGAGGAGGATATGGGACACCTTCCTCTTTCACCCCTGCTTTGGCACAAACAGCTATAAATCTTCCAAACTTTGCAAAGAAAAGGGTAATTGCACCGTTATCCCCAGCACCAGCTTCAGGTTATTTGCTTTTCCCTTTGCAGCCTGGGATATGCTTTTTTGGAAGGATAGGGAGGAGACCGTGGCACAGCCTGTTCCCCTCAAACCCCCAAGCACCCCTGACCGATCCCAAACTACAGAATAACACAGAAAATAGGGGGATTTAGTGCAAATAGAAAACTGCTCACCCAGAGACAAATAAAAAATAGAGTAGTCGTAGCGTAGTTGAAGGGCTGAGGGTGTAGTTAAAGGACTCGGGAAAGCCTTATCGAATAGAAAACCATCCCAAGCATGCTGATAACCATAATTGCAGCAGAGCCACTAATGCTGCTGCAGTTAAGCATGTATTCATTTTTCTACATTGCAAACCTCAACTCAGTTTACCCCGAGGCAGTAATTTGTTCCAAGACAAAACCCACCATGAGAATCCCCTCAGTGTGTAAGTGAGCTGCTTTGGTGTAAAACTCTTCTCTTTTTCTTCTTCAATTGAAAAACAATAGGAGAACATACAACTAGAGCATGATGTAAGCGTGGCACATAAGGGACTCTTCTCCTGGTTAAAAAGGTCTTCTTGGCTGTTGGGGCTCTTGGATGAAACAGCATTACTTTTGGATTTTAACTTACAAGTGCAAAACTTAACACTTAGGTTACTTGAGAAGCATGTCCAGCAAATGTCTTTCAAGACATTTTGATCTGTGAATCTGCATTTTCAGGGTGAAGCAACACAAAGTGAATTTTCTGGCATCTCTTTGGTTGTGAAATAGCTTTCAGGCTCCCAGGACACAGAGGGTTGTTATTGGCAGCCTGGAGAGGACCACATTTCTCGTCCTGCTCTCTCTGGCTGTAGCAGCAGCAGCCTCAGCCCTCTGGCAAACCATACATGGAGCAGCAAGAAATTCAGACCTACAGAAAGCAGCATTAAATTATGGTTACAGCTGCAAGCTCCCAGGCTGACCAGCCTCAGGAGGACCCCAAACCAAACTATTTCTGCTTTCCAAAGCAAGGCTGTGATAGTTAACTTTGATTCAGCCTTGGAAAGAGCAATCTGAGCCTGCACACCTTCCCACTGCCCTGCCTGATCTCTGAGGGAGTCTGGCTGCAGAGCTGTTGACCCCAAGGTGGTGGGGAGCAGCCCTGCCAGGGATGCTGTGGGAGGCAGAGGTTGTGTACCAAAGAGCCGGAGCACTCAGATCGCAGGTGAAGAGCAGCCGTTGCTGCAAGCCACAGTATCTGCTTTCTGTGCAAAGCTAGTGCCTCACTGCCACACGCCAGCAGGACTCACCGGGCTGGGCAAACAGCAACAAGCCCTGGCAAGATCTGTCACATCCTAGGCTATGGCTTCCAGGCAGTCCTCACCTGGTTTACTTCCCCCCCTCTTCTATCTTTAGAGACAAGCCAGAAGCCTCCTGCATTTGAGCAGAGCCCAATCAGGAACCATCAATAACGTGCTCAAACACCACCAGCCCTGCCCTCTATTCTTAAATTGCACTTTAGGCAAAACCAAGACCCTCACTTTTAAAAGTGAATGTGAACCCTAACAACATCCATCTCTTCTGCCATGCAACCTTCATCACACCAAACATGCCCAGCGGTGCAGGGCACAAGGCACTCATGAGCTGAAGTCACGTCCCAAGATCAAGAAGGGTGATGCTCTCCTCCAAACAACCCCGAGGGCTTTGCACAGCCCCGCAGAGAATGTGATCCATCCTCACAGCATCACTGACAGGTTTGCAAATGCTGAGCTCCAGATTTTGCAGGAGCAGTGCATGGCAATATCAGAGACCTTACAGCTTCAGTACGGTCACAGGCTCTTTAAAAGACTGCTGTGCTCCTCTGGTGACATAGAGTATATTTCAATGACCATGATCATAACCACAGAGAAGGGTGTAAAATCAAAATGCTGACACAACTTTAACTACAGCAACACAAATGTGCTGCTATAATATTTTTACAGTTCCTTTTTATACATAATGCATGACCCTTCTGGTCAAGTTTCCTCTACGTTCTTTTCCCATGAAATAGTTTATATTAATACATAATTCATTATGGCAACTTGGAAAGTAATTACAGGTTTCAATCAATTTTTCTTCTACTTTTTGGCAAATAAATTCTGTTTGGATCTTAACCCAAACATTTCTCTTCATACGGGTGCACATCCAATTCCCTTTTTTCCCCTATGCTGTTCAAGTTGAATTTTGGTCTCTTAATTTCTGTGCAGGCAGCCTGCGTTTTCCACAGCCTCCTGTTTACATTTCAGACATGACCTCTAAATGTGGAACAAATTTAATGGTCATAATTAGCTGGTGGCAGTGCCATAGTGTCTTCCCACTGCAGAAATAAGATTAAAATACAACGTGTGGAGCTGTTTTTCAACGGGAAATTAAAACAACAGACTCCAAGCCTACAGCTGGAGAATAAACACCCCAGCGGGCTGTGGGCTCCTTGTGCCAACAGCCTGCATGGGGGCAAAATGTGCCGTGCTCTTCAACGCGATCCTCTGGCAAGGTCTGCACACTCCAGCTATGTCTTGCCAGCTTCCCCTGCGCAGCTTTTTCTCTTTGTGGACTGACTGTTCTTGAATATGCACCAAGATGCTGTTCTGCACTGATGACTTTCAAAAAGAACCCAAAATTCCACTCTCGGGATGCAATTAAGGGGTGTCACCCCCCAAGCTAGCCCTTCTTCTGGCTTCTTGTCTGTCTTCCATTGCCCACGCAGGGAGAAAATCCACCTCTGAGTAAGAAGTGAGCAACAGCAAGACTCAAGGCTGCAGCCAGAGTGTCAAGCTTTTTCTGTCAGCCCAGTGGCACTGCCAGGAATTGTCACACCATGCCAGAGGAGGAGCGTGCTGAAAGACAGACGAGCTGACCTGCACACTTCTTTTATCACCCCATTCTGCTGCGGTGCTCTAACAAGGACAAATTCCAGGGGTGCTTTCCAAGAAGAAAAGCAAGTGATGGTCATTTTAAAAGACTGTTTCACAGAGGATATTCGCAGCATCCATTCCTCCTTCCACACCCTGGCTATCTGTTTGCACCTGACCCACCTTCTACAACCAACACCCTTCGTGCCGGGACTCTGATCCTGTGGCCTGGGTGATGGCACTCTCAGACACCTGGTCACAGCCTCAATAAAACTCTGCCTGTAGCTTTCCTCAAAGATAATTTCTTGCTTACACAGAAAACACAAGGCCACAGCTGTCAGCATGTTAAAATAATGTAAAACCCACCCAAAAGGCAGAAAATTTTCAATACAGCAAGTCAAAAGTGATACCCCAACTTTCTAATAACCTAATAATAACTTATTCTAATAAGTATTTTTTTTCTAGCACAGTCACCAGTATTTTCAATGGTGGCACGTGATGGTGATCGCAGGTATAAAAACAAAGGGAAAAGAGGGCAAAATCCCTATACAACAACTGGACAAGTCTTATACTCTCAGGTGTTTCAAGGGCCCATCAAGAAGGGAAAAAAGGAACTGCTGAATTTATAGTTTTAAGCATTTAATCCTTAACCTTCGTCCCAGCAAAGGGCTATACAAACCCCAATCTGTTTAGTAATATTATCATCATCATACTGGCAGGAGTACTTCTTACAAATCTAAAAATCAAAAGATTATTTAGATCACCTGGAGAAGTGGATATAACATTACTTTAACTTTGATAATGTTTACTCGTACACTGACTACAATCTATAACCTATTTTCAGATTCTCACTGTTTAATACCTTACAAGGTATCTACACCTAAAACACAGGGTTCAGTTTACTCCTTTTCCCTTTGAAAATAGCTTTCAAGGCACAAGCTGTGACTCAAATCCGCTCAGGCTTGCTGTCCTGGGCTGGCTGAGTTTCTTGGTCACGGTGCCTTAAGCACCCCTTGCGGCTTTGACCCAACTTCTTCCTTCTCCTTCCTGGAGATAAACTTCCCTGAGCCGCTGCCCATGGGAAGCTCCAGGGTCTGGATGATGCCCTGCACTTAACCCCAGAGGCAACCAGGAAGATCCTATGCTGAGACTGTTAGCCTCTTCTGGCTAAAAAAAACCAAACCCCCAGGAAGTCAGTTAATTTCCCTCCATCCCTCTGATGTCATACACAGGATTACAACTCTCTCTTCCATTGGCTGTGCTGCCAGTCCAAACTTCACCATGTATATTTATCTCAGTGTTTTCCACCACTAGGGACTTGGCCCTTTGGCTTGATATATTCCCCTAGCTTCACATTCGGTGTCATTATAACCATGGGACTTCTTTAAAATGTCAAGCAAGTTTTGATGCTGGAATGTTCTGTGGTCATGGTCCATGTTTGGAGACATTGAGAACAGCATTCAGGAAAGATATCTAAAATTCAGTTCAAGCCAACCAATGCCCTTGCATGCCAGAAGTCTGGCCCCTCTTGACTTGGCATGATGAAGATTATTATGCCAAGCTGTGGTCAAGGAGGTGAGACTTGGGTCCCCCAGAAAGAGGATAATTTTGCATTCAAGGAAGACCAGCACAGTGCTACAAAGACATAGAATGCTTTGTAAAAGCTCGTAACAACAATCTGCTTTTCAATTAGGCATAAACTCTTCATATCTGCTGAAGAGCCTGCCAGTACCACAGCACCAGACAAAACCATCTGATTGGGTTTCTCTGTTCCTCACTCCTGTTTGACAGGCAGGAGAAAGGGAACATGCTGTCTCTACCCCTTCTCTACTTTGCAGCTTTTGACTTTCATCTGAAAAAAAAAAAAATCTAAGTGCTTTCTATCTTCCTCCAGCCTTCCCAATGACTGGAGTTACAGGAGAGCTTGGGAAATATCTCCCCTCAATGCATTTGCTCAGCTCCCATTAACGCTAATGAGAGTTACATCCATGAAGAAAAAGGGAAGCCTCTTTGTCTGTAAAGTTTGGCTTTCATACCAAGTAGTTTGGCTCAAACTTGACCTACAATTTTAATTAGGTTTTGCAACTTCGCCTAGTGACTGGATCCCCCCTACAAAACGCAAAGAGCACAACATAATGGCATATACTCCAGCACTATCAGTTTTTAGGATCACCAGCCCAAGTACAAATCCTCCACCAATTTTGATGGCTGTCCAGCATAAAAACTGATAGCAAGCTTTGACATGAAGGGTATTAAACATTCTATACCATGGTCAAAGGCAAAAATAAGACATTTTTCTTATTGTTTGAGGCATATCCACACACTTTGTTCTAGCTGGTAGAACATTTTAGTGATAATAATGATATTTATTACTTGCATCCTGCAGACAGTTAAGAGCCATGGTCATAGGCTGCATATTCCAATACAATCTCAGACTCAAAATGCTTATAATCTCAACGGTATGAGTAACTCTAAAAATAAGTAGATATATCAAAGGGGAGGGGAAAGGTGATAAGCAATTCACTCAGCAATGGCAAGAGAGCAAGACAATTGCCTCCAGGAAGGAGAGTGCCATGGGCGCAATGGCTCTAGTAGGTGGTGGGGTGGGTGCCACACCATCTCAGCTGCATGGGGCAGGTGGGTAGATGCTTGCCTCATGGTCAGCAGTGGAATGTGTTTCAGAGACCCAGCAAGTCAAGACATCTTCCTGCCCACTGCTTTAAGGAAGCAGGAGCAGAGGTGGAGTAAATACAGACAGAAGTTTCTGTTACTTACCCATCACGCCACAAGAGAAGAGGGTAGGTCCTTGACTCATCTTTGGAGTGTGCTGCAAACAACCAGAAAAACTATTCACTTCTCACAGATTCGAACAGGGCACCAGAAACCACCCTGTCTCCAGTCTCAGCAAAGCCTCACAGCACCCAGCAGGGAGGAGAGCCTTGGGGGCCTGCAACAGTCCCATTTCAACAGGGACCACGGGACAGACACAGTCATCCTCCCTCAGTGAAATCAAATGTAATTAAACACTGCAAAGAATAATTGTCGAAGCCTGAGCTTGCAGATCATGACTCCTGCACCTTGTCCTGATCCACGGGAATAGCTTCAGTGAGTATCCAGCTCCAGGACCCAAAACACTGGAGAATCCAAACCAGAGCTGCAATTCAGAGATAACTCTGGATAGGGCAAGAAAGCAGCAGTGGTATCTGAATTCTATCCAAGCTGACTAAGACCTCCCACCTAGGTACAAAGCAGCTATCTGGGTTTTTTAAAATATATAGTGCATTTCTGATGCAAGGCATCCTCACCCCAGCACCTCTCTTGAGGAGTCTGTGTTCGGATTATGCTGATTACTACTAAAAATAAGGAAATCACTCTACAGGGACTAAATAATCCCAGTTGCTTTTTACATTTTTCCCTTCTAAGCATCTTCCTCTTGACAGTGTAAGAGACATCATCTGATTTCTAAAAATGGGCACGCACAGTTTTATGTACAATAAATCAATGTCATCTGCAGCCACATGCCATTTCAGCTATGCCTGCAAAAGCACACTTTGATACTGATTATTCTTTCATTAGCTAAAAAATGTTCATATTCCTTTTCTGAAGTATCTCTCCTGGCAACATCATCCCATCTGACCAATGCTTTACATCATCTGAGGAAAGCACCAGCACGACCTCCTTGTTCATCTGTGTTGCCACAGCTGCATTTTATCTGGTGTTAGGCCACCGCATTCACACCCTCCATTCTGAATCCAAGTGTTACACATTGCCTGCTCAAATAACGATGGCAGTTACAGAATCGCAGAAAGCTGGGGCTTTTTAGAGCGCTCTGGAGACCATCTAGCTCAGCTTCCCTGCTAAAGCAGGGTCACCTCGAGCATCTTGTAAAGGAACACACCCAGCAGGGTTTGATTATCTCCAGAGAAGGAGACTCCGTACCCTCCCTGGGCAGCCTGTTCCAGTGCTCCGTCACCCTCATGGTAAAGTAAATATTTTACTAGTAAATAATAATAAAAACCCCAACAATAATAACAACAACAACAACATACCTAATGCTGGCACCTGCCTGCACAGAGCAATCCAACAAAAGGATCTCACTTCATACACACAATATTGTAAATAATATATATAGAGGGACATGGAGGTAGAAAACAACAATGAGGTGCATATCAGGAGAAAGTAAATAAAGATTGGTCCCCTTCTTTGGAGCATGTGCCACTTCTCAAGGTGAAATCAAGCTATTTCTATCTGTCAGGCCCCACCTTATGAAATGGCAGGTGGAATTAATCAGCAGACAGTGAGGAGACACAGCTGTCACCAAAGAGTGGCCGAAGTGTAGCAAAGAAGTGGGACAAGCCCCAGACAAGGCAGTAGTTGTGTCAGCGCACATCTGTGAGCCAGCCCCAGAGATCAGCTCGTGCCTGCAAATGCATGAGGGAAAAGAACATCTTTAGATAACGTATGTCTCATATTGAGCATAATTACCATTTTCTAAGAGTTTCATCTAACCCCAATCTGGGAACTGAACCAAACAAGCCCATTGAGTGTTGGTAGGTGATACTGTCCTACTGCTTGGACATTTACTTCCTTTAGGCTTAGCTTTTTCATCTTTCCCATGAAGTCAACTGAAAAACTCTTGCTTTCTTTGGTGGATCAGTCTGCTTGTGAACATCTATCCCAATTTAATAGCCCAGACCACACAGCCAATCAGCCTGTGTAACCAGGACTATCACTGCACTACTGACCCAGACCCAGAGCTGTGGGACGCAATCAGCATACATGTGAGGGCAAAGTTTCAGGTTACAGCTCTGCATCTCTGCTGTCTGCCATCGGACAGCCTGGGTGCCCATGCCTTCCCACATGAACAGAAGAAACTACTTCCCATCCGCCTCTGCGGCAAGTTCCCTTCCAGCTTCCCTGCGCACCTCCTGTGCACAGTCACCGCTGGACGCTCAGATCGTCTTCTTGCTGCCCCAAGCAGCGGCAAATGGAGCTACTGCCTTTGGGCAGGAGCCAACACTAAAGCAAGGGTGGGTTTACAATGTACCAATACTCTTCCTTCCTAAATTTTATTCTTTTAAGCCAGGATTTAATGCTGCCTCTGACTTGCCTGCTCTCTCCTCTGCCACAGATTGCCAGGGCAGCCTGCATTGGCCACAGCTCACAGCGCTATCTGCTTGGGAAGCCAGCTGGACAGTTCATCATCCTCAGCAAACTTAGGCATTTATATTTCCTTTATGCTCAAAATGCCCATTTATGGCTGATCTTGCCAAATGCTTCCTTTCTGTTCCTGCACACTCTTATCTGAGGCTCTCAGCACACCCTGAGAGGAATAGCATTTCAGTCTCATTTCTTCTTGCCATATGACAGTATCTCCTGGTGGACAGAGGAGCAAACATGCTCAACCAGTCTTGCTCTGAACTTCTTCCATCATCCCACACCTCCTGCTCCTGCCCCTCCAAGCCATTCTTAGCTCGCTCTGCCACTGCAACAGACAACACATTGGACCTCAAGTCCTGCTACCATCGGTACGCATGGCCCCACAGCCTTGTCTGACCTTTTCAGCATCATCTAGTCTGTTTGCTGCCCCGGCTTCTTTTTTTTACCTGTTGCCTGCTCATTCGGTGTGGTTTGATTTGCATCTCTCCAGGCTGCCAGTGAGAATGTTAAGTACTGCAGCACTGCCCTTCGCCATCTCCCAATTAATCCTGTTTCCCACTTGCTCATCCTCCTATTCATGATGAGCACCTGTTGACCATTGCTGAAGCAACTTCTTGCCTGTGCTATTCATGGCGTTGATTTTATTTTTTCTTCTGTTTACTCCATTGTATACTTACTGAAATTCACATATGTAAAAGCCACAGCACTCCAATCACTTACTGATCATCTGCTCCTTGGATATTAATGCAGCCCAATAGAAATCAGTGCTATAAATCACCTAAAGATCTGTAACAAAAATCCCTTATTATAAAGTTATAGAAAAGCTCTTGGCAGCAAAAGAGCTTTAAATGAAGTTTTCACAAAGCTTACCAACTCAGTTCTGCATGTTACGGAGTCAGCACCTTTGCTTCCACGAATTCCGGTTAAGATCATCACCATGGTAATGCAGTCCTGCCTCGGAGTCCATCAGGGACCAGGCGAAGGATGTTGGCAGCCAGGCTCTGGAAAAGCTCCTCTTTCAGTGCATGTTCCCCTGGGAAAGGTTCAGCCCTGCTGGCTCCTCAGGGTATGGACAGGAACACCTTTCAAGTGCGGAAAAATCCCTGTACATGCACAGAGAGAGAGGAACAGCTTTACAGGACTTGTCTGGGGGGATGGCAGCATGAGGGTAGGAGTGCTGGGGATGGAGCGAGCACTGCCTGAAAAAAGCCGAACAGCCATTACTCCAACGGATTATTAATTTCAGGTGCTAATTATTGCTGATGTTCCTCTGCAGGAAGTGTTCCGTGGGATGGGCATGAGCAGTTGGCAACACATAAGGTTCACAAGGCAAGTTGGAGGGACAAAAATATTTCAGACAAATAAATAAATAAAGAGCATTTCCTTGTAATTCTCCCTTTGAAAAACAGAACTCACAACCCCTATATGAAAGATATTGAGGCTTCAAAAGAAGGGCTTGTTAAAGCCCTAGGGTTGAACTCACAGAAGCCCTAACCCCAGACCAACCAGGAGCATATGTCCAGCAGAAAAAGCCGCTCCAGCATCATTAAGTCTGTGAAATCCCCCGGATGCCCCTGTCCCACCCTAGTTCCCAATTCCCAACCCCTGAAGAGTCCTTTAAGGGAAAAAACAAGGCAAAGAGTTGCCTGTAAGGAGGGAGAAGGCTCCCTGCCCTGAAATCCTAAGGGCCACACCATGCCTCTTGGTCCTTATCAAGAAAAAAGAAATATCTTAGGTAGTTTCAGGTAGGAAAAGCTAAAGGCTGCACCATGAGGAGTGCGTATCAAAAAAATGAACTTTAAGCCAGGCTCATACAGCACTGCACAGACCTGATCATGAGCTCTGCCTCACCTCCTGGCATTCTCTGCAATAACTTACTCCTGTGTAAAAGCAGACAGATTGCAATTCAAATCTTATTATAGAAATCAGTGTTTTCCCCAAATCACTCCTCTAATCCTGTTTTGCTATTTTGCTGCCTTGCAGTTAATGCAAACAACCAAAACCACCATCTGCATGATTGGAAGAGTATAAACCACTGATCTTGTAACATGCAGCCAAAACCAAATCGTGATATTTCAGGACAACATTTGAGAATATGTCACTAAGTATTAAGCCTCATTGTGAACTAATAAGGCTTCTCTTCCCAACTTGTAAATCATCTTTTCTGTGTTTACTCGGATTAGAGCTTGCAGTAAGTGTTACGAGTAGCTTTGACGGCCAGCTGGCTGGCAAAGAAAAATCACCTTCTATTATTTTGTGAGGACAAAGTTCATCCAGAGTGCAAAGCCAGGATTGAGAATCAATACGTTTTTCAAAGATTTACTGTTCCGAAGGGCAGCTAGTACTGTCTCCAGCTTCTTATGGGACATCAGCGGGGTTATAACACACAATTCACTGGTAGTTCCATCATAAACCTCTGGGCTGCTCAATGACCACATGGAAACCATCAAATAGAACATAGCAAAGCATTTTAGACCATCAAAATAACACATAATTTGCAAGCCTGGATCATATATTTATACTATGGATAGCCTGGGCTCGTGATGCAAGGAGAGGATGACATAAAGGAGGATAAGGTGGCTGGAGGACCAGTTGACTAACACAGCAGTGTGCCCCATCATCGTGGGGCTGCAGCTCCCCAGTGATCCTGGAAGCAGCTCAGACATCTCTATTATTGCACACAGACCCCCAAGGTTATGCTCAGAAGGCTCCCCAAACCCTGCCTTGGGATCAGTTTGGGGACATCACGTTGTTTTCCAGGAACAAGCAAAAAGAGTCATAGCAGGGTCCTTAATAAGCTCCACAGGAGTTTTACATTTCTGCATTTTGGTCATTGCATCAAACCTGCTGGTACACAGGAAAACCTAGAGGTCCTGTTCAGGAGGGATGGGGGCTTACATCAGGCTCTGAACAAGCACGAGGCGAGGGGCTGCTCCCCAAAAAGAGCTGCACATAACAGGGAACAGATGGGGACAGACGAAAGATGCATGGACGCAAGGACCAAATAACACAGACACAGCAAAGAGCAATACAGAGGAAAATAAGCAACACTGGTAGTATACCCACTGCTGAAGCCTCCAATTTTTCACTGTAAGACCCCCAACACTGGGTATGGAGCACCCCCAGCACAACAAGGCACTGGTACGGCACACAGCACTCCATCCTTACCAGCTCATTTTCTCTTCTCATGAGCGCTCTCTCCACAATTTCAGCTGCACCAGCTACTGTGGTTAAGCCGTAGACTGGGAACAGCGAGCAAGGCAAGAGCTGCCCTCACCAATGTCTGAGCCAGCTGCCAGAATACAGCTCCCATTCCCCAAGGAAAACGCCCTCCTGCCAGACCTGTGGGGCCAGCAGCCCCCTCAGAGATGAGGTTTAAAAACTCCCCAAGGATGAGGAGCAGGAGACTCTTCAGGAGGCTCCAGCCTTCCCTCAGAGCTGGCAGTGCCCTGCAACTCCTCCGCATCATCCCATAGATGGCTAAAGCACAGAACAGGGCCTAAAAACAGCCAAGGTTTATTTTTTATCTGCAACAGATCAGTTCATGCCTGATCCTGACGCAGAGACAGTGATGCCTACCATGAGGCCAGACTCACTGTGTGTTGCAGGACGCCAAGGCCATTGCTGGCACGGTGGCAGGATGGAGAGCAAAGATCAAACAAGTGTTCAGAGTAACATGAAGGCAGTTAAGCATGTTTTTTCATTAACAGGGTACGATTTCTTCATGAATAATTATCTTTCCCTAAGGTAATGATTAATGTTGCTGCAGCAGACTCCTATACACACCCAGGTGTGTGGCAGCCAGCAGGCAGGAACAGTGGCAAGTATAGGCAGATGCTCCCTGCCTGAGCTGGACAGGCCACAGCACACGCTGCCTTGCACCTCCACTTCTCCTGCATCTCCTGCAATTAATGCAACCCTAACGGTAACATGTGCCTAAGGCAGCAGCTAACATCAACCCACATCAGGTCTAAGGTGCACTTTCAGCTTTTTGCACTACTACTTGGCTTAGTTTTGAAATCATCCCCACAGAGAAGCTGCAATAAAAAGGAAAACTTTCCAGTGAAATGTGATCTTTGGCTCCCCACCCTGCTTCACCAGGCTCCTGACGCACAGCATGACCCAACAGAGTCCTGCCCCATCACGTCCTACTGATGCAAACAAGTGGTGTGGGACAAAAATGCTTCTGCAGACCTGGGATGTTCTCCCTGGAGACTCTGAAAAGGAAACGACTATGCATTTGTAGACTGGAGGCTTGCACACACACACGTGCTAATAAAAAGATACTCTTTGGGGACCATTAATTATCTTAAGACATGTATTTCCTCATGTGCAATCAGACAAAGGAACCTTGATGGAGGGATGCAGATAGTTAAGTTTAGACTTGGGCCATGACCACTGGGACCAATACCATCTCCCAAGCTGCACAGAGCACCCACAAGCAGCACTACTGCATGGAAAACCCCATATTTTAGCAAACAAGTGCTTTTTCCATGCATATTGCTTCAAAATACAGATCAAGCGGATGCCCCTGTGATCTTGGCAGTTGCAGGGTGGAAAGAGGTTTCTCTTACGTCTGCTTTCAAGACAGTATCACAGCAAAATAGTTGGCCTTAAAAAAAAATTACACTGTAAAGAGAGTAAGTCAGATGTTCCAACTTTCATCCGTAGGCTTAAAAAGTAATGCTTGTGAAGAAATATGCTTCTTACAAGGTACTGGCAAGGAGCACAGTCCTAGAACTGCTCCCCGTGGGCAACCCACCCTTTCCTACAGTGAGGTCCCACTCCCTGCACCACAACTGGTGTTCCCATCACAGACTCCAAGTACCACACAGGTGTCACAGTTGTACCGTTCACCCTCTGCACTAAAATGCATGGAAAGGACCATAGAATTTAGCAAACTGTCTGTTGGATGTTCAGCCACAGCTGGAGGGAGCCTGAACCGACACTAACACACCCATACCTCTGATCCCCAGCAGTACTCTTCATGAAGATAACTGAGGACCAGCATCTCAGATTTCAGCTTGCGGTGGACCATCGCGCTCTGTACAGAAAACATTCCACCTCCATCCAGCTCAAAAAAGACATCTCCAGACACATACTCTGACACAGAACCTATTTACAGGCAAAAATGGCTTGGAGAAATGAGGAGCTGGAGCTGTATTTTGCATACCGCTACACCCTGACAGCAGCACAGCAGGATCGCTCTTGGAGTATAAATCACTTGCCACTACTGAATTTTTAAACTCTGCTCCCCAAAGCCTTCAGTGACAAAACCAACGACCCACACAGGACTCCGCTTCCTACCCCAGCACTGTTCCCAGTACCATGCCTGAAGAAGTACTCAGGCACCTTTTTGACTCAGAAAGTTTTCTTAAAGCCCTGCAAGAGGAAAAGAGAAGCATTCCTAGCATTTACTTTCTGAATGAAACAGAGAGCTCTTCGTCCATCTCCAGGCAGAGGATTTCCAGCCACTTCCAAGTCCCTCCAAACCGTGAAAGCGAAGGAAGGACAATCACCCAAGCCGAGGCTCCATCCTCAGCATAGCTGCGGACTTGGCTTCATCACCACCAGCAGTGTCATTCAAAAATGCTACGGTACAACCGAGAGCATGCTTTGGCTTACAACGAAAGATATTCCTACCATCACCACACTGTAAACTCTGGTTATCCAGGTCCATATAGCTAATGCTGATGTTTCACAAAGGCACAAGGTGCTTTGGGAAGAAGGCCGGAGCAAGCCAAGACTCCTGGCTCAGTGCACCTTCTGGCAGCTGCTGCCCTAGGGTTTATCCCAGTCCAGGAAGGTTCAGTAACATCAGTTCAGAAGTTGCAAATGCCACCACAGGAGCAATCAACATGAGTAAGAACAGAGGCAGCAGTTTGACATCAAGTGCTTTCTGAGAGAAAAAGCAATAAACGCAGTTTGGCGTGCCAACCTCGCCTCCTCTGAGCAGAAAACAACAGGCTGAGCAAAGAGCTGCCATTATCACATAGAAAAAAAAACAGTTTAAACACACAAGTTTGAAGAACCAAACCTAATCCCTCCCAGACAAACTCTAAGCACATTTCTAAAGCTTAAGCACCCTCCTCCTCTCATCAATTTGACAGAAATTCTTCTCCTGCTACACAGACCCCAGTTTCTCCCTGCACACAGACCACTGCGGAGTCTGGGCATCCTGCAGCCAGCCAACCTACCTCCAGATGTTACAGGTGATCTACAAGGAATTTGGGGAAAATGGCCAAAACGGGTTACTATAATTAAAAATTATAGGGTTTGATACTTTCTACAGAGCAACGCGTTTCAATGTTTATCCAAACTAAAAACTGTGCCCCTATCTCCATTCTTCTGCTTCCGAGGAGGGATTTGGCGCTACATTGACTCTACTCATTGCACAGCCTGTCTCACCATCACTGCTTCAGAGAATACCAAGAAGTATATCTTGAATTTGTCAATGAACTGCATCCCAGATTTGGAAAAATCCTTGAGGGCTGTCACTTGCACGTAGGTAAGTGCAGGTTCACTTCCTCACTTGCAAAATAATTTGCCCTCGGCACCAGGGCTAAGAGGTGCTCAGCTCTGGGCAGCTCACTCCCCTTGCTTGCGCGCTATTCCACATTTTTGGCAAATATTGTTTCTATTTACAGTGCAAAAACCTCCAACGGATGTGAAAGATGCCATTCAGGGCCTAAGAAGAAGTCTCCACACTCTGAAAATGCCTCGTGGACTAGTCCTGAGAAAACAGAATCATGAGTCAGCGCATGTGACTTGAAAGGACGAAATTTCCACGGATGCAGGCACATCAGGATCGTCCTCTGGGACTCTGTCAAGAGGAAAAAGCTGCAGCAAGCTGTCCAACCTTCAGAGTAGAAAAACTGCAGCACTGTCTCATCTCGCCCTGAGCCTGCAGCCATCTCCTCCTACACCACGGGCTCTTCCCCAGCTCCTGGAAGGGCAGAGATAGTCCTGCTGAGAGGCGAGCGAAGGGTTCCAGTGGAGACCACACATCCTGCATGGTGCTCCCCTTGTGCATGACTCCTGCCTCAGCCTGCCGAGGGCTCACAACATGCTCTAGGTACTCTGAAATTGCCAGCCAAAGAAAACGAATAAAGAAAAGTCCTCTTCTGCCTGCTGCGTGCAGCTAGACTAGATTTTTTTTTAGGGTTAACAAGATAAAGACACACTTTCACTGTTAAAGTGAAAGCCTACACTGACTTTTTTAACAGCCAGTATATATAGCAAAGGGGAAAGCAGTAACAGGTTGTGTCTAAGATGAGCATTGCTCCACAGGTCTGCACGGGTTCAAGAGCCTCACCTTAGTGCTGCTTATGACCAGCAGCTTCACGCAGGAATGGAGGTTCTCACCCAGCACATGCGCGTGTCACAGAGCTGCCAGCGCAGGACAGCCCGGACAGAGCAGAGCTCTACAGCCAGGCTAACAAAATCCATAGCCAGAAGAAGCCGAGGTTTACCACAACAGTGGCCGTCTTGAGGGGCCTCAATAGCAACACAGATGGCCACGTACAACCTGACTTATGGAGGTCTGACTTCAACCCTGGCTACCAGGAACAACAGATGTACCAGGGTTCTACCCACACCCAGATTAATTAGTAAGCAAATAAAAATCTGTTATTTCAATCCAATTCTTGGCTCTGAGTGCTTTGGGCACTGTCTCAACCTGACACCAAAGTCAAGCATGGCAGTATGTCCCCAGAACCCCAGGCTCCAAACTGCATGTTCAAATACCCATAACCTCTAGAAAGCCCTAAGTCCAAGCTTACATCCAGATCTACGTGTTTAGGTTGGACTTTGTCTGCACACAAGCTCTCACCAAGAAGGAAGAACATTTAAGGAAAATTATGCACCATCTAGTTGAGTAAAACACATCAGGTTTATTGCCTCCATGCTCTTAGGGAACAGGAGTGGCAGGGGAAAGACTCCCCTACACATGAGCAGCAGAAAGGGACTGAAAGGACAGGGTAGGGACAGAGGAGCTTTGTCTCAACATCTCAGCTCAAAGAAAATGGTGCTGGCAGTGACTTTGCCTTTTCCTCCCTGGCCACTGAAAAGGAAAGGAAGAGAGCATAATTGGTCACAGCAGAACAGCAACTAGCAAAGAGAGAGGTGAGAACGAGGAGACTGCAGATCTCCAGGAGAGAGATGCCCATTCGACATGCAAAGTGACTACACAAGACCCATGAATGGTAGTTAAGGAGAAGGACACACACATTTGGAGCACTAATATGGAGTCTTCAGTATCTCTTGATTGCACAGTCAGCATACAAATAAATTTTCATGGAGGACCAGCATCAGACCTTCAAAGAAATGCATCCTGGCCACATGCACAGGCCGACAAGCTGCTCCAGCTTGAGGGGGCATTGCCAGCGTATCGCTCTGCCATAGAACTGCTGCAGCACTGGGAAAGGCACACAGCAGAGCTCAACCCAGCTCCGTGAGCCCAGCATCCTCCTGCCCGCAGCAGGACTGCTCCCAAGGGAGTCCCACGTGAACACAGTCCTTCCAGCAGCCACACTGCTGGTGCTGAGTGGGCCATACAGATATAACCTACAGGATGTTCTTAGTCCCAACAACTGTAAAAATGGCATGTTCTCTTTGCATTGCCTAATCCATTCATTAGGGAACTGTTGCTAATTTTGAGTATTATTTCCGAGGAATATTGGAAATATCAGGCCAAGGGTTGCTTCTGGAGAAGAGCAACTGAAGTGGCAGTAGCAGTCTAGACTGCTGGTCCAATGAACCATCTCACCTTTCTGCTCCCCCCCAAGTTGTGAGACTTATTACAAGAATTTGCAATGGTCTGAGACACTGTGAGTGTTGGCCACACTCCCAAAAGCTGAGGAATTGCTGAATTGAGATTTGCTTTGGCTGCTTAATCTCAACAACCAGGGATGCCGAACACGCCAGGAAAGTCCAGGTTTACTTTCAATTACTGCTCAGAGCATGCTGCTCTAGTAAACAGACACAAAACACAATACTTGTTTCTTCCTTATATTCTTTTCCTTTATGCAGCCTAAAATGCCTGAGACAGACAGTAAACACAGCCTCGCTGTGCCACTTCTACAGACTCACTTCTCAAGCATAAACAATTTCAAATAGTATATAAACTCATCTTAATAGCTACCTCTAGCAAGGTGTCCACCTACTTAGAGCCAGATAATGATGCTCTGAGTGTTAGGGAGACTTCTGGCCCAGCCCAGGCTCCCTTGCTTGCTCCAGAGCTCTTGGGGTCTCTGCAAGAAGCATGTCTTGGAGCTGCAAAGTGAGCTCAGCATTGCAACACTGACTGCAGTCAGTCACTTCCTACTTAACAGTGACCACCAAAAAACACCACGTGGACCAAGCATGAGCAAGATCTGGGGTATCTTGTAATGTGCCTGAGGAAAGCTTGCCAAGCAACAGGAGAACACCATCACTGTTCTCAGAACAGATCTGGATACTGTTTGCAAGTCACATTTCTCCCATTTTGTGAGGCTGAGCTGGAGAATCAGTAAAGGATGATGTCGCCTGAAGAAACAACTGTGTTTAAAGCAGGGATATAGTGGATGTCTGTATCAATTGCCGGACTTCACATCATCTCCTAACACTTCATCTTTATGGATAAATACCCCAACACTGCAGAACCTCACATGAAGCTGAGCAAAACGATCACTTAAGAACTTCCAAAAGTTGAAATTACCTATCTGAACTAGGCAGGCAACATTTTAAGAGTTACAAATGCTTTCAGCAGACAGTCTCTGTGCCCACACAGGACACCACACATGTCCACCACCACCTGCAAACCTTACCAGACAGACCACTGTTTGCATTTGACCAAAGTACTTCTGCTCATGGGCAATCTCTGAGGTTTCATTCCTCAGCTGAGAAAAAGGAGCTCTTTCAAGGAGCTCCTTGGCTCCTGAAAGACAAACCTTAATCCTCTTAGCAACAGAAAGGCACATTTCCCCACTGTTTGTCCATTCGTTGCCATCAACATTGCACTGACAAGAGGAAGGTACAGCAATAGTGCATCCACAGAGTTCTCCAGAGCCAAGAAACCTTTGCCCACGCTACCAGCTCAGTCTCTCCAGCATACCAGGAATAAATTTCCAAGCCCCTACATCTCACATAAATCTCTAATGAACAAGGAGCCAAACATCTGTGAGTTGTCTGAATTAGTGCGAATCTGGCAGACTGAACAGCAAGCTTGTATCGCCCTGCAGCCTTTAAATTTCTTGTTTTCCTCGGCTTCATTAAATACATAACAATCTGTTACCAGAAGACAGTTCCTACGTGCACTGGCTGCCAAGGAGCTGGATTTGATAGCTCTGGAGGAGATGAGGGAATGTGCAGGGAGGAAAGGGGACTCCTCCTATTTCAGCAGGGGAAGGAGAAGATGGGCTGCAGCCACTTTGCCTCCTCTAGCAACTGCCTGCTGCATGGCGAGGCTATTTCACAGAATCATAGAATAACCAGGTTGGAAGAGACCCACCAGACCATCGAGTCCAACCATTCCTATTAAACACTAAACCATGCCCCTTAGCACCTTGTCCACCTGTGCCTTAAACACCTCCAGGGAAGGTGAATCAACCACCTCCCTGGGCAGCCTGTTACAGCGCCCAATGACCCTTTCTGTGAAAAATTTGTAACATATAATCCTGGTGCGGCCAAAGCTGGAGGCAATTTTGGGAAGCTTTGAGGGGAATGGAGTTGAATAGTGTGGGACAAGCAGGATGAAACACCTTCAAAAGCCAGGGATGTCCTGTAGCATCGTGTCAGTTGGGTGCGATGACCACACCATGTATAGGTAGAGAAATCGGAGCTCTGGGCACTAGGCACCTCCAATACTCAGGGAAATCACGGGTTTCCCAGAGCCGCTGGGCAAGCCTGGCAGCATGGGGCCCAGGCATGCAGCAAAGGCACCACCAACACCAGGCTGCAGGCAGAATGGGCTGATGCTGTGATAGGGAATAACACTGGAGGCTTCACTTTCCCTCGAAGGAAGTCTTTTGCTGTGAGGAAGAAGTCAAAACAAACACCCACTCATTGTGTCTACTTGTTTAAATCAAAGCCAAAGCACCACCAAAAAGAACCCGACAGCATTTCCACAGAGTCATTCAATCGGAGTTTGGATTTGGGTTTCAGCTACTGTTTTTAATATTACAGGGAGACACTTGCAAGGCTGGAACAATAAAGACTCTGTTGCTATAACACATGCTCATCTCCTGCAGGGTATCAGCAGCATGTAAAGCCCAAAACTCCTGTGGTCTGGCTCCTTTGGGGGTTCCCTGAGGGCTGGGCAGTGAAACGTTTCCCCACATGCCACTGCAACTGCAAGCCAGCGAGCTGGCTCTCCCTGCCCCAAAGCAAAGTACCCCAGCAGGCAATCACCCAGCTGAAGAAGTAACGCCTGCAGAAAAGAATTTTCCTGGCTTTGGGATGCTTCATCTCCTGGAGGTTCCCAGCCCCTGTGCAGCTGGAGCTCCGCTATGGGATGAGCTCCGCTATGGCTTGGCACCAACAAAAGCCTGGATTTTGCAGCCCGCCTCAGAAACACAAGAAAAAACTCCATCCAGCAGTAGGTGGAAATGAAAACAGTCCCCAGTTTTATTTGGGCTGGCACACACACCACCCTGCCCAGCCTTCCTTGAGATCATTTATGACAGCGATAACATACAGTAAAAGGGGAAAAAAAAAAATCAAAAAAACCTGCGTCTCTGCCCCATAAGCCTTCAGCATCTCCATACATTCCTCTTCCTCCCACCCTGCAGGGAAAATCAGGAGGAGAAACAGATTCCTCAGTACTGTGGAAATGAGAACCCTAAAGGACAGAGGCATAAGCCCCAGTGCAAGGTGAACTATGAAAACCCCTTTCCAGATGGCATCCTGAGAAGAAATGACCTAAATGTTGCACCCCATCCTGGCTCCAAAGCTGCCAGTGGGCTATGGGAAAAGGTATCATGCCAGGTATTTTGTCAGCACACAAAGCCAAACAATTTCCCAGCAGAAAGAGGGCATCAAAAATGTTCACACCTTTAGCACATGGAAAAACATGTATCAATTTGCTACACTAATGAGTGAAGAAATTAATTACTCTCAGAATTTGTAAATCACAGCATCACCTCAAAATGCATGAGAATGCAAATCAAACATCAGGCTCTGTCAGAAAGGTACAGGGGATTTATAGATGTTAAAGACAGCAAGAAGTCCCAACAACAACTCTGAAGAGTGAAAGAACAGCTGTAATGATGCAGAAAAGGGAGAAATGGTCAATACATAGTATTAATGCTGTCCTAAGGAAAAAACAAAACGATACAGGCAACTTTGCTGAGAGTCATCTGGGATGATATTAAACAGCAGGCACTAAATATAGATCTTTCTTAAACAACAGCTCCAGATAATTTACACCTTCAACTTTTATAAGACTGTGCCAAAAAGCCTTCTGAGCCAACACTGCCGCCACTCCCCGAGGACAAGGACAAGCCAGCACGGCCAACGTGACAACCCTGACAAAACGAGCCCTGCAAGGCTCGGGTTTCAGTCCAGGGTTTCAGTCCAAGGACAGAGAGTCAGGAAGCACAACTAACAGCGAGAAGAGAGCTCTCATCTCAGTCAATGTCTTTGTGCCAGTAAAGGGAGCACTGGTCAAACAGACTTCACTAAAGCACACAGAAATGGGTAGTAATTACCTGTATCTGCTTAGGTGAGGCATCCCGAACAGACCTGGGAATAAACAGGCAACATCAGCTTCAACAGAAACCAGGCTTTCACCTTGCACCACATGACATCTCTGGCAATAATTGTGAAGGGAAATCAGTGCAGCATAAGTGACTTGAGCACTAAATATGGAGAAGAACAACTTCATGACAAAGAAGAAGCAATCAATATATATTTTTAACTGAGATGTTGCTACATCTTAAAAAATAAACTGCTTAAAAGATACTTGCCTTGAAGGCAAGAGTTTGTCCCGAAGCTCCTGAACTGCACAGTGGATTACCAGGCACGTGAACTGCATAACGTGGGGTTCTCCAGGAAAAGAGATATTATTGTCTCCGTATCCTGCACTCCATGACCGCTATGGGGATGTGAAGCCTTCTGACACACCTGACACCCCACGAGTAACTGAGGAGCTTGATGACAGAGGTACAGGGCAAGACTTGGGGAACATGAAGTTGCAACTGCTCAGCAGCAACCCAGCTACCTTAGGAGAGCGAAGAAGATGCCCAGCAGGTCCTTCAGAGGGAGCAGAGCAGCAGCCTAACACCACCCAGTACTGAGGGAAGCATAAACTCTCACGGTTCAGAGTAAGGGCAAAGTGCAGTTTTTACCCTGAGCAGCACGGACAATAATCATTATACTAAATTAACAGCACAATAAATGACTGCAGCAGGTTCTCCATCCTCACTGCATTTTTATCTCTCTACTGGATGTCTTTTCTATAAGATATGTTCCAGCAAGATTGGGAAAATTATAGAACTGCTGATGCCCACTGCAGTCTCCAGGAGTGTGGATGGGTCTCCTGTCCCTTACCCTGCACCTCCAGTGAGCTGTGACACCCCCTATGCCCAGCAGCCACAGGTCCCATTGTCATCACCAGGATGGTTTGTGCAACACAAGAAGGGAGGGTTGACCCAGCTCTCACTTCACCTCTAACACTGCTCCTTTTTAACCTGCCACCTCCATGGTGCGTTGTGGGGGTCCACAAGAGACAGGCACAGGGAGGGCATCAGCAGCACAATCCATCACGCTGGGGAGCTGGAATTCTTTTTTTAATTAAATTTAAAATACTTAGCAATTCACATGAAACCTCTGTGAAAAAAAGTAATCTGCTAACAACACAAACGATGCCCAACTGAAAATGTGGGTGATAGTTTCTAAATGAAGCTATCGGTTGCTGTAAATCTTCATTAACCACAACGCTTTCACTCCAAGTGGTATCATCTGTTGCACTGTATTTCAATTATAACACAACTGATAGCCCAATAAAGAGAATCTTTTTTGGAGTTAACAGAGAGGCTACAAAATCAAATGTGGATTTTTTTAATCATACAAGATCTTCGGCTTTTGCATACAATTGTAGCTTTTGGTATCTATTTAATAGTATTAAAACTTGTCCTTTCAAAAATACTACACAATACTCATTTGTAATGGCTGGGACAGAAAAAGCATGTGATAATTAAGTAAATAATAAATATACTTGAAATAATTTTACAGCACCAACAACCCAACACACTAGAAGGCTATTTTCTGTAATATTAAACTATGCACACAAACACTAAATTCAGAGTCACTGCGACTTTCTCATATCACTTGAAATGAGAAATTGCTACCTGGCCTAACTGTGCTGCTACCTGTTCTAACCAGAGACAAGACTAGTTACCTTCATTAATCCGGCCTCCCCTCCCTAGCGTTTCCCAGTGGTGCAGAGGAGCAGCAATGATTCCGACTGCACAATGGGGTGACCGAGGCAGGGCACGACAGCTCCTCTCGGGTCACTACAAGAGTCATCACAGGGATAACCACAAAAAAGAGGATTTCTTAAATGCAAGTAAGTTCTTTAACTTGTCCCTGAGGAGACTATAGATTTAAGAGCTGGATGAGGGATGCATCTGCTTAACTCTCCCAGTCCAGACTGGCTGCTGAGACCAAAACAAATTGCTGATGTACCTCGATGGCAGCATCATTCTTCTCCACTACCCCCAGGTTCCGTTTCCCTTCTGCCATCAAAAGGACTTGTGGTCCTTCCTTTTGTGGGCTGGTTTCGAGCAGAGAGGAGAGCAGTTTTCCAGCTGCCGGTTCAAAGTTTGCCAGATTTGATTTTTTACAAACCCTAGGAGACGTAATGATATATAAGCACAAAACATGCACAAAGTAAGTCTTCTCTCTACTATGGTCCCACACCTACCACACAGCGCAAGCCCTGCACTTTGGCTGCTGAAAGCAAAAGCTACAGCCAGGATCCACAAATACAGGGAATGATACAGCCCAAGGGATGCCTCCAATGAACTACAGTGGAGTGACACCAATCATGTTGCTATAGTTAACCCTCTAAAAGCAGAAGCCATGACCAAGTCTCCCCTGGGCATTTTTTTTAGAGGGAAGGCATAGAAACTCAATGCACCAGAACAGATTTTTTTGCACTCACTCAACCAGTTCTTAGAATATTACTCAATTACAGCAATTATAAAGCCAAACCCACATGGGTAACCCCCATCCACCTATGGAAGGACCCACAGCCTGCAGTGCTGGGAGCAGCCGTACTTTGTGCAAGCTTCAGCGCTCCTCCAGGACAGTCTAACAGTTTCCTCCTTCCACGGGTTTCAACACAAACTTCTAACATATCAGAACCTATAAATCTTTCATAGTATGCGTTAGATGCATGATATGGGATATCTTATATATCTAACATATCAAATGCCACAGTCACAGATCAAGCACCTGAAGCCATGAGAAATTCCATGTGTAAATCAACTGCATGATGACACTTTTTTATTTTCAATCCGCATTTCACCTGTTGATGACTAAAAGCTCACCCATGCACAGCTTGTACTATCAGAGCTCACACCAGCCTGGCACGGCTTCAGGAATAAGCTCTTGCCGGAGAATTTTTGTCTCTCTGGAGGCAGCCAATTTATAGAAGTCTCGAAAAACAAAACAGCCCAAGGATCTGTTCTCCAGCTCACTGTACCAGAGCCATATTCTGCACTACTGCTCTAAGCAAACAGCCAGTCACGGGCAACTGGGCTGCCTTGCAGTGTGACCTTGGAAAAGACATTCTTCGTAATTATACCCCGGCCACTGTTCACACAGATCCTTGAGTGCAGAACCAGAGCTCCAGGGCGCAGGTCTGCCACCATGCCAGCCACTTTCAAGGAATTTATGGAAGGTCTGATTTCCAAAGAGTGCAGTGGCACTTGTGCCATGCCAGGGTCAGTGGGGAGCAGCCCATCAGACCTAATGCCCCAGCAGGCTCACAGGCACAAATGAGTTGCATGGTGGAAAATTCCCTTCTCTTAGTCTGGTTAGTTTATATTTAGCTCTCTGGGGAGCAGACACGCTGGAGGAGCTGTTGTTTTGGTGATATTTTTGCACAGCCCAGCGGGAACCCCTGCAACGTGAACCATGGCGTGCTAGGGATGCTGCAAAGAAATGGCTATCACCACCTTACTCCACGTCCACACTGGACCAGGCACGCAAGACTGCCAGTAGTCACAGCGCTCCGCTAGCCATCAAACCTCTGTTTGGTTTTTTTTGGTTCTGATTCCCTGAGTCAGCAGGCTTGTTTCCTCTTCCCCCCACTTTGGGAGAGAAAGAAGCAAAGAAAACATCAGCCACGAAGAAAGCTTGCTTGAGGAGCTACAGAGGAGCAACCTCCCCAGCTCCTCTGATGGCCTGAGCCCCCACAGCCATGGGAACAAATCGTGGGCTGTTTCAGCTGTAGTTTTGGTGAGGGCAAGACCTGATGCAAAGGCTCTTTGGCCCCCCTCCCTCCTGTGGGATGCAAAGGAGATTCAACCTCTCCCGGCTGAGCTCTCCGAAGAGCTATGCACATCTCTGGCACCTGGCCCTGCCCCAGCCCCACGGTCTAAAGTCTGCTCTGCGACAGATTAACGTTCATTAGGACTATTCCCAGGAAAATCATTCTCGAAGCCACGTGAAGGGAGGGGGAAGGAAATAAAAGCAAAATCGGCCCTTTCGACCTAAGGTACCCTCTTTTCTACTTGAGATTTTACAGGGAAAGCACAAACTACCTCCACTCAGATGAAGATCAAGAAAAGGAAAAAGAAAAAAAAAAGGAAGAAAAGTCTCAAACCATGTCTCTGCCATTGTAGCTGCCATTTAAGAAATCTGAAGTCAACTAGTAATGATAAAATGGACAAATTGGACAAATCTCTTTCCCCTCCACATCCCCCGCTTCACCACCTGCTCCATGCCTGAAATACAGGCAAAAAGTTGTACATCTCGTTCTACCTATAAGTTTGCTGAAAGTGAATGAAGCCCTTGAAGCTAAAATAATTAATTACATGTAATTAACTGAAGCGGTTTTGGGAATTTATATTGCTATCTGCTTGCTTATTTGCATGTGTGCATAATTATGCACATGTATTTACTTATGCAGGTGAAAATAACTGAAAATTATCCAGTGCTAATCAGCACTGCCTCTGTCCCACAGCCTGCTTGATCTCCATATATAAGAACCTGGATCTCATCCAGGTCAATCATCGATTGATCAATTTTCTACTGAACTGATTTGCTCCGATTTTGCATCCAAAGTTTTGGATTTGACAGCCTGAGCTCTTACTGATCTTCCTCCTGAAGGCCACCTGCTTTCTGTAACTATCGCAGTTCTTGGAGAACTTGGCCCCGCGTAGAGCTAGAAGTCATAGAAGTCTCTCTCCGTCCCTCCTGTGGGTCCACTCTGACCGTGAGAACCTGGATGCAGAGATCCACTCACAGAAGCACTAGGCGCCCAGCAGCCTCTGCCTTTGAAGGGGAGTGAAGGGAACAATTCCACAGCAGGTTGTTTTCACAGAATCATAGAATCACCAGGTTGGAAGAGACCCATCGGATCATCGAGTCCAACCATTCCTATCAAACACTAACCCGTGCCCCTCAGCGCCTCGCCCACCCGTGCCTTAAACACCTCCAGGGAAGGTGAATCAACCACCTCCCTGGGCAGCCTCTGCCAGTGCCCAATGACCCTTCCTGCGAAAAATTCCTGTCCAGCCTGAACCTCCCCTGGCAGAGCTTGAGGCCATTCCCTGTTGTCCTGTCCCCTGGAAGAAGAGGCCAGCTCCCTCCTCTCCACAACCTCCTTTCAGGTTCTGGTTGGGTGTTTCTGGCTGCGTCTTCCTCCCTCCCTCGTTTTCCAAGGCAAAGCGACTGTGTCCTTCTCCAAGAGAAGCGTCTCCAACCCAGGGCGAACAGCCCTAACCCCGGCTGCGCCCAGCACCCTGCCAGAGCCGCCTCTAGCGCACACACAGCCCTGCTCAGGCTCCAGAGAACTTCTAAAAAAACCGAAGAAACACATCAGAGGCTCTCGTCAAACCCACAGCGACCCACGACGGGTAAGGACAGAGCAAACCGCGCTGAAACTCAGGTTTTTAACTATCGCTCCAATTAATGCGGTTCGCGACCCATCCCAAACGCTTTCTCTAGAAACGCTACCTACGTCGTTTCGGGGTTTCTTTCTTTTCCCGGCCAGCGCTGCCGCCCGCACCGGGGCGATGCTGAGGATGCTGAGCCCGTTCGCCGCGGGACACGGCTACCCCCGCCCTCCGCTAGCAGCGCCTAAAGCTGCTTTTATTACCGTTTGAGGGTTCAAAAGGAAAACACGCGCATCTGGTTTCAGTCGCAAACCGTGGTCCGGTCTGTCTCACAGCACCCCGCGCTCCCTTCTCCCCCTCCAGGGACCTCCCGGGGGATCGCGGTGCTGCGACCCCGCCGGGCGAACGGAACCTCAGAGCCGCCGAGGATCAAAACCCTCCTTCGCGAAACCCTCCGGCACGGACCGGCCCCCCGAGAGGCGCCCCCCACCAAGCCCCGCCGGCCGCTCACCGTGTGCCCGGGCGCCGCTGCCGCCGCGGGGCGGGCGGAGGAAACGCCGTGTCACTTCCTGAGCGGGGCGGGACCGCGGAAAACACACCCCGGCGCCTCCCCCCGGGCCGCCAGAGCCTCTGTGGGGAGGGGGCTCTTTAGGGAAGAGGAGGGTTCTTTAGGGAAGGGGGGCTCTTTAGGGAAGAGGAGGGTTCTTTAGGGAAGGGGGGCTCTTTAGGCAAGAGGAAGGTTCTTTAGGCAAGGGGGGCTCTTTAGGCAAGAGGAAGGTTCTTTAGGCAAGGGGGGGCTCTTTAGGGAAGAGGAGGGTTCTTTAGGCAAGGGGGGCTCTTTAGGCAAGAGGAAGGTTCTTTAGGCAAGGGGGGCTCTTTAGGGAAGAGGAGGGTTCTTTAGGGAAGGGGGGCTCTTTAGGCAAGAGGAAGGTTCTTTAGGCAAGGGGGGCTCTTTAGGCAAGAGGAAGGTTCTTTAGGCAAGGGGGGCTCTTTAGGGAAGAGGAGGGTTCTTTAGGCAAGGGGGGCTCTTTAGGGAAGAGGAGGGTTCTTTAGGCAAGGGGGGCTCTTTAGGGAAGAGGAGGGTTCTTTAGGCAAGGGGGGCTCTTTAGGGAAGAGGAGGGTTCTTTAGGCAAGGGGGGGCTCTTTAGGGAAGAGGAGGGTTCTTTAGGCAAGGGGGGCTCTTTAGGGAAGAGGAGGGTTCTTTAGGCAAGGGGGGGCTCTTTAGGGAAGAGGAGGGTTCTTTAGGCAAGGGGGGCTTCTTTTGGGAAGAACGGGGGCTCTTTTGGGAACGGGGGCTCTTTCGGGAAAGGGGGGTTTCCTTGGGGAAGAGGGGGGGGTCTTTTGGGAAGGGACGCTTTTTGGGGAAGAACAGGGTTCTTTTGGGAAAAGGGGTTCTTTTGGGAAGAGGGGGGTTCTTTAGGAAAGAGGCACCCCCCTCCCCGCGGAACCGCACGCCCAGACAGCAAGAAAACTTCATGACGGCCAAAAGAAAGACTTAGAACTCATCGTGAAATAAGAGTCCGAGCGTTAATTTTGAGCACACACAAGCAGCTGACGCGGATGTTGTCGGGAACGAAGCTGAGGCTTCGGCACGTCCCTGGTCTCTGGCTGGCTGGAGCAGGGAAGGGCCTGTGTGCGGGGGCTGCTGCGGCCTGACAAACGACAGCGGTGCCCGAGGAAGGCCATCTGCTAGCATTTAATGTAATAAAGAAGAATGGGTGTAAAGTAAGTAGAACTAGCAGGAGAAAATTTAACGAGGGAGCTGCTCCCGCCAACATAGCGAGGGCTGATCTCAAGGAAAGTGGCTCCGTACTCAGCACATACAAAACTAGGCAGGCACAGCTGGTATGAGCGGGCTACAAATGGGAAAAGGGGCTCAATGATGTGAAGGAGCTTTTGCATAAAGCTTCCATCCTGCTCAGTATTTGTTTTTCTTATCATCTATTGACACTGGTAGCAGTAAAACACTTGCAAACTTTCCAGAACTTCGGGAGTCAACTTAGAAAATGTTTTCTTGTGGTTTCCCAGCTGAATATTTCAGTAATAAAGCTTGCAGTGTAATTTCATCCATTCCTGTGACAGCCTTGCACACTGCAGGCTTGGTCTCCAAAAATCAAGGAGAATGTTGCTTTCTGTCTGCTTCTCAGCTTAGTCCAAACCCAGCATTTTTTTACCTCTCATCCTCTGTGCTTTCTGACAGGCTGTCGGAGCATTACCAGTGTGCATCAATGCCTGTTACTAAAGCATAAACCTGTTTTCCACAGGTAGCATTTTCAGTAATGTTTAAATATAAATGTTTGCCATAGGTCCCTGCTCTGGTGACAGCGCAGAGGATCTTTCTCAGAAGGGGAAAAGACACAAATCACTTTCATGCTTTAAAGAACCAGCCATGAGAATTTCATCATTGTGGACAGAAAATTCAGTCAAATGCTAAGCTAATTTGTGTTTCTGTCTGGCACTGGATGTCAGTGCCTTTGCTACCCACTGACTAGAATCCTTTCTTACAGAGATGGAAACTGTGGGTAGGAAAAAAGCTAACGATTCCCATGATCCTTCTGAAATTATACTGGGATCCAAGTCATTATAATATTCAGCCTTAAGAGTGCTAAGCCTTGTGAGCAGACATAGTTTCATTCACTTCCAGCGCACAGGATTTGTTTACTCAACTTCAATCTGCTTTCTGTGTAGCCCTCCTCGTGCTTCACTATCTACTCCAGTTGCTATTCATTTCCTGTGCACCATGGTTGCTAACAATTTCAGAAGCGTCCTTTTCATGATGACCTACAACTCTGTGCTGTTCTGAGCAACTGGGCAATCCAGTTATTCATGGTTTTATCCTTGTTTCTCCTACCAGGCAAGGAGCACCAGTAAGGGTGCTCGCCTCACCCGAGGCCAAGCAGAGACTCTGAGCATCCCAGTCGCAGCTGTGCTGGGTAACATGTACTCACAGGGACATTTTGGCTCCACTGAAGGTCTCCAACAGCACAAAATGGAGAGTGGTTTCAGAAGCCACAGTCCCATTTCAGGGGAATCATGACATTCACAGAATCTAATAACAATCAGAAGTATTTTTAACAAATATTTCATGCCCAGAGAACAACCATGTCACTGTAATATGATCAAGGTGTTCTAGGTCAGAGAGGATCAAGGAGACCAGACACCCTAAACAAGTGAAGTGTTGCTGTGCAGAGAGGATTGTCATGAGGACTGTGTACATTTGGCATACGATAGGATCTGCACCAAATCAAAAAATCCTCCTTCTGTTTCACAGGTAATTTGCTGTGCACATGCAACAGCTTTGTATTTCAGCTCCCTGCTTCACTCGCTGCCTCCCTGCCTGCCTCAGGCTACACACAACTGCTGAGCTACGGGCTGCCCCAGACTAGATACAATGGAAACAGTCAATGGATAAAATAGACTATGAAATACATGTGAGTCCTCCTTCACTGTGTCAGCCACACTTGTGTCTGAATCTGTCTGAAGATAAGCCAGGAGTTACTTGTCCATCATTCACAAAGCCCAAGGCAGCCTTGGACATGCACAGAAGCAGCACACTATGCTGGATAAACAGAAATGCGGTATCCATGGAGTTCACATGCCCGAGGGTTGGGCAGCAGTCAATGAGGCTAATTACTGCTGCAAACTGGGGCAAAAGAGCCTAGATACTTCTGTTTGAAACACCAACTCATTTTTTAGGGAAGATCTACCTGACAAACCTTCAGCCTGCCTTTTCTCGGTCAGTGTTTCAGGCTCGATGCAAGCTTATCACACCACACATGCACGTCTCTGTGCTGCTAATGAGAGGTTTCACAACCCTATCAACATTTCAAATTACCCAATAAATGCACATTGCCTCCACCTCTACTTGACATGTGGCAGTCCATGAATACTTGGCCACTGGAATGACTGTGCTGAGGTTTGCTTCTGTTCCCCTTCTAGTGTTTATTAGCTCTAGCTCTCCAGCACAGGCTTACGCATTTGCAATTATCCAGAATTTACATGTTACCTTGCAGCTACATAATTTGTTTGCCTGACAGCACTCAGTTTAATTTCCACTAACCTAGAAATGGGCTCATTTCAAGCTACACTGTTACCTAACACATTGGCTTTTCCCTTACTTGGGTCAAATAAAACATGCCAGTGTTCCTTCCAATCCTAGGTCTTGAGGCTATAACACCTCATCCCCTTTCACTGGAAGCCTTAGGTATCCCTTAACTGTTCCTCACTTTAGCTGCTACGCACAAGGGTGAGGTCATGCTCAATGTACTTCCAGCCAAGTCATACAACAGCCATCCTCTCCAAAGGCATCCGTACACCCATTCTACCAAGGTGCAGGCAGGGCTGCGCAGCACAGCATTCCTCTTCTCTTACCCCAGGAAAGGCAGTGAGCAACGGGAATGCAGAGGCAGGTCTCCTTATAGCCACACAAAGCCCTGAAACATCTATTTTCTATGTACTCTCTACATATTTTACAGAAGATGCTTTGATATGTTAAAATGCTTAGAGGGCCTATAAAATAACACATTTATTGTTGTAGCAAGTCATGTTCTTTACCTTTCAGCATGCCAAGACTGGGAAAGCACTGAAAATTTTGCTGTGTGTTGCTAAATACCATACTTTAAGATTTTGTCTGGTATGAAATAACAAATTTTGGCAGTTTTTTGCCAGGCACCCTGGAACACAGTAGAATGGACATAGCAGAGTATATATACACAGATTTTCCTTACAATGGTTACAGTGCTGCCAGTGCATTCCTGGAACATGGAAATACATGGAAGCCAGTGTCAGCAATGAAGAAAAGCTCACTGTGCCTAACATACCAGAAAAGCTATTCAAGAACTCATCCTTATGTAAAAATAACTCCAAAGAAGCTGCCAAGATCAGCGTTGGCCCAGCTTTGTAGCTTCACAGGTACCATCTAACTTGCACACGTGGCTTCACTGTGTACACCCATACAAAAAGTCCAGTTGCTCTAAGTGAACAGTTTCAGTTCATCACCTCATTTGCCCACTCAGGCCTTTGGTCCCACAGATGTCACAGCCTGCACCAGAAATCCATGCAGAACTGAAGTAATTTGGATACAAAATACATGAGAAAGCATCTCCATTTCTAGCCACAGGCATGTCCCCTCGGACAGGAATCTTTTATATCACGTAAAGACCAGGATAATGTAAGCCCTCTGAAGGTGTCAGCCCAACCTCTAAAAATACTGTTTCTGGACAGCAATCCTGAGCCACAGGTACAGCTTCCATATTGGTATCCTCTGATCAGTCTTTGAAATACCTTATTATTGCACGGAAGGTGCAGGGCAGACTCCTCCCAGCACTGTTATTACACACTTTATTTGCTCTCCTGAGACTTGCACCAGAGACCTGTGAGGTGGGGGATGCACTTCTTAGTTCAGGTATAACGAGCTGTCCTGTAGATAGCAATGGCAGGATTAAAAACTCAACATCCAAAGCTCTTTTAAAAACTGTTTTGAAAAATAAATAAAAAAGAAAGCAGAGATTCTCCTTTTGCTATAGCCATCAAATACCCCAGATCCTATGATGCAAGCAAAGCAGCCTGCCATTCCTGGTTTTCAGAAATGGTGCTGCAACACCGGTTTTGAAATAGAGAGGGTAGGCCCATAACGCAAACCTGATGCTTTCAATAATGATTTGAAGAAACACTCTCCTGATGGGACAGAAAACTTGTAATTACACATTTCATCATTGCTGGCCCTGTCTAAAAGAGCAGCTGCCATAATTCTGTTAGTGTTTCTGATGTAACCCAACAGCTCTTCAAAATAAACCCTGTAGCTCCCAGAAATTCTTCATTTTAGACCACTGAATTATATAGAATTTCAAGAACAGAATATTAATTCTGTATCTTCTAAGCCTTCCATAAAAACTAACATTTAAAAAAGAGCCTACAGACAGCACTGCAGTGGATTATTTCTCCTCCTTAATGAAAATACTTTCTTATAAATAACAAGCTGGTCACCAAAAGGGAAGCCAAGGAGTAAAGGAACATTGTCCTTCCCTCTGAGTTTTCTCTTTTCAGTCAGTTGCGTCATGATTTTAATGTCTCGCATTTCTCACTTTTTCATTTATATAAACATGATTATAGAATTATTTACTTCAAGAAAGTACTGTGATGCTGAAAGCAGAAAGACCTTTTGTCTTGAGAGCCTATTTACTCTACACTCTAGAAAGTGCAATGTGTAGAAACTCCTCTAGATCTGACATCTCAAAGCTATACTTATTCCACTGATTGCAATTGGTCTCCTCTTTCAGATATTTCATCCTGACAGGTCACTTCCCTCATACAGCCCATAAAAATCCAGGGTAAAATGCTCCAAGCCCTTTCAGTAGTACAAACCCCACAATCAATACAGCGGCCTCTACCAGTAAATACCTCATATAAGAATCTCTAAACGCAGTTTGCTTGGCGATAGCCGGAATCAGGTATCGGATGTCTGAGCTGCACAGAACACAGATGTTGGTGGAGGTGCTGCTTGTTAGGGCTTATGTACTAAAAGCCATCCTCCATGTGCATTCATGTACCTAAGGAAAAAAATAAAGATCCAGCACTTGAATTGCAAAAGCTTGTTCTCAATCGCACTGTACAACTAAGAAATTAAATGTTTGCTCTGTAGAATACCTTTACCTCTCTTGGTCACCGATTACCAATTACAGAAACTACATACCAGGTAATCTTTATGTTCCAAACACAACTATTATGCAGTTATATTAGCCTCCATATTTGGAATGCCTTATTTCTCTCTCCCTTACAAACCTGCAGCTTCTCTAAAACAAGCGAGGTTGTAGCAAGGACAACATTTACAAGCAAGTTATGTAAAGTTGGAAAGTTTCTATCGTGATATTTTATAGTCCCTTAGAGCTCCATATGTAGTATTTCACTGTGTACTCAAAGAGCATTTATTTACACACGTCTGAGGTCTTCTGTCAGGTTTAAAGCTCAGACTTTCTTGAACTAATCTAATTTGGATGGCCTGGCTTTTTTCCTTTGGAAAACCAATGTTGTTACAGTGTTGCCAATTCTTCCTCCAAAGCAAAACTTGGGTGTTGGCAGCTCCTCCAGAATCTCAAATCCTGCCAGACAGAAATTGAAATACTTTTATTAGAAGGAAGTAATTTTATTTTCCTTTTGGATAACCCTTTGCAAACCATTCTTTATTCTTCTGGAAAATTTGCAAGTCAGTTACTCTGTAAGTTTATAGGACTGGATCATTACACCGCGTCGCTGCTTTATACAGCTGAAATTCTTCCACGGACAATAAAAATCTCAGCCGGCTGACTCACACAAATTAACGGCAGAAAAGACGATAACTTGCCAATATTTTTAATTCCCCAGAAGGGAAAATTGGTTTAGGTCCACACCAAGTTTCAAGCCCCAGGCATGAGATTCAAGAGCTAACCAGCACGTAAAAACATTCCGCTGAGTGGATCAGAAATGTCACCAAGGAGGTGACAAGAGGTCACATTCACAGAATTTTCAGTTCCCCTGAATACAGGTAACAATGTTACCCCAGTTTCAAAGCAATCAGATAGCAGAACTGGATCTGATAATAAAGGGCTCAGAGAGGAAAAAGTAACCCACGTATAGAACTTCCTCCTTTCCCAGTGTAACCAGACTGAAATCCTCATTCTCCAAAGTGTAACAAACCTGTTCTCCCCGCCATGCTAGCACTGGCAAATGTAGAAGCTGTAATTCCTGAGGGAAACAGAAGGAAGACAGACTGCAGCATTTACTAGTTGCTTTACCTTGTCTAATCCTGATCTGAGAAAGTCAATACGCTAACATGGACCTTAAAATTTACTCATTGCATCTTTAAACAACTGTAAGTTGGCAGACGGCTCTGTCCAACTGCTTACCTTCTCTGAACTCATCCAACAGCTCCTCCTTGGTCCAGTTGCAAGATGTTATGAGGAAAAACCCCTCTGGTTTCAATACACTCCAGAGGGATTCCACATACTGCTTCCTCTTCCCCACTGCATTATCAGGATTAAGGCTTATGGCATCAAAAGTCCCCTTGTCAATACAGATCTCAAATCCTGACAGCTCAGATGATGGAGCCAGGAAGTCTTCTACCTAAACCAGAAAGCTACAACTGTGAAATCAATCTTCTACTCAGGAACTCCCAAATCTTTAATGCAAACTAATACTTTAAAATAAAAAGCCTGAAACCCAACAACAGGTCTGATCAGAAAGGGTAACTCACAGGCTTTTCACATTTATAAAGCCAAGTCAGCATCTTTCTTCTCTATGCGTTATGTGATGATCTATTTGATGTAAAGCCTGTGTATATACCTATCCATCTAAAGCTCAAGTTAACATACCTTAAGTTCATTCTTTAAATGATTGTCTGTACTTTGGTCCCTGCTTCCCAGCAGCAGTGTGCTAGGCACTGTACAAATACAGCATAGGCAGTGCCTGCCACAAAAAGATGACAACTGACATACAAGAACAGAGACATCATACAGGCACAGGGATAGAAGATAAAACAGCGTGGCAGAGAACGAGCTCAGAACGAAGGGCAGTCACAAAATCACAAGATGGCTGAAGCTGGAAGACCCTCTGGAAGTAATCTGGTCCTAACCCCGCTCCAGCAGGTCCTCTCAAACTTCCTGCTGCACAGCTACTGGTAAGGATTCTATCACTTAAGGATTTCGTCCTCTATCTCAAATGTGAAATTCAAAATGTAGCAGTGAAAATACAGAACCTGTCAAATGGCGAAATGCTATTCTGCTCCCTGCGAGAAGCAGGAAAATCTTTTTAGCCCTAATGACTGTCACAATCAGAAAAAAAATAGACCAAAAATCTTCTTGTAAATACAGATTTATTTGGTTAGAGTTCTCTCACAAATAAATGTCAAAAGACATCATTAATATAGAACACTGAGCACATCTGAATATCTATTAGTTCATTTAATCTTAGGTTAAATTGTAATTGTTCACTATTCCCTCAGTAAACTTTCTCTCAAAACTTACCTTCAATTTAATGTTAGGCATGCCTTCTTTCTCTCTTACTTTTTCTGAAAGTTGTATTGCAGAAGGAGAGTAATCAATCCCTGTGAGATCAGTGTAACCAGACTTTGCCTAGACAGAAGCAGAGAATCTTAAATCAGTGCACCAGCAACGTTTTAGTCCAAGAAACATATTCTGCATGTTTAAGTCATCTCATCTCTCTTCCTATTGATGACAGAAAAAAACCCAACCCTTTTACTCATTTTTTATTCCCGTTAGCATTACAAGAGCTAAATAGCTGGGGGAATTAGCTAAAATAATTCCATTCTACCCAATATTTCATCAAAAGAACTGTTGACTGAAAGCTGGTTTATGTCAACAAGTGGAAAACGGAGCAGAACTGGGAAAAGCAATACCCTGGAGGGGAACAGTCTCTCTTATCTGCACCAGAAGTAACCTAGAAACCAGGAATTTTCAGGGATGAGAACACACGCTAATGCCAGATGCTTCACAGTAAGAAAAACTCTCTGACATAGAAGATTGAGCAATTATTTGGTTTATAACCCAAACTGTAAGAGCCAAAATACGTAATGCATTTTATTAGTACAGAAATCCACTGCAAAAACTTACATTTTTCTAATTATTCATGCTAATGCCTATTTGAATGCAACTATTTGCATGCTGCGAGGTCTTTGTATCAGCAATTTTCGGTCAGGTTATGCATCACATAAGAACACACAGAGACTTTCTGTTGATCTAAGTTTCAAGTAGATAACAATAACCCAGTTTAGCTAACTCAGGCAGTGAGATCCTAGCAACCATTCTGCAAAGCAGGTGGGCACCTTGCATCGGCTGGAGCTGAGCACATGTGCAGCGGGGCACTGACACATTTTCACTCTAAGACAGAAGCTGAAGCAACCACACCTGGGTACCATAGGTGTCAGTTGGTCTGGCTAAATCCAAACCTAACAGAAAGAGCTATGATTTTATGGCCAGCTGCAGGTAACACCAGCAGAGAGAGGGAGGAGGCTTGGGTTTGTTTTGTTCTTGAACAATACATGGACTTGCTGTAGGCACAGTGATGTTGGGCTAATGGTTGGACCTGATGATCTTAGAGGTCTTTTCCAACCTTGATGATTCTGTGACTTTAACTAGCAGGCAATCAGTTCTGTATCTGCTTGTTCCAAAGGCTGATATCATGACATGGAGAAATGACAATTTTTTAAAATGGCCTCTCCTCTTTCCAGCAGCCCTTCAGCCCATGTGAGCTCAGGGCTAGCCAGCTGTTCTTAATTGAGGACTAATTTCAGCTAAACACAAAGACTGTGTTGTTTTCATTTTATGAAGAACAGCATATTGCTCATGCTTCTGCCCACATCCCTCCCCAGAGCAACCCGAGCTTCCCAACATGCCTGTGCTGAAGACTTGGGGGTGGAAGAGTAGTTCCCACAACAACTCCTCTGTTTGAAAAGAAAGAGCTTGAGTCACTTCGAGGAGTTCCCATTCACTCCTATAGTCTCTGGGGCAGAGACGGAAAGTTTAAAGATAAACAACGTTAAATGCTCCTAAACCTGTACAGCCTGACTGCACTGGGACAGGAAGGGATCATTCGCTCAAGTGCCAAACATCACCAAGCCGCATCCTACAACTGGACTCCAGTTCTGGACATGGTATTTATATGCACTCTCCAGCAGCTTCTTGAAAAAACAAATTAAAGAGCAGAAGGCAGCTGGCAATGCTATCCATACTGTCCTATGTGTGGGCCTCTGGTGCTGTCAGGCAGACACCCTCATCAGGCTGGTGAAGACCCTTCACTTCAGAGACAGTTTTCAATATTGTTGGCTCTCACAATACTTGTGGGGCAGGGGGTGGGTGGGAGGAAAGAGAAAGTCAGAGCTCTATGTGGCAGCAACATTTCCATAGAAGAGCTGGAAGTTTTGGAAGGCAAAAGAATTCAGTCACCAATGCCACCTACCAGATAAGGGTCTCACTTATGTATCCAAGACCCTCAAAACAAGAAGAAAGAGAGGAGGCTCCAGACACATTTCTCTTGGAGCTTACAGATGGGCAGATCCCTGCAGTGTGTGTCTAGCTTACATTTCGCAGCACGCTGAATGTTTTGCCATCCATCTGTGTAGTTGGGCCAGTTTACACAGGATACAGTAGTCTTCCTTGGTTTCACTTTAATTCCCTGCTTCTCAGGTGGCTATTCCACCTCCTTTTCATGCGCTATTCCCTGCTGGAACTAATAATGTCTCACTTAGACCTAGCTGCATTTAAGAGCAATTTTCTCACTGCACTTCCATTTTCTATTCTTGATTGCTAATAGCATGGCCAGGGCCCAGTATTCCCCAAGGAACTGTGCTCTGTGGCACCTCTTCCTGTTTTGACAGCGGTACAACATGTACCCTCAGCCTTTCACAGAGGTGCCATTAATGTCCCAGATGATGGAAGTCTGACTACCTTTTCCAATAGCGCCATTTCCGTCACATAATCAAGTTCAGCTCCAACAGCAGAACTGTTCCGCAGTAGCTGACGTGCTTGTTAAAAGAATCCTAACTTGGTTTTCAAAGCCTGGCAGCTAACACATACAAAAAATCCTTTTGCATTGACTAAGAAAGCGAGATCCTGAATCATTTAGAAACAATAAACAATGTCATTTTTGAAGTCACTTTTTAAATGGAAAACAGACTGAAAATTTCCTATTAAAGAAATCACAGTACTTTGAGGTGTTTGATGTAAGGGGAGGGTGCTCTTATTGCAATTTAATAGTTTTTAAAAGCTAACAGGCTGTCATTTGCCCATCAGAGAATGAAAATCGGTTTCAGATTTATAAGTGGTGCCAGTATAAAACTGAAGTCTTACAAATAAGGTTTTTCTGCTGAGTGTTTCAGCAGCAATGGAGCTAGGTAACAGTATATTTCACAATTGCTATCAGGCTTCAAAATTAACTTATTTTAATGAGATAAGCAATCTCTACCATTCACCATAAGACTTCTCCCGCACTGAGGCATGGTGGCCAGTCCCCATAAAGACTTTCAACTCCTCTAAAAATCAAAGCCCACATTAAAAAAGTCGCATTATAAAATGGGCTTTGACTTCCATTCCTTTCAATTTCTACAGTGACTAATGGTGCCAACTGAGTATGTGAAGCAACACAAACTGTGATAGCATGACAGGTCCTTTCTTTACCAATTCTCCTGTATTCAATCAAAACCAGGAAAAAATACCACAGCTCCTGAACACCTTCTATCCCTGTGTAGTAACAACACTGTAATACTCAGGACAGATCTGGTAAGGGTTTTCCACCCTAGTGGAAATGGACATTTCTTGGAAAGAAGCCTTAACAACTTTTTAAGATCTTTACATCAACAAATCAGGTTTAATCAAAATTTTACATCAACAATGAGTATTATTATCAGAACTGAGCATAGAGAAAGGGCCTGGTTTTGACATGCAAGTACTTTGTGTATTACTCAATTTCCTTACCTGTGGGTGTTTTACACAACAATGGGAAGAAAAGCGTTTTTAAGTACAGCAAAACAGAAAGGCAAAGTCAAAACAAGGGACATTCAGGCTGACTGATTTAAAGAAATACTGGGAAATTCAAAAGCTGAAGCACTGACAATGTGGGCAGCACCAAGAAACCAGAAGTTTCAGCATGTCTAGCAAAGCAATAGATGTTTCCGTTTGGCAGAACAACAGTTCTATGCTGTTGGTAGACCTGAGCTTTCAAAACCTGCTGACACCATTACTGGATCAAGGAGTTAGGCTGCCATGGGCTGCTTGGCAGTCCATGCAATTACATCTTGTCTTTCTGACAGCATGGTCTTTAAGGCATATCAACAGCACTGAGCTAACTTCACTTATATTTTTAAACCAAATGAAAAAAAACCTGTTGCACAGCAACCAGCATGCTGTTGACAGGAAAAAATCCACAATGTAGGTTGCTTGATTTGTCTTTCACTTAAGTTACAGCTTTGCATGGCTATGACTGTCACCTCTGAGAACCATATTTAAATTACTGCACTCGAAACATTGGTTCTGCACCAAAAGCACAAACTTCACAATATACCAACCAATTCGATCAGTAAAACACCATTTCCAGTCCCAATGTCAAGCACAGAGCTGTCAAGGGGAACCTTTTGTTTTTCCAACCATCTGATTATGCGAACCATGCTTTCTTCTCCAAACCTGTGAAAAACAAGGGCTCAGGTAACAAAGACAGTGAAAAAGTACAAAAGGCACAGTAAATTTATTTCATCATTCCCTCCAGCTTTTGCAAAATACTTCTTAGTGAAACACACGGGTAACAACTGACATAGTTCATATTCCATGTTTGTTTTGTTTAAACTGAAATGAATCAAATGGCCTTAAAATTCACTAGAACAGCAGCTTTGGGAGATGAAGCCCTTCATGTATTAAAAAAGATGTCAGCTATAGCAACTTGTGTAGTTAAACCTGAGCTCAGGGAGGATAAAATGGCCATTAGTAATATGCCTTACAACTACCAGCTCACTTTCTGTGTAATGACAGTTGCCCTTAGCACAACTTAGAAATCCGCATTGCAATACTGGGCAAGAGAGGAAATGGTGACTTCAGGATTAAAATTTCCCATCATTTTGCCAACATCCAGAACCATGCAGTAACCTGCAAAGCGGCTGGCTGAACTCTTGCAATGCTCACTTTAAAAACAAAATAACAGAAGCACTCCAGTGGAGAGATTTTATTTACCAAATTTCTCCAGCATCTCCAATGTCTTGAAAAGTTTGCAGTTCTCTCTCATACGTAGAGTCCCAGCTAAAGGAAAGGAGAGGACATTGCAATTAACACTGGAAAAGACTTAGAGTAAAGAGTGAGGGGAAGAAAGGGTGGAGAGGCTGTTTCTGTTGGGTTGGTGCAAAAACAATTGTTGTTGTCATTGTAAACCATGATGCTTATTTTAGATTAACTGTGCTCATGCAGTATAACATCACAAAACATTTAATTCACTGTACTTATTTATGCTAATGGCTTTGGTTTTGCTGTTTATTCTTTTTTATTTTATGCTGTAAAATCAAAGGTGGTCAAAAAAGCAAATTCAAGCAGCAGAAACTGCCAAGAATATCAGCTAAGCATTTTGACGGGGGACTGGTAATGAACATCCAGCTCGACATTGGTTCCAAAAATTTTATAATGGAATTGTGAGCCTTGAAGACAAGGTCGTGGGTGTCTGTCTGTGAGATGACAACCATCTGAGGTCCAGTATTAAAGCAAGCCCACACAAAACGATGTAAGGGACTGCAAAAGGACTAAACACTGGCCATGCAACAAAGCTGTTTGCCACTTATGCCAAACTGGAAAATCAAAAAAGCTTACCAAATGGGTGAGCTGAACAAAAATCAAAAGTCTGCACCTCTTTCACGCCACAAAAATGATCTGTTGCATTGTGACATGTGACAGAATCCCATAAGACAACCCAATGGCATTCCACACATTGCCTTGGTCCCAGTGATGCACCAAACCACTTCACCAAACCAAAACTACATCAAAGGAAGGTCATGGTCACTGTTGGGAGGTCAGCCGCCAAGTAAAATCATCTACTATTTCTTGAATCCTGGTGAAACTTTCCCATCAGAGAGGGATTGCCAGGAAACCAACAAAACACACCAAGAGCTGCAGCATGGTTTAGTGTTTGATAGGAATGGTTGGACTCGATGATTTAGTGGGTCTTTTCCAACCTGGTGATTCTATGAGTCTATGATTTACATCTAACACTAGTCAACCCAAAAGGGCTAGTTCTCCATAGTAATGCCACACCTCATGTCTTGCAAATGTCTCTGCAGGAGTTGCATGAACCAGCCTACAGAACTCTCCTTCTCCCCACTCCCTCTTAGCCCTCTCTACCACCCATTTCCACATTTTCAAGCAACTGGAACACTTTCTGCAACCAAGCAGCAGCTCAAAACACAATCAGAACTCTATGGTAAGAGAATAAACTGACTTGTGTCTTGTTGCAAACAAACGTGTAGATTCTAACTGTTCTCATTTCGATTAATAAGCTTTATTCTAAGCTGAAACAGACCCCTCTACAGTTGATGGGGAAACGGCAACGGTGCTAGCACCGACCTAACGAGCGGCAGCGCCACTGCATGCCTTGCGCTGCCTTGGCTGATTGGCTGCAGGCAGCATCCTGCCCGCCAGGCACCGACTGCTGAGGCTCAGGGAGGCAGCAGAGGGGGGCACCGAGGCCCTGCACGGGCCGGCCGCCCCGGGCCCCCCCACCCGCCCCCGCCACACTCACTGCGCCCGGGTGCCCAGGGCCGAGGGGCCGAATCCCTGCTCTGCCGCCGCCATGCCCGGCCGGAAGTGCCCGGCACCATCGAGCGTGGCGGCCAGAGCGTCCGCGACGGCGGCGCCGCTCTGGTGCTCGGAGGACTCGCGCTCGCTGCCCAGACTCAAACACGCGGCCTGTGCCGGGTGCCTAGCGGGACGGAACTACAGCTCCCAGCGGCCCCCGCGCGGCCCCGGAAGCGGGGCCGATCGGGCGCGGTGCATTGTGGGCGCGGCGGCGGCGGCGGTGTCCGTCATGGCGGCGTCCATCTCGGGGTACACGTTCAGTTCCGTCTGCTACTACAGCGCCAACAGCAGCACCGACCACGTAGGTGCCCGGAGGGGCGCGGCGCGGCGTCTCCCGAGCCGCGGGACTCGCATCGCTCCCCGAGCGGTGCCGCTGTTGGGCCGGCGGGGGCGGTGCCGCTCGGTGGCTGCCGGTGATGCGGCCCCTCCCACCGCTGAGGGGGCGCGGGACAGGCCTCCGCCGAGGGGAATTGCTCGTGATACCGGCCCCGTGGCCTGGGGGGGCTCTGGCTGCGGCAGCGACCGCCTCTGCCCGCTCGCGGCGGGACCATCGCCTCCCGCCGTCGGCGGACCCTGGTGACGGTGCGGAGCGCGGCTGCTCCTGCTCCCTCTGCTCCGTCGGTGGTCTCTGGCTCTGAGCCTGTGCCCTTATTACTGTACCTGCCGCTTCAGTGCTCATGCCCAAACCACCCGCTTCCTGCATATTCTTCTTTCTCGTTTTCATAGAATCCTAGAAAGATTTGAGTTGGAAGGGGCCTCAAAGCCCATCCCGTACCACCCCTCTGCCGTGGGCAGGGAGACCTCCCACTGGATCAGGCTGCTCAAAACCCCATCCAGCCTGGCCTTGAACACCTCCAGGGAGTGGGCACTGGCAACTTCCCTGGGCAACTTGGGCCAGGGCCTCCCCACCCTCATCGTGAAGAATTTCCTCCTTATGTGTAATGTAAACCTCCACCTTCCAATGTAGTGCTATTCCCCGCTGTCCTCTTACTACATGCTCTTGTAAAAAGCCGCTCCTCAGCCTTCTTGTAAGCCCCCTTCTGGTACTGGAAGGTTGCTGTAAGGTCTTCCCAGACCCTTCTCCAGGCTGAACAACTCCAACTCTCTCAGCCTGTCGTTATAGCGGAGGTGCTCCAACCCTCTGAAAGTCAAAGACTTTGAATTACCTTCTGAGTTCAGAGTCCCACCCAGTCCCCACATGTCAGTTTGAGTGTGCCTCTGCAGGTGTAAACTCCACTTTCCATTGTCTTTGAAGTACTCTAATGGTGCCTCCTCCTCATCCACCTGCTCCCTGTGTAGCTGGGACTGGAGGCACTCCTTTAACCTGATCTCTGTTTGCCTCATGTGTGTTGTGTAGTACTGAGGGAAGCTTTCAATAGGACGTTATTTTTGGACAGGCCGTTCCTATGGTGGTGTGAAATGATGCTGGCAAATCAGAAAATCAATCTCAGTAAACCTAAGGATGCATTATACCCTACTGCAGCTCAGATATGTATTTAAAACTAAATCTTTGTTTTAATTCTTCTGTCTAATGCTAAGAAAGTTACAGTAAATGACTATGTAGTGGTTTTTTTTCTATTTTTAGTCATTTTTTTGCCTTTGAAATTTTAGGAAGGCTTTCTGCTGGGAGAGGTGAGACAAGAAGAGACCTTCAGCATTAGCGATTCACAGATCAGCAACACTGAATTTCTACAAGTGATTGGTGAGTAATAGAACTTTGAGTCTTTCTGACTGAAGCACTGCTGTGTTTTTCAATTTTCAGTACAGCAATTCTGTAATAATTACTTCACTTGTGAGACTAGCAGACAGTGTTACAGTGTTTCAGAATCACATTTGTTACTGTATTTGTGTGTTCATGGTTGAAATGTGAGGAAAAGAAACAGACCTTTGCTAGATATGGGGAGTTTATGCATCTCCTTTTATGGAGAAAAAATCACTCATTGAAGACATCTATCCGCATTTCACGATGGAGAAATTTTGTATGTGGCATTTCGTCCTGTAAGGAGTTTCCCACTTCGCATGGTTGCCTAAATACAAGCACGTGCTCAAAATAAAATAAATAAATTGCTTGATTTACTAATGTTAAAAGTGGGGGAATTTCCAGCAGAGGATTTGGGTAGTTGACATTATAGGCTGTCACAGCAAGCTTTGCCAAGGAATATTTGTCAGACAACTTGCTTTATTGATAAGTGCAAAGATGGTACAGCTGACTTTGGTATAAAGTGAAAGAAGACCCAATGTCTTGTTGTTAAGCGTTGTTGGTTGATGCAGATATTTTTATACGTGAGTGGGAAGGTTTTACATGTTTTTAGCTCTATGGTTTATAGAAAATAGGAATCCCCTGAAAAAAAATGCCTCTTGTGTTTACATGTGTGTAATGTGATGTTAAAATACACCTAAACCTTCTTCAAAAACCTGGATATGTACATACCTGGTTTTGTGAATCTGATTCCAGATAACATAGTGGGATCTGCTTAAAGCCTTGCTAATACACAAACATCTGTAATTGCCTTTCCAGCATGTTTCTGACACAGAACTAAAAATCTGGGAAAGTGTGTACTATGTCATGTTATATCTCACAAAACCTGCCGCCTTGTTGGCATATACAACAATCCAGAAAGTTAAGTAGTTTCTTCTTCCAGTTATTCTGAAGGCCATGTAGGTGATAAATGGACTGTGTGAAAGGTCACTTAATTACAATAAATTAATTGAGTTAAATAAGAAAAATAAAGGTGTAGGATTTTTTGTTTGTGTCTATGATTGCTGTCAAAGTGTTGCGGAAAGGCAGCAGCTGTTAGCTGTGTCTGCTCAGGCAAAACTATTTGAGGTAACTGATCTTAGGCTCTCAGTGTAACACAGCCGTGTCAACAAGGGCAGCCTCAGCCTGGTTCCATAAACCAAGTGCTTGTGGTATTACAAGTTATTCCCCTTTTAGACATTGTTTTGTAACATTCCTGGTTACAGTTACGTTTTGAAAAGGGAAGTTAGGCACAATCATAGGACTCCAAATACACATACACACACTCCCACCTGGGTATTTTTTGTTTATCAGATTTTGACTTCAGTATTTATTCATCAATATTAACTCCTGAATTCCCAGTTCACACCATGCACTGAGAGTGATGGTTTTGTGGCACTGTCGTTACAGATGAGCTTTAGCATTCTTAGGTGTCTGCTGTCCCAAAGTTTAAGTGGTGTTTTCTGAGTATATATATATATATATGTTTGTGTATATATATTATGTGTGCTCTCTATATGTAAAAAGTCAATGTGTAAAACATATTCAGAATGATGGCTGCTTTCTGCGTTCTGATCTGTAGGCTTGTTGCTTCCTGGTTTTCAGAAGATGAGGCCTGTGTAGCAGCATATTCAGCAGAGAATCAAGTGTGTATTCTCAGTTTTTGTAATCAGGATATCTGCTGGAAGAAATTGGTCCAATGTGGAATAATTAAACTTACAAAATTGCTTCCACAGATTCCTGTATGCCAGTGTGAGAATACAAGGATTTTATACTTTTAAGCATACCAAATAAAGAAAGTCAGTAACTGTCAGAGCACTACGAGGGGCTCTTGCCAGTGACAAGGCACAGTTTTTTGGGCAGTATGCCCGCTGTGGGCATCCAGGTGGCTGAACATGCTGAGATGCCAATATGTGTAGCCTGTTGTTCTTGGGAATTGTGATCCAATTCTGAACTGATCGCAGCCTATGGCTGTCAGAATGGCAGGTGGTGACTCACTCCCCAAGAAGGAAGATGCCAAAGCTGTTGCTAAACACTCCAGCAGGGTTCTAATACAGAAGCTGGAAGTACTATTGCAACACAAGTTCTTTTCAGTCTGTGCAAGTAGTTTCAGAAAAAAGCTGTGGATCAAATAATATGAATAAATGTTAACCTCTATTTGGTAAAAGGTCAGAGTAGATGAGAACTTTAAAAAAGTACTAAATGCCACAAAAAAACCAACTTGTGCTTGGTGTTAGATAATGTAACGTGTTACAACTTTGCTGCTTAAATAGTATTTAGTATTTGTTGCAACTCTTTAGTGGAATAAAAATACTGCTGCGACTTCTTAATACTTCATGTAACAGAATTATAAATTGCAGCTAACCGTTTTGATGTGGTGTTTAACCCCTTTTCTTGTCATAAATTGTTTGCCTTGCCTGGTTAAATACTCCAATGTGTAACATTTCAGTGATTCCCTTCACCACCTCCTTTTATACTTATTGCTGCCGTAATAAACGGTGTATGTGGATTCCAGTAAACTGTTGTGCCAAGGTGTATCAAAAATTTTAAAAATCATAAATGCCTTTGTGAGGAGGATGCAACCATAAAATAGTATGAGAAGTCATCTGAGGCTCAGAGATATGTGTGTATCCAAGCAAGTGTATGTCTTACTTATTGGTAAAATAATTTCCTTTGTGAAATGGCAGATGAGAAAGAGAAGCTGGTTTCCTGGGTGTGGTGCTGTGTCATCAATTGTTGTTGAAACATTAAGGGCACTGTGCGGTCTGACACAAATGTTTATTTGCTCAGTAGCTGAGATGTGGAAAGTTCATGCTTCTGTAATTTCTCTTTGCCTTGAGGAGTTGGACATATGTCTCTTTTTTTTGTTTGTTGTTGCAGAAATCCATAACCATGAGCCTTGTTCAAAACTTTTTAGGTAAGCGTTTTATGTTGTCTTCCTGTGTTGGCTGCAGAATGTAAAAATAGGAAGCTCACTGAAATATATTAGCATTTCAGACATATCTACCATGTCTGCATTGCTCACTCATCTGATGGTTTTAAGGGAACGTGTGTAAATGGCACCAGCCCTGACAACACAAGTATGAGTGTACAGTTTTAGTAGCCTTACTGTAAAATGTTAGGTTAGAAAGTGTGCTGAGGGAGCTGGTACAGGCTTAATTTTCTGTCCCTCTGAATTTCCACCTCATGTAGTTAGTGGAGGTAGGAGACCAGTCAGATCAAGTCATATCACCGATAACTGGAATGTTGTCAAAAGCAATGTAAATATTTATAATCTTAGGTCAGCTCTGCTTGGGCCTGGTTGGCTCACAGGACACCTTGTGTGCCCGAACCTTGGGAACTTGCTGGGTTAACAAGCTGTTTTGTAGTTAGTTGTACTGACTTGCACAGACTAATTATTCCGAAACTTTCAGCTTACTGGGCTTTTTTGCCTTCTGGTCTCCTGTACTTCAGAATTTAAATTAAATAAAAGTCTAATATATTCTGTTTAGCAGCTTCCATCTCTTTATATTTAGCTTTTCTCTATAGTCTTCACTTGTTATGCAGTGGTGGCATCTGAATTACTGTCTACAAATTCTTCTTGGAAGGAATTCCCAATTGATCTCCTCTTGTCTTTATTTAGAGATTTCCAGCCCATTAAGAACACACAGTGTTAGGTGTTATGATTGACATTAGTTACATTAAAGAGAAAAGCTGCAGTCTATCGTTTGCTGTCTGGTAATTACAGAGCGGGTACTCAGCCCAGGGATTTAAATGCTAGTGACTCCACACATCAAGATAATATCCCAGTGTCTAGTAGGTTCTTCCTGATTCCTGGTGGTGCGTTGTGCAGCATATATCAAAACCAATCACATTTACTGCTTCTCCCCAGTGAAAAAATGAGTTGTTAGTAACTGAGCTGATGGAGGGAGGGGAAGAAGGCTATATTTCACTACATGCTTTCTGTGCAAGCAAACAGCTGCATTTATTTACATCAGAGCACCAGGTAAACTCTCACAGCTGGTGTAGCCTTTATCGGTACTGGAGCAGGCTGTTGCAGACACTGATTTTGGGGCATTCTCCCTTATATTTTGACTGAAGTGCAGCCTGTCTGAGGAGGCCTAACCCTCATCCTCTGTTCTTGTCAGCTGGCACTGCTGGTGTTGAGTGTAACAGGCTTGGTCCCAGGGCTTTTACCAACATGGAGGAAGTGAACAAGAAGCAAAGATTTTAAAAGGACTAATTTCTCTGTGCAGTTTTCGAATGAAGGTGTTTCACTACATACTAGTTGCTCATCTCGTAAGCAAATTATTCTTACAAGGTGTAGAAAGATAAATAATTGGATATCCATTATTTACAAGAATATATAAATACTGTGAACGTGAATTGAATGAATTATGCAAATATTATGTATATATATATCAAATTAGTAGTTAGTTGTGGTCTTAATATTCAAAATAACTTAAATCTGAAAACAAATTTTACTCCCACCCTTATTTACCAGTCAAGTACTGAGCTCAGGACTGTCTGGGTTTTTTTACCCCACACGTAAGAGCTGAGATCATAGACCTCTAAACAGAGTGTTTCCCTGCACTGCTTTAGGTGTCAGTGATATCAGGTCTTGAAAGAGACTAAGGATTTGGCAGGTAGGTCAAGGAGGAATATATTTTCAACTGTTTTTTTCTTATGACACATGACCTACTTGAATTTATAAACCTGTGTAGACAGATTCATAAATTCTTAAATCTGTCGTGTCCTCATGGTAACAACTTGTCAGGGCTTGGGCCTCAGTTCTGTAAGCAGAGCCATATGAAGAGATATAGTAATTCAGATTGTTACTGACCTCAATAAAACTGTTCTGGCTTCAAGTGTCCAATCATGCGAGTCTAGTTCTGGGACTGGGGCTCAAGGAACTAATTTGTAGTTGCACGTCCTGCTTTCCTTTCCTATTTGGCAGGTAGGGCTCTTCTAATCAATGCAGGGCTTCAGAGCATGCTGGTCAAAATGACATTACATAGTCCCTTTATGTACAGACTCCTTGTTGTAGGGGCTGGCAGTGCCATACTGGGTACCAGACTAATGTGTGCAATGAAAGCATTTTACAGCTTATCATTACAGGCATCTTGTATTTCATTACTAGTGGCTTAAAGGGGGATAGGGTTTTCGTGCCAGCTACTCTTATGCACTCTGCCTCTTCCTCTGTGAGCAGCTGCCCCTCTCTGTCAGCTATGCAGGCTGCTGAGGCTTCTGACTCTGCTCCTGAGTCAGTTATCTTTTCTATGTGCTATCCATTATGTCAGTTATCTTAAATAGGTGGTGCAAATACTGACCTATTGATTAAGGAGAAACTGTAGAAGTTGCTTTGTAATGTGCTGAATACCATCTATTTGAAGAATACTAAATGTATAAATTATTTACTTTGTGTATAGTGCATGTGTGTACACTGTGTACCTACTTTTCTCTCTTCTTTTTTTGGTTCCAGCTTTTATGACTATGCAGGCAAGGTTAATGAGGAGAGTTTGGACAGGATTCTTAAAGACCGAAGAAAAGTAAGTTTTCTATCTTTTCTTTCTCTCTCATTAGATCCTATAGTTAGAAAGAGCAATTTTTGAAAACAAATGAATAAAGTAGTTAACCAAAATAAAATATTTCTTCTACAGATCTGATGGTTTGTTTTGACCCAAGGCTTATTCTGTACAGAAAATTTGTGATACTTAGGTTAAACTGGGAACAGTGTCTAAATTAAGGATTTAACTTCAGGCCTCCAGGAGGGAAGGGCCAGTATTAACCCACTCAAATTTCTGAGCTAAAGATGCAGCGTAACAATTGTGATGCTGAAACCAAGAAAAATGTAGCTGATATGAAAATCTACTCTGAAGAGCTCATTTAGAAGAGTTGTCAAGATATAGCATCATCATTGCAATTTTTGCATGGTCAGTTTTAAACTGGAAAAGCTGTTCTATCAGTTATGTCAGATGTTGTCATCGCTTTGTCACACATTGTTAGCAGTGCAACTGGTATTAAGCAGCTTAAATTTCGGCAGTTACTTGGAGACAAGCCAAACCTTTTTTCAGTGTTTCGTCTCATTCCATACTTGCAGTGCACTGTCTTTCTAAGTGCACTGCAGAGCTGAAGGTGTGGTCCCTGCCTGTAGAGTTGCCAGAGCATTTCACCAGTAGCAGAGCTAACAGTCGAGGCATGAGCTCTTGGGCTTTTGGGATTTCTGTCCTCTGCAGGGGTCTGGGGTGTAACTTCCTACTCTGGTCTGAGTCAGAATGCCTGCTGTGTGAACTGATCATCACTGTGCAAAGTGTGATGACAGTTGCCTAGTTGCTAATTGAATTTGCAGTCTTGACTTTCTGTTCAGCTTACCCATCTGAACTGTAGACTTCTGCTTATAGGCAAAGCTTAAGTTGGGGAGGGATCTTTAGGGAAGCAAATCCTAAATCTGTGCAATTTCTGCAACAGTCATCATTGTAATGTTTTTTTATTGTCTGTTTTTTTTCCAGCAAATGCTCTCAGAATAAACTCCTCTGTGTATGCTAATGTATTTATGCCTAGTGTATAGGTGCTTTATGTGCATATTTATATATACAGACATGCACATCTTTATGCTGATGATGGAGTGACGATGTGATGATGCAGATCCTGAAATCTGTAACCCCGTACCTCTATTCTTGACCACTACAATGTGTGTGATGTTCCCCTTCAGGAGACAAAGTTAAAAATGTGATTTAGATATGCTTCTCTCGTGATAGTTTTCAGTTGGATTTTATTTTGTTAGGGCCTGTCTTGCAGGGGAGCTCTGGCAAGATGCATTATCTGTGCTAGGAAAGCAGGCAGAACTGGAGAAATTAAAGCTTACAAGTGTCATATGATTAAATCACTACTTATTTAATGATGTTAATTGTCATAATGACAAAAAAGAAATAAATACTGCTGTCTGGGAAGCAAGACAGTCTTGTATTCTCTTTTGTTACCAAATAAGCACATTTTATTACATTCAGCCTAAGTAATTGGGGAAATTTACTATAAAAAGTTAACAACAATGCTTCCAATTTTTTATATTTAGCACAGGAGTCTTGTTTAGTATGTAGAATCTGCTCTATTCCGCTAAATATATACATGCATTGCTACATAATAGTGCCTGTTCCTGGGACTCTTCCTACACCAAATCATTAGTGATACGGCCTTTTACATTAACTTCTTCAATTAAACGTCAGTTTACATGAAGTAAAGCTGTTTAATGCATGCTGTATTCAAAATCATTCTTGAGCTGGAATGGGTCTTACCTGATGCGCATGCACGTCTTTCACAGTTAAATACACACCAAGATGATTTTATTGCTATACACAGCATGTTGGTCCCATGTGTCTTGTAAACAGATGTGAATTTGCAAAATGTTTGTGAAGCACTGGAAATCTCTTACAAATCAGTGCAGGTAAATAGGCACTTAAAGTATTTACGCTAAAGAAATGCCACATCTGCTGTGTTTGAAAACAGCTCAAGTTTTGTCATTGGAAGATCCTCCAACATTTGTTGTGGAGATTAAACGGTGGAAGTATATTAGAAGTGGGATCCTGCATGCCTCTTAAGGACACACAAGTATTTGTAACACGATAAGGCTGAATAATCAGTAGTCATGTTGTACGAGGATGTCCTTGTTTCAGGTTATTTGACAGATGAGAGCCTCTAGTAATTCAGTCCGGTTTTGTTGTAATAAAGCTATTGAATAATCCGCATGATACCACAGTGTTAGCAACTTTATTGTCAGTAGGAAAATCAGTATCTCAGTTTATACCTTTTTTTTTTGATGTGCTTTGATTACAGAATGTTATTGGATGGTACAGATTTAGGAGAAACACGCAGCAGCAAATGTCATATAGAGAGCACATCATTCATAAACAGCTGACACACATTCTTGGAGTGCCTGATCTTGTCTTCCTTCTCTTCAGCTTCATTTCCACTGCAAACAACTCAACGCATGCTTTAGAATATGTGCTTTTTAGACCAAACCGAAGGTAAACAATCTCTGTATATGAACCAATATTCATGTTTTGTTCTGCTTCTTATTGCTGTTCTTTATACTCTAACCTGTTTTGAGGCTTATATGATGACACTTAAAGAAGGCTTTGTGTTTGGCAAATGATGCCTCGGTGTACAACTGTTACTGATGACTGCTTTTTTTTTTCCTATGCAAATATTTTATAAATTAAAGTTTTGGGGTCAGCAAAAGTTTTTTGCCAGTCCTTAAATCTTCGGGCAACAAAAAAAATTGTCTTTCAAGAGAAATCGGGTGTCTGTGCCATCTTTCTTGTAAAAGGCCTGAATGTAGCGTAGCTCACTCTTCTTGTGTCTGTGATAGTTTGAATGTGCCACTGTCATGTTCTAAGCAGTACAGAGGTAGATCCATCTCAGGGGAACTTTTCATTAGGCATTTATTTTGAACACAACTTCAATAGATCTAGCAGCTCTATAATAAACCTAAGGCAGAAGCTTTAAAACTAGATGAGTTGCGGTCATCGGATTATATCAAGGATATTGTAAATAATCTTTTGAATATGAATTAAGAACTCTTTCTAAACTTTCTCTGCAGGTATAATCAAAGAGTGTCACTTACTATTCCTAATCTAGGCAACACTAGTCAACAGGAATACAAAGTTTCTTCAGTGCCAAATACTTCTCAGAATTATGCCAAAGTTATTAAGGAACACGGGTAAGGATTTTTTCCTTTGCAGATGAAGTACAGTCATCAAGCTCTGCCTTCTTTACCTTCCAAAGTGTAGTATAAATATACATTTCAAGAAGTAAAACCTAGTTCTGGAGGAGAATGGGTTGTTCCTAGTGCACTTTTTCTGCGTAGAATCAAATCTTCCAGAAACACAAAGGGAACTCAATGTGCTAATGAGAAGAGCATAGTTACTATGGCCAGATGGTGCTGTGGGCATTCTGGGTGGAGGGTTCTTACTTGATTTCCCACCCATCCTGAGAAATTTTGTGTGCAAGCTCTCTTTAAAACTTGAACTCTGATTTGGAACTCTCATTGTTTCTTTTAAGTCATTTTAATTAAATGCTGCAAATGCAAAGTAGCTCTTTAGGCTGTTAACTGTGAAATTATGCAAGGTAAGGATTTCTGCACAAATTTCATCTCATTTGTTGTTCCAGAGGGAATCTGGGTATTGAATATGCTGCTGTCCAAATTCTAGTTCTTGGGAGTATAGTATATCTTTAGCTGTATAAAATAAAATAGATTTCAGAAATATAGTGATTAATGGCTTAGCAGCAAGTCAAAGAGAGAATGAGATAGAAACTTGTCTTTTCTAACTAATTATTTCTACCTTTTTTTTTAGTACTGATTTTTTTGACAAAGATGGAGTGATGAAGGACATCAGGGCTATATATCAGGTGTATAATGCGCTTCAGGAAAAAGTGCAGGTAACTTCCTTTATTTAATACTGGTCGGAATGTATGTGGCATATTTTGTTCGTCCTTTGGATAAACTCTAAGTGGAGAAGTTGGAGATTTTAGGAGGTCTGCAGGGAAGTAAGTCTGACTTTAATAATGAAAGGTGTCGGTTTCTATTTAACGCGCATTTGCAGTGGCTGCTGTAGTCGTGGTTGATACAAGTACCATCAATCCTTTCTCTTTTGCAAGTAATTGTGACTTAATTCTTTGTGATTTCTGAGAGACTTCAGCTATTTTTAAGAGTGTGCAGAAAAGCCTTGCAGTGGGCTGTAGGTTTTTGCACAGGTTTAAAGGCTTGCCTGTGTGAGTTCAAGCATGACTGCTGGCTGTCAGTGTGTAGCATGAAAGAAAGAACATGAGAAAGGTGAGTGTTTTGTGTAGAGCATGAGTGAATTCTGCTCCAAACGTGGGAAAACATCTAAAAGTGCCTTGTGTGTCAGATCTGCTAAATGTAAGCTTGTTGATTCACTAACTTGTCCTATGTGAAGAGCCAGTAGGTGTGCTGCCTCGGAAGCACATGTGTTCACTAATTGTGCTGTAGTCAAAGCTGATTTCCAGGCTTTCCCCTTACATCTGCCCTAGAGGGATTTGTGTCCCTGCTCCAGCTTAGCTTGGCTGGTTGGTGCATGCAAGGCAGTAGTTGCTCCAGCCATGCCCTTACTTTGCCTGCACAGAAGAACTTCTGGTTTGCTGTGGAAGCTGCCACTTTCTAACCTGCCTTGTAAGATGGGAACCTGGCATTGAGAAGGGAGAGAGCTTTCATGCCAGCTTCAGGAGACACGAAAATGTATTTTCAGAACTCTTATCTCATTAGCTAATGCTGTTATTCTGTGATACTGGTTTTGCCAAGAGCCCATATATCCTTTGTTACTCCTGATTTGTTTGAATTAGTGTCTGGAACACTGGATAATGTGACATCATCAGGGAGTTGTCTTCCTACCTATCAGAAGTATGACTCTGTTGTTTTTCACCATGTAAATCGTGCTGCTGTACATTGTTTACAGTGCTTAAAAGTAATTTAGTTGTTAGCCAGCTTGAGAAACTTTTACCTTTAAATTGACTGCTTCACAGGGAATGTTGCAGTTTTCCAGTAAGGCAGCCGAGACATATATTTGCATGGGGAGGGTTTAAACTTAGTGACTTCTAAATAATGTGTTTCAGCTCTGTAAGTGAGATCACTAATAGTAACCTTTTAGAGCAGGAACAGTAAGGGGCTTCTGACTTACTGTCTTAGACTTACCAGTGCCTTTAGAGAGTTCTGTACTCCTCAGAACTGATTGTGTTTAATGATAGTGATGAGTATTTAATTTCTGAAGAAGTAAACAATATGCACTATAACATGTTTAGTTTTAAAAAGAAATCAGTGTTATCCAGAACCAGATTTAAACTTGGATCCTTCTATGAAAATGTCACCTTAATTTCCTAATACAGGGAAATCTTGGATCTTGTTTATTTAATAGAGGTATCGGTTAGGAGATCAACTTGGGACAGTTGTCTCTCTAGTCAACTGTTTCATACCCCAATTCAAATTTGGTCTAGCATAGAAGTATGTACCTTTATGGTAGACTTTAAAACCATGCTACTATAATATCATTATTGTGCTAACAACAGTGTATTTAGAAAAAAAAAAAAAAAAAGGTCAAGTCTCTTTCACCAAGTGGAAGAACTGACTTTGGATATTATTACAAATCTTCCTGCAATGGTGAATTATTTGGAGATCCTTTTCCTGTCGTGCAGCCGTTGGGAACTGGCAACAGCCAGTAAAGAAAATGATCTTCAGGTTGAATATTATTCTCTGATATAGTTAAATCTTGCTCTTAGTTTTCTGGTTTTAATGGCTTCTTGTCTGGTAGTAGCTTTATTAATGTGGTCATGGAAGTCTTTCCTGTATTTTTGCAAAACCTTAGCATGTCTTATGTTTTTCTCCTAGGCAGTATGTATAGATGTAGAAAAAAGTGAACGTGTTGTTGAATCTTTTCAAGCTGATGTAAACAAGTTAAAAAGGCAAATCACACAAAAGAAGAATGAAAAAGAGCAAGAAATAAGTAAGTTGCCTTTTAATTTTTTTTTGTTTCAGAAGCAGATGTTGTAAGAAGGGAACACTTTGTGGCATTATTTTGAGTTTTATTTGCTCACAGGAAAAGAAAAAAAAACCATCACATTGGGAAGGATATCTGATGGATTTACATTGAATGATACCTGAACTGTGAAAGCATGTGTGCTGCAGATATTTTCACAGGAGTTATCCATTGTGAGCAAACTTAAAACATAGGTGAAAGATGAAGCTGTAGAGCATGAACAAGAAACTCAGTTCTGGAAATAACAGAGGAAAAGATCAGTTGTAGGAAAGAAAAAGTGGAGCCAAGTCAGGAATGGAAAAATCATAACTAAGCAGTGGAGAGATTCCTTTTGGAGTATTACATAGAAACAGGGCACTGTGTTTACAGTGACTATCAGTGGTGTTACCTAAGGCTGTGTCTGAGAGTAAAAGGTTGTTTGGATGGGTTAACACCCTAAGCTGTGTGATAGGGCCCTCTGCTGCTGTGACTGGATATTTTGTTTTCTCCAGGCAGCCAGGTACTGTTACCACAAGAGCATTTTAATGCAAAGTTTGAACTGTCAGCCCATTTCTCTAAGGTTCTTCCTTCTCTGAAACTCAAAGATAACGTAAAGAGCCAGCATCAGCCACAGACCATTTCAGAGATGGAAATGGCATGAGTCACTGCTGTTTCCTGCTTGGTTGTAGATGAGACAGCTACTAGATGAGGTAGCAAGAAGTAGAGATGGGTATTTAGAGTGACTGGAGCTGATCCCAGTCCATAAAGCAAAAGACAGGGAAGGAAAAGGAAGGGCAGTTGGTGCTGGCCTCTTGGTACTACCTGTGAGATGCAGATGCTGGGCTGAAAATTTATGCCAGAACAAATAATCATGTGAGGGGCAGAAATAAGAAAACGCGCGGCTTGTGTCTCTGTGATATTTTTAGATGTGAGTAGCTAAATACTGAAGCTGGCCTTCTGTTCTCTGGGTTTCTCCACATTGGGAGTATTTTCTTGGTTTTAGTGTGTTAAATGTTCCACTTAATCATTCCCTGAGTGGGTGGAAAAGGAGGCATTTGATTCAAATCCCTGCAGTAGTGTGGTGTGAGAGCTTGTCATTCTGACAAGCTTTTGGTTAACAAGTTTTGACTTTAACACTATAGCATAAAAGTCAGTTGAGACTTAGACATTGCTGCAATAATTTAATACATGTAGCAGCATGTTCGAGGGAACAGCGAGTGCCAGGTATCAGGAATCTCCCACAGTTCTTAAATCATGGGCTGACAATGAAGTGCCATTATATAGCCACTTGAGATAAATACTCTTTTATTACTAAAGAGACATCTAATTTGCTTGATTGAAAGGAACTCTTTAGCGCTGATTTTTTGGTTTTGCTAGAAGGATGGTGTTACAGTAAGTAGAGCTGATGGCGTTTTGTCTGTCCCCCAGCTGATGGGTGTTTGAAGGTTAGAAACCAGTTAGAAACCGGTCAAAAACTTTAGTCTCTCCCAGTGCTCAAGAGACATGTGTTTTTAGGATACTCAAGCAGAGGAAATTACCTGTACAGGATAACTACGCACACAAATATGCACTTAGATAGTTCATTTGCTTTCTAACACATTTTGGGTTTTAAATGAGATCATTAGGATAATCAACTTCTGTTAATTCTAATAAGTTTCATGGATGTACTGCTAAATTTAGGGAGATATTGTTCGTCAGGCTCAAAGAGTAAGGTGTAGTAATAAGCAAGACTTGAAACAATGGTTAGGGGTAGCATCTTACATAGTCGTCAATGTAAAAATTGCTGAAGGTAAGTAGTGGAGACTGAGGAGAAAAGTTATAGCGCTGGAGTTTGAAAGCAGTGCCCAGGATGGGCATTTAATAATAATGACAAGAAGTAACGAGGAGAGAAGAGCAAAGGGTTGGGTGGATGTGGTATGTTACCACTAGAAAACATAAATTACATTGCAAAGTAAGTATTCAGTACAGCAACGTTCTTTGCTTTTGTAGGAATGCAGCAAGCAATTTTAAGCAGGCAAATGACAACAGATAACTTGGAACCTATGTATGTTCCACGAATGTCCTACACTGGATTTGCTGTGGAAGGCTGCACACTTGACGATTCAGATGTCTCTGATCCTCCCCCTCCATATTCCGACTTCAACGCAACCAGTCAAGAAAGTACTGTCGGTCATGGTCTTCTAGAAAGCAATGTTTTCATGCCTCGACCTCAAGCAGTAGGTTCTTCCAGTTATGCTTCCACAAATGCAGGATTGAAATATTCTGGCAATGGAGCATCCACGCCATCTTCCCAAAGAGCGGTTGGTGACAATCTTGATGAATCAGAAGACAGTGATTATGAAAATTTGCTTGAACCTACAGAGTCATCCGACAGTGAATACTCGCAAACAAGGGATTCACGACCTTCAGCACATCCTGATGGCGATTCCAGGAACACTCAAACTTCTCAGATTTGACGGAGGGTGAAAATCCACATGACGCTGTTTTTTCATAGTTGTTACACAGACATTTTGGGGATTTAACCTGGAGGAAATGAACTACACAGGATTACTGTGCACACAAAATGTAGAAGACTTGCACTAGATGGTTTATTCACCTTGTGATACATTTTGCAAGTTTTATAACGGAATCATTAGGATAATCAAGTTGTACTAATACTGATGAGGTTCATGGATGTACTGGTAAATTTAGGCAAGATGAAATTTTTAGAGATCTTGTAGCTTTTGTTGCCATATTTTCTTTAAGACAATAAATTGGGATGTAGTAACTAAGCACAGTTAGTCTACAAGTAATGTTCTCAAATCAAAACTTACCTCTTGCACTATCATGCCTTGAATTATAATTTTTGAAAGGGAAAGATTATCAGCCGCCTTGGAAACAGCTTTCTGTGGTAAGCCAAAGTGGCCTCTGCAAGCAAAGAAATTTTGATAATTCTGAGAAGCCCGATTGGAACAGATGGGGTCTACCTTTTATTGGCATGCTCTTTTAACAGAGAAGGGGGTTGTTTCAACTTTTTTTTACTAGCAGAATGTGTGTATCACTTAAAATGATGGTTGCCTTTTTTTCTGTAAAGAGGAGGTTGGAATGACTGGTAAATGATCCAAATGAATGTCATAAATGTAATTAATCTGGTTTCACTGGGTTTACAATGACTTTATGCCACACTAGCCTCATTTATTGTCTCTTTTGTTATTTTAGCATAAATATGAAGTGCACATACAGGAGTAGATGACTGACAGAAGTAGTAAATTCCATCATGATTGGACTTTGGAGTCTGCAAATTACAAACATCAGAGACTGCTTCTTGCATTTTATTTGTATCTGAATACTGGATTTATGCTTCTAGATGAGTTATTTTATGTAATGAATGGGGGATAGAGTAGGAGGAGATTGCTTGGAGAGTCCCCTGGATTTATTACCTCTTTTCCTCTGAGTGAAATGTGTAAATGATAATTATAAATTGAATTACTGCTCTCATTAGAAAATTGCCATTTGGGATAAATGAAGTGTGGTATATTTAGAGAATGTCATGTTTGGATGCACTTGTTTTCACTTAAATTCTGCTTGTATGCTGACATTGCCCAAAATATGTGGAATTGTGCCACTAAGAATTTTCTATTATTGGACTTTATCCCTGATCTGTAAATGAGAAAAAAAACTTCCTCTTAAAATGTGTAATCTTAAGCATTATTGTTTGAGGTGTCAATAACCACTTCTTTGGTTTACGCTCAGAAGAACAAAGCAGTTGCTTCAAAGTTTAAATATATCGGATTTAGAAAGGCCAAAATGTCAGTATGTATCGTATGCCTAGGCAAGAGCCTGTTCATTAGCCTGTCCTTACCTGTACTAAATGAAGAAAAATTACTTTGGAAAAAATGAGATGTTACAATTGCCACTCTTCTATCATGTGTTTCCACCTCTAGACGCCTAGTGGTCTGTTTTAACTATTTTACATTATTCTCATTAGCCTTAACTTGATGCGTTTTTGTCTTTGAGTGTTGCGATCCATTTAACAGCAAACTCGCTTGGGTGTTATCGCTGGCTCTCCACAAGCACCCGTGGTTCGGGTGGTGTAGCTGTGTGTTCGCCGACATCAGAATTGACAAGACGGTAACTCCTGTTTTTATTTTTATTCCACATAGAAACCTGCAAAATGTACATCTCTGACAAAGCAGTTAATGTGACAATAAAATCTTATTTAATCCTGTAACTTATATTCTAATATTTGTCAGGTTCTGCATCAGTAAAATAACTCACCATGATACAGAAACGCAGCTGATTTGTTGGAGCAGATCTGAAGAGTGGGTTTGGCAGCAAGGGGAGGAGGTAGCGCTATGCTGTATGTATTGCATACCAGCCACTTAGATCCTTCACTTCTAAAGTCTTTTAATAACAAAAAATATCTTAAATTCTTCTTGATTTTACATGTGACCTGTAGTTTATTGGAGGTGGAGCAGGTATGTGGTCATGCCCTCTAGACAGTGCCTATTGCAGGTACTTTCACTTACTGTAACTGCTTACTGAAAGGAAGAAAGAGTGGGAGTTGTTGCTGTGGTTGGTTGTTTTTTTAAATCAAATAGTATTCTGGGAAAATACCTGTGCACGGACTTTGCACGTTTTTCATCACAGTCCTTTTAAAAATAATGGTGTTGGGTTGTGATCTATGTGAAGGCAATAGGGAACAGCTGTAATCCTAAAGAAAGCCAGAGCTTTATACCCATGAAGCACTGGGTTTCCATGTCTGACTCGTGAAGAGTTTCTTCTGGTGACCCTCAGAAGCACAAAACCCAGCAGCAAAGTGGGTGGCATTGAAGAAAAGCCAGTAAGAACTGGGTTCTGTGCCTTTTAGTTTAAAATCCTGTAGTTTCTCTGGTACAATTAAATATTTTCTTCTGTTTATTGTTATAAGAAACCTCTAGAATTGCTGTTTCCTTTATTTCCAAATTTACTTCAACACCCACCCACCCCTCCTTGTTTACAGGAATGTACTATATGGAATGTCTTGATAAGTTAGAACTGTCACGTGCTTACGAGGAAGGCATCACCAAGCCTTTCTGATATTGGCTGAGACTGAAACTATGGGATTCTCCAAGTTCTACATTTGCTTATGGAACGGTGCGTGTTGGCAGAAAGAAGTGTGAGCATCTTTAATTTTTACATATTCACTATTTTGCAGATTTCTAGCATCTCCTCAGGGACTTTGCACTGGCTTTAACCTGTCTTGAGTTAAAATGTAAAGGGAAACTCTTACAGTTACATGTAGCAGCAAAGAAGATAAGCAAGCAAAGCAGATTTCCTGCTAAGTGGGAAGTTGCTTCAGACCATCTTTAAGACAACCAATATCAGATCAGTGCACGTCATAGTCTGTTGTTTAGCTCTTTTTTTTTAGACTTAGTACCTTTGTTTATAGCAGGCTTTCTCTTGGTTTGTAAAATTACTGTGATTTCAAATGCACATTTCTCTATCATATGGACTTGTGTGTGTATTTGCATATACATATGCCTTTATATTGCTCACTCTCATTGATTACAGTTAGGGAGAAAACAGTAGCTTAATTACAGATGTTCATGAGTAAATTGCTAAATACTTGGACGCCCATCCCAGCCTGCAGTTAGAAAAGACAGTGACCCTGATACACATTGCTCAAATTAGCATTTGTCACCTTCCAGAACTTCAAAGCTCTCACGTCCCTCATGTTTCACACCTCATCTAGCAAGGTGTCAGAATGTTAATTCAAATTGTTCACTTCTGTGTTTTGTTACTCTGCACTCTTGCTTACTTGTAAATAACCTTCTGTTGCATAGTAGGGAAAAGAAGAGATTTCCTTGTGAACAATCCCTGCGGATTCCTCACTGGGAAGGGCTTGTGTTATTCTCAACAGTGGAATCTGAGGGTACTATCTCCTGTACTCACTAGCTTCAATCAGAATTGAGGAGAGTGGGCCTGGTCGCTGTTAATGAGGGACAGAGGCGCTAGGAAAGGTGAAATATCTCAGTCCTATTAGGAGACCAGGCTGCAGCTGTCAGGCGTGGCTGCAGGTTCTCCAGCTTCTGCCTCAGTATAGAGTGCATTAGGAGCTCAACCTTCTCCTTATTTTGAGAGACTTGCAGGTTCAAGTTCTGCAAGTGGAGATGAACTTTAAGGCACATCAGCTGAATCACTAAGAGTTACGTTCATGGAAGAGAGGAGTGTAATCTCCAGCACATCAGCATTTCTTGGCAGCTACCATCAGAATCAGGTGGGGCTGGGATTAAATGCTGCTGTGTGCCAGTGGTAAAACGCAGCAGGCAGATTTTTCCTCTTTCTGACCTTTTGACAAGTAGTTAACTTGCAGGTCCTTGCCTTTTCCCTAGGCGTTGTCCAATGAGAAGAAAATACCTTATTGTCTTTTCTAGGCTCATTGGGGAAAGGATGCCCACTGAGCTCTGAGAATATCCAGGCCAGAAAAACTGCTGCTTCTGCAGCACATGCAGGTCTGCAGGGGGTTGGGTTAATTATCTCCAGCTCTCCTGAGGCCTCATGACGTGCAAGGGATGCTGGGTGGCAATCTGTATTCCTGTGATACCAAAGAGGATCATCTCCCTCATGTGGATTTGTGTGGCTTACCTATTTACTTCCTCTGGCTTTTCTGGAGAGGGTGTTAGGAAAGAAAAATCTGAAAATCCACAAAAGACAAGTCAGTAACAGAATATACAGGTGCTTAAAGATTCTTCCATTAAAAGCAAATTTAAAAATAAAACCCCCAAACACACAAACCTTTATCAGAGTTATTTTCCCGCTTGGCATATTTTTTCAGGCAAAAGTTCTTTTTCCCAAAAGAGAGAAAATAGTACTGCTAATGTTTTTCCCTACAGGGATTGTTCCAACAATTTCCCTCTTGCTGGTTTATGATTTCTAGCACATTTTTCAAGAAGCCGCTATAGGTTCTGCCTCAAAGCTGTGAGCAGAGATCATTGGTGTGGAACATCCCTTGTCTAGCGGTCACCCCAGTGAAATAAAAAAAATTTGGTGTGGAGGAATACTAATGCCTTGCTTACTGTGAGTATATCAAACTAACTGTTACTTTCTTATAGTAAGTTTTAATGTAGTGATGTTGAGCTAAACACACTCTGCGCCCTGCAAAGAAGACAGAGCTGAACTTTTCAGATGACAACGCTGTTTGTGGATCTCCCCGGCAGCCAATCAGAGGGGGCGGACCCTGTGGCGAGCGCTCCCATTGGCTGAGACAGACGTCACTCAGAGACCTTTAACCAATCAGCGCCGCGAGAGCGCCTGGGGGCGGGCTCTGCAGCGAGCGCTCCCATTGGCTGGGACCCCTTCCCTCGGGATGAATGGGGCGCTCAGTGCTGCCGTGCCGTGGCCGCGGGGCGGTGCTGCAGCCGGGGGCGGGGGAGTGGGGCGCAGTTCGACCACCGGCTCGGCTCCGCCCGGCTTCTCTCGGCTCGGCTCCTCGCTGCCCTTCCGTTCGCCTCCGGCTGCGGCCAACGAGATGCAGGCTGGGGCTGGGAGAGGGACAGCGCCCCGTGTCCCCCCCATCCTCCCCAAGCCCCCCTGCCCAGGGTGCCCGCATCCCCAGTGTCCCCCGACAGCCACGTGTGTCCCGGCTCGGCTCGACAGGGCTCGGCCGCACCGGCACCGCTCCAGCACGGCTTGAACGGGGCTGGGCTCGGGTGAGCCAGAGGCGCCCAGAGAGGCTCCGCCGGCCAGCAGCCTGGACCTGGACTTGCGAATCCGTCAGGGGACGGGCAGCGCTTCTCCCATGAGCGACCCATCCTGCCCAGCAGCTGCCAGTCCTCCGCCTGGCAGCCGCACACCCAGAGCCGGCTCTGAGCCCACGACCTGCTCGAGCCTCGCGCGGGGACGAAGGGCGCGCGACCCAGATGGGCCGCACACGCCTGGGCAACGCAGGCGCACCCTGCCCGTGCCACGCACCCACGGGGCCACGCGGACACCGCACCTGGGTAGCGAGGCCAGAGGTGGTGCTTGCACCGTGGCTGATGTACCCGCACCCCATTATGTCCCGTCACCCACAGATGATGCCCCCACACCCCACTGAGTCCATGCTCCCGGCTCTCACCGAGGGGCGGTGCCTCGGCGCCTCCCGCCAGACCGCGGCTGCTCATTGGCCGCACCCACGCCCTCGCCCGCCGCCATCTTTGTGTGGGGCACGTGGGCGGGCGCCGCGCCCCGCCCTGCCGCCATCTTTGCGAAGGGCAGCTTCGGGTGCTGACGCTTCTCGGACGCCATCTTTGTGTAGGGCAAGGCGGGGACTGTGGATCCTCCACCGCCCCCAGAGGAGAGCAAGCAGGGTGGAACAGCCAATGGGGAGGGGCGGAGCGGACAAAGGGGCGGGGCCGTGGCTCGGCAGCCAGTGGGGCCGGGCTGTAGGCGGGCCCGAGCCGCGGCAGCCAATGGGGCGGGGCGGCGAGGTGACGTGGGCGGAAGCTGCGGCGCGGGCGGCGCGGCGGGTCCGGGCGGGCGCGATGGACGAGACGAGCCCGCTGGTGTCGCCGGAGCGGGCGCAGGCCCCGGACTACGGGCTGCCGGGGGGCGCCGTACGCGCGGCCCCGCCCGCCGCGCCCCCTCCGCCGCCTCCCCCTCCTCCAACCCCCCCCGGCTCCCCCGGCGGCCGCGACCGCGAGCGGCAGCCGCTGCTGGAGCGCGGGGCGCGGGGCCCGGCGGCGGCGCAGGCCCAGGCGCAAGCCCAGGCGGCGGCTCAGGCCCAGGCGGCGGCGGCGGCGCAGCGGGAGCGGAACGAGTTCCCCGAGGACCCCGAGTTCGCCGAGGTGGTGCGGCGCGCCGAGCTGGCCAGCGAGCGCGGCATCTTCCCCGAGCGCATCTCGCAGGGCTCCAGCGGCAGCTACTTCGTCAAGGACCCGCAGGGGGTGAGCCTGGCCCCCCCGGGGAGATCCTGGCGTTGGCCCCGGTGTGAGCGGTCGCGGGGCGGGGGGCGGTGGGAGCGGCTGGAGCCTCCCCAGGCTTCGTTGGGGAGAAGCGCCGTGGGATGGCGGTGTCCGAGTGCTGCTTTGGGCCCTTGGCCGCTCTCCTGCCCGGAGACGAAGGGTCGCACTCTCCCCCAGGCCTACGCGTCAGCATCTCCTGGTCGCGGTGACTCCAGCCCCAGGGAGAGCTGAGCTGGATTTTAGCCTGTGAGATGTCCCCTCTGTGACTGCGCGGTTGATAGAACCGGGGCCAAGTTCTTGACACGTAGCTGCTCCCCTATAGATGTGGTTTGCTGCGTGGCAACCATCTCCACGCCACTGAGAATGCGTGCCTGTCTTGTGACCTGCACCGCCCGGCCCAATTCCTCGAGCTGTTGCTGTTTCCTGTGACTCCCTCGCCCAGAGTGTGCTGGGAAGCAGCTCTAGGCCTGCTGGTCTCTGCTGTGCCCTAATTTTCCTGCCCCGGGTGGGCCTGGCTCCTGGGGGCTGTGCTAGGCAGATCCCAGCTGAGCCGGTGGGCTGTGGGGCAATACATGCGTCCTCTGGCCACCTTCCTGCCCCTTGCAGTTGCCCAATACAAGATACGGTGTTGCTGGGGTGAGTAGCTGAGTGAGATCCTTGGGGGTGGAAAGGCAAAGGCTACCTGGCTGTAGGAGACCTGACCTTTGTGAGGGCTGGTGGAGAATACACGTGAGGAGCCATATTATGAAGTCTATGTACTCCTGGCTATGCCACCTGGCAGTTCCCCTGGCTGGCCTTGCCATCAGTGAATGTTGTGTGTGTTTGATTTCTGTGGCTTCCTGCCCAGGGTCACCAAAACCTCCCTGCTGCCAGCACGGGAGGGAGCGCAGCACGCTGCTCTGCGAGGGCATCAGAGAAAACTCTTCTGTCTGCTTCCTTCTGGGCTGCAAGGGGCTCAGCTGTCCCAGCTGGGGTGTCCTTCCCCAGCCTCTGTGGCTGTGATTACCCCAAGCGCTGACTGCGCCTCCGGGCTGGCCTGGCTCCTGCTGCCCTGCTGCTGGCACCAGGCAGACCTGTTTTCCTGCCAGCGCTGCTCCCAGCACAAGTCCGTCTGGAAGGGGACACTGTGCTGCTGGGCTTCTGGCCTCTGCTCCTGCGCTGTCCTTGCCTGGCTGGGCATTGCTTTATTAGACTGGGTCCATGGAGCACAGGGCTCAATGCCGCCAGAGCTCCCATCAAGCCTCTTGCAGGCTCAAATCCAAAGACCTGTTAGCAGCCTCGTGCCTCAATGTGGGACTGATGGGAGGATTGCCTTCCTGCCTACTCAGGGGAAGTTGCTCCTCTGTGTTATCTAGGGATGGCTGAAGTGTTCCTATTCCCTCAAATCTTTCTTCTTCTTCTTTCTGGTGGACAAAAGCTTTCTCCTGCCTGCCCTAGGGTGGTATCTGGCCCCTGACAGACTGGGATTGCACTGGGGTTCCCCACTGAGGTGCTGGACATGTGTCCCACTTCCCCATTGTGGCAAGAGCTTGGCTTGGGGAAGTGCCACCCACTCGGGCTGGGGCTGGTAGCAGCCATGGAGAGGAGGGCTGGTCGCATGTGCTGCTGAGTCACCCCAGAGCAGGGGCTGCAGGTGGCCCTGCTCCTGCCTCAGCCCTTGCTCAGCTCTGTGGTTGGCAATGCTGCCACTGTGATGATGCAGTGCCGGGTGAAGGCATCCACATTCTTGGCAGCAGTGGATGCCTGTGCTGCTGTCCCTGCTAATGGGTCAGTGTGTGTGAGGCTGGATCAGAGGGGCTGGGGGTGCTGCTGGTACCAGTTGGTGGTCCGTTTGGAGCTGCCCGTGCCCTCTTGCTCACAGTGTACCCAGAGAGTCTGTGCTGTCTCTAGCTTGACCCCCAGCACAGAGCCCTAGGCTCCTCAGGGATCCTCCAGCTGCTCAGCTGCTTTGACCCCTTTTCCTCTGGGCAGTTTGGAATCAGCTCCACCCAATGGATTTTGGAGCCAGGGTAGGGATTGCTCTCCCCCTCCCCCTTCTGCATGGAGGTAACGAGGGACTGTCAGCAGTTCCAAAGGTCTCTGGGATGTTTACTTGGGGACAGCATCATTGCTGCTGTCTTTTGGGACAAAGAGAGTGGTTTCCAGGTGTGTGAGCTGCATATGAAGGTCATTGGGCAGCATCCTGTTCTCATGGAATGGGGTGCTGGTTGGGGAAAGGTCCTTCCCAGGCCTTGCCTGCCTTTCTTCCTGGGAGCTGTGGATCTACCTGGTCCAAGGGTCTGGTTATTGCCCCAGTGAGGAGCTGTTCTGGGCCCGTTCCCCAGTGTCCCCACCACAGGCTGGCTTGGGGTAGAGTGTCCTGACTTTGCCAACTACCTTGAGTCAGCCGTCCTCTCTCCTGCACGCAGAAAATCATTGGTGTCTTCAAGCCCAAGAATGAGGAGCCGTACGGGCATCTGAACCCCAAATGGACCAAGTGGCTGCAGAAGCTGTGCTGCCCATGCTGCTTCGGGAGAGACTGCCTCGTCCTCAACCAGGGCTATTTGTCAGAGGCAGGTGCCAGCCTGGTGGACCAGAAACTGGAACTCAACATTGTTCCCCGTACAAAGGTGAGGGGACAGCTGCTGATCCTGGGGAGGTGTTTATGTAGTCCTGCCTGACTCCACTTGCTCCCTGTCTTGTGGCACTGCTGACTTTGGAGATGTTGAGTTGAGAGCTCTGGACCAGGACTGCTCCTGCCCAAGCTGTGGGGATCCTTGTCCTGGGCAGAGCTGTGGGAAACGCAGTGTCTTGGTTTTATCAGTCAGTTCTGTGACAGCTGCCAGGTGCTCCTGCTGATTTCTGTGCTCCTGTCCCCCTAGGTGGTGTATTTGGCCAGTGAGACGTTCAACTACAGCGCCATTGACAGGGTGAAGTCCCGAGGAAAGAGGCTGGCCCTGGAGAAGGTGCCGAAAGTCGGCCAGCGCTTCAACCGCATTGGTCTGCCGCCCAAGGTAGGGCTCCTGACCTGCCCGGTGCTGCTTCACTGTCCTCTGCAGCCCTCTGTAACGCAGCCTCTCCTTCCTTCAGGTGGGCTCCTTCCAGCTCTTTGTGGAAGGCTACAAGGATGCCGACTACTGGCTGCGACGGTTTGAAGCTGAGCCGCTCCCAGAGAACACCAACCGGCAGCTGCTGCTGCAGTTTGAGCGGCTGGTGGTGCTGGACTACATCATCAGGAACACAGGTAGGGCCGGTTCCCCCTCTTGGGATGCTGCCTGCTCCTTCATGTCCTGCCAGCTGGAGAGAAGGGTGACAACAAGGGTTTGGCATCTCTTCCCAGCACCCAAAATTTCTCTTGACACCGACTGGTTGCTGTCAGGTGGCAGCTGCTGTGGCTGCCCACTGCCTTGGCTATGCTGGGGCTGCTGGCCTGTCTTCTTGGAGACCTGGATCTGTGAGCTGCAAGGAACCAGGGGTGTCTGCAGACCCAGCACCTGACTCTGCTGCTATGTCCCATCTTGTGCTGGGCTTCTGGGTTCCTGCCAGTCTGGAAGGGATCAGAGTAGCACTCCAGGGCTTGCAGGCTGACTGTTCTCTTGCGAGCTGGGAATATGTGGACCTTTCCAGTCTCTAGGCCTGACTATGTGTGGATTGGATGTGGCTTCCCAGGCCTGCAGCAAGCTCGAGGACTCCAGGGTAGAGTTTGGGGCTAAAATGGGTCTATCTCACCTATGGGTCAGAGGAGGACTCTGCCTGGCATGGTGCAGGTAGGCCCTGGTGCTTGACACTGCTGGTTTTATCTCCCTGCAGATCGTGGCAATGACAACTGGCTCATCAAGTATGACTGTCCCCTGGACAGCGCGGGTGTGCGGGTGAGTGGCTCTTCCCAGGCAAGGGCTCCGTGGGGAGCTCTGCTCCTGCAAGCTGGCCGCCTGGCAGGCAGGCCAGGGATTTCCCAGCCAGCTTGGTTTTCCAAGCGTGCAGAGGCCTGATCTTGTGTACTGGGCTTTTCATTGCCCTCTGTGTTGATGGTCTTTGGCCTAGTGGGACTTTTGAGGATGCAGCTGGGCACCGTGAGGGAAACCGTTGTGGCTAGTCCCATGTGTCCTCAGGGTGAGGGCTGATGGGGGGCAGCTTTGTCGCCTTCCCACCTGAAGCAGATGGTGCTCTCTGCGGGCAGGGGTCCACACTACAGGCCTCTGTGGTAGCCAGGGCAAAGATCCTGGGCTACAGGGAGTGGGAGAGGGCCTGTTGCTGCTGGGCAGGGCCTTCTTGTGACATCTTCCACTTCCTTCCAGGACAGTGACTGGGTGGTGGTGAAGGAGCCCATCATCAAGCTGGCTGCTATAGACAACGGTTTGGCCTTTCCTTTGAAACACCCAGACTCCTGGAGAGCATGTGAGTCCCTCAAGGGCTGGAGAGGCAAGGGCTAGGGCTGTCCCTCTGCAAGCCTGGGTGTGCGGTCAGCTTTGTCCCAGCAGGGGCTCTAGGAAGTGAGTGCTGGACTCTAGCACACGGGGACATGTGGCACCATCCTTTGTTTTCTGCAGCTCTAATGTCTCATGCTTCCTTCCACAGATCCCTTCTACTGGGCTTGGCTGCCCCAGGCCAAAGTACCCTTTTCACAGGAGATCAAGGACCTGATTCTTCCCAAGATCTCAGACCCCAACTTTGTCAAGGACCTGGAGGAAGATCTGTATGAGCTCTTCAAGGTGAGTGGGTGGGGGTGGGTGAGGATGGCTTGGGAGGAGGGAAAAAGGGCTTGTGTTGGAGAGTTCCTTGTCTATGCTGCAGGGGACAGAAAGGTGGCCAGCTCCTGGCGGTGTTTCTCAGCTGCGGCAAAACAGGGTTATCCCTCTGCCAGGAGCTGAAAATTCAGTGTAGGGAGAAGCAGGAAATCTGTGGGACAGAAAGAGAGACTTGCTTGGGAAATAGGTATTTCTTAAATGGTGGGGGAGAAAGGGTAGATCACATCGTGTTCTCTGCTTTCTCTTGCAGAAAGACCCTGGCTTTGACAGGGGACAGTTTCACAAGCAGATTGCTGTCATGAGAGGCCAGGTAAGCTGTGTGTAAGGAGGGCAGGTGGGTGAGGTGTGGAGCCTCATCCTGCCTAGAAGGCTGGAAGGTGCTGGGGTGGACACACTCTGCTCTGGTGGGATAGCTCAGCCATTGCTCTGTTGTGCAATACAGATCCTGAACCTGACTCAGGCGCTGAAAGATGGCAAGAGCCCCCTGCACCTGGTTCAGATGCCACCTGTGATTGTGGAAACGGCACGTTCCCACCAGCGCACCTCCAGCGAGTCCTACACGCAGAGCTTCCAGAGCCGGAAGCCTTTCTTCTCATGGTGGTAGCTGTTGGAGCTGCAGGCAGGTCTTGGCCGTCTTGGACTAGCACTGCGAGAGGAGCCAGGCCACCGCTGGCTCCTGTGGCCAGAACTTTACCTTCTGGATAGAGCGAGCAGGTGTGGAGGAACCTGCAGCTGAGCTGGAGGAGCCAGGCAGGTCGGGCACAGTCCTTCCCCAGCTTCGTGTGAGCTCAGTGCTCTGCCTGGGGCAGAGCCCAGGGGGGAAGTGTGAGAATCTGCCAGGAGCCGTGGTGTGGCTAGGACCCTGCCCCTGCCTCCTCTCCTTGGCCCGCATGCAGTTCTGAGCACCCCTGCTTGGGGCTGAGGTGAGCAGGCTGCCCAGACCAGGATCCGTCCAGCCCTTAACACCAGCCACTGGCCCTTTTCTTGCCTGCCATGCTGGCGGGGAAGGCCTGTAGTGGGTTATACCCCCTCCTTTTCCCTGAGGGTGTGTCGTACTCCTCCACTGTCGCTCCTCTGCCTCTCCCTGTGCAAGCTGCTTTCCTCAGGGGGAGTTCCTGCTGCTCGCTGCTGCAGCGGGGACCGCAATGAATGGCTATTCTCTGGCTGGTGGCTGGAGGAGGGGGCATACGAGAGACAACTCACAGGCCTGGCTTGGGTGCAGTTAGACACAAAGGGGAAAGAGGTGCTGTCTTGTCTTTGTGAAGATCAGGTGGGTCTGGGAAGGGCTGTAGCTTAGAGCCCCCCCTCAGGCAGAGAGGGCCGAGGGGTGAGTACAAGCACCCTCTCCCCCCGTTGCCCCAGTCCACCCCTCCTGCCGGGTCTCCACAGCTGCTCTTGCTTGGCTTTTGCTCCCAGCAAGCTCCCTGGCTGCTATGCAGCCAGCCTAGTGCCAGCCTTGTCTGTGCCCAGGGCCCCCGTGAGGGGCAGGGGCTGCCAGGGAAGGGCCGGAGGGCCTGTCATGCTGCGTGGCCGGGAGGTGTGATGGGAGCATGGGTGCCAGTGTGGGCTCCTGGCTGCCCCAGTGCCGACAATCTTGCAGGATCGAGGTGGGAGGCGGAGGCAGCGAGCCCCTCTCCCCAGAAGCTGCTCAGCTTGTGTTGTCTAAAACGGTTCCGGGGCTGCTGCCTGCATCCGCTTGCCTTGAGCTGCGGCTTCTCCTGCTGCTGGGGGAAACCAGTATTGGGTCTCGCTGTCCCATTAGCCCATCTTTTGGGGGGTAGGAGGGGAGGAAGGCAAGGTGAGGGCTCTGCTGCTGGAGCCTGGGAGGGAAGAGCGCCTGCCTCAACCCGTGTGGGGAGGGGGCTGTGCACAGGGTGGGCGGCAAGTAAGACCCCAGCTCCCCAGCCAGGTCCAGCTGCATCTTCGACTGACCCGAAATGTATTGTTCTAATGCACTGTAGAAATGTATGTAATGTATTTAAACATGCAACCGTCTCAATAACAGAGCTGCCGTTCAGCTGGTCACCTCCACCTCTTCGCAGCCCCCGGGAGCCGGTGTGGCCGTTCCCTCTGCACGGGGACGGCCGGGACCGGCAGGACACAGCCGGAGTCTCCCGCAGCCGCCGCCATCCGGCTTTTATTCACCATTGCACCCCGCCCGGTACACTCGGTGTCCTCGGAGAGCCCGGCCTCCCCGCGGCAGCCCCGCTCCTCCACGTCCCGGGGCCGCCCTCCGCTTCGTCCTCCGTGATCCTGCCGGGAAGAGGCGCCCGTGTTACCGGCCCGGCCGCGCCGCCCCTGCCCCGCGCCGGCCCCGCCCGCACCTACCGGAGGCGGCCGAAGCTCCGTAGCGCTGCCAGCGCGGGGCCGGGCCGGGCCGGGCGCCGCCGCCGGAGCCGCCGCAGCGCCCGCTCCATGCGCCGCTGCCCCCCGTACCGCCAGACCAGGCGGGCGCGCTCCTCGGGCCGCTCGGCGCCGCCGCTCCGGAACAGGCTCCGCAGCTCGGGCAGCCCCACGCCGTGGAAGATGTTGGCCGAGGCCCGCTTGCGGCCGCGGGAGGCCGGCGCCGTCCGCCCCGGAGGGTCGCTCACCACCGAGGCCGGCGTGCCCATGGGTTCCCCCCGCACTCCTCCTTCCCTCTCCCGCCGCGGCCACCGGAGAGACGCCGGCGTCGGGCTCGGCTCCCGCGGACGCGCGGCGAGGAAGGGCGGGCCGGGACGCCGGGCGGGCGGCCAACCGCGCGGGCGGGGAACGCGGGAGGCGCCCGGCTGGGGCCGCGCACGCAGGTTCGGGCCCGCCCCACCGTGACCCGCTTTCCTCCCGCCGGCGCCCCCCCTCGCCCAGACGACGCTGGGGCGGGCCCGCCCGGTGCCCCCTGCCCGCCGGGGCCCCGCGCCCCGTTCATTCACCCGCGCCGCCAATCCGCGCCCTCCCCGCCGCAGGGGCCAATCAGCGCCACGGGGCGGATCCTCCCCGCCTCTGGGACCAATCAGCGCCGAGGGGCGCGCCCGTCCCGCCCCTCGCGGGGGGGACACGTGGCGCCACCGACGTCAGCGGGCGGGTTGCGCGCGTCAGAGCGCGAGGGAATCCCGGGTGACGTCGGGGGAGCTCCGGCTCGCGGGGTCCCGGTGCGGTTCGCGGCCCGGCCCCCGCAACGCCCGGCACCGGCCGCCCCGCCGCCAGCTCCCCACCCCCCCAATCCCAGCGGTAGCGGGACGAGAGGAGCCGGCGGGGCGCGGAGGCGGGGCGGGAGGAGGGGAGAGGGGGCCCCGCGCGGGGCGGGAGGGAGGAAGGACCGCGAGGCTCCAGATGTTTGGCAGCGGCCGCCGAGGGGGCGGCTGCCGGGGCCCTGAGTCCCGCCCGAGCCGCGCCGCTGCAGGCACGGCCCCGCCATGGCCCGCACGGCTCCCCCGGCAGCGCCGCCGCCCCCGGGGCCGCCGGCCCGCGGCTCCCTCGGCATCCACCGCGCCTTCCTACGGAGCCCGCTGGGGCCGCTGCGGCTCGGGCAGCTGGCGCTGGGCGCTGCCTGCTGGGTGACGGTGGCCGCTCACCGGTACGAGGGGGCGGCCCACTTCGCCCTCTTCGCCGCCGTGCTGGTGTGGCTCCTCACCCTGGCTCTCTTCGGGCTGAGCGTGCTGGGCCGCTGGGCGCTGGTGCCCTGGTTGGGCTCCCGGTGGCTCCTCGCCAACCTGCTGCACGACCTGGCGCTGGGCGTGGGGCTCTACGCGGCCGCCACCGGCATCATGGGCTACAAGGCCAGGCAGAAAAGCTATTGCAACCTTCCGGGTTACAGCCAGCACTGCCCCTACAGTGCCTACCTGAGCGCCTCCGTCTGCGGGGGCATCACCGCCTGCCTGTACCTCTTCTCCGGGCTCTACTGCCTGTTGCGGCGCTGCCGGGACCAGCGCGACATCATCTGAGACCCCGCAGCCCTCGGCTCGCCTTCTCCTCACCCGTGGCCGGAGCGCGGTCCCCTCTTTAGGATGAAGTGACCCTGCTGCCCCATCCCCTCCCGGCTCGTTGCATCACTCTTCCTCCAGAGACTCCTGCGCAGACGGATGGACAGACAGAAGCCTTCCCCGAGCACGGCTTCCCCTGCACCCCGCCGAGACAGCATGGGCACCCAGCTGCTGCACAGGCCCCTCTCCCACTCCCGGACAGATGTAGGCTATTGCAAGTGGAACGACCCAAGCGGAGAGCCCCTAAGAGGGACCCCAGTTTCTTGGAGGCCCCCAAAGCCCCCCGGCCAAGGCCCCTGCCCCTGGCCTTGCAGATGCTGCGTGTGCAGGTGGGTGCCGACCTGTCCCTAGGGCAGAGGGGGGCTGACCTGGAGGAGCTGAGCAGGGGCAGTGGTGCCTAGTGGAGTCGCATGGGCATATTGCCCCCCCAGCCCACTGGCAGCCCCCTCCTGCCATTCCCAACCGCAAGGCGCTTCCGCAATTTCCTAACAGACGCTCTGATCTCAACTTCCCCAGCCTGGGCCCCTCCTGTCTGCTCTGAACACATCCACTGTCTTGCCAGAGTGCCATGGGGCTCAGCCCCTCCCCACCCTGTGCTGCGGGGTGTGTGGAAACCCCAGTCCTGTGCACCCTGTGTTTTGGGGTGTGTGGAAACCCCATGCAGCCCAGCCTGGTGTCGCCCTGGGCCTCCCATCGTGCTGTCCTACTTGGGATCCAAGCCTGTGCAGGGCAGCAAGGCCTCCATCGCCACAGGGTGAGGGGAAGAGCGAGACGGGACCATAGCATGGTCCTGTGACCCTGGGCTTGGGGTGAATTCCTTCAGCTTTGGGGTTCACCTCGCCCTGGGACTGGGCCAGGTGCCCCTGAGCCCAGCTGCTGTGGGAGGGACAGGCGTGGCCTCACCAACAGTGATGGAGACTAGCCCTGCGGCGCTTGGTTTATCATCCCAGAAAACTCTCGTCTTTAGACTCTCCAGCTCCATCTTGGGGCCCTGTGCTCTCTGAAGACGGCGGTGAGGCGGAGGGGAAGGGGAAGCACATGGCAGTGTGGGGCTGCTGCCAGCACCCTGGCTGTGGAGGAGCTGGGGCCAGGCATCGCGGGGATACAGCCCGTCTTGGGAACAGAAGAAGGGGACAATGGCAGCGCAGCCAGACTGGCCCTGGATCGGCCCCCACCACCTGCTGGGTGCCGAGCCCTAACGGGGCCATGCAAGGCAGATGGGAGCAACGGGCAGCCAGAGTCTGGGAATTTTCGGAGGAGCATCACGCTGGAGCTGCCCTGCCGGGAGCTCTCCTTGCCCTGCCTGGGGACAGGTCCTCTCCACGGCTCATAGTATGAGGGAAAAGCCTCCCCTAGTCTCTGGGCTCAGATTGGTGGAACGAGTGTCCCCAGCAGCTGGCCACAGCTGGCTATCACCTGGGGTTCCCTAGTGCCTTTTTTGGGGTGGAGAGCAGCAGCCGGAGCACAGAGGGGTCCAAAGATGGCACTTGGGTGACCACTTCCATCACGAGGCGCTGTCCCAGCCGATGTTCCCTCATGCCTGGAGCTGTGTCAGCTTCCTGGTCATCTACTTTTCGCTGGGTAGGAGGTGCTGTCCCTACCCTGTGTCAGGGCTGGTCCCTGACACCACCTGCCCCTGCCTGCTCAGGCTGCCCCAGGTGCCCAGCGGGGCTTCTGCCACCACAAGTGCCTTTCCCGACGTTCCCACAGCCCTGCCTGTCGTGCCGGCTCTGTCCCACTCTCTAGTGCCTATGGATTCACCTTCCAAATAAAGCAATGTTGGCGCACACCGGGTGTCTGGAGCTTTCTGTCTCGGCTGAGACCCGCTGGGGACCATGTCTGAGCTGAGCTCACAGCTGGCTCTGCACCCCTGGAGCTTTGTCTACGGTCCCAACTCCCTGCTGTGCTCTGGGGTCCCGGGCAGGCTCCCCGGTCCTGGTCAGAGGCTTAAACCCCAGCCCTTGGGGACGTGTCCCCCTTGGGGCATCCTCATCGCCGGGGTCCCCAGAACATCCCCGGGAGCCAGCAGCTCCGCACGGAGCCTGGCGGGGACGGGGAGGGCGGCAGGTCGCGGTGCCGGGGGCTCGGGGAGCATCGGGAGCAGCGCGGGGGCTGCCAGCACCGCCTACGGGACCGGGGGACCCCGTGTCCTCCCCAGCAATGGAGCCCACAGGGCCAAACCCGCAGTGCCCCGCTGCAACCGGGTCGGGACCGAGCCCTAGATCTGGAGTGGATCCACAGCGGGACCGAGCCCGGCGCCGGGAGCAGAGTGGGCCCGGGGCCCAGCCTCGCCCCGCGGCTCCCCCGGACGCCCCCCCCCCGCCCTTCCCCGCGGGACGAGGCCCTGCGCGCGCGGCCCCCCCGGCGCCGCTGATTGGGTGCGCGGCGCTGCTGGTGACGTTCCGCGCGCTACGCCCCCCGGAAGCGGCGCGCAGGGCGCTCGGGCGGCTGCGGCCCCGGCCGCGATGCAGGCGGCGGAGAGGGACGCGGCGGCCGGCGGCCCCGAGGCGGCGGCTGGGGGAGCGGAGGCCATACCGGAGCCGCCGCCGCCGCCGCTTCCTCCGCCTCCTCTTCCTCCCTCTCCCCCCCACACCAAAGCCGCCGCGGCGTTCGATCTGCTGGAGCTGGTGCGGAGCTACCGGCGGCTGGAACTGTACCTGGCGCCGCTGCGCGACGCCGCCGGGGCCGTCCGCGCCCTCCTCCGGTAGGGGCGGGCCGGGCCGGGACTGTCCCCGTCCCCGCGGCCCGGCGCGCCTCACCGTCGCTCTCCTCCGCAGGTGGCAACGGCCGCTGTGCTCCCTCCTCACCTGCCTCGGCCTCAACGTCCTGCTGCTCACCCTCGGGCGAGGTGCGTGGGGCCCCGGGGTCACGGAGTTACAGAGCGGTCTGGGTTGGGAGGGAACTTAAAGATCATCCAGTTCCGACCACTCTGTGATGGGCAGAGACGCCTCCCACAGACCCGGCTGCTCAGGTCTCCATCCAGCCTGGCCTTGAACACTTCCAGGGATGGAGAAGCTACAGTTTCCCTGGGCAACCTGTTTCAGAGCCTCACCACCCTCATAGTGAATAAATTCTTCCTTATGTCTAGTCTAAATCTGGCCCTCTCCAGTTTATAGCTGTTGCCCATAGTCCTATCTATGAGTCTTTGTGAAGAGTCCCTCCCCAGCTTTCTTGTAGCCCCTTCAGGTACTGGAAAGTTGCTATAAGATATACTCGGAGCCTTCTCTTCTCCAGCCGGAACAAGCCCAACTCTCTCAGCTTGTCCTTGTATGGGTGGTGCTCCAGCCCTCTGATCATCCTTGTAGCCCTCCTCTGGACCTCTTCCAACACCTCCCTATCCTTCTTATGTTGAGGATTCCAGAACTGGACACAATACTCCAGACGAGGTCTCACAAGGGGTTCTGCCCCCCCATGCCCCCATCCTGATGCTGTCCCATCCCTTCCAGCTGCCTGGTATTCGATGCTTGCCCTCTTGATCCTGGTGCCAGCCCTGCTGGGCTACCTGCAGGAGACATGCCGGACCCGGCCCTCGGAGTCCGAGCTGCTGCGCAGGAAGCACTACAGTGTCCGCCGGGAGGACCTGCGCAAGGTGCAGCTCTCGCGGCAGGAGGCCATTGCCCAGGTCAAGAGCTTGTGAGTCTCGGGAACCCTCCCTACCGTGGGGTTCCTGCAGCTGCAAAGCCTTCTCCCTGGTCTTGGAAGGCTGGGGTTCACGCCAGCCTGGCCGGTGTGAAGTGTATGGGTGTGGGAAAGCCACGGGGTGTTTGTAGGGCTTTTTGCGACTATGAGATCTCATCCACAGTCTGATCCAGCTGGAGGGCTTCCTGAGTGGGATGTGCTGCAGCTGTGAGACAGTGTACCGTGTGCTGTACTGGGAGAACCCCGCTGTCTCTTCCCAGTGAGTAGTACCGGGTGAGGTATCCTGTGTCAGGGAGAGGGGCCTGGCCCTTTGGAGCTGCATTTGATGTGTTTTGTACCTATAAAGAGCAGGCAGAGGAATGGGACTTGTGCTTGTGGCATGAGTTGCTGTCTTGACCACACTGTCCTGCTGCTCTTTCCCAGGTTTTATGGGGTGCTGCTGGGCTCTGTCTGCATGCTTTACCTGCTGCCACTCTGCTGGGTCCTGGCCGTCCTCAACAGCACCCTCTTCCTGGGCAACTCCCAGTTCTACCATGGTAAGAGACCTCCCTGGAAGTGGCCTGTGTGGGATGGGTTGGGGAAAGACCCTCTGAAGCCAGGGATTCTGCATCTGTCCTCTCCCAGCACCATCATGTGAGCCCAGTGTCCTGTGTCAGGCTCTGCTGTGGAAACTGGACCCCCCAGAGGACGATGATGTTCTGGGGTTGGTGGTTGGCACCTCATATTGGGTAGTGGACTTCAGATGTGCGAGGCGAGCTCTGTCCTGATGTGTGTCCTGGCCTGGTGCTCCTTCCTGCTCTCCTCTGCACTGTGGCAAACCAGGACCTGACGACACACCCTGTGCGTGAGCACTGCAACGCTGCTCAGTCCCTGACCCTGCTCTGGAGAACTGCAATACTCTTGGTGCCTCTGGCAGTGTATGACACAAGCTCAAAACCATGTTGTTAAAGGGGAGGAGAAGGGCTCGAGGCGCTCTCTGTTCTGTGGCATGTGCTGGAGAAGAGTTGGAGCTCTGTGTGACTGAGGCCTCTGTTGTTCCCTAGCCTGAGCAGGGGCAGATGGTGGTTTCCTGCTGCCCTGACTTTGCGTGAGCAGAGGAGGGCTCAGAGTACCTGACGGATGAAATTTTTATGTGCCTATGTCTGAGCCCTGAAGATTGGCTCTTGCAGCTGTTTTTTGTGTGGCACGTGTGGGGGAAGGTAAGTGCCACCCAGCTCTGGCCGTGTTCCCTTTTTACCAGTGATAATGGAGCTCAAGTCCTCGATCGAGCAGTGTGTGGGCACCAAAACCATTGAGAGTGTTCCAGAGCCCACCGAACCCCTGCCAGCTGCTGCTGCCCCCCTGGATCAAACACCTACCCCCACCAGCACCGAGGTGAGAGTGAGGCAGGGCTGGCAGTTGTGGGTGGGACACAGGTCTTGTGCCCGTGTCCCTCTATCCCTAAGATTTTCCCAGCTGCTAGCTTTGCTGGAAGCTTGTGAGCTCCTTCTGAGTTACTGGGGGGCTGCCCTGCTGTGCTGGGGGCTTGCTCAGTCTTTTTGCTGCTGTATGTGATACTGCAACCTGGGGAAGTAGGGGCTCGCCTCACCTTCTGGGACTCATGTCTTCTCATGGGGCTGCCAGAATCCTGTAAACTGTCACAGAAGTGCAGGCCCCCCTTTGGACAGAGGTGAGGGTATGGAAGGACTTAATCTGTGAATCTCTTGCAGGACCTTACCCCTGGCAGCGTGGAGGAGGCAGAGGAAGCAGAGCCTGATGAAGAGTTCAAAGATGCTATCGAGGTTTGAGGCTGGTGGGGGCGGGCTGCGCCTGCAAGTTGGCTGAGTTGGGAAGGAGCGAGGGCCTTGGTGGGCAAGCTGGGTGCTCAGGGAGGGCGGCTGTGGGGCTGGGCACCTCTGACTCCGTCTGTACTGCCTCTCCTCTCTGTCTCATGCTGCGGGAGAAGGAGAACCAGCTGCTCATCCTGGTGAGTACTGCTGTGCCAAAGTGTATGAGGGGGATATTTCCTCCTAGCTAGAGCTGGCAGCCTTTGCTGGTTATGCTGCTAGTTTGTGGAGCATCCTGCTTGTTGGATGCCCCTCTCTGGGGTGCCCTGAGTATGCTGCCAGCCACTCCCCTGTGCTCAGCTGGCTCTGCTCTCTGCAGGAGGATGATGAGAGCTCTCAGTGCTCATCAGAATTGGACCTCAACCTCCCAGACAATGGTTTTATGAGCAAAAACGAGGTGATCCGCAGCAAGGTGTCACGCCTGACTGAGCGCCTGCGCAAGCGCTACCCCAGCAACAACTTTGGTGAGGCTGGGAGTGGGTACTGCCTGGGGGAACTTGGCAGGGTGGGATCTGGGCTGCTCCCAGTGGAGGCCATGGCACTGGGAATGGGCAGAGTGGTGTCGTGCCTGCTAAGGCTGTGCCAACACCTCCAGTGACCCCCTTCCTTCATGGAGTGGATGTTCCCAGCTGTCCTGGGAAGGGCAGGAATGAGAGGGTGGAGCAGTGTGGTCGCCAAGCTGAGCCTTCGCAACAGGCGTGAATGCCTCTGTGCCTCTCACAATCCCAGACAGCAGAGTCCTGCCTGACCTCCACTCTCTTTCTTCCAGGAACCTGCACAGGCTGCTCAGCTACTTTCTCTGTGCTCAAGAAGAGGGTGAGTGGTTTCTGCCCCAGCTTGCTACCTGCACTGGGGCAGAGATGTTGCGTGGATCTGACTTGCTCTGGCTTTCTCTGTCAGCTCAAGTGATGCCTCAGTCACAGCCCAGAAGCAAATGACCTCAGCTGGGTGTTGTCACATGCCTAATGGTGCCAGGAATCCTTTGTTCTGTGGAGCCTTTGTGACTTTTGCTCCTTTGGAAGCTACCTGCAGCCAAACCTGCAGGTGCTCACATACAAGACACCTGCTCTGTGCCCTGATTTTACCTATTTCTTATGGCCCGAGTGCTTCCTGGTGAAGCAGAGTATGGGCCTGCTTGTGGGAATTAGGGGAGCAACAGCTGCCCCTGTTGTCTTGTATGAGCCGCTGTGTGTGATGCCAGATGGTTCTGTCAAGGCTGTATATCCTACCCACTCCTAGATTAGCCTGATACACGTCTGGGACTCTGGAGTTTACTTCCCTCCAGAGTGAGTGTCCCTGAACCTCCTGGAGCCTGTGCTCCTGTGCTTTCTTAGGCTGGACATGGACTGCCTGTGATGTTAAAGCATATTCACTTGCAGATCCAGCACTGGGCCTGGGCAGTTGTCAGGTGTCATTGGCAGATGGCCCGTCTGCTATCACAGTGGGGGCTTAGGGCTTGTGCCCACTCCCCGTCAGCAGGGAATACTGTTAACAGTGCTCCAGCACTGGAGTTTGCTGGGAAGGGCTGTGAGTGTAATATCTCACCTCCATATCTCTCCACAGCGGAGCTGCAGTAACTGTGGGAACAGCTTCTGCTCCAGGTGTTGCTCCTTCAAAGTCCCCAAGGCTGTGATGGGAGCCACGGGTAAGTGGAAGGTGGAGGAGGGCAGGGCTCCTGCTCCCACTGTGCTGTCTGCTGCTGGGATTTGCCTCGGCCCTGGGAGGGGTTGACAGGACCTGCCCAGCACAGCCTGGCTCCAGACAGAGTGGTGATGGGCTCACAGCTTTTGGAGCAGTTCTGTGGCTGGGGTCCATAGCCTGTGGTGGGTGATGTGATGGGGAAGGGGAGCATCTCTGACATCTGCTTTCCTTCCTAGCCCCGGAGGCTCAGAGGGAGACGGTGTTTGTGTGTGCTCTGTGCAACCAGGCGCTCATCAAGTGATAGAAACAGGCCCAGCCAGCTCCTGGATGTCCTGTGCTGCCTGACACTTGCAACAGTGGGAGCCCTGCTTGGTTCTCAGCATGGTGTCACCCTGCCAGAGGGTGCTTGTGCTCCCCACGCCTGTCAGCGGCAGGCTGGGGGCAGACCAGCCCTCCTTGCCCTGTAGCATCTGCCGCACCAGCTCTGTCCCTGAGATGCAGCATTGCCCACAGCCATGTCCCCATCCCTGCGGCTGCATCCTGGCAGCTGCTCCAAACCCGGGGTGCTCCCTGGCACTCGCTGTGCCCTGCCACATACTTGCTCAGGCCCTGTGGCCTGGCTTAGTGATGGAGGAGCCATTCTTCCCACCTGTGGTCCTGTCTTCACCTTCTGGATGGGGCAGAACAACCTCAGGGCTCTGTCCCTACTTTTCCCAGCACTGTGCTAAGTGACTGTACTTTTGGCATCAGGTCAGACCTCTACCTGCATCCCTGGGAGATGTGGTCTTTGCTCCTGTCTCAGCTAAGACCCTGCTAGTCATTCCTGTGCTCCTCAGCCTTGCTGCTTGCAAATTTAGTCTTTCCCCCCATGTCTGGCTGTAGCGCAGAGGAGGCACCGAGGGCAAGTTTGGGCTGGGCTCTGTGGTCCTGTCTCTGCAGCGTGAGAAGAGGCAGGAGTTGGTGCTGCTCTGTGCACTTAGTGACTGCTGCTTTCTACTACAGATTAATATATAAGTGTATAGAGAATGACCAATAAATCTTTTGCCCTCAGCTGGCTCTTGTCTTACCCTGGCGAAAGCTGTCCCAGTCCTGGGTCACCCCAGCACCTCTGTGGCCTTGGACCTGCTCTCCTGCAAGTGGGTAGGGAGAAATGGCGTGTTTCTTGCATCTTGGCTTGTATCAGAAACGGCGTGACCAGCAGGTCCAGGGAGGTTATTCTCCCTCTGTACTCAGCACTGGTGAGACCGCACCTCGAATCCTGTGTTGAGTTCTGGGCCCCTCACCACAAGAAGGATGTTGAGGCTCTGGAGCGAGTCCAGAGAAGAGCAACGAAGCTGGTGAGGGGGCTGGAGAACAGGCCTTTCAAGGAGCGACTGAGAGAGCTGGGATTGTTTAGCCTGGAGAAGAGGAGGCTGAGGGGAGGCCTCATAGCTCTCTACAACTACCTGAAGGGAGGTTGTGGGGAGGAGGGAGCTGGCCTCTTCTCCCAAGTGACAGGGGACAGGAGGAGAAGGAATGGCCTCAAGCTCTGCCAGAGGAGGTTTAGGCTGGACATTAGGAAAACAATTTTCACAGAGAGGGTCATTGGGCACTGGAACAGGCTACTCAGGGAAGTGGTTGATTCACCTTCCCTGGAGGTGTTTAAGGCACGGGTGGATGAGGTGCTGAGGGGCATGGTTTAGTGATTGATGGGAATGGTTGGACTCGATGATCTGGTGGGTCTTTTCCAACCTGGTGATTCTATGATTTTATTCCCAGCTCCCCTTGCTTATTGAGGTTTCCATCTTCTGCCATCCTGTGGCCTTGTTTGTCCCTGCTTGGGGCTGTGAGCAGCTGCTGGTCCTTGGTTGTGCCTGGGCTGGATCCTGCTAGGCTGGAGCCAGGGAGAAGCTCAGGTCTAGCAGGAGCTGCTGGGCATCCTCTGCCTCCTGGAGCTGCTCCTTCCCCTTGCCTGCCCCGGCTGTGGTCCCAGCAGCTGCGGGCGCACACAAGGGTGACCTTTCCCTGTGTGAACAGCAAAGCTCCCAGCTATTCTAGGAATGTGACCCTGGCTGCTGCGCAGCTGGGAATGGCTGTGACCTGGTTCTCTGCCAGCCAGCTGCAGCTCTCCCCCTGCCAGGGGGACTCTGGGCTGGCAGTGCCCACTGCTGCGACACCCACCAACCTGGGAAGGTGCTGGAGGCTCCCAGCGGAGAGCCTGAGCCCTCCTTTTGGCAATGGGCTCACAGACCCTTCCCTCAAGCTGTGCCCTATGGAAATGTGGGGAAAAGCTGGGCTCGGTGACAATAAGGGTGCCTGAGTTGTACTGGGCGTTCTCCAAGGCCAGGGAGGGTGGTGGGCTCGCTGTGCAATTACTGGGTGTGGTGGAGCAGTCATAGCATTGATGTGGCACCCCAAGAGCTGGGGGATTGTGTTTGTGGGTGGGGAGTATCTGGAATGGGGTGAGCGCTGGTTGGGAGGTGGGATTGCTGTCTGTGGCGTGGGGGTGAGTTACAGAGCTCAGACAGCTGGTGGGAGGCAGAGAGAAGTTACTTGTCTTTCTAAAGAAAACACTCAGAGCAATAAGTACTGTGGCCATGTCTGTCCAAATGCTCCATGGAAAGATGCTAATGACGCAAAATACAGAGGACTACAGATAAACTTGAGCTGAGGGAGATGGGGGTTTTATTTGCGCACTTTAAGTTTCGCAGTAAAATGACTTAATTGGCAATGTTTATTCCTATGGCAGCGTGCTCAGCAGCCTCACTCTAAACATGCCTTCTGACAGGATTTGATTGTTTTTCCTCTATTTTTTTTTTCCTATATTGGCCAGGGTGGGGGCAGTAACCTCCTGTCTCTGGTGTGAGGCTGTGGCAGGGGCATGCAGCCCCATGTCCCTGCCCAGCTGTGGGTAAGGGATGCCCCTCTGGGGCTCTGGGATATGTGGGGCAGCCAGTGGGGCTAAGTTCATGCCCAAGGCAGGCAGAGGGAGGGGGAATCACCATGGTGCAGGGCAGGTGCCTGGTGGCCTCATCAGCTGGGGAGGAGGTTGGGCGCAGGCATCCTGCAGCCTAAATTCCCCTCTTGTCCTGGGAGGGTACCCCTTGACTGGGCCAGCTCCGGTGAGAAGCCACAGTGTCGGGCAGCCAGGTGCTGAGTAAACATCCCAGCAGCTGCCTTCGTGCCTTCCTCGCCCGGTGGGATGGGCGAAGGCAAGAATGTGCTGGATAAACAGGGCTGAAGTGGGACAGAAGTGGGCAGGCTGCCCACCTCGCCAGCTGGGACTTGGGGGGCTGCTGGGACAGGGGCAGCTCCTGCTCCAGGACTGAAGGAGCTGAGCGGAGGGGCAACACCCCAGGGCCATCGGAGGGGCCAGGCTGCACCAGTCCTGGTGCTGCTGCGGGGTCCTGGATGGTGCACGTGGGTGGCCCTGGGGAGCCTCTTTGGAGGAGGCTGGAGGTTCTGGGATGGGAAGTCTGGCAGCCAGGAAGAACTGTCTGAGAGGTGCAGACAGGGCTCTTGGGTGGTGTGGATGTGGGGTACCCAGGGATCCTGGCTCAGTGCCACCCCCCTCCCCCCCCCCCCCCCCGACACGTGCTGCCAACTCCCAGGCTGCAAACCTGTGTCCCAGGGGTGATGGAGGGAGAAGCCTGTCTGGAAAACACCTTCAGATACAGCTGTGGGGCTCCAGCAGCAGCGATGTCTCTGTGTCCTCATCCTCCCCATCTCACTACCCTCCCTGTCTGGGGTCTTGCAGAGGAGGCAGGGATGCCTGAGTCTCCAGTGATGCTTGTGACCACTGGGAACTTTGTCCCTTGGCCATTCCCATCCTTCCTGGGATCTCTGAAGGGTGGTGTAAGCATGCGGCCCAAGCTCCTGAGCATAGGCGAGGGTCCTGGGAGGAGGACACGAGTCCTGGGGGTGCAGAGCACGCTTCTGCGGAAAGGGTGGGGGTCCTGGCTGTGGATAAAGGCTCCCATGAATGCAGCTGGGAATCCTGTGGGTGCGGGGCAGGGTTATGGGGCTCAGCTAAAGGCTGAGGGGAGCAACCAGGGATGCCAGCGGTGCAGCGTTGGGACAGCACAGGAGTCCTGAGACAGTCCTGTGGGCAGAGCCCTAGTGCTGCCCAGCCCCATAAAGCAAGGGGTGGTAGATGGGACAGGGGTAGGAGAACATGAACTTGACAGCAAACTTCATTTCCTTGTTGTGCTTCTGCCAGGGGTAGATGGCGAGGAGGAGCAGGCGGCCGCCCACCTTGCGGCCCATCACCAGGAAGCTGCCGCTAAGGCTGTCGAGCTGGGGGCAGGGGCAGGCGCCTGCGTTCCTCATGTGCAGCACCATCTTCTTGGTGTCCTTGCGCTTGAGCGGACCCAGCTTCAGCACCTTCTTCTTCTGGGCAGCCACCAGCCGCCGCTCCCCATTCTCCTCTGTCACCTCCTTGATGCGCATCTTCACCACTGTGTGGGGCAGCCGTGGGGCATGGTTGCAGGGGGACTGCCCTGGAGAACTGCTTGGGGGGTCTGGGCTAGGCACCTGTGCAGGACAGGGCGCAGCCTGTCTCTGGGGTGGGACCCAGAGGAAGGGTCTCTGGGAATGTTACTGTATGGGGAGATATAGGGGCTGTTGTGGGAGGTTCAGCAGAGGCCTCCGGTGACCCTCCCAAATGTCCTGTTTTGCCTGTCCCATCCACAATGTCTTTTCCTGTGGTGCACCTGCCCAAGGGCATGGCTTGAGGGATCTCCCATGGGGCTTTCCCACCCCCCCAACCTGGGCTGTCAGAGCTGGGGGAGGGCATGCCATTATCTGGGGAGGGGCAAGGAAAAGGACTGCAGCACTCACCAAAGTCGCTGGAGCACATCTGCTCCATCATGCCATCTGCCTTGTGCTCCATCTCGCACTGGGTGCAGATCTTGGACACTGCAGTGAGAGACCCCCTGCTGTCACAGCTCCCTGCTGGTGACACCTGTCACCTGTGCCAGCTCCGCTGGGATGTGCTGAGAGAGCCCCAGCAGACCCTCTGCTTCCTGGGCAACTGTGCTGGGGTGATGCCAGGGGCACTGAGCACTCTGCTGTCCAGTGTCCCAGTGCTCCCAGGATGGATGGGATATGGAGACACCCCCTCCTCCAGCTGCCAATGCTTTGGGCATAGCAGCAACAGTGAGGTGGCCCCAGCCAAAGGGTGACAAAGCCCTGTTCCTGACCCTGGTCTGCCTGTGAATGACATCCCCACCCCTGCCCGAGAGGTCACCCACCCCACAGCAGAGACATGATAACCCGCAGGTGCAGGATGCTGGATGCTCTTTGCTGCTGGGATGGGACTCAGAGGAAGGAGAGGGACACAGCTCTGCCGTGGGTTCCCTAGCGGCTCCCACCTCATCCCATGTCCATCGCCAGTGCTGCTGGCACGGCTGCTCCGCTCTGCGTTGCCCCAGGGCAGCCCTGTGCAGGCAGCTGGGTGCCTGGCTCCCCCGACAGCAAAGGGTGCCCAGCAGAGCAGATGCTGCTGCTAGTGCTGCGCCCGCTCGTACTCTGCTGCAGACGGAGAGTCCTCAACAGGAACCAGCACCCTCTGCCCCGCATGAAGGGGCTCAGAGCTGGGTGCGCGGGGGTCCGTGGGTTCCCGAAGGTGTCCTGCGAGCGCGTCCCATCCCGCCGCAGAACCCTTCCCGCTTACCTGGCGGCGGGGTGGCCTTGCTGTTCCCGAACTGGACGGCGATGCAGAGCTCGTGGTCGGAGGGGAATTTGCCGCAGTGGAGCATCTCGGGCCAGGGGAAGCCGTAGGACTCCATGACGGGGGCGCAGGAGTCGCGCACCACCTCGCAGAGCGAGCGGCACGGGTAGACGGGTCGGTCGAGGCAGACGGGGGCGAAGAGGGAGCAGAGGAAGAGCTGGGTGTCGGTGTGGCACTGCTTGGCGAGCAGGGGCACCCAGCTGCTGGCCTGCTGCTTGGCCTCGGCCACGCTCTCGTGCTCCAGCAGGTTGGGCAGCCGCATGCGCTTGTAGCCCACGTCGCGGCAGAGCTGCATGTCGGGAGGGATGTCGAGGCACTGCGGCTCCCGACCGTAGAAGCGCCCTTGGGCCGGGCTCTCGGGCTGCCACCCGTAGTACTCGTAGTGCTGCCCGCGGCCCGGGGCCGGCAGCAGCAGCGCCAGGGCGAGCAGCCACGGGGCTCCGCTCGCCGCCGGCATCGCCGCTGCCCGTGCCGAGCGGGACGGGGCTGCCGCTCTCTTAGCGCCTCCCACGCCCGCGGCGCTGCCTAAGGAGCCCGGGGCACCTCGCCGGCAGCCAATCTGCTCCGCCTGCCGCCCCCCCCGCGGCTGCCCTCCCCCGGGGCTGCCCCCCGGGCCCTCGCCCGCCTGCCCCGACGGCCGCCACCGTGCCCCTGCCCCGCCCCTGCCCTCCCCCTGCCCCTTTCCCCCCACCCCGCCCTCCTGCCCAACCGCCCCGACGGCTGCCCTGCTGCCCCCGCGCTCCCCCTGCTCCCCTGCCCCACTGCCCTTGCCCTCCACCTGCCCAACCGCATCGCCGTCCCTACCCTCCCGCTGTCCGTGCCCTCCTGCTGCCTTCCCGCATCACTGCTCCTGCCCCACTGCCCCCGCCCCCCTGTATAGCTGCCCTCCTGCCCCCCTGCCTTGGTCCTCCTGCCCGCCCGTCTGCCCTACTGCCCCAATGGCTGCCCCACTGCCCCTGCCCTCCCTCTGCCCTCCCGCCCTGCTGCCCTCCTGCATCGCTGCCCTCCTGCCTCGCTGCCTTGGTCCTCCTGCCCCTGCCTGTCTGCCCTACTGTCCCTGACAATGGCTGTCCCACTGCCCTGCCCTCCCTCCTCCCTTCTGCCCTGCTGTCCTCCTGCATCGCTGCCCTCCTGCCCCGCTGCCCTGACAGGTACCCTGCTGCCCCTGCCTTTCTGCCCCTGCCCTTCTGCCCTACTGCCCTGCTGCCCCACTGCCCCTCCCCTGGTCCCCCTGCTCCTGCCCTCTTCCTCCTGCCCTTCTGTCCTTCTGCCCTACTGGCCGCTCCGCTGCCCCTGCCCTCCTTCTGCCCCATTGCCCCTGCCCCTGACGGCCACTTAGCTGCCCCTGCCCTCTCCCTTCCCTCCCACCCTGCTCCCCTTGCCCTCTTGCTTTGCTCCCCCTGCCCTCCTTTGCTGCTCCCACCTGCTCTGCTGCCCCAGCCATCCCACCCCAGGCAGCCGGGTGTGTGCAGGGCACTGCGCACCCCTTGCCCTCCCAGGGAGCTCACTGCACACAGCCCCCAGCCCGCACTGGCCCGTGGGACTGTGTCCTCTGCTGTGGGTGCAAGGCATCCTCATTATCCACCATCCTCTTTGCCCCCGTCCCACGCTCTGCTCTGGGACAGGGAGCCCTGGCTCCTGCCCTGTGCCTTCCCTCCAGTCTCCTGTGCCCCATGAGTTATGGGTTTGGGGGTGCAGGCGGTGGAGGAGCAGGACACCCCAGAGGCTTCACGGGTGGGCAAGGTGCTGAGGGGCATGGTTTAGTGGTTGATAGGAATGGTTGGACTCAATGATCCAGTGGGTTTTTTCCAACCTGGTGGTTCTGTGATTCTGATTCATGCTGCAGCACTGGGGCCACCAGGGCAAGCAGGTGCCATGGGATCTTTACTTCTTGTGGGCAGAGCTGCCAGCATCCCCCCAGGCATCCCATCATCTGCTGGGCAAGGGTGGAACTGGGGTTACATCTCCCATCAAAAAGCTCGCAGGCAGGTGCTGCCAGTGCCCAGGGCACCCGAAGAGCCTGATCCTGAGTGGGGTGAGAGAGGGCAGAACTGCAGGTCCTGCCGGGACCACATTCCCCCATCCCCTTGGAGATGGGCTGGGCTGTGGGGCACAAGGCTCAACACCCCATCAGAAACCCATTTGTCTGCAGGGGTTATCTGGGGCAACCCCTCCCCTTCCCACGATCGATGTCCCTGCCTGGCCAACAGGCTCTGGGCCACCTCTGGCCCCTGCCTACTGGATAAGTGGCTCTGTTAATGGGCCACAGAGCAAACAGCCTGGTGCAGGCGGGTGATAGCAGCTGCCCTTTGCCTGGGCTGGGGGCAGGGACTGTTCCTCCAGCCCCAGTGGGATCTTTCTGCTTTGGGCCATGCAGGAAACCTGCATGACCTGCACCTGCCTGCAGCCTGCTTGCCCTCCCCATGCCCTCCACGCTGGGCATCACTTGGGGATGCTTCGTGCCAGAGCAAGGGTAGGCTGAGCTCATCCCGCCTTGGCCAAGCCCTAGAGATGGTACCATTAATGTATAACTGCCGGGGAGCTCGATAAGATAGAGGGGCCCTTTATCAGGGCTGCCCAGTAGCGGGAGGGAGGGTGCTGGAGGCACCAGGCTGTCACAGCAAAAGTGAGATTGCCTGGAGATAAACGCTAATAGAAAATAGCTAATCCGTGATGGATGGGCTGGGGCAGGGCAGTCGGAGAGCTCTGCTAATTGCCATGGGAGCTGGGCTGGGAAGGGGCTGGCAGGGCCTGGGAACAGGAGTGGGGAGGTGGAGGCAGAGGGAGACTACGTGTACAGGATAGAGCTGGTGATGTGCAGGATGCTGAGCACACCTTGCCCCACTGATGCCCTGCATCCCTGGGCTGTCCCCACGGCACTACCAGCATTGGTGCTGCCCTGCTCTTGCCACAGACCAGCTCTCAACTCACATTGTCTCCCAGCCTGGTGCAGCCCCCTGGACCCACAGTCCCTCCCAGGATGGTGCTGGGGATGCTGAGCACCCTGCACCGTCTGGCACCCTACCAAGAGGACACTGGTGTGACTGGGGCAGTGAGGAGCTCCTTGCCAGCTGGCCTGCTGTTCCCTTCTGTCACTACGCCTTCATTAGAGCCACTGAGTCACCTCCTGGCAGTGGGGACCACGCTGTGGGGAGCAGGGCTGTGCCCAGGAGAGGGGTATCCAGCCCCTGCTCCTGCCCTGCCTCTTCTCTGCGGGGTCTTTGCTGCACACCATTGCTTCCTTAAACCTTCCACCCAGATTGTTACAGTGGTTGGGGGAGTGACAGCCTGGGGGAGACAGATCTGGGCAGTACCCTGTGGAAGGGGATGGTCCCAGAGGGCAGCTGGAGCTGGCACCCTCCCCTGTCTCCAGTCTGCATGGGCTACTCCGGTGCCTGCATCCTCGTCCTGCGCCCGCGCAGCTGGCTGGGGGCTGACATATGTGCCTGTCACTCTGGGGAGCTGGCAGTGCCACCATCTGTGTCACCTGTCACGGCAGTGAGAGCAGAAGTGGGGCCATGGGGGCTGCCCCCTCCACTGCGGGGACCACAGAGACGGCCAGCCAGGGTGGCATGGTAAGAGGACGTCCCCTACATGTGCCCCTCACCACTCTGAGCCCTCCCAGGGCACCTTTACCCAGGTGTAGCACAGAGCAAATCTGAGCCAGGGGAGCAGGAGGCTCCTGGAAAATGAGGTCCAGGTCACCTCTTCCTGTCCTCTCCCACTGTGTCCCCAGTCCATCTCCTGTCACAGCTCTGGGTCACTCCCCAGGCCTGGGCGAGCTCCTTCCCATCCTCTCACCTGCCCCATGTGTTTGTCCTGTCCCAGCCCCATCCCAGGCTCCTGCAACTCCTGGCTTTTGAGCTGCATCAGTGCTGGTAGTGAGGACCCTCAGAAGGGGACAGCACACGGGGACTGGCAGCGTGGGGCTGAGAGTCACAGGGTACCCGGCAGCTCTGGGGGGAGAGCACCCCAGCACTAGGGGCAATGTGGGGGTGCAGAGTGGCTCTGCAGGGGTTGCCCTGCCTGGGGGTGTCCAAGGGAGGCTGGGGCATAGCTGAGGGCACCCTGGGGCCAGGATGGCTCTGGGGATGCAGGACTGGCAGGCTGGGCAGAAGGCAAGGGCAGCGGTGGCCATGCACTTGCCCTACACCTCCCACTCTCCTGCAGCCCCAGGAATGCAGCTGGCAGCACTCCCGGTCCAGCTGCAGGGCCGAGCCTGCCCTGGCACCCTCCCAGCCCTTTGGCAGCTCCTGGCCCTGCCCGGAGCCCTCGCGCCCGCACACAGACACCCTGTTTGCTGCTGGCCCCTGGCCCTGGCCTCCAGCCCTCTTCTGTGGGGCAGGGAGGGAGCATGTCCTGCGTGGTGATACCTTTGGGGAAGAGTACCTTTGCCTCGCAACATAGCACTGTGCATGGGGGCATGGGGACATGGGGACAGGGGGACCCTCTCTTTAGTGCTGCTACCACCGTGTGCTGCTGGGGAGCTAGGGAAAGCCACCCATGTCTGCAATAGACACAGCCAGACCTGGTGGTGCTGTGGGCACGCTAGAGGGGAGCCCATCCTCAGGGTGTGCCCAGCCTTTAGGACAGGCAGCCCTGGTTTGGAGCACTCTCCTCATCCTTTGCAAAGGTGCAGACTGAAGCACTTGGAACTGTTTTCCAGCAGCTCCCAGTGTGGGGGACCTATCCCCCCCCCCCCATATTGTTGTACACACCTGGCGTCTCTCAGGAAAGGTTATCAGCTAATCACCCTGCCTCACTGTCTTCGTGCCTCCCAAATGTCACTGTTGTCCTCGCTGGGGTGGTGAGCTCATGCTCCCCTCTCATTATTGAAAGGCCCCCCCAGCCCCGTATGAAGCAGCTGCCGGGCGCCGCTCCTTTGAAGTGGAGCCAGAGCCGCTGACAGCCCTGACGGGCCGGGGAGGGGGCTTGGCAAGCAGTGGGTGCAGGATGGAGCCCAAGGTGTTGATTCTGGGCTGGAGGCAGGTCTTCTGTCAGGAGGACTGGAGTGCAGGGAGAAGGTGCAGTACCACCAGCCTGGGGACACGCTGGGAATACCCCCATGATGGGAGCCAAAGGCAGGGGGCACACTGGCTGCACGAGGCTGCCTATAGGGCTCCAAGCGTGCCCCATGCATGACCCTTGGGTCCAGGAGTGGGGGTCTGGGTGGTCAGCCAGAGCCAGGGGTAACCGAGGTCAGTGGGGTCTGTTTGCAGGACAGCTCAGAGTCCCCTCACTCCGTGTGCAGGGGAGGACCCAGGCAGGGAAGTAAAGGCAGCTCTGACAGCAGCCATGTGCACGGTGCCTGCCCCTGCTGCCAGACAGCCTAAAAATAGCCCCCTGGGGCTCAGCAGATGGAGCAGAAGGGCCAGAGCCTTGTTGTTGCAGGCACCTTGCCAGCCCCTTGTACAGTGTTGGAGTCTGGGGGGCTATCAGGGTCGTGCAGCACTTTGGGGTGGCCCAACCACCCACTAGCTATGCCAGCCCCACGCCATCTCTGCCCTGCCTTGCTGGGACCCATGGAATGGCAAGGTGTAGAGTGGCATGGCATGGCACGGCACAGCTTGTTCCCTCTGCACGGGAGCAGCAGGGTCTGTCCCTGCTCTGGTTAGAACTAGGAAGTCCACGATGGTGTATCCTGCATGGGAGGGGTTAGCACACCCCAGTGGACTCTAGAGGTGTTGGGGGCTGTGGGCACCACAAGCAGGGCCAGGGGCAGGTCCAGGCTGTCCATGTCCTGTCTGCCACCGGGCAGGGTTTGCTCTCGGGTAGTATGACTACCCGAAGGTGGATCCCCATGATGGCATGAAGACATCCCACCAAAGCACACTCCTTGACACGTGCCTTGGTCCTGCAGGCAGCAGGTCAGTGACTTGTGAGGTAGCTGGAGACCAGAATCAAGGGTCCAGTGCTGGGGCTCTGTTGGTGCAGCCAGAGAAGGGATATCCCTGGTGCAGCACCACAGGGTGCAGGCAGATGGGCAGAACCCGGGGTGGCAGGGACAGTTGGGTCCCTCCAGCCCCTTGCTGCAGCATGGGAGAGCAAACTTTATCTCCTGGCAGGAGCAGCATTGCCATGGCAACTGGCAGGGCACTGCCAGGCAGGCAGTGAGCCCTGACGTGGTGGCAACACACAGCGCGGGAAGAGCCCAGTGCCTGGGCTTGGGGGCATCCAGGGACACATTCGGGTTTGGAAATGTGTGCATGGAGGTGCACGAGGGGTGCGGGCAGGTGTGGACATCCAGGTGCACGCATGAATGGCTGCGTCTGCGTGCATGCATGTGTGTACATGGGAGAGTTCACACCCTCCACAGGAGTGTCCTTTGGCTCCATGGCACTGTGTGGGCAGGCTGCACCCCATTCCTCTGGGGAGTGGGTTGGCAGGGCTGCTCAGCCAAGTTCCCCTGAAAGCTATGGGATCTGTAGCCTTGTGTTTGTGGGGGATATAAGCCCTCTGACTCCAGTCCCTGCCTGCACATGTCCTTTGGTCCCTTGGTTATAAACCCTGCCACACTCCAGAGCACAGGAGCTGCCTGCATTTGCTCTGCCTGAAGCCTTGGATGTTCCTCAGGGCAGGGAACAGGGAGTCAGACGAAGTTGCCCCTGTTTTCTCAGTGCTCCTGCTGTGCTGTGTTAGCAGCCTAAGCAGAAGGTCTGGCAGGGCCCCGTCTGCTTCTGCTTCTCTCAGGTGTTGAGGGAAGGGCTGGCTGCTCTCCCGCCTGGGGAGGGCCCTGTGCCCAGCAGCCCCAGCTGTGAGCATCCCCTCCTCTGCCTCTCGGGAGAGCCTCTGTTCTCCCCGTCTGACATTTCTCCGGCTCTAATTGAGCTGTCATTGGGCAGAGATAACAGGGAATTCGTTAGCTCTCCTCTTTGATGCCTGCCAGCTGCAAATCCTTTGCACACAAACACCTTCAGACGAGGCCCCCTCGGCACGGCCGACCCCACAGATCCCCCCGGTTCCTCCCGCAGCGCCCCTGGCAGCCCGTTCCCCGGGCCCTACACCCCGTGCCAGCCCCGCCGCTCGGGCTGCCAGAGCGGTTTTTCCTCCCCCGTCTGGCTCCTCCCCGGCACTCAGGGGGCTCAGACCCGTCCTGCAGACGGACCTTGCACACATCCCCTCGCCCCCGGCCCCGGCTGAGTGCCCGGAGCCCCCGCATCGCCCCCGAGCATCCCTAGCCTTGAGCTCACCGAGCCCAGCCGTAAGGTGCATCCCCCCGGCAGCAGGGCCCTGCCAGCCCCTCCGCTCGGGCTGCTCAGGCAGCAGGGCCGGCTGCCCGCGGCACCGGGCGTGAGAAAACCGGAGGCAGCTTCCCCTGACACCCGCTGCCCTGCCCTGAGCAGCAGCGGCAAACGCGGAGCAGCGCCGTGCTCTGAAGCGCGGTACCGCTCGGTACCGCCGTCCCCAGCGTAGAGGGTGTGGGGGGTGCCCCTCACCGGTACCGGCGGGCGCCCATCCCCGGCGCCTCGGGGCGGGCTGGGAGGCTGCGCACATGGGGGCGGGCGGCCCCGCCTCCTCCGCGGCTCGGCAGCACCGCGGACAGCGCCGCTCCCGCGGGCCCCACGCACCCCGGCCCCGCCCGGCTCCCCGGTAACGGCGGCACCGGCACAGCCCCGCCATGGCCACGGAGGTGGGTGGGTGCGCGGCGGGGGCACCGGAGGCGCAGTTGTTGGAGGGAGCAGAGAGGGTCCAGGGTGCCCCTGGAGGAGGAGGGGGGATGTGGGTCCCTCTGCCGTGAGCGGGGTCCGGGACGGGGACAGGGGGTCTGTGTGGCACACAGGGGGTGGTGGCCCCGTGCCACCCACGGGGGAGGGCAGGGAGGGGTCTGACACCTGCCCTTGGCACAACCTGCCCCCTCCATCCCCCCCCGCAGCACAGATCCTGGGGGCTGCGTGGGCCCGTGTACCCCGGGGGTGCCAGGGCTGGCGGTGCCGGGCTGAACGCCTGCTGATCCCTTTTGTGCGGCTGCTCCGCTGCAGCCTGCCTGCCCGCTGCGCTGCCGCTGCAGACCTGCTGCATGGTCTCCTGCTCCTGCTCAGCTGGTTTCCTTCCTCCTGCCTGGGAGCTGCTGGGGACAGAGGTCTGTGTCCTCCCCGGGACACACACGCATGCAGGAGCCAGTGCAGGCGAGGCCGGGCACCAGCAAGGAGAACACACACGAGACCGCACTGAGCAGAGGGTTGTTGTGCCATCCTCTCCCTGCCACCACCCTCCCCTCACCCCTGGCCTCGCACCTCCTGTGCCAAGCAGTGCTCCTGGCATGACATAGCCTGTGCCAGGACCTTCCTGCCCCGGGATGTGCCAGCCTGCAGCACCCATGCCCTGATGCTGGGGGAACAGCTCTGCTCCCCGCAGCCCCTGCCCCCTAGGAGTGATGTCCAGCACCCGATGGCTGCAGCTCCCTGGCTCCTGCTGCCCCCCAGGTGCACAGCCTGCAGGAGCTCCGGCGCAGCGCATCCCTGGCCACCAAGGTCTTTGTGCAGCGGGATTACAGCGACGGGACCACGTGCCAGTTCCAAACAAAGTTCCCTCCTGAGCTGGAGAGCCGGGTAGGCAGTCCAATAGGCCAACGGTGGGGGGAAAGGGGTACTCTATGTCAGTGCCCTGTGGGGGCTCGGGTGGGAAAGGTGGGTGGGAAAGTGTGGGGTGTTATATGGCTCTAGGCCAGCCAGTGCTTCTAGGTGCATGCAATCACACCCACCCCACCCAGTGTGCAAGTGCCTGGGTGCTCCTGGGGACCAGGAAGCTCTGGTGACGGTCTCTGCAGATCTTGACATGGGTGGGCAGTGGGCAGGGAGCTGAGGTACCAGCTGGGCAGGGAGGAGGGTGTTGGGTGCTCCCCAGGTTGCCCCGGGGATGAGGCAGTGCAGGGGGTCAGCCTCTGCCCAGACTCCTCTTCACCCCAGTTTCTGCTCCAGATCGAGCGGCAGCTCTTCGAGGAAACCGTGAAAACTCTTAACGGCTTCTATGCTGAGGCAGAGAAGATCGGGGGCAGCTCATACCTGGAGGGGTGCCTGGCCTGCGCCACTGCCTATTTCATCTTCCTCTGCATGGAGACACACTATGAGAAGGTGCTGAGGGCCAGAGGAGGGCTTGGAGGTGGGCACAGGGCGGGAGCAGCGGAGTTGGAGGCCAGAGCAGTGCTGGCAGCCCCCTGAGTGTCCCTCCGTGTGCTGGCAGGTCCTGAAGAAGATCTCCAAGTACATCCAGGAGCAGAACGAGAAGATCTATGCACCGCGGGGGCTGCTGCTCACCGACCCCCTGGAACGTGGCATGAGGGTCGTATCCTCTGGGCAGCAGGTGCTGAGGGGATGACAAGGGTGAGGGGGGGGGTGACACTGGGAGTGGGTGCCGGTAAACTGGATTTGCGGCTGGCAGATGCTGCTAATGATCCTTAGCAGGGCTCAGATTGAGATCTCCATCTACGAGGACCGATGCAGCAGTGGCAGCTCCAGCAGTGGCAGCTCCAGCAGCAGCAGCAGTGGCGGAGGTGGTGGAGTTGGGGGCCGGTGACTGGCAGGGAGTCCCTGCAGGGACTCGTTCTGCCGGGACAGTGGCCTCTCCGAGCTCCGCAGGCTGCACTACCAGAGCACCCGATTCTGAGCACGGGGCAGGTGGGAGGGGAAGGCTGAGGGCTGCCCACCCCCCTCTGCTCTGTGCCCCCCACCGTGGCTCTGCCCCTGCTCAGACCCACTGCAGCAGGCGCTGGGGCATCCCAGGTGCTTCCCGCTGAGCCAAACTGGTGCCAAGGGGCACCCACAGCCCATTGGGTGCCTCTGCTTGCCCCTCCCCCAAGTGAAGGAACTTGCCCCGATACAGGCAGCCCCAGCTGGCAGCGCCCTGTGTCCCATGCCTAGGGAAGCAGTGGGACCGGCAAAGCCCAAGCAGTGGTAAGGGGAGGGGGGTTTAGCCCCATGCCGGCAGGCACTGCCAGCCCTTGCTGGCCCCCCTCTCTGGGGCAATGCCACTCTTGGTGCTGTAGGGTGTGCCCAGCCATAGCGTGCCTGCTGCCCAGGGTGCCTGGCAGAGCCCTGGTGCTGCTTCATCTGCATGATTGTGCCATGAGATCGCTGCTGCTCTGTCCTGTGTGCTACCTTTTGCTGCTCCCCAGCCCTCACCAGATGCCATGACCCATGTGGCAGCAGTGTCCTCTCCTGCAGCACCCTTCAGCACTGCCCACATCACTGAGCACTTGCTTCTGCTCCCTGTCCAAGCCAGTGCCATCCCCAGGAAGCTTCCCAATCCCAAGCCCCAGTGCCCAGATGCGGTGCTGGGCAGGCTCCTGCCCCTCTGCTGCTTGCCTCAAGCTCGTGCATGGCCTGTGTAACAGGCTGAGCTGTGGCACTGGTGAGCCAGGCTCCCTGCTGAGCCCAGGGAGATCCTGTCTGCACCCGGCTGCCGGCAGCCCTTTGCCTGTTCTGCCCCACGACCTCCCCCAGTGTGTGGAGGATGCCCATTAGAGCAGCTCCACCAGCACCCTCCCTCTCCTGCTGCTAAGCCCTCTCCTGCCCTCGTGCCCTGCATGCATCTGCCACCAGCACCCCAATACTCAACCTGGCCTGCTGTGGAGACCCCAAGGGGCACCTGGGCCCAGCTGCAAGGTCTGTGGGTTCATAGGCCAAGGTCAAATGGTGGGGGGAACAGGAAGGTCCCTGTGACATCCAGCATCCTGCAGAGATAAGTCCCTGCCTGGGTGCAGGGCTATATGGAGCCAGTGTTGCTTTTCTAGGGTCCTGGAGGGAGGAACCTGCCCCCCTGGGACTCCCTCCCTTTGGCTCAGTCTTGGTCTGTGTGCCGGGTGGCCCTGGCCCTGCTGTTTCCACAAGGGGGCCCCTGCTTGGAGACCTTCCTCAATAAATCCCATGCTTCATCCACTGCCGGCTGTTCTGCATCCTCCTGCATCCGAGGAGGGAGAGGGGTGAGGGACATCCCCCAAAACGTCAGGGTGCACAGAGCCCCCTCAAAGGAGGATGAGCATGGGGAAAATAAGAAGGAAGGATGGGGGAATGTGTGAACGTTCAGAGACAGCCCTGTGTGGCCCCGCTGACAGGGACTCCCAGGGAAATCAGTGCAGGAAAGGGTTTATTCAGTTTGCACTAGGCTCAAGGAGTGGGGGTAGCAGGGGGCACCTGGCTGTGCCGGAGCAGGCTAGCTGCGCCTGCAATGCCCACCTGTGCCCAGGGAGAAGCCGTGGTGGCAGTGGCAGTGGAAAGAGCCAGGGCTGTTGTGGCAGATGTGATCACAGGGTCTGGCATGTGCCTGGCACTCATCTATGTCTGGAAAAGAAGGGGAGAGGGTCAGAGCCATAACAAGGGTGGAGGGCTCATCTGGTGTGGTCAGAGAGGGTACAGGGGGCAGCTCTGAGGCTGGGTGAAGCTGGGACATGAAGGCATCTCCAGTGCCTGCAGCCACACAACTATGGTCCTGCCACTGCTTGTCCCCAAGGCTGTCAGGCGGCAGATGCCTCCTCACTCCATCGAGTCCTGCACAGAAAGTCTGTCCGTCCTGCCTTTCCCATGTTTTGAGTCGACAGGGACCAGGGCTGTGAGCACCACAAGGCACCCCAGGAAACAGCATCCCTGCTCCAGGGGCGGCATGGCCGTGCCTGGCAGCAGCAGGAGGCCGGGCACCTGCCTGCAGGTACTCACCCAGGCACTGGCTGGCAGCAGGATCAAGGGGGCGGAAGCCCAGGCGGCAGTGGCAGGCGTGTGCCCCAGGGGTGTTGGTGCAGAGCTGGCTGCAGTTGTGCAAGCCCTGGGCACACTCGTCGATGTCTGGCGGTGAGGAAGAGAGCAATGTGGTTTTACATCAGGCAGTGGGAAGGCGGCATAGCCCTGTTGTTGCTGCAGCCTGCTGTACCCCAGGCTCCTCCGGTGCTGCATGTATGGCCATGCTCTCAGGGCTGGAAGCAGTGGTGGGGAGGGCCAGAGTTCTCCAGGACCACAGTGTGCCCTCCAGTTAGCTCCTGGCACAGGGGCAGGGAGAGCTGGGGGATACTGGGGTTGTTCCCTAACCCTAAGCCCTCTCCCTGTACAGCCCCAGGGCAAGATGGGGAGAAGCAAGAGCACAGCCCTGCCTCACACAGCTCAGCAGGCTGGGCTAGCAGATAGGATACAGTTTATTGGGGGGGGAGTTCTCTGGGAGAAGGGCTGGAAGACTGAGTAGGGTCCAACTCCAAACAGTAGGGTCAATATGTTAAAAAACAGACCAGGAGGGTACTTATCCCCACAGGGCTTTCCTCCTGCTGAGGAGGGGGCAGGCAAAGCACACACGTCACAGGCCAAACCAGCAGGCACATGGTACGGTATTGAGGAGACAGAGCAAGCAACCAGGCAGGGAGGTGCCGGCACAGGGGCACTGCCCCGGGGCTGCTTTTCCGGACATGGTGCCAGGGGTGAGCCCACCGCAGCCAGGCAGCTGGGCTCTGCGCCCATCCCACCCTGGGACACCCCAGGAGGGCACAGGTGGCACTTCCAGGGCGGTTCAACATATGGAGAGAGAGAAAAAAAAGAGAGACAGGCAGAGGCTGGCCAGTCCTTCCACCAAGGCTGCTCTGGTGTGCTATGGGCAGGGATTAAAGTGCATAGAGGCAAAGGTAGAGTGCGAGGACTAGAGGGAGGAGGGCACCATGGGGGAGCCCAGGCCAGCTCCCAGAGGAAGGATATCCCCCAAAAAAGGCCACTTGAGCTGCATAGAGAAAGAGAGAAGAAGCAAGAGAGAAAAAGAGAAAGAGAGAAGGAAAGTCAGTGGAACCTCAGCAGAAGATGCAGGATGAACAGATTTGGAGCTGGGGTGCAAAGGGCAGGGTAGCTGTGTGGCAGGTGTTGGGATGGGGCCAGGCTTTTGCTAGGGGTGCAACAGCATCCCAAGGTTTGGAGCAGCTTTGGAGCTGCTGCCCACCACCCTGGTCAGGCTGCATTGGCACAGGGTCACAGTATCCCCGCCATCACTCACCCACGCAAGCTGTGCCGTCCTCATTGGGCTCGAAGCCCCGGCTGCAGCGCTTGTTGCTGCGGCAGCGGTACCCGCCGTAGGTGTTGATGCAGATGGGCTTGTCCCGTGGGCAGACGAAGGGGAACTTGGTACACTCGTCTGTGTCTGCAAGCAGGAGGGCCTTGAGGTGAGATGGTTGGGCTTGGAGCTTTGGGCTGCAGACCCTCCACCTCCCCCACACAGATGCTGCTCTGGGGCCCAGGGTGACTCCACACACAAGCCATGTGACTGTCTGGGAGGCTCCCAACACAGCCATGGCCACACTGCTGCGCCTCTATTGCTTGTAGCTCGAGCACAAAGTCTGCCACACACCAGCCATGCCTCTTGCCCTGGCACAGCACTCTGCCCCCCTCCCCAGGACACCACGGATCCCCTCCAGGGCTGTGCTGCCCCTCTCATTCCCAGGCCACAGGCAGACAGCTGTACCCAACACGGAGCCACACAGCAGCCCTGCCTGCACGCCCAGTCACCTCCCCGGCTGCTAGCTCGCTGTACAGCAGGGTGCTGCCCTCGTGTCCCTTGCTGCGCCCTCGAGGCCATGCTGCAGCATCCCAGGTGCAGGCAAAACCTGTGCCCCCACCAGCCACTCACCTACACAGCGTCCATTCTTGTGCTGCGAGAATCCCTGCCCACACTGCATTTGGGGAGAAGCAGAGACCGACGGGATAGGGAGGAATCAGCCCTGAGCAGCCACTGAGCCAGCAGAGCTCAGCCCCTCATTCCTGCCCCCAAAAGCATCCCACCCTGTGCCCACACTTGGCTCTTACCTCCAGCAGGGCAGGCATGAGTGGCTCCTCCACGTCCAGAGGGTAGGGGACCTCCAGGACGGAATTGATCTCACTGCTGGCCACGGCTCGTGCTATGATGCGGCCGTCCGGCCAGGTCACCTCCAGGCTGCTGGCTTCATCATGCCCTGCAGGCGGGCAGTCAGTCAGAGGGAGGGTTTCTAGGGATGGGTGGGGGCTGAAAGGAGGCCAGGGGGTGGTAGGAATGGAGGGGCAAACCCTCCCTTTGCTCCCTAAGCCAGGTCCTAGATGCCCGTGCTGGCAGCCTGCGCTTAGGGGTGCAGCCTGAGGGTGATGACACACTACCCTGTCAGCAGGCAGGGATGCTCCTGCAGCCTTGCTGTCAGCTGTTCTGAGCCAGGGGAGGGTTAATGGGCAGGGAAAGCCCTGATACCTTGGCAAAGCAGCAGGCAAAGTGTAGGAAAGGGAGCAGAAGCCCCTCACAGCCAGGCTGCAGTGGCTGGGCGCCCTGCCTGCATCCCTTGGTGATGAGCATGGATGACTAGTGCTGCAGGGCACTGAGGGAGCAGAGGTGACTCCTGCCCAGGAAGGATGCAGGAGTCAGGACTCCATCAAAAGGGTGCTGGGAGAGCTGAGGGTAGAAGCAGCCTCTTTGTCCCCTGGCTCACCCAGTCCGAAGTGTGCCACGGGCTCCATCTCGCAGAGGTACCCTGAGCCACCATCGATGATGCGCAGGTGAGCCCCACTGTGCCGAGTGAACAGCACCACTTTGGCCCCCCGTGCAAAGGCGCCGAAGCGGGTGCGGGGGATGACGCGCAGCCAGTTGTTGCCTGTGCCCTGTGAAGGAGCAGAGAGGTTGAGTGGGGAGAAGCAGAAGGGACGGGGACAACATGAGGTCCCCCTGCTTGACTCACCTGGATGCCCTTGAAGATGGAGATGGGCTGTGCCATAGACTCGCCATGGGACAGGATCAGGTCCAGCATTCCATCACCATCGAGATCTGTCACTGCACCCCCTACAAGAACAGGATCAGGTCATGGGGTCTGACCCTGTGTCTTTCAGCACTACTCCCTGCTGTCAGTGCTGGCTCCCACAGCTGCCAGCAGTGGTAGCAGTGATGCAGAGGCATTAGGGAAGATGAGGTGGCTGCAAGCACAGGTTTTGGGGTCCAGTCTGGGTGGCACCCTGCAGTCAGGTGGGTCAGCTCTCTCAGCAGTGTGGGGACAGGAACAGGCAATGCCTGGGGGGCTCTGAGACACAGGAGACTGCTTGCCCCCATCCCCCAAGGAACAGAGGATTGCTTTGAACAGTGGCTCCATAGGAAGAAGCTCCCCGAGAGCTGGGAACAACTGGAGATACACCCTTAGTTGAGTATGGGTGGAGAAAGGGGGGGCTTCTCCTGGGCCACGGGGGCTGGTGGGGAATGGGCAGGTGACCAAGCTAGGCACGTAGCATCCCCAGGCACAGAGGGTACCAAGCAGTGTTGGACTCACCTGTCCCCCGTCCCTCTGGCTCCAGTGCATCCCCTGGATTCAGCTCTTCCACTATGGGGTCCAAGTGCTCTCTGCGGATGAGCCTGCTCAGCACAGATAGGGTGTTACTGCCAGACCCTGTGGCCCCTGGCAATTCTCAGGAAGCGTCTGTCCAGCCCTAAGCAGCCTGGCAGAGGGGTGACAGCCCCAGGGGCACCCATGGGTGATGCTGGAGGCTTTGCAGGGTGCATGGTGGACCAGACTGTCCCCTGCCTGTTGTCGCTGGCACCTGCTGTCCCTGCTTTATGGAGAGTTGACAGGGGTGTCATGAGAGCCTGGCTCATGCTGGTCTGAACTGTGCAGCAGCAGCACCATCTCCAATCTCCAAACACTGCTGCATCCCTTTGGGAACAGAGCCCCCCTGAGGGGCTCCCCACCATGCCACCACCCCTACCAACCTACGAGTGCTGGAACCAGGCCAGACAACTTGCTACCACCATCCTGCATGCCAGGTAAAGAGGTGCCGCACAGCCGTAATGAGGAATTGACCCCCACAATTAACAGGAGTCACAAACAAGCTTCCACGTGGCTGCTAATCAGCGGTGCTGGGGACCCTGGGGGCTGCTGCAAGCACGATCACTGCAGTTGGTAATGACTCCAGGAAGGGCTCAGTCACGTTGCCTTTTTATTAGCTGAGCCTGAGTGGTGGCACTGCTGGAAAGGACCCTCATGAGCCTGGCTGTGCCGTGAGGGCTGCTCAGCCTCTCTGGTACCCACAGGCTCCTACCGGAATAGGCGGTTGGCAGAAGAGCCACGGTAGGCAATGTTGTTGAAGAAAACCTCCAGCTCCTGGTCATTGTCGAAGTCGGCTGCAATGACGGTGCGGACAGGGGATGGCATAGAGAACTTGGGGGTGGCGATGTCCTGCGTGAGGGATGAGCACAAATGACAAGGGCACAGGGAGCGGGACATGGGGTCCCGTTTTGGTGCTTCATATCCCCTCCCCGCTGGAAACTGGGACTGAAAGCCAAATTAGAGCGAAGCCAGGTCCCCCAGCCCAGGAGGCTCAGTGGCAAAGCTGGTAGCAGAGGATGTCTCAGCCTCAGCCCTCACCCGGAATCGGACACGGCCAGGGGTGCCACTTTGCAGGTAGAGGCGGTGCGGCCCATTCCAGTTGCCGTAGACGATGTCCACCCGGCCGTCACGGTTGAAGTCAGCCAGTGCCACACCACGTCCGTGCTGGTAGGGATCATCCAGCCCTGGGGAGCCGCAAGGGGACGGGGGGAAACCAGGACCCCCTCCCTGCGTCCATCTCCTCGGGATGCACCCCACGGTCCCCAGATGGGTCCTCCCAGTGCAGGGCTGCATCCCTACCCTGACAGATGCCCTGGTGCACCTCAGCCACCGCCAGCTATCAGCGGGGCTCTGGGCCCCAGGGCTGTCCTTCCACCCTGTGCTCAGCCTGCCCTGAGCAGGCAGGAGTGGGCAGAGCCAGCCCTGCCCCCGGCGTCCCCGATGCCCATGGCCTCTCCCCTGCCCCCTCTACTCACCCACAGCAGCTGCCACATCCTGGTACGTCCCATCTCCCCGGTTGTGGAAGAGGAAATTGGGGCTGTTCTCATTACCGCAGAATATGTCAGAGGCGCTGTCACTCAGGATGGGTCCTACGGTCACCCCACGTCCCCCTGGGAACAGCAGCCTGGTGTGAGGGCACAGCTGGCACCCTGCCCCAGGGGGTTGTACTCCCCATCCCCCTTGGTTCTTGCCTACCCAGTGCTCTCAGGACCCCTGGACTCTCCTCCTCACCCCCCTCCTTCCTTCAGTCCCTCTCATCAGGAGCTAATTGGGCTTGGCAGCAGCTTGTGTCACTCCTACCTGTAATCACTGTCATTGCCATGGTGACAGCACTCCTAATTAGTGACAATTTACTGCTGGGGAGCTGGGGCACCGCAGCGGTCCGTGCTGTGGTGGGGCAGCATGGGGCAAAGGCTGGCGCGCTCCCTGCTGCCCCGCTCATGTGCCCATGTCTCCGTGCTCCGCTGCCAGCCTCGTGGATGCTGTGGGCTAATGGTATGGCTGCAGGCAGGGTGACAGTGGGCATGGGGGTTCTGGTGAGCGTTGTGGCTCTGGCCCCTTCCCCTCGCCGTGGGGTTGCCACTAGATGGGGCAGTCAGGCAGCTTAATGCATGGCATGGGCACTGCCCGCAGCACGGTGCCTGCTCCCTGTGCCCAGCAGTGCCCTGTCCCCTCCGCGGGGTCACAGCAGCCTGGGTACCTGTGTACTTGCTGACACCAGCCTGGGCAGCCACGTCCACTAACACCACGACACCGCGAGCAGGGTCACTGGCAGCCACATCCATCTCAATCAGGGCGTGGGGGCCCACGTTGCCGCTGGCGTAGTTGGCGATGTAGATGGAGTACCTGCCGGAGCCCTGTGGCCAGCAGCACCTCCTCAGCACCCACCCACCCAAAACCCAGCTCCACAGGGACCATGGGATCCTTGCCATAGGGCTGGATGCTCTCATGGCTCCATGGGACCAGGATCGACTACTGTGTGCTGAGCAAGTGCTCTGAAAACCCATGGTGAAAAGCACACTGTGCCCCATTGCCTCCAGGACCTCTGTGGTCACTAGGCTTATGATACAAGCACAGGGCACCTTGCCCCCCAGAACATCCCCAGCATGCCAAGTTCTCCCATTCCCACCACCTCTCTTGTCCCATGCAGCAGCTGGACCCTGATTTAGCGATAATCATTTGGAAACAAACCACTGGGGGAGGAGGAAGAAGAAAGCACAGGTGACAGGAACATAAATCACCTCGACAGGCACGTTTATCAGCTGGCGACAACCATGTGGACAGGTGCCCACGGTCCCCATGGCTGGGGGACTGCCAGCTCTGACAGCCATGGGCTGCTGGAGGGCACTCCTGGCAAGGGAAGAGGTCCCCCAGGACCCCACAGAGGAGGGCTGGAGGGGTATGTGGGGTGAGAAGGTTGGAGAGGTGCCCCCCGCTTGCCGTGCCCTGCCTGCTCACCATCCGGTCGACACAGGCCACAGAGCGCCCGGCGAAGCGGCTGGCCACCTCTCGGTTCACCTCATCGCTGAATAGGTCCTCCCAGCGCCCGTTGCGGAGCTTGAAGAGTTTGTCTGTGTAGGTGGCCATGCCTGGAGGGAGGGGGAGGACGGGTCAGGAGGCTGCAGCATCCCACCTCCTCCTGAGACAAATGCCCTGCTGCAAGAAGGAAGAGGTACCCTTTTCCTCGAGCATCCCAAACCCCTGCTCTTTCCCCTCCTCCCAAGCCCGCAGCAGCGCCCCAAGGCCAGGCTGCTGCTGCAAGAACCCCTGTGACCTGTAAAAGCTGCCAGGAGACACGCAGAAGGATCAACTTATTAATGTAAAATGTGTCCCAATGGGGCACAGCCCCGTAGATCATCCCAGGGAAGGTAAAAAATCGATGCGGTGCCAGGCACAGGCAGCGAACTGCACTACCCATGACAGCACCGATAGCAGCACCTGATTTAGGGACAGATGTGCTGGCGGTCACTGCTGGCCTGGGTAATTAGGAGCATCAGGAAGACAGATCCATTGCATGGAGGTCAGGGCAGTGGGACAGGGACACAGAGTGGAGCTGGGCTGGAGCTGGCCAGCTGGGCTGACCAAGGGAGCTGTGGAGATGCCTGGTGCCAGGCTGGGGCACACTAGTCCCCTCCCCAGGAAAGGCATCCCAGGAACTGGGGCAGCACTACCAGGGCTGGACCTGGCTTGCTTTAGGTGGCACAGAGGAACCACGGCACCGAGGGGCACACCTGCTGCAGGGTACAGCTGGGATTTGCAGTGCAGGGTCCCCATGGCGGGGCGGCCTTGGAGGTGTCAGGGAAGCTGCTGTCCTGCTTGGGGTGTCACAGGGAAGGCATTGGGCAGCTGGAAGTGCTGACTTGGCGGCTGGCTGGGCTCAGCGTCCCACCCGTGCTGCCATCAATCAATGGAGCCACTCAACTGAGAAATTAACTCCAGCCCGCACACATCCCTCAAGCACCGAAGGTCACAGGCAACCATGCTGGGAGCTCCCCCTGCGCCCAGGGCTCGGGGCACAGCTGCCAACAGGGCTCACCAGAGAAGGCATTGTTGGTGTTGAGGAAGTAGATCTCCTCGCGGCCATCCCCGTCGATGTCGCAGGCTGTTACACCAATGGCATTGCCTTGCCGGTCCCGCAGTGCATAGTACGGGGAGCCCCACTCGTCCTCTGCAACGTTCACTAGCCGCCCCCGTGCCTTGTCGTACTTGAGCACCAGGTTGGGGCCGTTGTACCTATGTGTGGAGCAGGGCATGATGTCTCCCTGAGGCTTGGGGGCAGGAGGAAAGCCCCTGTCCCATCCTTGGGCACACACTGGATGTGACACCAGGCTTTCCCCATGGTGGGCACTGTAGAGACCTGCACGGAGCATGGAAGCCAGGGACCCCAGGCTGCCCTCAGAACCTAAATGTGGGGCTGGGTCCTGGCTGCAACAGGGGAAGGCTCAGCCTGGACCTGTTCAAGCCCATGTCAGGCATTCCCCAGGGCAATGCCAGGGCAGGGGCTGGGTTTGGGTCTGGGCAGCCAGCGGGGCAGGATGAGGCACAGGTCCCTGCTTGCAGCCCTTTCCCAGGGCAGGGAAACCAGCACACAACACAAATCCTCTCAACATGCTGCTCCCCACAACCTCCCTGCTCACTCTTGCCCCATGTACCAGTAAACAAGTTATACAACGGGAACCACGGGTGCTTACAAAACCCCTTGCTGGCTGCTTGGCTCAGCCCTGCTGGGAGTGGTGGCCCCCGCAGTGCTGCCCGTGGTTTGCTGCCCCATGATGATGTTCAGAGCAGTGATGGGGCCGTATTCTGCCTGCCACCGTGGTGCTCTGGCTGCTGCAGACCCCCAGGTAGGCTCAGTGAGGGGTCTCCTCCCGGAGAGCACTCCTGTGACCGTAAGCCTCTCTCAGGGGTGAGCATGGTGATGCGTGCATGACCACACTGTGCTGGCAGCTCACAGCTGTGCCAGCACACACATGCAGACCCTGTGCCATGGTCCCTGCTGTCCCCAGCCGGGGTCAGACCTGCTGGCAGCAGCTGCTCTGTGTCCAGCCCTGCTCGGGCAGTGCAGCACACGGCTCCCTGCCTCCCCGGCTCCTGCCAGCCCTTCCAAGCCATCACTCCAATAAAGGGCTATAAAAAACCCTCCAGCCAATTAACCAAATCTCTGGAGAGCACTGAGTCCTGTCAGTGGAGCTGATCTAGCTTGGGGACACACTGGCTCTGCACTGCAGGGTGGACCCTGACCATGGGGCAGCTGCCACTGCCCTGCACAGGGAGGACCTGGCACAGGGATGAGGGCACTCACATGGCCTCATGCAGGTGCCCCACTGATATCAACACACACACACACACGCACACGAGTGGGTACATGTACCCCCCAACCTCATCACCCTTGTGCACAACCCCACATGTCCATGGAAATGCAGAGAGCTCTCGGCCCTGCAAGCCTACCAGGTCCCTCTGTCACTGAGGCACTGGGTGTACCACTCACCCTGCCACCACGATCTCAAAGTCACCATCAGCATCCAGGTCAGTGACCGCCACGCCGTAGTTGAGCTGTGTCGGGTTGCTGTCATAGTCAGGTGGGAGGAGGTGGTGGGTGACGGCGGCAAACATGGGCTCACTGCGCTGGGAGCCCTCGCTGAGGCAGGCCAGGGATAGCAGGCACAGCACCAGCATCCTGGGCACCTGGGAGAGACCTGCAGCCCATCAGTGCCAGGAAGAGACCCTGCTCTACTATGTCCAAGCATCCCCATCACCCTTGCATGGAAGGTGCTCTTTTTCCATCCCTTTTCACACATCCCAGTTTGTGCCATCCCACCAGCCCCAAGACGCCTGGACACTGCCACAGCTCCAGCATCCCCAGACACAGACCCTCCTGGGTGCAGCTCAGCTTTGTGGATTCCCTCGGACAGGACCATACTACAGTGAGCTGAGAGCCAGGGCTGAGTATGAACAGGACCTTGGGAGCCTGTCCCATGGGAGGGACCCAGGAGGCAGCAAGAGGGCTGCAGGGTGCTGACGAAGCTGGGCTCAGCTTCAGCTTGCCATACCCCAAGGGGACACAGGCATGAAAGATCCTGTCAAGTCACAATACCAATCACTGCTCCCTTGGCAGGGCCAGAGGAAGCAAGCAGTCACTGGGCTGGGGAGCTTGTCCCCTGCTCAGCTGGTCCTCTGGTACTGGGGAAGGCCATGGGGAGAACATGGGGACACTCTGCTGGGCGATTCTAGTGTTCTTCAGTTTCTCCATCCTGCTGGCGCTGTTCCTTCCAGGGCTTCTGCAGGGTGAGCTCCCCCCTGGCTGGCTGGAGAAGGTGTCTGCACAGGGATGTGGTCACGGGAAGGAGATGCTGAGAAGAGTGGGAGACTGGGAGGAGAGGCTCAATTAACCTAGACTGCGGAGGATAGTGTCTGCCAACACTGCTCACAAGGCTGCAGTGATTTTTGGAGCTGGCTCTGACCTGGCTGTAGCATGGGTGGCGAGCAAGGTGGCATGCAGAACGGCCACCCTTTGCCCCAAGTCTGGCAGTCAGAAGGGAAAAGCCCAGCACAGAGCTGTGCGACTCCAGGCTGTGGGCATGAACCCACTTGCCAGTGCTCCAGCTGAGAGCAAAAGCAGCCTATCCTGAGCTCTCAAACTGCAGGGATAGCAAAACCACATGGAACAGTATCCCCCACCTTGGTGTCTGGGTGTCCCCAAGCAGCAGCTTCCCAGGACACCAAGAACAACACTGGAAGGGAGACAGGGGTGAATGGCCCCTCTGTCACCACATCCCCATGCCGTGCACCCTGCCAGTGAGCAAAGGAAGCAGTGGCAGCTGCATGGTGACACGCTTGCCCATCTTGGAGAGGGGGAAGATGCCTAATGGTTTAGATCCTGTCCAGCCCACTGGGCTGCAGGAGCAGAATGCCGATTCCTCCCCTGGCAATATGAATGGCCCCAACAGTCTTCAGGAGTGGGTGCGTGGGTGAGGTGGAGTAGAATTCCCCCACCACATATTTTTCTTGCCCACCTTGCTGGGCAGGAAGGGGCTGTCCTCCAGCTGCACAGGAGACCTTGAGCCACCACTGCCCAGCACACTTAGAGCCCCAAATCTCTTTGCATAAGCCTTGCTCTCCTTTCCTCTCCAGTGCTATTCATTTCCTAACCCCAGCTGCAAGGGTGGATATGTGTGTGTCCCCAGCTCTGCTCTGTGCTGCTCCCATTCCCTCCCTGGCCTGATTCACATCCAGGTGCCCAGGTGCAGCCGGAGACCCCCGGTACCTGCTCCCCACCACCCAGCCAGACTTGGAGCACTGTGCCCTTTACCCTGCTGTCCTGTCTGGAGTGGGAGTCCAGGGGCAGGAGACTGGGTCTCTCCTGACGCACATGGCTCATACAAGGCACGTGATGGGGATGCATTGGGCTGTGCAGGCATGGGACAGTCCCTGGGTGTCACTCTGCAGTGCCAGGCAGTGAAGGAGGGGGAGCCTTTGCCAGAGCCACACGCTGGGCTCACCAAAGAAAGCGTGGGCAAGAGCTGTTTGGACACATGGGCGCAGGGCTGCCATGTGAGCACCTGCTGATGCAGAGAGGTGTCTTCAGCCACAGCCAGGTGATAGGTGACTGTTGCTGGGCCACTGGCATGGCTCTCTCTGCTCTGCCTTTCCTCCAGCTCCCGCTCCCTGCAGCTTGGCCTGTTCCCCAGGTGCCCCCCCCATCCTATCCAGCTGCAGCCAAAATCCCTCCAGGCTAGATGGAGCCTTTCCAGGAGGAAACAATGTTCCTGATTGGACACAAAAGGCTTTTCCCAGCAGATCCGGTGTTTGGTGCCATGGGGAAGGGAAGTATAGCCCGAAGCCAAGCCATTTTGGGAAAGGGGAAGGAAGGTGGCTCAGGCACTGCCTGGCACATGGAAAAGGCCTTGTTTTTCCCAGTTTGCTGCTGATGGCATTGAGGCCCCAGTGTGAAGCTCCATGTGAGGTGTGAAGCTATGGGGTCCTGCCTGTATGTAGGGCAGAGCTCAGCCAGTCTTGTCCCAGCAGAGCCATGTCTTGGCTTGCGTTGTGGCATCTGGTGGCAAGGTCAGGCCAGGACCTGCGGACACCGCAGAGTGCCTGCTCACCATGGCTAAGCCTGGTGACACAAAGCCAAGGTGCCAGGCAGGGGTAAAGGCAGTGGGAGGATGAGAACAAGGCAGCTGATGCCATGGGCACCCTTACAGGGTACAGACAAGCGATGCAGGGACAGGGTGCTGGCTCCATGGCAGGAAAGCAGCACATAGAGCTCATCTGTCCTCATGTATGGCTGTGGCTGGCAATGTTCTGTGGGGAGGGTGGGATGGGACTGAGAAGGGAGCCATGGGGTAGGCAGGCGGTTGTGCCGCAGACCCCTTACCATGGTTGGGGAGATGATGTCCCCAGAGCTCCTCATGTAACGACAAGCACATCTCCAGCCTTTGCCCCACATCATGGGGTAGGTGGGAGCTGCCAGTCTGGGTGGCTGCCCCATCCTGCATGTCACTGTGACATTGCCACCGACCATGCCACGCATACCAGCAATGTCATGCTTTGCCACTGCAGTGGCATCCTGTCCCATGGCGCAGCCACCTCCACCACCGCTATGACATTGCGCAACATCATGCAGCAGGGTCCTCATCACACCCCAAAGGTACCCCAGAGCAGTGACAACATGGTGACATCGCAATGCCCCTTGACATCATGCTATATATGCCCCAGTAGCATCATATTCCTGTTCCTGCTGTTCCCAGGCTGCCATGGCTGAACTTGCTAGAGCAGAGGACAGGCAGGAGACGTCCCGCAAATGCAGAGGCCCCTTTTCTGAAGCAGCTGAGCTGCTCAGGGGTGCCAGGAGCGCCCCTCCACAGCACCTCAGCCTTTAGCAGCCCAGGCCCTGCAGTGCCTCTACTCTGGCCAAAGCCTATGAGCCCCAGTCCCACTGCTCCAGCTGCTCACTTGCTGCCACGGGCTCCAAACTACTCGCACCCACACTGCTCTGGCAAAGCCTCCCATGCCTGTGCATCCCATTGCAGATGCTTCTGATGGGCCCAAAGCCCCCTGCTACCGGCTACCCTGTCCCCATGCAGGACTCCCAGCGCCGGACCCGGCACGCTGGGGCTCAGCCAGCAGCAGCAGCAGTGTGGAGATGAGCAGTCACGTTAGTCACGAATGGACACCGGGTCCTTGGGGGGCTCAGACCCACCAGCTCGCAGCCAGCCCTTTCCCCCTCAGGCAGAAGCGCTGCTGGACCCCCCTCCCCGCAGCCCCCAGCCCCTCCCCGGGCTCCTGCACCGCCGAGCGCCGATGAACTCGCAAACAGGAGCCGTCCCTTGCTCCTCACCACCAGGACGCTCCCCCAGTCCCAACTCACACCCTCATCCCCTCCTCATCCTCCCGAGCCCGGTTTCCCCATCCTGGCATCCTCCCTCCCGCATCCCCGCCGCGCTGCGGGACCCGCCGCCTGCCCGCTCCCGCTCCTCCCGCCACCAACTTCTCCCCGGGCCGGTGGCGGAGTTGTAACCCGCCCCGGAGCCCCCGGGAAGCTCGAGGGAGCAGCGAAGCGTCCCGTACTCACGGGCCAGGGGGGCTGCCCGCCGCCCCCGCGGCTGCGGGACCGCATCCCGCACCGCCCGCCGCTCCCGGGCTTCCGACGGGGCCAGCCCTGCCGAACGGCGCTTTATGTAGGGCCGGGGGGCGGTGGCGGCAGCGCCAATGAGCGGGGCGAGGGGCGCCGCTGCCAATGGAGAGCGCGGAGGTGGGGCCGCGCCGCGCTGATTTAACGTCCCCATCGCCGGGGGCGGGGGGGGATGCTGCGGGGGGACCCTCCCGGGAGCATCGCCCCGGGCACCGAGCCCACCGGGGCTGGAACCGGGAAAGGGGGCTCCGCGATGAGCGAGGTGTCCCTCGCCGGGAGCTGCGGGGATGGGGGGGTTCCCGGCTGGCTGGAGCACCCCTGGGTGCGGGGGCGTGGGTGGCTCTGGAGACACGGCCGGGCGCGGGTCCCCACCGCCTGCAGGGGCAGCTGCAGCGATGGGGCGAGCAGAGCCGAGGATCTGCCCCGACCCGGGTGCTGCGGGGGTTTGCCCCGCAGAGCAGTGCAACTGTGGGGGCGGGAGGGGAAAAGGGAGCAGAGCTGGGCAGCCCCCGAAGTGCGACACCCAGGCACCCCCCGAGGGCACAGCACCCTCCCCTGTGCCATCGCCCCGTGGGTCACCCACATTGCTCTGCGGGGATTCAGGGTGTGGTTGTGCCCCGGCAGCCTGTCCAAACCGTGAGAAAGCCCCCATCTCAGGCCACACGAGGCACTCACCTGCTCAGAACCTGGTAGCCAGTGGGTACTGGAGGCAGGATCTCACTCAGCCCACAAGCCTGCGTTCCCTGACATGGTTTTCTCCTCCGTGGTCACTGCAGGGTTGGACACAAAGCTCTTCGTGCATCTTTGGATGCAGAAAGTGGCTGTGACAGGGAGTGGGACATCACTGGCAAGGCTACCAGTTCACCCCAGTGGAGTGTGTTTGCAGACACCCCAGCAAAGAGCCTTGGGCTGTGGCCACCAGGAGAGACCACAGGAGATGCCAGGAGGTACGTACAGGATCCATAGGAGCCAATGCTATTTGGGCTCTTCTGAGCTGCAAACTACCTGCCCTGCGAGCCTCCTTATTTCTCTTCTCAAAGAGAGGCTACAGCTTTTGCCTGTTGCTCCTGGTTCTTATCTGCTTGCTGAATTTGAGATCTCTCCCGTCCCAGCGATTGTCTTCCATGAAGGTGCTTCCACATGGCCATCAAGTACCCCTCAACCTAAATTCCACTGTCCCTTCTCACAGATCGCCTGGCTGAGAACCGAGCTTGCTGCATGGCTGCCTGCTGCAAGGTCCTCAGAGAGAGCACGATGGTGTCTGGCTAGGGGGAACCTGGTTGGGGCAGCAACCACCCCTGCTCTCTAAATTTGCCATGGGAAAGCCCGGATGCTGAACAAACCCGCAGAGGTGGGAGGCTGGTGTGACTGTCATACGTGTATGATACACTCATGTGTCCATGTGCACATTAGAGCCATATATGCACTCTGCCTGCCGGTGGCCCATGGCCCCAGTGACTGGCTGCAGCCTCGCACGTGTGTGCACACTCAGGGCCAGCACCTCCTCTGCTGAGTCGTGAGCTCATCCCCAATTTAGTAACCATCTGGGTAATTATTAGCACAAACTGCAAGCCGGCTCCCAACGCCTTCCCTTGTGTCCGGCAGGTACAGAACATGAACACCGTCAGGAAGCCAGCTCGAGCATGCCGAGACTGCGAATGGTTCTGGGCACACCAGCTCCCTGGGGCTGCAAACCCGGCATACCAGCACACTGGGGCTTGGCCCTGGCCCCGAGGACATGCACACCCACTGGCAGACACAGGCAGGCCTGCCGGCACACACCACACTGCACACACGCACCTGTACACGCCTGTGCATGCATAGGTGCACACGCATTGTGAACAGGTAGGCGTGCAGCGGGGTGCACACTCACGCAGCTCCACAGGTGCACGTGCTGTGTCAGCAGGGATGTGGTCACACCACAATGCCCCATGTGTACATGCACTCTGCACACATGCAGGGCACACGTGCCAAGAGGACCTCATGTGCTGCAGCCCCCAGCCTGCATTATTGGAACCCAGCAAGGTGATTTTCCACTAGTGGGGCTGCAAACAGCTCCCCAATATCCATAGTAGGAGCCCCTCAGTGCCTTTCCGATGGATGCCGCCACCCTGACGGGCTGGGATGTTTCCCTGGGGAATGAGAGCAGCCAGCAGGCACTTTACTATAACAATTACCGTGATGTAAACGAGAGTCCTGCAGCCGACCCTTTGCCCTGTACTGGCCCAGCCATCTCCATCCCACACCTCTGCGTGTACTCGTGTGTGGGGCACAGTGGGGTGAGCACTGTGGGGCAGGGCACGGGTCTCTGGAAGGGGCTGTGGAGGGGAGTGCAGAGCTTCAGCGAAATGAGCTGGGCTGTATGTGGGGACATCCATGGGGCAATGAGCCAGGCATGGGGAGCCTGGCTGTGCAGTGCACGTTGCGAGGGATGTGCAGGGGACGGTGGCGGCAGCAGTGGGGACACAATGCACAGGAAATTAGAGCAAGCAGCAGCCAGACATGCTGCGGGGGGAAGGGAGCCACTGCGCTCCACCGAGGGCTGCACGCAGGCAGCGGGAGGCTGTTCTGCTGAGCTGGGGCCAACGTGAGCATCTCCTCATACACCTGGAACCTTCCTTTCCTATCGCCAGGGCAGAGGTTTCCTGACTTTCCCTGGCCCTGGTTCCTGAGGTGCTTGCCCCATCCATGCCAACCCAGCCCCCTGGGGATAGGGGACCCCCTTGCAGCCAGCAGCCCTGACCCTCTGTGTTCCCAAGCCTGGGTAGAACGGAGCAGGATGCTAAGGACCAGCCTGCCCCTTACTTGCACTGCAGTGGGCAGAGGGATGGCACAGGGCTGTCAGCTGACAGCACCAAGTACTCTGGCCAGCCAGGGTGAGCCTGTGGGGTGACAGTGTGAGGAGCCCCTCATGGCCTTTGCAGGCACAGCAGTGATCTGGGAGCTGGGGGAGCCTCAGCAGGATAGGAATCTGCCCAGGATCAGCTGGATTCATGGAGCCTCGAGTCTGTTCCCTCCAGCAAATTCCAGATGATGCAACACAAACTGGGTGCAGGTGAGCAGAGCAGAGCTGACACAAGGCACTAACCTCCAGGATACATCACTGGGGCTTTTGTTTCTCTTTCTAGAGCATCATGAAGGCTGAGGCACCTGCACATAACCTGGTGGGTGTGCAGCACACTCACACACTCACACACACTCTGACAGTACACTCGCATGCACCTACATGCCCACATGTAACATTCTGTGTACAGCTGCCCTGTCTGAACCCACACTCTGTGCACACATATGGGCTATGAGCACTCAGTGTGCTGCCCAAACATGCACACAGCCCATGAGCACACAAACATCTGCACTCACACGTGCATGAAGTTATGTGTGCGCACTGCACCATGCACACTGCCCTGCACACTGTTGCTTGCTACACCCACCAGCACTGCTGGGTGGGCTGCATCGGACACCGTTGCTGCTTTTCGACGTTAGAAGAGGACACATGCTGCTGCTACAGCATGATGTAGAATCCCTCAGAGGCTGAGCTGACCCTGGCACTGCTTCCTTCTCTTGAAGGGCTGTGCTGGGACCTCCCTGCTCTGAGGGTCCAATTTCCACTATAAATGTATTCATGGATAATTTATCCTCAGTCATTCCTGTGCTAACGTTGTCTTTTAGCTGAAATAGCTCTTCTCCTCCCTGGTGTTTACCCAGTTGATGTATTTATAGTGAGCACTCCATTCCCCCAAAGCCTGTCCTGTGCTGGGCAGGAGCTGCTGCCCTCCCATCAAGCTTCTCCGGGGCTCTGTCTCCCCTGGCAATCTCTGCTCCTCTCCCAGGCTGGCTCCAGCACAAGCGGGTCCTCCAGGGCCTGTGCAGGGACTCAAGCAAAGCCCCAGCCCTGCCAGAGATGCCTCTCTTGCTTCCTCCTAGGAGTGCTTTTGCCTCTCCCATGACTGCATGCCTGTTGTGCGCTGTTGTGCTCACAGTGATGGACTCCTGTGCTCAGCCAGCTGCTTGCTCAGTCTCTCTTCTTCCTGCTGTCCCCTCCCTGTCACTGTCCTGCAGTCACTAATCCCTGCCCACTCTGGTCCTGCATCCTGGGCCATCTCAATGCTTCCTGTGCCTGGACACCTCCCAGCTCAGGGGGTTCTTTGTGCCGGGGCAAACAGTGACCTGGCAACTGCCAACTATGCTGACAGCTCCCCATGAGCTTCTGATTTCCAGCACCCCTCTCCAGCTCCCACTGCCTGCCAGGTCCATCTCAGGTACTTGCTGGGCATGGGAACCCCTGGCAAGATGTTATCACAGAGGCCAGGTCAGCCCCACGGTGTGTTTAATCTCAGTCTTTATCACAGGTTTATCACACCCCGGCAGCAGCAGGGTGTGAAGGCTGGGCCCAAGGCGCTGCCCACTCAGGGATGCCCAGCCCCTGCCTTGGTAGCCCCTGTCCTATGATTCTCTCCCATGCCAGTGTCTGCCTCTGCACAGCCTCCCCTGTCCCCATGGTCCCCAGCCATTCCTGTCACTGTGCACAGTGCCCCTCGGTCCCTGCTTGGACTCTTCCTGTCGCCAGGACATCATTAGAAATGTTAATTATTAATTATCACTAAAAGCCCTTTTTGCTGCATTGCTGTTCTCTGCCTATCTCTCTGCCCCGTGCTGCCTGTAACCGGATCTGCCCACGCTTGCCTCCTGCCTCGCTGTCCCCATCCATACTTTCCCTTCCTGGGGCGCAGGATGCGGGAGTGAGAGCAGTTCCCCATCCCCCTGCAGGACACGGTCCCATGGGACAAGCTCAGCTTGTTCCCCTGGGATCCCAAAGTCGTGACTGGAATGGAAATGCACCAGTGCCAGCGCTCAGCCTGGGGACTGCCCTGTCCCGTGTGAAGAGAGGAGACAGGCAGCCAGAGAAGCACCTGGCTGGTGCTGCGATGGATCCAGGGACCATCAGCTCTTCTTGGCTAGGGATGATGGGGTCCCTGGTGAAAGGAGTGCTGGAACAGGTCTCCCTTGCTGGGGAGGGGGCAGCAGGCTGTGCTCCAGCCCACCCAGGCAGCGTTCCTGGCTGGAGAGGAGCAAACAGGCTGTGGGGAAACCTGGGGTGCTGCTGGCAGCAGGTTGGGTCTGGCAGGACCCGTGGGGCTGGTACGCACCCAGGGTAGCCGGCTGCTTCAAAGGAGCTGTGCAGCTGCAGGGAGGCAGGGGGATGCCCAGCCTGCCCGGCTCAGCCTCCTCTGGCAGGGGTCCTGGAAGATTTATCAGTTCCAAGCAGATTGCACTGATGAATCAATTCAAATCACAGTGTATCAAAAGCAGCTGGATTCCTTCCCATGGGGCAGTGGCTGTCACCTGACACAGCAGCACTGGGAGAGACTGGGAGTTGCTTCCCGTTTCAGCGCACCCGAGTGCTGCCTGCTGGGAAGAAACTGCCTCCTGGCAGCATCCCTGCCCTTCAGCACCAGCCAGACACAGCACCGTGGTACCTCTTAGGGTCTGCAGCAGGATGGGCCACGATGGAGCAGGCTGCAACACGGTACCAGTGCGGGGTACCTTGACTTAGGATAAAACCCAGATCCCCTCGAAGAGGTGTCTCTTGCTTATTCCCCGACCATCCAGGTCAGCAAGCTCCCCAGCCCCAGGGCTGTCACTGGCCACCCCCTGCTGCTGCTCGGTCCTGCTGAGAGTGCTGGAAAGAGAGACAATATCGGATAAGAGACAACGGCGATAGCTCAGGGAGAAGCGTTCCAGGGGGCAGGCTCCTGAGGGAGCGCAGGGAGGAGCACCCAGGCAGCTCCTGGAGTAGTATTGATTCCTGCAGCACAAACGCTGCCTTCTGTGCCTATTAATTGTAGATATGCAGGAAGATAGAGAGAAGGAGACCCCGGTTCCCTCCTCCGCAGCCAGCCTATGCTCACAGGGACACAGTCCCATTGCCTCCCTGCCTGTGAGCTGCTGGCAGCGTTGGTGCTTGCTGGCACCGCAGGCTGCTTCCTCACTTTATACAGCATGTCACGAACCGATGAGTCCCCAGGTGTTTGGTGCAATAATACAAAGCAGATATAATCCACACCAGCTCCGGGCTCTCCACAGTCCCCTCCCTGCAGGCTGAGTGTGTCCCCAGGCTGGTTGTAGGGGAGAGACAGTGGGTGTGCTGGGTGCCCTGGCACACTGCAGCTGATGGGTGATTCCCGTGTTGTCCCTGTGTGCCAATTACAGCTCCCCAGGGCTTTTCTCTGCCAAAAGCACCCCATAAGCATTTGCTCCATGGCAATAAATCAGAGGGATGCTCACACGGGCATAAGCTGGTGCTGGGATCCCCAGGACTGGGGCGCAGCAAGACATCTGATGTGATGCTTGGCCCCAGAAGGTGACTAATTTATTCCCTGGCATTTCAGTGGCATTTCAGTGCCCACTGCTCACTGCTCAGGGCATCCTGGGCTATGCTAGCAGTTCTCTGAGCTCCCAGAAATGTCTGGTTCCTTTAGAGTCAGAGCAGAGCAAGCAGGGACTCCTCTGCACTATCTTTTCAGAGGGTCCCCCGGGGCTGGCTGGGGCTGATGTGGCTGCAGCAGCCTCAGTATCCCAGGATGAGGTGGTTCCCTGTCCTTGGACTGCGCCTGCCTGTTGGTGCTCCTCCTGCTAATGGCCTGGCAGGGAGCTGGGGGGGCAGCCAAACTCCCCTGCCCCCTTTGACACCCACATGTGTGCATTGAGCCAGCAAGTTCTCAGCTCCCTGAGAACCGTGGGAACCACAGAGTGTGACAGCCTCTCTGGAGGCTCCGAGGCAGGACTAGGGGAGACAAGGCTCCTGGCAGAGCCAGAGCGGAGCTGAGTTCACCCCATGTTCACTCTCCTTCCCATCCCGAGAGCCAGGGCTCAGTCTTGTGCAGGATGCTGCACAAGCAGGAGATGGATGTGTGGTTTGCCTGCGATCAGACTCAGATCTGGGGCTGCTGACAGCTCCTTTCTCTTACGCACTGCTCCTTTCAGGCTGTGCTTCCCCGTGGCCCTGGCTGACGCAGCTGCAGATGAAGTGACAAGGAGTCAGGCAGCACTCCCATCCCACTCTGCTGTCCTCTGGGAGGCACAGACATGGAAGCTTTAGATCAAGACTCAAAAGCAGCCCCAGATATCAGCAGAAAGCAGCCAAACTGCTCCCAGCACTCACTCCTGCTGGTTGCACAGCACGGGCAGCGGGTTTTAGGATGCCAAGACAGGCAGAACTGGGGTGCTGGACCCTCTGACATTTAGCCATGGAGAGCTGCATCTCCCACTAGCACTAAGCTGAATGCGTGGGGAACAGCTAGGCTGGGGCAGACCTGCTAGCAACAACCAACTCCCCTGCCCCAGCACTGGAAGCAGTGAGAGACCAGACAGACCACCCTGCTCTGCACAGAACACCAGTCACCCCTTGGAGAATGGGATGTCCAGGCCTGGGAAGACTCCCAGGACCCCTGGGACTCCCCCTAACCCAGGAGAAGATGGGCCACAGTCATGCAAAGTCCTGCAGGCTCACGCTGGGGTAATTGACCTCAGGGGCTGGTGCAAGCAGGATGCCTTTACACTGCACCCTTGCCCACACCCATCTTTTCTGGGGAGCACGGGGATGTCAGCAGTGCAATAGGACCCTGTCCCTTGTGTCTGGAGGGTATCATGGTGTCCCTTGTGGGAGGCAGGAGCACAAACACAGCTGCTGGGGCTGAAAGGGACATGTGAAGTTTTCTCCAGTGGAGGAAAGTGAGCGTGTCCTTCTGTAGCCTGCACCTCGCAGTGCTCGGACTATACTGCCGCTGCCATGGAAACTGCTGTGGAGCATCATCCTGCTGCACTGGCTAGAATAACCAGACCACAGTGGTCCCCAGCTTTCCTTAGGCTCTGGCCACAGGCACCTGGGTTGACAGAGTGGAAGAGGCTGGGTGCTCCCTGCCAGCCACCGACCCAGGGTCACCCCGGGGCTGTGACTGGATGGAGGTACCCCCGGGTGGGACACCCAGAGTGCGCCAAGGTCAAAGAGGCTGGGGTAGAGCTGGCAGGGGGTGTCTGGTGCCATTCCCAGACAAATCCAGCTCCCATGCGGCCAGGGGCTCCACGCTGCTTGGACTCCCACAAACATAAATCATTTTCTAATTTATAACATGAATAATTGATTTTGCCTCCATAGCTGGCAATAAATCTCCTGTGCGCACATGCATAAGAAAATAATAATAATGAAAGTGATCAGGATCTGCTGCCATTGATTACCTGTGAGAGGGGCCATGGTACCCTCTGTGCCCTGGTGGGCTGGGGCAGGGGCTGCCCACCCCCGGGGGGTGACAGGTGGCCCTTCCAAGTGTGAGCCTTCCTTGTCCCACAGAGGGCCATATAGCCCTCCCTTCTCAGTCCACAGGACTGCAATGATGGAGTGCAGATTCCTTCCCAGGGTCCTGCCTTGTTCACACTTGCACTCAAATAAAGGCAAAACACATTATTGCTAGGAGCCACCACTCAGCACAGAAGAACCAGGTCTCTGGGGCTGATGTTCCCTCTGTGATGAGTCTCTGTGGCTGTACTGGGACCCACACTGGGCAGCCAGGAATGTCTGAATACTTCACAGTATCCCAGACTTCAGGCATCAGCAATCCCAGCCTTGTAGCTGCACCTGAGGAGGGGTAAGATGCTTGGCACAGCCCCACGTGCTGATGCCCCATGCAGTGCTCAGTGACACCTTGGCAGGGTCACAGGTGACTGGTCTCTGATCCCTCAGCAACTGCACAGCCTCTGACGATCTGTAGGAGCTGCAGTGGCTGTTGGCTGCTGGGGCACCAGCCTCCAGTCTCACACAGAGGTGATATGCATGCTCTGGGGCAGCACTTCTACCTCACCCACACCGTGAGGCTGCTTGGGAAGCAGCTGCTTGGGAATTACATGTCTTTGGTTCATTAGGAAGCTAGTTTGGAGGAGGGAGGGGGGCTTTAGAGACCCGCTATCCACCAGCCAGACAAACTGGGGTGGCTGCAGCAGCCTGCCCAAACCCTTCACATCCCTGTGTCCCAGTGAGCTGGGTCACGACCTACAGTAACAGTAGGCACCTGCATGCCTTTCTGCATCCCCTGGGCCACCTCGTCCCCTCACCCTGCCTGTGGGAGAATCCAGCCCTCTTCCCCAAGCTGCTACATCCTTTCTCGGAGGCTCTGGCTCAGGAGTGCTGCGCAGCACCAGTGCTCTGTTAGCAGCCAGTGGTCCTGCCTGTGCTGTCTTGTTCATCAGCTGCTGGGCACAGGCAGTCCCCTCCTCACCAGACCCCAGGAAAGAAGAGGAGCCAACATGCCTGGCACAGGCACCTTGCCCTGATGTGGGGTCTGCACAGGATGCAGCCTGGGGATGCCCGAGCCTCTGGTGCCCCTGAGTGCCCTGAGCTTCGGGTGCCTCCAGTGTCCCCCGATGTCCCTGACCTCCAGGTGCCCCCAGTGCCCCCCGGTGCCCCCAACCCCAGGTCCCTCCAGCTGCCCCCGAGCCCCCAGTGCTGCTGAGCCTCAGGTGCCCCACGTACCCCCAAGCCCCTGGCACCCCTCTGTGCCCCCGAGTCCTTGGTGCCCCCTGGTGTCATAGAATCACAGAATCACCAGGTTGGAAAAGATCTCCTGGATCATCAAGTCCAACCATTCCTATCAAACACTAAACCATGTGCCTGAGCATCTTGTCTACTGGTCTTTTAAATGCTTGCAGGGATGGTGACTCAACCACCTCCCTGGGCAGCCTCTGCCAGTGTCCAATGACCCTCTCTGTGAAATTTTTTTTCCTGATATCCAGTCTGAACCTCTCCTGGCAGAGCTTGAGGCCATTCCCTCTTGTCCTGTCCCCTGGGAGAAGAGCCCAGCTCCCTTCTCTCCACAACCTCCTTTCACGTAGTTGTAGAGAGCAATGAGGTCTCCTCTCAGCCTCCTCTTCTCCAGGCTAAACAACCCCAGCTCTCTCAGCCGCTCCTCATAAGGCCTGTTCTCCAGCCCCTTCACCAGCTTCGTTGCTCTTCTCTGGACTCGCTCCAGAGCCTCAACATCCTTCTTGTGGTGAGGGGCCCAGAACTGAACACAGGATTTGAGGTGCGGTCTCACCAGTGCCGAGTACAGAGGGAGAAGAACCTCCCTGGACCTGCTGGCCACGCCGTTCCGGATACAAGCCAAGATGCCCTTGGCCTCCTTGCCCCCGGACACATTGCTGGCTCATGTTCAGCCGCTGCCAACCAGCACCCCAGCTCCTTCTCCCCGAGGTGTTCCCGAGGCCCCGGCTCTGGCGGGGGCGGTGCCGCCCTGGCACTACAGGGCCCGGCGCTCCCCGCGGCGGGGCGGGACCGGCAGGCGGAAGCGGCGGCGCCGAGCGGAGCGGCGGGACTGGGCACGGTAACGGCGGGGCCTGCGCTGTGGCCCCCTGCTCCCCTCCTGACCCCCCCGACCCAGCCCCGCCCCTGGTCTCAGCCCCGACCCCCAGCCCCGTCCCCTCACCCCCTGTCCCAGCCCCGTCCCCTCACCCCCTGTCCCAGCCCCGTCCCCTCACCCCCTGTCCCAGCCCCGTCCCCTCACCCCCTGTCCCAGCCCCGTCCCCTCACCCCCTGTCCCAGCCCCGTCCCTCACCCCCTGTCCCAGCCCCGTCCCTCACCCCCTGTCCCAGCCCCGTCCCCTCACCCCCTGTCCCAGCCCCGTCCCTCAGCCCCTGTCCCAGCCCCGTCCCTCAGCCCCTGTCCCAGCCCCGTCCCTCAGCCCCTGTCCCAGCCCCGTCCCTCAGCCCCTGTCCCAGCCCCGTCTTTCACCCCCTGTCCCAGCCCCGTCCCTCAGCCCCTGTCCCAGCCCTGTCCCAGCCCCGTCCCTCAGCCCCTGTCCCAGCCCCGTCCCTCAGCCCCTGTCCCAGCCCCGTCCCTCAGCCCCTGTCCCAGCCCCGTCCCTCACCCCCTATCTCAGCCCTGTCCCTCACTCCCCATCCTAGCCCCGTCCCCTTCCCCCTACTCCAGCTCTGTCCCTCACCCCCTATTCCAGCCCTGTCTCTGCCCCCCCCATTCCAGCCCTGTCCCCTACTCCCTATTCTACCCCTGTCCCCCACTTCATGTCCCAGCCCTGTCCCCCACCCTGCATCCCAGCCCAGACCTCCTGCCCCTCTATCCCAGCCCGGACCCACACCCCACGTCCCAGCCCTGTCCCCTGCTCCGCTGTTCTTGCTCCAAACCCCACCCCACTGTCCCAACCTTGTCCCCTACCCTCTGTCCCAGCCCTGACCCCAATTTCGTTTTCCAGCCCTGTCCTCTATCTACACCCATCTCAGCCCTGTATCCTCCTCCCTGTCCCAGCCTTGACCCCTATTCCATGTCCCAGTACTGATCCCGACTCCCTGTCACAGCCCCGACTGTGTCTGCTGGCACAAATGCCCTGGGGCACCCTGGTAACGAGGCACACTGCACCCCATAACTCTCCCCAGATTACTGAGTGACAGGGCAATGCTGTTGGTGACAGCACTCGAGGGCAGGGGAGTTATGCGGCATTCCCAGGTGTTGGTGCGCTGGGCCCCCATGCCTAGTAAAACATGTGCCCGTTGCTCCCAGGCGATGGACGCCATTTTTCACGGTTGCCCACCTGCCCTCAGTGTCTCCTCCATCCTTCACACCGCATGCTGCGGGCCTGGTGTGGCCCCTGGGTGGCCTGTGGCACGATGTCGGTGTCCAGCTTTTGCCCCTCGCACTTTTTGGAGTGGTGACTCCAGCACCTGCTTTGTGGTTTGAGCACATCTAGGCTGTGCTTTCTAGGCTGCTCCTGCCCTCCGAGTGGCTGCTTTGGGTTATTTTACCTTCATTTTCCCAGACTGGGTCTCATTTTAATGTTTCCTGCCTATGTTTCTGAGGTCCTTTGAATGATTTGTCTGCTTTTTGCAACACTTCTCTGCTCAGTAACATCTACAGATATAAGTAATTACATTTGTAATTCACTTTTCAAGTGAAAATTTGAGAGTAGGTGTAAAACTGAAGTTCAACTGAATTGCATCTCATTTGCTTTATTGAAAAAAATTGCCCCCCAATTTTTGGAAATAGCTCCCACTGGGAAGCCAGCATCCTTCATCCCTCGCACTGCCCTTTGTGGGACAGGAGCTCGTTGGATCTTCTCCTTCCTTTGGCCATCATGTGCTGATCTAAGGATGTACACTAGGTTTGTCCTGTGCCCAGGTCCAGTTTTGTTGTCCTTTCTTGTAAAGAAATTCAGCGTCTAGTTTGCTCTGCCTGTCACCAATACCCTAGTTTCTTCCTGGCACCGCTTATGTGTCAGTGGATTAATCAATTAATCTCAGCGCTGGTCACGCCGGTCAGGTGTCCGTGTCTGTGCCCGTGGCTGTTTTTGCTTTCCCTGCAGCTGTGTTTTGTGAGTCCTCTGCCTCATTTGCATTTTTTCTGGTTAAAAACAGAAACTCTCTTTTGAGTCATCTTTATTTTTGAGCCATCATTAAATTTCTCTCCTTGTTTATTAATAGACCTTTTCACTTTCGTGCTGATTCTGCTTATGTATATTTGTAAAGTCCTTTGTATTCTCTTTAGCCCTCCAGCTGTTAACTCCTGCTGATCTCTTGTTCCTTTCCATCCCTTTTTCCCAGTACAGCTGCAAGGGGACCCACTTGACTAACAAATCTCCCTCCTGTCTGAAACATTCCCCTTTTCTTGTTCCAGGTATGTCCTGAGAGCATCGCATGTGAAAGGCATATTTGAAATCTCTCTCTTTCCTCAACGCCTTTCCTGTCTGTTTGTGTAGCCAGTGTTTGCTCTGGCTGCTGGAGAGCATCTTTCTCCTGGCAGCAGGGGTCACGGATGACCTACAGCCTGTGGGGCTGCAGGCAGGTGTTGGATGGGATGCAGCTCTCTGGTCCTTGAAGCACTTTGCTTTGCCTTGTGCCAGTGGCTCTGTGTTATTTCCTTTGCTCTGTCTCTCTGTACCAGGTATCTGGGTCCTTCTCTGGCCCTGTCACCTGTTGCGTGAGCTTGGCGGGCTGGAGCTCTGCTGAGAGCAGGAGAGGAGCAGGGTAGCCCAAACCTCTGACAATCCTTACCCAGGCTGCTGGATGCTGGCATTGTGCAGTCAGTTAGCATGCACGGCACGTGCCTGGCATAGGATGAGTTCTGCAAGCAGCAAGTTCCCCAGTGGGGCTGTTTAGAATCTCCTTGTACCTGCCTTTTTATTAGTCTTGTTATTATATTTACTTTTTTTCTGCCTCCAAAGAGCCCAATCTGCAGCAGGCTGTAAAGAGTGACATTGCGGGTGTGCGAGCTGCATGCTGAGGTTTCGTGTGGTCCCTCAAGGCTCCCAGTCCCCTGGTGCTGCTGTCCCCGTTCACCATCAAGGCTCTAAGGTTATCAGCTCTATCGACGGCAGTATGGATTGAGTGGAATTAGAAACCTCGAAAGCTAAAAATACAGCTCCCTGCCAGGAAATGCGGCAGCCTGCTGGGAGGGCGCTGGGTGGCACTGAAACTTTTCCAGGAACTGGCACGCTCCATATGAACCCCACAGCCCAGCTTCTGTGCCTGTTCTTGGGCTCCTTTCACAGGGCTTTCACAGTGCCTGTTCTTGGGCTCCTTTGCCATCAGAGCCACATCGTAGGTGTCCTCTCTTGCTGGGTAGGGATGCTGGGTAGGGCAGATGATAGAGGAATTTGACAATGCAAGGGGGAAAGAAAGTAGGGAGAAAATATCCGTCTGTGCTGCAGGTGGTTGCTACAGGAGAGATGCAAACTGGCCTGTTGCTCTGAGACCTCACAAACTCATGAGCACAAGCTCCTCATGAGCTTCCTGGAGACAGTGTGAGGGGAGTCTGTGTTGGTGGGGAGCTCCGGCTGCCTCCTGACTGATGCTCCAGCATCCACTCTGGCCATGCCATAGAGTGTTCTGCCGGGCCAGTGGGCATCCCATGCCAGGCAGCTGGGAGTGCTCTCACTGCAAATTTTACCGTGGTACCATGGCATTCCCCATCCAGGGCTGCCTTTCTTCACTTGATGCCACAATGCTGAGCTGTTTCACTAGTTGGCTCCAACAAGCGGGGTAGCACGGGCCCTTTTGGAGATGCACTGCCCCTCACCGCTTGGCTTTGTGAAGTGAGGTTGGTTCTGAAGTCCTGAAGCAGGAGGGTTGCCCTGCCCAGCATAGTGTGAATGAGACCCCAAAGCCAGGGCTGTTGCTTTGCCTCCTAGAGCGTGAAATCAGTTGGTACCGATGCATGGCTGTGGCGTCAATGAAGTGTGTAATAGTCTGGGGGCAGGAGTTGTCCAGTCCTGTGGGGAAAAAACAAAGTGCTGCAGCATCCTTGACAGCACGGGCCAGCCACCACCTTGCTGTGCTTCTCCCCAGCTTTCAGGAAGGGTCTCTTTCCTGGCAGTGTGCGGCAGGCAGAGGCAGAGCGGTGCAGGGAGAGGATGCTCCCGGCACCAGCCATCTAGCTGATGCTGCACCATCTGCTTTGGAGAGTGAGGCAAGGTGAACAGCAAGCTTTCGAGGAGCCCATAAATCCTGTGTGTGAAGGCTCTTGGAGGTGACTCGGGATGCGTGTGGAGCAATGCTGCTTCTGGCTGCTCCTGGTGCTGGAAATTCTTGGGAAGCAGAGCCGGGGGTGGGGTGTCAGTGACATCCCCTCCCCCAAGGATGTCTTATGGGCTGAGACTCAGGGCTTGGCTGGAAAAGTTCTTTAGGACAGTGTGTTTCAGTGCTCTGTGTGCACTATTTGGAAATAGTGGTGCTGGGCAGGGGGGCTCCCCGTGCCTCCTCCACTCCTGCAGCCAGGCTGCTGCTCGGTGAGAAAATATATAATGCTTTGGTGTTGAAAAATGACTAATCCAGACCTCTGAGGGTTTGTAGGATACGTTCTTTTCTTGCGGTCGATAAAGATAAAGGGGATCGTTCTGCCAGCAAAATTAGCGTATCATAGAGGGGGGAAAAAACGACAAGAGCTGTGGAGACAGAAAAATGGTTGGGGCAGCCCCGGGATGGTGCTCGGCATTATCTCGGTGCCCATTCCTGTGCCTCGTGCCACAGAGGTGGGCAGGGGTGCACTGCGCTCTGCAGCACAGGCACAGGCACCACGGTGATGCTGGGGAGCACTACCCTGCCCAGGCTTGCCGGTGGTTTGCAGAGAGCCATGAGAGACCCATCCATCACACTGAGCTACCTGTGTGTCTGTCTGTCCATCAGGAGGTGGGGATGATGCCGTGCAGCACGGGCAGCCCCAGCCACTTTCCAGCCAGTGGTTGGCCTCCCTTTGCCTTCCCGGCACCACTGCCGGCTGTTGGTGAGGGGCCGCGGGGAGCGTTCGCGCCTCAGTCGGGGGCTGCGTGGCAGGGAGGCTAATGTACCGGAGGTGCCTCGGAAATGAGAGCCTTGGATGGGTTCCTGGCTCTATTGATCTGCCAGCAGTTTATGCATCCTGACATTCATAATCTCGGTCGGCGCTGATGGTCCAGATTAATGGGCCCAGGGGCTGTCCATCCGTCACTTCACATTAATTACTGAAGAGGTGTTTTTCCAGTGATTTACCTGACAGTGGCCCATGATGAATCCCCCTAAACGGAGTGGGCAGTGATTAATCGCGGGGCCCCAGCCCGGCCCCGCTCTGCCTTCCCCTCAACCACAGCACAGCCCCCTGCACCATCCGTCTCCATAAACCCTGCCTGATGCATATTTATAGGGGCAGGGGGCTTGGCAGCTTGCGGCATGCCTGTTGCTGCCGAAGATGATGAAAAATAAATCTCTGCCAGGATGGGGCAGCAGGTGAGCGGGGCTGTACCATGCTGGGTTGGCAGCAATGGTCCTGTGCTGGGTGTCTCTGCACTGGGGTTTTGTTTCTGGTGCTACATCACTGCCGTGGGCCGCTTTGTGGTTTTTGAAGTGTGAATGGTGCAAGGACGCTCTGTTCTGCTTCAGCTGTGGCTGAGGGGTCCCAGGCAGCAGCCGCTGGAGCAGTGAATGCACCTTGGTGATGCTGGCAGGGTTTCTCTGCTTCCCCCATAGCCTGGAACATCCCACTGAAGGCTCTAGGGTTGCTCTGGGCGCCAGACTCCATCTGCAGAGCCACTGCTGCTGGGACAGAGTTGGGGCTCTGCTGCCCGTTGCTGTGTGCCGGCTGCAGTGGGAGTGAGAATGGGTGCCAGGCTGGGACCCCAACCCACCAACCTGGGCAGGGGCTGCCTGCCGTGTGCGGGGTTATTGGGATGTGGTCAGGGCACTGACACTGTCTCTTCTCAGCAGGTGGTGGTGGCACCATGCAGCAGGAGGCGGAGGGTGGCCGGTCCCGACGAAGGAAGCCTGACATGGCCTTATACGTGCCCAGAGCTCGACGGGAGAGAGCAGCACAAGCGTTGGCCGACACGCCAGCTTTGCATTGCCGGGAGCTTGAGAACCACCATCTCCCGCAGGACACTTGCCGGGGTAGCGGTGGGGGGCAGAGGCAGAGCCCTCGTGCCAGAACAAAGGCAGGCAGATTGTTGAGGAGGGAGAACAAGGTGGATACTAGCCCAAAGGAGCCGCAAGCATCCTCTGCTGGGCACTGCCAGAGATTGGGAGGCAGCTGCCCCGTAGCACTGGAGAGCCTGGGGGCATCACACAGCATGTTTGAGCTGTGCCTGGATCCAGCTGTCGCCCAGCCCTTGGATGGGCAGGACAAAACATCCTGTGATGAAGGACTCGGGGAACTCAGCTGTGGCTGCCAGATGATGAGGACCGAGCCTGAACCTCCATCCCTACCAAGTGCCCAGCCTGGAGCCGAGGAGGCTCCCTCTGTGGGCGACACCGCTAGCCCAGTACTCCCAACTAGCTCAATGCCGGCGTATCGGACAGGGCCAAGTGACGTGTCAGAGTATTTGGGGGACAGCACCCTGGATCCAGCCGGTGACCTCTCCCAGTGCCCAGGAGAGGTTGTCCTGCAACTGACAGGAGCACGTGACTGGAACAGCATGCCCAGACTGATATGGGAGGCTGCAAGTTCAAAAGTTGAGGAGGAGGAAGAGGAGCCTGAGGGGTTTCTCCTGGCAGGGCAGAGTGAGGGCTGTGCTGCTGGAGTGCCAGCAGAGGATGAGGAAGAGAGGAGGCAGGGAGGCATAGCTGAGCTTGTCCAGGAGAGCACCTTGGATGTACCAGGTGCTGTCTGCAAAACTGAGTGCTCGACGGATGGTTTGAGTGATGTACTGGTGCTCTTTGAGGAGAATACCTCGAATCAGGATGTGGGCAGCCCATCCCAGCTCCCACCTGGCAAGGAGGAGAGTGCTGCTGGGACTGGGCATCCTGGTAAGGAGGGCATCTCTGTGCCAGCTGCAGAGGGAGCAGATGGCAGCACCAGGGTTGGGAGCGACCCACTGGGTGCTGACAAGGAACCGTCGAGCAGTGCGTGGGAGGGGGCACCCCTGGAGAGCCACGAGTCCCCGCCACCCCTGGATCTGCTGTGCAGTGGGGTCGAGGGTCTCTTGCCTGCTGCCTGGGCTGAGGAGTCAGCAGGGGCAGACGGGGATTCAGGCTCACCGCAGCAGCACTGCTGCAGCCAGGAGGTCAAGGAAGAAGAGGGAGGTCTCTGCCACAGCTCAGCAAAGGCAGAACAGGCCAGTGCTGGGACACTGAGCTGTGCCAGCCCAGCTGCTGAGGAGAGCTGGGACACGCTGTTCAATGATGATGGGGACTGCCTGGACCCACGCCTGCTGGAGGAGGTACGTCCTTGTGGGCCTGCGCCTGCAGGAATTTGAAGGAACAGTGGCTGTCACCTGCTGGGATTTGGGGGGTCTGTGGGGGTCAGCTGTCCCCTGTCTGCTGGGGTGGGCTGGGCTGCACCCAGGGCACATGGACTGGCCTGGCTGTGCTGCCTGCTGTCACCGCCAGCCGTCCCCAAGGACACGAGCTGCCTGTGGTGCAAAAACACCTGGGATCTCCCTCTTCCACTCTGGCTGGTTCCCATCCTGTCTCGCAGTGGTGGTGAAGGCTGGGGGAGATCTTCCCTCTATAGTACATAAAGCGCACCCAGTAAATCCTGCTCGAGCGTCATAAACTGCAACTGCACCCTTGTGAAATGAGGGCTGGTGATAAAGAAATGGGCTGAGACGTATGAGCTCTCATTGAAATAGCAATGGGATGTTTCCTTGAAACTACAGCTTCTTAATCAGCTGTGGCTCATTACTGTCCCCTCCTGCACGCGTGTAGCTGAATTTACTACAAATAGCTGCTTAACGCCCAGACCCATACTGTTTTCCTGCCATTTGCCAGCTTCTGCAGCAAGGCTGGGTATCCCTTATTGCATTTTAAATCAGTAGCACCAAACTGGTAATTTTCCAAATGGCATTAATGAGCCCAAAGTAACAAACAGCACTAATATTGTTACAGCCAGTGTCTGTCCACCCTGGGCTGGAAACAGGGTGTGAAGTGGTGAGTGGTTTACAGATTCTGGGAAGGGAACAAGATTCACTTGAGAGCATTGTTACTGAGGAGTACTGGGACCCACCTCATCCGTGGGACCGTGCTTGGGCTGGTGTGCCCTTGTCAGGCCTGGTGTGAGGCTGGGACAGGGTATGAGGCATTTGGGGCTGCTCAGAGGGAGATGTGGAAGGGCTTTGGGGACCCCCATCCTCGCCTTGCTGTACTCCCCGCAGCAGCTGTCCCCTACCCTCCAGGCAGGAGGTTGCCAATAGCACTGGTGCGAGACAGTTGGGACTGCTGCTCCGGTGGCAGGTGGTACATGTAGTGATGGTGCTGGCTTTCTGCGGGCTGGCATGGGGGCACAGCTTCATCCTTGGGTAGAGTGGGGAGGCTGCCGGGCCCCATCAAGGAGGCAGGTCAGAGAGAGCCTGTGTTGTGGTGCAGCCATAGGCTGTCAAAGGCTTTGCAGAAGTCTGGATAGATCATATTCATTGGTTTACCTGTGCCCACTGCTGTGGTTATGTCGTCATAGAGAGCCATCTAGTTGGTCATACAGGACTTTCCTCTCGTGAAGCCGTGCTGGCTGTCATTAATCACCTCTATGCCTTCTAGGAAGATCTGTTCCATGATCTTCCCAGGCACAGAGGTGAGGCTGACAGCTCAGTGGTTCCCAGGGTCATCTTTTCTACCCTTTTTAAAAATGGGCACGTTACCCTTCTTCTGGTCACCAGGGACTTCTCTCAATTGCCATGACTTTTCAAATATCTTGGAGAGTGGCTTGGCAACCGCATCGGCCAGTTCCCTGAGAACTCTGGGATGCATCTCATCAGGTCCCATAGACTTATTTATTTTCAGGTTCCTCAGGTGGTCATGAACCCGATTCTCCTCTAAAGTGGAAGGGGGTTTACCCCCCTGGCCCCCATCTTGCTGTCCCATGACCCAGGAGAGGTGATGAGAGTGTTTGTCAGTGAAGAGTGAGACAAAAATATTCTTAAGTACCTCAGCCTTCATTAGTAACGTTCTTCCTTGTAACTGAATCCTTATATAGAGAGCAAGGTTTGTGATGTTCTGTGTGGAGGAGAGATTTCTGATAGGGGATAGCTCTTTAATCTAGCAGGAAAAAAACACCATAGGGAGATCCATTGGCTGAAAGCTGAAACCAGACAGGTTCAGAGTAGGAATCAGTTTGAACACAGAGGGTAATTAAGCACTGCAACCATTTCCTTGCAGGCTTGATGGACTCCCTGTCAGCTAGTGTGGCAGGGCAGGGGCTGCAGTGCATGCGTGCTGGCACACACTTCCCCTCCAGCTCTGGAGGTGTGCTCTCATCAAGTGAGCAAGAGCATCCTGTGGACCCCTCTTACAAGCTCTGGCAAGGGTACATTACAGAGCAGTGAGGTGTGATGGATAGGCTTTGTCTCCTGCCTCTGCCATCTGTCTGTACGTCCCTTGGCAGACCCTTCCCAGTGCCAGGTGCCTGCCAGGGCTGGGGTCTGTCCCCAGCTCCCTGCCCTGCCCCATAGATGGGGGTCTGCGGCCACCCAGCATGCCCCAGCTGGCAGTGTGGGGGCACCTGTTGAGCTGTGCCTGCCGTGCAGCTGAGCCTGGCTGCCAGACGGCTCCCGTCCTTGCCGCCCCACCACACTTGGTGATTTGTGAAGGTCAAGGACCGCTCCAGCACTCTGTGCTCCTGCTCTGTAATCATCTTCCTGGCGCCTGGCACTACCTGAGTGCTTTGCTCCCTCAAGCGGCACCAGAGGGCTTCATCCTGCCTGGGGATGGCTCCTTTGCCTCCCCTGAGCAGGTAAGGGGTGCTGGAGGAGCACGCTGCCCCCCATGGGGTGTGCTCCGTTAATGGTTGGTAGTGGCAGGACAGGCAACTCTGCCAGCAGAGCTAGCCTATCCTGTGAGCTCCATAACTCAGCTCTCCCCTCCACCAGCATCCAGCCACCCTGGCAGCACCCCCTCACCTGCCGTGAATCCATCTTCCCCATAAAATTGTCAGAATGTGCACTTTTTATTGACTGAGTTGGCTGGGATTTATGGACTCTAACCTTCCAGCTGTGGTAAACTCTGCTACAGTCACTTGGGGGATCGGGCTGAGAACTAGCTAAGTTATGAACCCGCTCCCCAGCACCGTGCCAGCCCCACGCTCTGACAAGGATGGGGGAGCTGCTGCCAGCTTGGGGCTGCGCCTGGGCTCGTGTCACAGCTGAAGTGGTGCCAGAGGTCCCCAGAGCACAGTTTGGAAGGCAGAGGTGCAGCAATTGGTGGCAACTGGCACTGATGCTGCGGGGCAGAGAGGAGCAGGGGGTGGCTGTGCCCCCACGTTGTGGCTGGCAGTCTTTTAGAATGAGGGCTGAAAAATGGGAGAGATGGAAAAGTGCTACAAAAATCATCTTTTAGGGCTGGAGAAAGTGCCCCACTGTGAGATACTAAACACGCACAACCCGTTTAGCTTATCAAGAAGAAGATTGAGAAGGGACTTGATTAGCATAAGTGCCATCACTGGGAGGGGACCAGGGTCTGAGTGCTCTTTAATCCAGCAGAGAGGCAGAATAAGAACCGCCGGCTGGAAATCAAAGCCAGACAAATTCAAATGAGAAAGAAGGCATAAATTTTTAGCTGCACGGGTGATTAAACACCAGAACCTATTCCTCAGGGGAACACTGACTTTTCCATCTCAGCATCTGGGGTGCCAACAGGCTGCTCTGGTGCATGTGCTGCAGCTGGACATGCCGACCCCAGTGGTGCTGCACAGCGGGCAGACGTCAGTCTATCCTCTTGACTTTGCTGTCCTGCTCTGTGTTCCTCAAACATATTTTGGGTGCACATCACTGTGGAAGGAGGGGTGCTCTTGGGGCTGCACCTGCTGCCTTACTGGTGCCGTTCCTATTGCGTCCCTGGTGGGACTGCAGAACGTGACAAGTGAAGGAACGCTGGTAATGGGAAAAGCAAGTGCATAGTGTGAGAGCCCTGGTCGATAACTCCTAATATCTCAACACCATGAATCCATCTGCAGTGCTGGGGCGGGGCTGGACTGCTTCCCTGGGAGCACTTGCAGTGGAGCAGGAGCTGGTGTGGGGCGAGTGGGCATGGGTTGCTCAGTGCTGTCTCTCTTCCACCCCTGCAGCTCTCAGGGGGTGAGAAGTGCCGGGAGAGCCAGCAGTCACCCCGCTTCAACTACTACGGGGCTGAGCCTGCTGCACCAGATCTCAGCGATGATGAGCTGCCCCACGTCATTGAGATCTATGATTTCCCCTCAGATTTCCGCACTGAGGACCTGATGCGTGTCTTCTGCAGTTATCAGTGAGTCTGCCAGCAATGCCTCATCCCTGGCACTGGGGTCCTCTGCCTGGGCTCTGCTCTGGACCCCTGCCCACCTGGTGCTGATGCTTTGCTGAGCTTTTCTTTCTCTGGCAGGAAAAAAGGCTTTGATATTAAGTGGGTGGACAATACGCACGCCCTAGGCATCTTCTGCAGCCCCATAACAGGTACTGCTCCTAGTTCAGCTGGAGATGAGCAGAGGGAAGGAGTCCCTGCTTTTTCTGTGGCCAGATTCTAAGCATGGGGCTCACCCCGTACATGGACGCCACTGCTTTCTCCCCGCAGCACGTGATGCCCTCAGCACCAAGCATCTGATGGTGAAGACACGTCCGCTTTCCCAAGCCACTCGTGCCTCTAAAGCCAAAGCCAGGGCATATGCTGGTGAGTGGTGCTGCCCTGTGCTGTGATGCAGCATCTTCATTGTGGTAAGTGGAGATGGATGAGGCAGCTGGCAGAGCTCTGCAATGCTAGCTGCCCCGTCCCTCCCAGGATACTCCTACTGATATCCCTCATCTCCACTTATCTAGACTACCTACAGCCCGCCAAGGAGCGCCCTGAAACATCAGCTGCCCTGGCCAGGCGGCTGGTGATCGGTGCCCTAGGGGTACGCAGCAATCAGACGCCAGCCCAGCGAAATGCAGAGCGGAGGAAGCTGCAAGAAGCCCGGGGTGAGGTTTTGGATTGCTGTGGGGCTGCAGCATGAGGGAACCATCCCTATGGATGCCCCTTCTTACAGGGTGCTGAGAGAGAAGATGCACCAGGGTGGGCTCTGGCCACATCCATGGGGAAATAGGTGGCTGTGGGGTGTTGAGGATAGAGAGTTGACCTTCCTCTTGTCTCTGCAGAGAGGAAACGCCTGGAGAACAAGCAGCGGGAAGATGCCTGGGAGGGCAGGGAGTGAGCTGGGAGGCTGCACCTTACCCTGACTGGGAGCCCCCTTGGGGAACCTGGGCCCATCTCTGAGGGCGGGCAGAGCACCCCGCATCTTGGAGCGGGGATGGATCCTGCACCGTGTCCCAAAGCACTAGGCTGCTCCTCCGAAAGGGCTGAGCAGTGTACAGGCTGGTTGATACTGTGTGGATGTCACCACCAGCCAGTGCTGCCTCTCCTGCCCAGTGCAGGACTCCGGCGCTGCCTGCTATGGCGGAAGCGACAGTGGGATGTGGGGAGCTTGGCAGCGAGCCGGTGGGACTGTACAGGGACACCCTGGCAGTGCCTTGCGAGTGAGAATTTGTCCTTTATTTTGCTAATAAATATCATTTATTTTATTTCCCTGGCCAGGCTATAGCTCTCCGTGACCCCGTGTGCCAGGGGAGGGGGTGCGTGCTGAGGGCTGCTGCTTATGGTTCACCCCGTGTGGCAATGCCCACCTCTCCCAGGTGGTCGGTGTCCCTGGTGGTTGGGTGGGGGCCACAGGAGAGGGGGTCGGGTGGGGCAGCAGGCAGGAATGTGCTGACAGGAATTCTGTTTACTTCTGCGGAGCAGCTGCGGTTCTGAACAGTGGGGCCCTTGTTGGTGCGCGGGCAGGGCCATGTTCTCGGCTCTGTGCGGGGCTGTGATGTGGCTGCACTGCCAGCCCCAGTGGGCTGGGGGCTTCCTGCCCTGCCCCGGGGCGGGGGAGCAGGCGGATGGCTGGGAGCTGCCTTTGGCCCCTCTGCTTTTCATCGTGTCTCAACAGCTGAAAACCAGCCCTCTGTGCCCTTGTACTTCAGCCCTACAGCCCTCAGCCTCTCAAGGCTGTGGTTTGTGGGGTTCCTCTGCCCTTTGCAGCAGGTGAGGATGGTGACGTTGCGTTTATGTCGCCGCTGCCAGGGGTTGGTTTGTTTTCAGTAGTGGCTGCCTCACACCAGCCAGCACTAAAGGGTTTGTGTGGCTGCCCTGTATCCCCTGGCTGTCCCCCAGCTTGGCGGCAGTGGAGCTGGTCACAACCCTGCATCGGCAGTGCTGCCAGCTGGGAGTCCTCTCGGCTGCCACTCCCAGCCACTCATGGCTTGGCCACTGGAAATTTCAGGGCACAAAGCTGCTCTCATATGGAAAGCATCTTCCGCACTGTCCAGCATCAAGTGAGCCTCTGCTGGCACACACCTTGCTATGGCATCTGGCCTTGGGTCACCCCAGGGCATCACCACCGTCCTCAGCAGCTCCTCCAGGTGTGGGGACTGTCATGTGTGGGTACAAGTCTGCCTCGCCCCAGCTGTGCATGTGAGTACAACGCAGCCTGTCCCAGCTTTGGGAGGCCAAGGTGAGTGCTGGCAGCCACGCACACCAGGCTGGTGTCTGCTGGCAAGGTGGGAATAGGCAGGGGTGTGCAAGGAGAAGGGTGGCACTGCCCCAAAGCTGGCTTGTGGGGGGGCCAGGCAGTCCAGAGTTGGGTTTGGTGGTGAATATTCCCATTTATTTCCTTTAAGAAAAAATTGCTAGAAACCACAGGAGGAAAGAAACACAGAGAGCCAGGGCACGGTGTTCCATGTTCCCACCCTGTTCCGAGGAGCAAGGGCTTCAAGGGACAGAGTGGCCCCATCCCTGCTCTGAGGGCTGGGAAGCTGCCAGGGCAGCCTGGGAAAGTGCAGCACGGTGGCTGCAGCTGCGGTGGCCAGTGGGCTGGCTGCTGGCCGGCGACACGACGGAGCTGCCTCAGTCTCTTTTGGTTCATGGGGTCAGCCAGTTCAGGGCCAGGCTGCCCTGGCGAGCAGACACCACTGGCAGCAAGCTGGAGCCACTTGGCATCAGCCACAGTGAGCTGGTGGTCCTAAGTGGCAGCAGGGGGATGACGCTGCCCGTCCAGGGGCATGATGCTGAGATCAGGGTTGTTCCTGGCCGGGGAGTGGCTTTGTAGTCCTGGTGGGGAAAAGAGCAAGGGAAAGAGACAGGGATGGCTTTGACAAAGGGGTATCTCCTCTCCTACAGCACCTTTATTGAGGACAGGACTGGTGCACAGGTGGCAGTGGCTGGGGCCTGCCCTGAGCCTGCTGGGGTGGAGGGGCTGGGCAGGCAGGCTGAGGTAGTCGTGCTGGGGTCACTGGAGCCATGGAGAGGGGGGCTGCTGCCTTACTCGGGCCCCTCTTGCAGGTCCTGCCAGCCATGTGGGGATGGAGGCACCAGGCATTCCCCATGGGTCCTCGCACTCATCGCCATCCTCTGCAGCAGCATCAATAAATACAGAAGTCTTTGAGTCCCTGAGCCCAGTCTGATGCTGCCGGGGTGCAGGTGCTGAAGTGCGGTAGCTGGGCTGCCTCGGGGGACTGTGCCAGTGCCGAGGATGTCACACGAGGTTGTTGGCCAGGCGCTCCTGTCGCTCCAGATCGTTCACCACATCAGCACCGTAGGCATCACCTGGGGAAGAGCGAGGTGTGGGTGGAGAGGCCGTGTGAGCTGCAGACCCCCTGACCCCGGCACTTGCCCCGCCGTGCCCACTGTATCCCCTCTACAACTGTTCCTTCATACTTGTGTGGCAGCCGTGCATCCAGACGCGTTGCCCATCGTACTTGCACTGGCACCGCATCACGTTGTTAGAGAAGTCTGACTCGGCCACCTCGTGTTTGGGGTTCACAACCACCTGGAGAGGGTGAAGGTCAGGGCTGGGGCTAGTGCTTCCTTGCCCAGGCAGAGCTGTGGGGTGCAGAGCAGCACCCTGATGTGCAGGGTGATGGGTGCTGGTGGTGCCCACGAAGGGTGGCTCCCAACCCTGAGCTTAGTGGCTTGGTGCCCTCTCCCCTCCATTCCTGTACCTGGAAGGTGTAGCTGCCCGGTGGCACATCGGTGATGTCGATCCACTGGCAATCGATGTCGTGGCGGTAGGTGTCCCAGCACCCCACACTTACGCCCTGCTCCCCAAAGTTGGCGCAGGCAAAGCGTCGCTGCAGCCCTGTGGGAGGGAGGAGAGGGGAGGGCAGGCACAGCCACCCCTGGGGAGCAGGATAGGGGTGTCACTGGCCGCTTTGTGGCTGGTACCTACCCTCCGGGCAGTTGGTGTCCTCCAGGCAAAAGCTGGCCTTGTGCCCTTCGGCCACCTTGGAGCCGTTGAGAGTCAACAGGTCGTAGTGCGTGAAGACCTCGATGCTGTGGAAGTGCCTGTGGGAACAGGGGCTGAGTGTGCGGCCAGTGCCCAGCAGGGAGCACGTAGCTGATCCAGCTGGGAGCAGGCAGCACCCAGAGGCTCTGGGCAAATTACAGCCTTGAAGCCAAATAAAGCCGTAATGACAGTGCTGGCACAGCCACTAATTACCCTGGGTGGCCCAGCCTCTGCGGGGTGGGTGCCACTGTGCCCTGTCTGGTACAGGGAGAGGGCAGCCCCCTGCCAGCTCCTGCCCATGGGCCACTCACCGGTGACACTGGTGCCAGGTCCAGGCATGTCGCCCCATCCTGGGTCGGAAATCAGCTCTGCCCAGGTTGTGGATCTGGGAGGAGAAGCGGAGGAGGCGGCGATGGCCGTAAGGCCACTGCATGTGGTCAGCAGAGCGGGAGAGGCAGCGCTCCTCATGGGCACAGTACAGCAGCTCCAGTGGCCGATCCTCCAGGTAGGCTGTCTCCTGCACTAGCTGGGCATTCATCACCAGGTCCGGGGCATCTGGGAAGGAGGGAGATGGGGCAGGTGGTCCCCACCCTCCATAGCCCCTACCCCCCTAGTGCCAGGAGAAGGGGGTACCCCTCTCCCTCCCAGTGGGACCTCGTGGGCTCCTGGTACTCACGGGCAGTGCAGGTGACCCCTGCTGAGAAGCGTCCCCCGCCGCTGGGGCAGTGGACGGGGCCGTGGCGCTGGCACTGCTGGAGGGCCAGCTCGGTGCCAGAACAGCGCACCCCGCTCATCACCACCTGGGTGGCATCGGGGCTGCCTGCCCAGTACCACGTCTCCTGGGCAGAGAAGGAGCACAGTGCTTGCACCAACCCTCACACCTGCTGCCAGCCCCCAGCCAGCCTCCCCTGCCCCAGCACTGCCACCAGGGCTTGTCCCCTTATTCCGTCCCATCCAAAGCTCTTGGCTGTGCCATGCCCGTGCCAGACATCCCACAGAATCCCTCACAGCCCAGGCCCCAAGCTAGAGTCCCGCTTACCTGGAGGGCATGGCTGGCAAATCCCAGTCCCAGCTGCCTGCAGACGACCATGGCCTCATTCAGCCCCCATGGTGCGCCGCACACCGCTCCCCACTGTAGCCGCCCCTGCACGGGCACCAGCACCTCCACCACCCCCTCCTCGGGGCTGCGGCCCCCAGCCAGCCGCACCTGAGGGCAAAGAGGGGCTGAGCCAGAGCACAGGGCAGATCCCCAGCCCTACCACTCGGTGTTGCAGTGGAAAGACAGCCTCATGCATCCAGCCCAACATACCCACCTTCTTCTCCTTCCAGTTCTCTCCACAAGACCACTTTTGCCACCAGCTCATCCTGCACACTCACGCATCAGTGAGCTGCTCTGTGTCCCTCCCACGGGCTGTTCCGAGTACCCAGACCAGGCACAGAGCTCGTTGGGCAGGGGCTGTGTGACGGAGCTGGTGCTCCACAGCGTCTGGGGAGGAGGAAGGGGCTCACCTGGCTCTGGAAGTCCATGTGCGGCATGTGGCAGCGGACGGCAGCATCATCCTCGTGCCGGCACCCACTCTGCTTTGGATCCTGGAAGCGGCACTCGCCCAGGGAGCGCTCATGGCCAGTGCACCGCACCTCACTCATGTGGATGGGCCCCAGGCCTGAAGCAGAGGGAGCGTCAGTGCTTTCTGCTCCATGCTTATCCTAGAGCAGGGAGGTTCTGAACACCCCTTCCCCTGATCTGGGGCTTCCCCCTGGGCACAGTGATGTCCTTGGCAGTAGGAGCATGGGAAGCCCCATCCCAATACAGGCTGGAGCTGCCTGGATATGCCATGATGCTCCAGCAGCACCCAGTAAAACAGGGGGGTTCCCCATTGTGCCACTCCAAGCCCAGCAACACCCTGAGCCCCTGTGGCACCACCTGCCTCACCTTGGCCCATCTGGGCTCCCACAATGGCCTGTTTTGCTGTCCCGTAGCCCAGCTGCCGGCACACCACGCTGGCCGCAGCCAGGTCCCACTGCTTGTCACACACAGTGCCCCACTGCCCATGGCGCAGCACCTCCACTCGGCCTTCACCGATGTGAGTGCCCGCTCGCAGCCGCACCGGGAGCACCTGAGCACAGGGAGCAGACAGTCAGTGGCCCCTGGGGCAGAGACACTTGCCCGCACCATGGGCATGGGTGCAAACGGGTTGGCTGGATATTCCCCAGCTCCAGGATCCTCCGTTGGCAGGATGGATTGTGGTGCCATGTCCAGGACTCACCTTTCGTGGGGAGGTCTTGCTCCTGCCTTTGCCTGCACCCTTCTGGAAGGCAGGACCAGGGAGGCAGCTGACGATGGCGTGCATGCCACGTGGGCAGGCGTGCTGGCCGGGGGACACCGGGGCCACCTGTATGGGGCAGCGGGCTAGGTGGGGCTCCACGCCTTGGCACTGCACCCTGTGCACCCAGAAGCTGTTCTTCTGGCTGAGGGTCTTCAGGCTATCAAAGGAGAAGAGCAGTGACTGGCATCACGTGCTGGAGACTCCCCTCCACCCAGCGCCAGCAGTGGGTGCCCACACAGACTGCTGCTGCCCACCCTGCCCAGGGCTGAGCTGTACCTGGATTTGGGGTCCTTCAGCTTCATGTTCCAGAGCTTCCTGTGAGTGCACAGAGCGAAGAGGTGGGAGGGGGGTGCCTGCATCAGCCCTACAAGGCTCTGGACCCCCACCCCATCATCCTTGCCCTCCCTGGAGGCATGAGGTCCTCCCATGACATGGCAGGGTGAGGACAGGTCCTGTCCCCACTGGCAATTACTGTGCCAAGCCCAACAGTGCCACGTGCCCAGACGGGACTGTGTGACTCCTGGCACTGGCAGGAGCTCATTATAGGCTGTATTTATAGCCCCAGTCTGAGGTGGATGGAGGGACCAAAGGGTGCTTGCCTCTCCTCTCCTTCCTCCCACGCTTTGCTGGCCAAGGCTAGTGACTATCCTCATACCCCTTGGCTGCTGCCAAGCCCAGCTTTGCCCTCGTTGAGGCCTCAGGGAGGGGATCTAGGCATGGCCAGGCCACACCAGCACCCCACAGGCCCACTCATGTGCATCCCTTCCCTGACACCTCCCATATCTTGCTCCCATCGCGTGTTCAGCCAGGCACCCTGCCCCACAGCTGCAACGTGGCTGTCCCACAGCTGCAACGTGGCTGTCCCACACGCCTACCGGTAGAAGTTGGTGTTGATGTGCTTCTCCCGGGGGAAGCCCAGCATCCCACAGACCACACGGCTGTTGTTTCTGGTCCAGCCAGCGTCGCACACCTGCCTCCAGCGCCCATTGTGTTTCACTTCTACGGCACCTTCTGTCACTGGCATGCTCAGCTTGGCCCGTGCAAGGATGGGCTTGAGTCGCACCTCCTCCAGGCTCAGCCCTGGCACCTGCCAAGCCACGAATCAGCTGAGTGGGCACAGGGGCTCCAGCACCAAGGGCAGGATGTGGAGAATAGGGACAGCAGGAAGGATCAGAATGAGCTGCTCCAGCCTCCCGCCTCCATCCCACTTGTCACAGGGGAGCACCACTCACCTCTCCTAGGTGACCAGAGGTTGTGGCCTGGGGGGAGCTGCCAGGCAGGCGCTGTCCTGAGCACACCACACCAGCATCCTCACCGTGGTGGCAGTCGCTGGTGCCCCAGCCGTTGTGGATGCATTCTGCCAGGGAGCCCTCACTGCCCCCACACCGCACGTTGTCCAGCCAGATGGGGCCTGGGGACACACACACAGAGCTGTCAGTCACCACTGGGAGGGTCCCCATCTCCCTCCCCAGCACCATGGACCCCATTTAGCCTGGAGAAGAGGAGGCTGAGGGGAGACCTCATTGCTCTCTACAACTACCTAAAAGAAAGTTGTGGAGAGGAGGGTGCTGGTCTCTTCTCCCAAGGGACAGGGGACAGGACAAGAGGGAAAGGCCTCAAGCTCTGCCAGGAGAGGTTCAGACAGGACATTAGGAAAAAAAATTTCACGGAAAGGGTCATAGGGTACTGGAACAGGCTGCCCAGGGAGGTGGTTGAGTTACCTTCCCCGGAGGTGTTTAAGGGACGGATGGATGAGGTGCTGAGGGGCATGGTTAGTGATTGATAGGAATGGTTGGACTCGATGATCTGGTGGGTCTTTTCCAACCTGGTGATTCTATGATTCTATGATCCAGTGTCCCCCTGGGGCCTGCCTGCACCCACAGCCCCCTGTGCCCCTCATTCCCCACCTGCTTCCTACCTTCCCCTTGGCCATAGGTCGCACTGTGGGTCCAAGTGACAGCGGCGGGATAGCCCAGTTGCCGGCAGGCAACAGTGGCCGCATGGAAGTCGAAGGCATCGTCACAGACGGTGCCCCAGCGCCCCTGGTACAACACCTCTAGTCGACCCTCCCCAGCTGCTCCTCGGGGTCCTGCCAGCCGCAGCTGCACCGGGGCTGGCTCCTGCCCACTGGGGGCCACCCAGCACAACAGCAGCACCAGCAGGATGAGGCTCACACCAGCTGGGATCACCATCGTGGTTCTGGGGGTGTGATGCCTGGGGATAACGCAGCACTGAGCTTTTGGGGACCACGGCAGGGTGGCAGGTGCTGCTATAGCCACCCTGTGCCCCAGGGGCTGTGCGATGGTGGAAGGGCATTGTGCCCTCTTGCACAGCAGTAACACCCCTTGTCCTTGGGCTGTGAGCGATGCAGGGGCTGGTCCCTGCCAGGCACAGCTCACAGCATCCCCCACTCCAGGGCTCACCTAGCCCTGGCACAGCCCCCCCAGGTGCCCACAGCCCCGCACTAAGACTGTCAAAGAGCCACGGGCAGCCTCAGGAAAACTGCCCTGTCCCTGCTGCCTCCTGCCTGCCCCCTGCTTTGGGCCATGGGTGGAGGTCCCAGATAGCCCCCCCACCTGAACCCTGTGCAGGACATCAGGGTCCCCTCCGCATCCTGCTCGCAGCCCCTGTCCCCCATCACCCCACCTCTCCCCCCCGCATCCCCCACGGGGGTCGCTCTCCCGTCTCATCCCAGACTCCCACCCCCCCGGGCTCCCCCCGGCACTCACCCTGGCACTGGGGACGGCGCGGGGCAGGCGGCAGCAGGGGACACGGTTCTGGCGGCAGCAGCTTCTCCTGCTGCCGAGCACCGCCTGCCGCAGCTTTTATGGTGCGGCGTGGGGGCCGCCCCGGGTGGGGGCTCACGCTGCCCAGCCCAAACCCAGCCCCCTCACCGTGCCTGCAGCCCAGACCTGCATCCTGCCCCCCCTTCCCTGTATTCTCCTTTAACACCTCGGGACAAACCTGCCCCGACGCCTGCCTCCCAGCTCAGGGATGCTGAGCACCCCTGACACCCCCTCCTCGTCCCAGAAGGAACCCAGTGCCTTCTCAGTCAGGGACATTAGGAAAAAAATTTTCACGGAAAGGGTCATTGGGCACTGGAACAGGCTGCCCAGAGAGGGGGTTGAGTCACCTTCCCTGGAGGTGTTTAAGGCACGGGTGGATGAGGTGCTGAGGGGCATGGTTTAGTGATTGATGGGAATGGTTGGACTCGATGATCCAGTGAGTCTCTTCCAACCTGGTGATTCTATGATTCTATGATTCTAGGGATGTCCCCCACCTTGGCACCACCACGCCATGGGGCTGACCCCCAGCCAGCCAGAGAGAAGGCTTTCTGACGGTGTCTGCCACACCAGGACACCCCAAAAGAACACCCCTTGTCCCTTTCCACCCTATGCAAGAGTTAAATCGGGTGTGCGGGTGTGGGGTGCTCTGGGCTGCTGCCACGGGGCCAGGACTTGGGGGAACAAGGAGACCAGGGAGGGCTGTCAGGTGGCACCGGGAGCCCAGTGCAGGGTCCTACCCAGGGTTCGAGCATCACTTGGGCCACCCCTCATCCAGGCTACCTGCGGGGGTCCCCAGGTAGGATCCCTGCTCCATGGGGTGCGGCAATGGGGGATAACCACCCCTGACCTGCCCTGGGAGCATCCTCTGGCTTGGGGCACTGTCAGTCCCTGGGGCACCCGCTGCTCAGCCGCTCCACCGAGCCGTGGGGCGCAGATAAACAGGAAACCCTCTGCCCTCTCCGTGGCCAGGAATGTGCTGGTGGCCACCGGCCTGTTTGTTTGGAGGCCAAACAGCTGGTTCCTGCCGGGAGGAGCCAGGATCAACACGGCCGGGAATAACCGGTGAGCTCATTGCCACGTCCTGCCAGAGCCTCCAGCACCCCTGGGCATGCAGGGGGGCATGACCCCAGAGCCTCTTCACACCCAGGGCACCCTTGTTCTTGCCCCATGGGCCACTGGGGCTTGGGGGGCAGGCTGGAGCTTCTCCTGGGGTGACAGTCTCAAGGCAGCACCCATCATGGGCACCACAGAAAGCCCTGGGGAAGGTCAGGGCACACCTGGGGCCAGCAGTGGAGCCCATGACTCGCTTGTGTCTCAACGATTTGGTGCTCAATTACTAAAGTGTGTAGCTAAGAAGCCTCCCCCCAGCCCGCTCTGGCCACCCCCAAATCAGATGCCTGCAGGGGTGCTGGGTCCTGCTCTCTGCTCCTGGAGGCAGTGAGCAGAGGGCAGCAGGGGTTCCAGTGGCTTCTCCCACACCTGGACCCTGCCAGCCTCAAGCAGCAGCAGCAGGGCATCGTGCCCTCTCGCTCATGGCAGGCTGCGGGTGTCCCTCCTCGCTGCCATCCCCCTCCAGCCCAGCCCTAGGGGCTCATTGGGTGCCAGCACCTGCAGCCCCAGGCAGCCAGCGACTGCAGAGGCTTAAAAATCTAAAAATACACTGCCGGCAGCAGGGCAGCCCCGTGCGCGGGAAGCTGTGGGCAGCGGGGCAGGCGTGCGGGGCTATTCTCAGAGGACTGCGGGACTATTCCTGGCCGGTCAATATTGATTCAGCCAGCTCAGGTGCAACAGCTCAGCCTGGCAGCACCGTATTTAGGGCCCGTCGGGAGACGAGGTGGGCGGCTGAATCGGGAGCATTGTCCTAGGGAGGAAGAGGGCAGGGAGAGGATGTGAGCTCTGTAATCTGCAGCGAGCGGCTCCCAGCAGCAGCCCAGGAGAAGAGCACACCCGGGGCCTGCTGCTGCTGGTTGAGGGGTGGCCAGCAAAAGCCACTGGGCTGGACGGAGCATGTGTCCTGGGGATGGAGGGATGGGGCCAGGACACGTGCAGGCAGTTCCCAAAAGGAATTACAGGGTGCGTGGGACACGGAGGGCAGCTGCCAATCCTGGCTCCTGCAGTCTCTGGGCTGCTGGGCACGTGGCTGCTGTACACAGAGGGCAGTTTGGGATTCCCAGGTGGTAAAGTGGGTCTCAAGCAGCAGCCCTGTTTCCTGCTTTTTCTAGGTACCTTGGGGTGGTCTGGGACAGCCTGTGTCTGGGTGGCTCCAGCCAAATAGCCCTGCATGCACCTGAGCCTGCATCAGTGACTGGAGGAGAGGGCAAGGTGCAAGTTGTCCCCATGAGCTGCTCTGGGACACACCTGTGCCCTTTGAGAGCCCTTCAGGGGCTGCAGCACCAGGCACACTGCAGATGGCTTAGTGCACACTCCCCATGCTCACATGTCAGAAGCCACATGAAGAGCTGAAAAACAACAGTGCGAATACACAAGGCAGAGCCCAGGACAGGATTTATAGCTACGGGTGCAGGCAGGGACTGAGGCTCGCCCTGTCTGCCCAGCGGCCAGGAGATACCTGGGCAAGGCTGGACTGTGGCAGGGTGGAAGCAGCCATGTGTTCAAGATGACAGTGGCAGCGGGAAGCACAGAGGACCCTGCTAGCTGTGACCCCAGCTCTCTGCCCTGATGTGCCCAGGAAGCAAGTTAGGGATGTGCAGAGCTTTTGGTGGGGACAACGTGGCTCACTGTAGCTACAACCCTGCACAGGTGGAGTTGATGTCACCAGTGCCATCACAAGCGCCCGAAGTCCTCCAGGGCCACCCGGGCTGCATTGCGTCCTGCTGCTCCCATCACTCCTCCTCCTGCAAGAGAGCAGAAATGGGGAGGAGATGGGCCGCAGGGCTGCACCAGCAGAGCTGACCCATCTCCCTGCCTATGCGAGGGCAGAAAGGAGAGTGGACACTCCCTCTGTCCACCATCTGCCCTTGCACATCTTCCATGCACACTGCTCTCCTCCTGCAGCCCCCAGGAGGGCATGATTCCCAGCCCTACTCACCAGGGTGGGCTCCACTTCCACAAAGGTACAAGCCAGGGATTGGGGACCGGTACCCTGAGTAGGATGGTGCTGGCCGGGCAAAGTACAGCTGGTCCAGAGACATCCCTCCATGGAAGATATTCTGCAAGCAGAGCTCTGTGTGACCTGGCTGTGCCTGGACCAGGGCTGTGTGCGCACCAGTGCTGCCACTGATGGGATGAGCTGAGCCCACATGGTACTCACCCCGCCAGGCAGCCCAAAGATCCTCTCCATGTCTGGTGGTGTCAGGATGTCCCTGCCGATGATGGATGCCTTGAATCCCGGGGCATAGGCTTCGATGCAGTCAAATACTAGAGAGGGATGGAGGGACTGATGGGCTGCTTGGGGGGACATGGTAGCCAGCCCTGAGCTCCAGAGCAACTCAGCCCAAATCACCAGTCCTGGTGTAACCGGGGGCCCATGTATTGATTACAAATCCATGAGCATATTCCATACCTGTGTCTGCATACGCATTCCTGGCCTGCTCGTCCCAGGCCCGACCACCCGCCAGCACGGAGGGGGTGTACTGAGTGAAGAGGGACACAACGTGGCAGCCCTCTGGGGCCAGCCCTGGGTCTAGAGCTGAGGGGATGCAGAGCTCGATCATGGGCCTGGGGGAGAAGGACATGAGCTGGGCAGGCAGAGGAGGACCTCGACACCCCAAATCTCTTCCTCCAGCACCACCGGCCATGGCTGCCCTGCCACTTCCATGGGGCACCGAGCTATACTAGCGCAGCTCCTACCTGCTGGAGGGGTGCCCATGGGTGGCCTCGGTGAAGGCTTGGTGCAGGAGGTGGGTGCTTTCGCAGTTGAGATGGATGGAGCACTGGTGGTGAGGCAGGGGCCGGCCGTCGTGGGTGTTGGGAGCAGCCAGGAAGCTGGGTAGCCGGTCCACAGCCACTGGGCATGGGAAAGGGGACAGGGCAGGTGGGGTGCAGCCTCTCACTGAGCCCTGCAGCCTGATGCCTGTTCCTCCAGTGGTCCCGCCAGTACCTACCATTGATCTTGGTGACAGGGGAGAGTGTGTCAACCTGCCGGATCCGCTGGACAAAATCCTTTGGCAGCCGCTCCTTGGGTGGGAGAGACCAGGGCAGAGCCCAGCAGTAAGGAAGGCAGCCCAGCCAGGGGGCACCAAGCTCCTGCCAGCCCCATGTGCCCCATACCTGGGGGGTGAGCTCCAGGAAGGTGATCTGGGGGGAGGCATTGGACAACACCAGTTTGCTCTTCACCTCTGTCCCGTCCTGTAGCGCAACACCCTGTGCCTGCCCATCCCTGCCCAGCAGCACGTGGCACACTGCCTGGGTGAGTGGAGGGGACAGGACCTCACCGAGAACGTCACAACTGCCTGAAGGCAGCTCCCCATGCCCTGATACCCCATACCTTCTCAGCAAAGATGTGGGCTCCTCGGGCAGCAGCTGAACGGGCGATGGCTTGGGACAGGGCCCCCATCCCGCCAGAGACGTAGCCCCAGGCCCCCCGCTGTCCCTCCAGCTCACCCATCACGTGGTGCAGCAGCACATACCTGTGGTGGCAGGACACCAGGTTAGCCACCAGCCGAAGGGATGAGCGTGTCCCCTGTGTGGGCATGGTCAGCATGGTGCCACGGCCCCCACAGAGGGGACCCTGCCAGCTTGTAGGACATTGAATCAGTATAGAGAGCGTCCACTGGCCAGGACTTGACCTGACCTGGGTACAGAGGTATCCAAAGAGCAAAGGGACAGCAGAGGCTAAGGAGAGCCATGTGGCAGGGATAGCGGGCAGCCCCTTGCACAATCTCTGAGTCACTCCAGCAAGGCAGAGCGGGTGGTGGGAGTGAAAGGCAGGGGTGCCAGCGTGCAGCAGAGCCCAGGAGCTGCCAGCAGAGAAGGTGACATGTGGGTACAGTGCGGCAAAGAGCCCTGGAGGGGAGTGACCCTCACCCGCTGCCGGGGGTGTGGGGGCTGGCCATGGCTCCAATCACTGCATCAGTAGCAAGAGTTGCCTTCAGGGGCTCCGACTCAAACCAGTGATCCAGGATCTGGCCCAAGAGAAAAAGAGAGTGCCAGGTTGAGGGTGGGGGCTGCCACAGCCCACTTGCCTGCAGCCAGTGAGGCACCTGGTGGCTCTGCACCACTGCTGCCAGCGCTTACCTTGGAGATGGGGGCTGTGAGGACCTCATAATAGCGGGGCAGCTGCCGCCCCAGAGCCCGCCCTGGAGGCAGAGAGGTGGTGTGAGACCTGCCCTGCACCACAGCCAGCTGCCTGCAGCCACTTGGGTTTGGGAACAGGCAGTGGACAAGTATGCCAGAGCCTGCCAGGGTGCTGTGCCCTGGGAGGGAGCAGCTCTGTTTAGCCTGCCTCAGGTGCAGGGGAACACCAGTTGTCATTACAGTCCTCCCACATCCCTGACGCACCTGCCTGGAGGAGGGGACGCAGGGTTTGCAGAGCCCTGAGCCGCTGGAGCAGGGACCCCTGCCCCAGGGCAGCTGTATCCACTGGGGGGGCATCCAGCAGCGGGTTGAGAGCCGATACCAAGCCCCCCATGAAAGCCTCGTACTCAGGGTAAGCCTGAAAGCAGACAGGGTAGGGGCAAGAGGGACTGCACCGTGGTGGGTGCAATGGATACCCCACCCAGGAGCATCCCTGCTACTCTGCTGGGTCCGGCAGCTCCTTGGGGGCTCTGACATGCTCTGCACGAGCCTCCACCATACCTGCGCATCCTTCTGAGAGAACTGAGCAATCTGCCGCTGGGTCTGAGCCACATCATGCCCCAGCAGGAGGGAGCGAGGGGGTCTCCTGTCCTCCAGCAGTGGAGTGAAGGAGTAGGGATCCCTTGGGAACACCCTCAGACCGTGACGCTGCAAGACAGGCATGGCAGGATCCATCCTGCACAGACAGTCCTGCAGCGGGCTCACTGTGCCAGCGTGCCAGGAGCTGCCAGCACCCCAGCAAGGGATGGGCACTGGTACCTGCAGCTCCAACTCGGTATAGATCTGTGGCCGCAGCAGGCTGAGCAGGTACGATGCCCGAGAGAACTTGAAGCCTGTAAGGTGTAGGCCGGTGGGAGGGTGCTCACACCCATGGCTGGCAAGGGACAGGGGGACAGGGGATGCACAGGGGTACCTGGCACAATCTCCTCTGTGACAGCCGCACCACCCAGCACATGGCGCTTCTCCAGCACGGCTGTGCGAACCCCTGCCTGCTGCAGGTAGGCAGCCTGGGGAGAATGAGGCATCACGCTGCCCATCCCTCCCAGCGGGATGTGTCCTCCCCACCCCAAGCACCCTCTTGCACACGGACTCCCCCTCACCAAGGAAGGTTCCACACCCCACAGCCCCCGGGGAGCCTCCAGCCCCACGGTGGCCCTGTCACCAGCAACCACCCTTGCCCACAGTGCAGACCTTCCCTAGTGCCCCATTGTCCCCCACAAATGGAGGTGACAGCACCCCACTCTCGGTACTCACTGCCACCAGCCCGTTGTGCCCTGCAAGGAGAGAGCGAGGTGAGCTAAGCCTGGTAGTGGGGTGGTCCCACAGTGCAGGTCACCCTGCCATGCCTGGGACCTGGGAATGCCAAAGCCACCCAAATAACTGAGTTCTGGACATGGGAATATGAGGAACATTCATTATGAGGAGCAGCTGAGAGAGCTGGGGTCGTTTAGCCTGGAGAAGAGGAGGCTGAGGGGAGACCACATTGCTCTCTACAACTGCCTGAGAGGAGGTTGTGGAGAGGAGGGAGCTGGCCTCTTCTCCCAGGTGACAGGGGACAGGACGAGAGGGAATGGCCTCAAGCTCCGCCAGGGGAGGTTTAGGCTGGACATTAGGAAAAAAATTTTCATGGTCATTGGGCACTGGAACAGGCTGCCCAGGGAGGTGCTTGAGTCACCTTCCCTGGAGGTGTTTAAGGGACAGGTGGACGAAGCGCTGAGGGGCATGTTTTAGTGATTGATAGGAATGGTTGGACTCGATGACTCAGTGGGTCTTTTCCAACCTGGTGATTCTATGAATACAGGTGACAGGGAGCATCCTCCCCCGTTCCTACAGCCCTGGCCTAAGAGTGCAGGGGAAGGGGATAGAGCTGGTCAAAGCAGATGCTCCATCTGTGCCCTCATAAGCAACATGTTGGGGGGGGCCTGCAATTTGTGGCCAGCTGCACAAGACCCTTGTACCCTCCCTGGCATGTCAGGGGGCTGCAACACTGTGTTCCCACCTGGCCACCCCCCCCTGCCCTGGGGGAAGGGCAGCTGGGTGTCACCCCCAGAGCCCTCACCCTGCGTTACCTGCCCCGATCACCACTGCGTCATATTCCCTCTGCAGCCGCTCTGCAGCCCCGGTGTGGGCCAGCCGCCTTCCTGGTAGGCATGGGGAGTGATGCCAGCCCCGCAGCCAGTGGGAAGAGCAGCCCATGCCCAGCTTTGCCTGGAGCCTGGCTGCCATTATGCTGCAGTTCCTGCCTACAGCTGCTCCAGCTGCCCCTGTGTCCCGGACTTTGCTTTCCTGGTGGAGCTTTTCCCAGGCATTCCAGGCACAGGGAGAGGATGAGGGGGCCAGGGCAGGGTACGCCTCGGCACAGGGCTTGGCTGCATCCCAGGGCTCGCAGGGAGGCTGGGCAGGACAGGGGCTCATGCCAAGCACTGCCACCCTCTCACTGCACTGACTCTAGCGGTTTGTATGCCAGGCAGGCGGGAGCCCGAGGGCTCCCTCAGCCCCTGTTCTGCTCCAAGAACGACCCACAGGCACGTGGTTGGGGTGATGGGACAAGCACTGTGGAATGGAAACTCAACCCCCGGAGGAGACAAGCCCCAAGCACAGCATTGGGAGCAGTGGGAAAAGGGCAGCTTGGGTGTGAGCTTGGCCCTGAAGCCAGCGCTGCTGCTCAGCAGAGCAATTTCTCGCTCAGCAGGATGGAGCAAAGGCCCTGCCACGGTCCAGTGCTCCCTGAACTGCTGTCCCCTGCCCCAGAGCGTAGCACAGACCGACAAGGAGCTGCTGGAGCTGGCCCCATCCCCAGCTGTGCCACCCATGGGGGTCTGCACATGCACCAAGTCCAAACAGGCCTAGGAAACACTTGAAATGCCTTGATCTTACCCCATGTTCACAGCTGAGCCCAGTCCGAACAGCTGACTGGTGTCTGGGAGCCTGGGGACAGTGAACTGGGGAGGAGAAGGATTGAGCGAGGGGAAAGAGGGATGGACTTGGGGTCACTCCTCCACGTAGGTTTGGCTACACCATTCTGTTCTCCAGCCAAAGCCCAGCAGCCACGCCAATCCAACATTGTAAATCTTGCTTTGGAAATGTACTTTTCAGCAAAATGGTGATTTGTCAACAACCTCTCAGCTCTATTCGCCACCTGTTCCTGGAGGCTGCTGGGTGCCAGTGAAGTCAGTGGGGAGTGGAGAGGCGAGCAGCACAAGCCCCAGCCAGGCTGGAGGATTGGAAGGCTGCCTGTGGCGGCCTGCAGGCACAGCCGATGGCACACAGACACCAAGAAAGCAGCCCAGGCACCAGGAACACCCCATACACTTGCTTTAATCCCAGCCCCAAGGTGGCTGGAAGCAGCTCAGAGCAGGGGAATGCGGGAGGGCTCCCAGAGACGCCGGGCTAGGTCACAGGCCTGCTGGACCACAAGCTCAGAAGGGATGATGCCTAGGTGCACGGTCAGCAGCTCGTAGCACTTCACCACCTCTGCCTGGTGGTTCTTGCTGTAGTAACGCAGAAGCTTTCTAGGAAGGAGAAGACAGGGGCTCAGTAGGTACAGCACAGACTGGCACCCCGTTTCTAACCACCTTCCCCCCAAAAGTCTCTGGCAAGGACACATCACCTATCCACCAGCAGGACCATGGCACCAGGCTGGGAATATGGGCTGGTGCAAACCCAGTAACTCCACAGCACTGGCACCACCCTGGGGCGGCTGAATCACTCACAGGGCGAGGACTAAATCACTCCCAGGGACTTCCACACCAGCACAGTCCCAGGCCCTGCTGCCAAACCTCAAGGCTGGGGACTGCTCACCTATAGTAATCTCCTGCCAGCATCCCAATGGGAGCAGAATCATCAGAGAGAACTGGCACCTCCATCACCTCCAGCTTGTAGCCCTGGGGAAGAGATGACAGCAGAGGGCAGGAGGAGGGAAGTGACCACCAAGGAGCAAGGGCTGGCTATGCCTACACCCCTGCTCCCAGAAGGTGCAAAGGGAGAGGAGCTCAGACCCTTCCCTTGACCCACGTACCAGCTCGTTCTCAAACCAGAGGAAGTAGGAGCAGCAGTAATCGCCATCCTGCAGCACAAGTGTTGTGTAGCCCTTCTGCAGGTATCGCCGGGCCAATGTGATCAGTGACCAGACCTGGGAACAAGGGGAACCTGAAACCTGAGCAGAAAACCCCCTAGCTGCACCCCCATCCTCTGTTTTCCATCCCATCCCTAGTCCCACAAGCAGTACCTTCCTCTTGACGAAGGTGGCCAGGGGGCCCTTGCCCAGCTCCGAGCTGGATTTGTCTGTCACGCTGAGTGATGGTGCCATCATCTGCCCAGCTGTGCGATCCACATAGATGAAGTGCACCAGGCCAGGAAAGTCCTCCAGGTATGTGGGGTGGGTTAAGGGTGACCCAACAATTTTGGTGCCCTTCCAGAACAGTCTCTGAGCCTTGAGGAAACCTCTTTTGCCCACCACACTTGTCCTCTTGAACACGGTGCTAGAGGGAACAGGATCCACCCCCTCCCACTCCTGCAGTCCCCCCAGGGACCTCTCCTTGCCAGGATGTGTTCCCAGTTGCAGGGATGGATATGACACCATGGTGATATTACGCCTGCTCTTCACCAGCAGAAAGTCTCGCCAGTCCAGTAGCTTCTCCCTGTTGAGAAGAACCACGGTGAAATGCCAGGACCCCTAAGCCCCAGCACAGCTGGGTGTGGAGGAGTCCCCTGCGGATGCTGACCACCTCCACGCACTCACCTCATCAGCTTCTGGGCACGGTCCCGCAGCCCCTGGGATAGGCTGTGGCCAGCGGAGGTCAGGAAGAGCTGGCGGTACATGGAGCAGAGCTGCCGCTTCACATTGGCCACCGCCTGCAGCAGCCTGAGTCAGAAGACACCGACCGCATGGAGTTTGGTCCCTTGGTCTCCAGTGCCACAGGGCACCCCCAGGGCTGGGAAAGGCCCCCACCTGTCCCCGAGACTCTCCCTGGCTACCCTGTACTCACTCCAAGGAGCTCACAGGCTCACTCCGAGAAAATATCTTGTTTTTGAAGTCCATCCAGGCATTCTGCAACTACAGAGATAGGGCTCAATGTCAGGCTGTAGTGACAACAGCACAGGGGTCTTTGTCTCTACTCCCACCTGGATGTCCTGCCCACTCAGCTTCTTCACAAACTTGTCCATGCGCTGCCGCAATTCGGCCAAGAATGGGTAGGAACGTGGGGCTCCTGCCTCTGGTCCCTCTTCCAGCTTCTTCTCCAGCACCAAGAAACCATCCAGCAGCTGGTATAAGGTGACAGCCACCTGGGTTGTGGGGCCCTGCCAGGGAGGGGAGAGATGGGTCAGCCAGGGCCCAGTCCACCATCCCTTCCCTCACCTTAGAGGCAGCTCACCTTGGTCAGAAGGACAAGGGAGATGCCCGGCCAGAGCGGGAGGCAGTGCATGGTGTGTGGCAGCAAGGGGCAGTAACCTTCTCGCAGGTTGGCATCCAGGAAGATCCTTCTAGGGTTTGAAGCTTCAGGGACTAGAGGCCCCAAGGTCTGGAGCAAGTCTTCTGCCATCTGGGGAGAAAGGGGAGATACTCAGTCCTCTGCGGGGACAAGACGGCCTGCATTGACCCAGGACACTCTGGAAGGACACAACAATGCCTTGAAAGCTGCAACCAGGCACAACTGAAACAATGGAGCTGGAGGGGCCATGTGACAAAAGATCGGCAGCAAGAGAAGTGCCCAGGGATCCCAAAAGAGTAGAAGATACAGGGGAAGCTGCTTGCAAAGACACAGGTTGCAGACACCTTGCACCAAGGCCAGCACTTGCTTGCAGAGAGGTTGCGAGGCTCTTTAGCAGCTGGCAGCCCAGAAAGCCCAGAGGCAGCAGAGGGAGACATCAGACTGCTCTAAGTCAGCCCTGGACCCTCTGACAGCTCCGGACAGGGAAGCTTTAGGCAAAGCCCTAGAGAGGGTGCGCAGAGCTATGACAGTTATGCACAGCACAGGGGACATAGGGCACACTCCCAGCTCTAGAGCCCAGGGCACCCACAGCCACAGCGCAGCAAGGGGGAACTGACAGGGACCAGAGACTGCAAAGAACACCAGCACATGGCGAGGAGGTGCAGAGCCAGGAAGAACTATAGAACCCCTTGCTCACCTGCACATCTGCAGCATCTGCGTCCCCAGTGCCCAGCATCTCAGCGCCTTCCGACCAGCTCTCACTGCCTGCAGGGAGCATGGCAGGTCGCCCTCCCCGCCAGGCCCCCAGGCAGCCCCAGAGCCTCTGCAGGGCTGGGGGGTGTGGGGTAAGGCTGCTGCCCAGCTGGGCACTCACCCGTGCTGTGTGTGCCTGGTGAGGGCTCAGGCGTGTAGTAGACCTCAGGCACGGAGAGTTCGTCTGTGTCCTGCTGGCAAGAATGGCTGGGTCAGCAATGGAAGTGGTGCGGACAGCCCAGCCAGCATCCCATTCTGCAGTTCTCGACCCCAGGGACTCTCACCTGGTCATCCGAGTCCTTCTCTACAGTGCCACGGGAGCTAGGGCTGCTCACGGGGATGCTCTCACTTCTGTTGGGCCCCTGGGGGACGACCTTCCCTGCTGCGGGCTTCCAGAAAGAGGGAAAAGAAATTAAGCCCTGGCTCCCAAGACATCACCCTGGGGGGGAACCCTGACCCACTGCCACCCCACACCCTGCACTGGAGCACCTGGGTGCCGAGCTCCTCCTCGGCACTCTGGCTGGGGTACAGGTCCTGCACCAGGAGGATGAGGATGAGCAGGTCCGCGGGGCGGATGGAGCTGGCATTGCGGCTGTGAGCCAGAGAAGGGAAGTGTCAGCCAGGAAGGTAAGCAGCTGCCCCGGGGAGGGTGGTGGGGCCAGGCGCACCTGGAGTAGAAGGCCAGCAGCTTGGTGTGCACCAGGAGGAAGGCATGGCCCACCTCATCCCCACCACGCTCGGGGCTGGCATTGATGCACTGCACCACCTGCCGCTCCAGGAACTCGATGCACTGCTCGCACAGCTGAGGATGGATCAGCCGCTCCACTGCCTGAAGGGCAGAGGGGGGAACAGCTGCTGAGTCCCCACAGACCCAGCCACACTGCCCCTGAGCTGCCCCGAAGTTCCCATCACAGAGCCCATCCCCACATCCCAGGGCTCCATGCAGTCTCACACCCCTGGAATGCCCTGAAAGGACACTCCAGAGCACAGTACCTCCACTGCAAAGCTCTGGTCCTCCTCCCGCAGGCGGCTGTAGGTCTCCAGCAGGCCACGCAGCAAGCTCCAGACACGCTCCCGCTGCTCCGAATCAGCTGGCCGCAACCTACAACAGCCACAGAGCAGAGAGCAGAGAAGCAGCTGTCACCTCCCAGAGCGGAACGGGCACCAAACCCCCAGCTGCAGCCCAGCAGGCACGGGTCCCACTGCAAAGGGGGAGTTCCAGCTTGAAGACAACCATGCCTAGAGCCCAGGGTCTGCACGAAGGTGTCACCTGGCAGCTGCCCCAGCGCCCCTGCCCATGCCGACCAGCCGTGCCCTCTTACTCCTTGCGGATGAGGTGAGAGTCAAGCGTGATGAGGCCACAGTGAGCCTCCACCAAGCGCCGAAGCACGAACAGCATCCGGCGCAGATCATCCTCGCTCTCCGTCCCGTCGCCATTCACCGCGATGTAGACACAGTCCCCGAACTGTAATGGGCAGAAGGGTCAGGCAGAGGCCAGCCAGGGTGCCCCAGCACCCGGTGCCCGTCCTACCATGTGCAGGACATGTAGGTGCCGTCCGTGTTCGGTGGCGAAGCAGGTGTAGGTGTCGCCGAGCTTCTCCAGCAGCGCCGTGCAGGAGATGATGAGGGGGGCAAAGAGGGTGTTGAGGCTGTCCTCCAGCGCCGGGCCCTGGGGTGCACACGCTCCAGGTCAGCACCCATGCATGAGCACGCACCTACGTGACTGCACACCGCACGCTCACCTGTGACCGTGTACCCATGTGTGGGTGTGTGACCGCACAACACTCGAGACTGTGCACCCGTGCGTGATGTGCACTGCAAGTGGCCATGAACCCATGCGTGACTGCACACTGTGCATCCCGGGTGAACACGCATCATGCGTGACCTTGCACCCACGCGTGACGGCACACTGTGCTTGGCCATGCACCCACTCGTGACTGCACACCGCTCGTGACTGTGCACCCGCGTGTGACGTGCATCGTGCATCCCACATAACCATGAACCTCAAGTGGCCATGAATCCATGCGTGGCTGCACACCGTGCACCCTAGGTGACCATGCATCGTGCACGACTGCACATCCATGTGTGACCACACAGCCCGCACCTTGCATGACCATGCATCGTGTGTGACCTTGCACCCATGTGTGACCGTGCATCGTGCTTGGCTGTGCAGTCACAAGTAGGTGCACGGCCAAGTACAGTCGTCGTCACATATGGGTGCAACACGATGCACCCACTCGTGATCCACTCGTGACCGCACACCGCTTGTGACTGTGCACTCCTGTGTAACCACGCACTGTGAGTGACCATAAACCCACGTGTGGCTGCACATCGTGCACACTCATGTATGACCGCACAGCTCACACCTAGTGTGACTGTGCATTGTGTGTGACCTTGCACCCACGTGTGACTGCACAGTCTGCACTCGGTGTGACCATGCATCGTGTGTGACCTTGTACCCATGCGTGACCGCATACCATGCTTGGCTGTGCACCCACTCGTGACCGCACACCACTCGTGACTCGGCATCCACGCGTGATATGCACCGTGCACCCCACGTAACCATGCGCCGCGAGTGGCCATGAACCCATACGTGGCTGCACACTGTGCACCCCGGATGAACACGCAGTGTGTGCGACTGCACATCCGTGTGTGACTGCACAGCCCACACCTGGCACGACCGTGCATCCTGCATGGCCGTGCACCCACGTGTGACCGCGCGTCACTCGTGACTGCGCACCCTGCGTAACCATGCACTGCGAGTGACTGTGAGCCCACGTGTGGCTGCACACTGTGCATCCCAGGTGACCGCGCAGTGTGCGCGACGGCACACCCATGTGTGACCGCACAGCCCGCACCTGGTGTGACCGTGCATCGTGCATGGCCGTGCGCCCACTCGTGACCGCGCACCGTGCTTGACCGTGCACCTACTCGTGACCGCGCACCCACTCGTGACCCCGCCCCCCCCGTGCCCGCGCCCCCCGCCCCCGCGCCCCACCTGCCCGCCGTGGGGGACCCGCAGGCGGCGGAGGAAGGCGGCATCGGCGCGGTAGAAGAGCAGCTCCGCCGCGGCGCTGGCGATCAGCACGCAGCGCATGGCCCCGCCGGCCCCCGGCACCGCGCGGCTCCGCCCCCCCCGCCCCGCGCCGCTTCCTGCCCCGCCGCGCGTGACCGCCGTGCCCCAGCAGCGCCCCCGGCGGCCCGGGGCGGTACTGCCGCCCCGGTGTCGCTCCCACCCTGCCCGCTCCCAGTGCCGGTGCTGCTCGCACACTGCCCGCCGCGCCCCCCGTCCCACTCCCGGTCCCGGCGCCGCTCCATCCCCACTCCCGCTCCCCGTCTCGGTCCCGCTGCCGCTCCCACCCTGCTCGCCCCGCTCCCGGTTCCGCTCCCGTCCCGCTCCCGCAGCAGACAGCACCGCCGGCCCGGTGGACAGCCCAGCTTTATTACAGCTCCGGTGGCGCCGCCGCCGCCCCCCGCCGCTCCGCTCCCCGCGATTGAGTTACGAGCGTATCCACCCCCCGAGACCCCGGTCCCGGCGGCAGCAGAGGGAGCTGCTTCCATGCGCTTCCCGCACCGGCCGCGGGAGGGGGGGGTGGTCCGGGCGGCCGAGGGGTCACCCCGCGGGGCAGAGGGACCGGGGGAGCTCCCCGCACCGGGGCTCGGCTCCCGGCCTACCCCGGGGGCGGCGGGCACCGCACCCCGGGCGCTTCCCGCAGCTCGTGGGTCGCTCCGGTGGGACGGCGGAGCTCGGCGGTGGCAGCCGGTGAAATCCGGGGTGCGAGGCCGAGGGCCCGGCCCGGCCGTGCCGCCCGCCGAGGAAGCAGGGAGGCAGCATGTCCCGGGCAGGACGGTGGGTCCGTTCTGTGCCGCGGGCTACCGGTACCGGCAGGCCAGCGCGTTCACGTTCTTCACCACGTAGAAGCTCATGGTCAACGGAGGGATGACCAGGATGCGGCCGGCGCGCAGCGGACGAGGTTTCAGCTCGGGGAGGGTCCCGTCATCCACCATGGCCAGCGGCTGCCCGTTGAGTTGGACCGACCTGCGGGACCCGGAGAGAGTCAGGGTGATGGCACTGGGGACCCGGTGGCAACCCCGGCCAGCGGCATCGCACTTACTTGGAGTGGAGCCCGTCTTTGCCGTAGGGCTGCAGCAGGTACTGATGGACAATCTTATCCCGCAGTGTCCCCGCCAACTTGATTTTCTTCCGGGAGCGATGCAGGTTGATGATGTAAAGGGTGATGGACCCCCGGACGTAGTTGTGGCTGCAAAGGAAGGAGGGTAGCTGAGGGGGGTGTGGGAGTGTCACCTCCAAGAAGGGGCACAGGTGGTCTCTGCAAGAACTAGCCTTCTCCTTCTGTACTCGGCACTGGTGAGACCGCTCCTCAAATCCTGTGTTCAGTTCTGGGCCCCTCATTAGGATGTTGAGGCTCTGGAGCGAGTCCAGAGAAGAGCAACGAAGCTGGTGAAGGGGCTGGAGAACAGGCCTTATGAGGAGCGGCTGAGAGAGCTGGGGGTGTTTAGCCTGGAGAAGAGGAGGCTGAGGGGAGACCTCATTGCTCTCTACAACTACCTGAAAGGAGGTTTTGGAGAGGAGGGAGCTGGCCTCTTCTCCCAAGTGACAGGGGACAGGACAAGAGGGAATGGCCTCAAGCTCTGCCAGGGGAGATTTAAGATGAACATTAGGAAAAAATTTTTCACAGAAAGGGTCATTGGGCACCGGCAGAGGCTCCCCAGGGAGATGGTTGATTCACCTTCCCTCGAGGAGTTTAAGGGACAGGTGGACGAGGCACTGAGGGGCATGGATTAGTATTTGATAGGAACGGTTTGACTTGATGATCTGGTGGGTCTTTTCCAACCTGGTGATTCTATGATTCATGCAGCCATCTGGAGGGAACTTCACTGTCCCAGCTGCCCCTCCACAGGAAGATATCACCTCCCCATGACAAAGCCTGGCTCTGCGATGACACCTTCCCAATCTCCCCCTTCCTTTATTGGCCAGGGCAGGCATGGCTTGAGGGGGTTCTGTGCCACTGTCCAGAGTGGGGGTAGATGTTCCAGCTCAGCCCCCAGGACCTCACAAGGAGGAGGCTGAGAACTGAGAGGATCTCTGTGCATGAGTGGTGTCCATCCCCACCACCCTGGGCACCTAACTGACAGACCCAGACACTGATCCTCTGTCCTTGCCTAATCAGACAGCCTCAAACAAAGGCTATAAAGCACTTTGCACCTGTCAGTTACTGGACAAGGTTTCCTACCGAGCTGGAGGCCTGTTGAAAGCATCTGGACTGTGTAAAGAAACAGCCTCTCCTACTCCACAATAGGAACTTGTGTCTGCAGTGGAGGTGGCTGCCCCCCCCCTGGATTGCTGGGGCGCTTTCAAAGACCTTATCAGTGAAACAATAACCAGGCCGGGCTCCCTGGCAGTGCAGCCCGGCGGGTAACCTGACCGACCAGGGGCCCCTTGTGTGAAATCCACTCCCTTGATCTCTGCTGCTGGGGCTGCCCGCCGACCACCACACCAGCCCTGGCCGGCCCCATTCCCAGGAACGGGCTTGCCACGATTTTCATCGGCGGCATCACCATTCCTGTGTGCTCCCTTCACCACCACAGCAACCAGAGCAGCACCCAAGAGTGCACCTGGGAAGCCAACCTGCCTTGCTAGAGTCAACCCTCCTCCTCCTGCCCCAGCATGTCCTTGGTGGCCTCCATCTCCTCTGGGACCACTTATCCCCCAGCCTCCTCCACTCCACTTACTTGTGGTAGCTGGTGCAGTGGGCGTAAATACGGAGCTTGTCACGAATTACTCTGCCGGGCCGGTGTTTCCTCTGGAGACCGGCCATGTGGATTGCCAGGACCTTGGGACCGATGAGGCGCTTGTAGAGCAGGGACAGCCAGTAGTCCTGAGGGGCAGAGGGGACAGTCAGCAGCACAACGGTCCCCCCAGCTCACAGCAGGAGTGGGCAGGAGAGGCTGGCTTCCCTGCAAACACCCTAGCAAAAGTTTGGCTGTTGGGGTGAAAATGTTCTGTGCCAGACATCTGCCTTGGAGTGAGCTTTGTTTGTGCAGCCCAAGCTGAAATGGCATAGCTGTTTCCAGGAAAGGGGTTAAGGGAAGAATACATTGCTCTGCCTGTGCTGAGAGACACCAAAAACTCTCTAAAGGAGCTTGGATTTTGGCTGGGCTGTGAAGCACTAGGAGCAGCATCAATGCCCTTGCACCTTCTCACAGACTCGCATGTAACCACACCGTGGACCTGTGCACCAGGTCCAACTGATGCACATGGGATGGTGGTGTCTCTGGAGCAGGTAGTTCACCCTCCAGTCCACTTCCCTACACAGGGCTGGAGCACGCTAAAACTCTCCTGGGCTCTCAAGCTCTGTTCATGGATTTGGTGACCAAGGTGCTCCACTTCCCAGAGGAAGTTTCTCCTGTTTTAAAGCCTCCTGTGGAGTTAAGCACCAACGAACATAGTGTGAGGAAGCTAAGCACTCAAGAAGTAGGAAATGTCCAGCCGCAGCACATATACGTTAATGATGCAGCCTTTAATTACATCAGCACATACTACTTTTTCCCACAGGGCACAGCCTCGCTCGGCACACAGGATGGGCCCCGAGCCCTGGGGAGGGAGGCGAGGCTGTGTGGTGATGGAGGTTGCTGCCGGCAGGGCCCCCCCTCATCCGCTGCAGAAGCTGGGAGGTGTGCTGTAAATGAAGCAGGGTTGTGGGAAGGGAAAGGGCAGGCTCAGTTGCTCGTCTACTGTTCTGCAGGATGACGGTCTGGCCCTGCCACTGCTCTGAGTACTCTGGACAATGCTGGGAAGACGGAGTCTCTTGTGCCATTTCTCTGGGTGCTGCCTGTGTGTGCAGGGCACCTTTGCGCACACAAGCACTCTGGATAACCCTCTCTCTGCAGCCCAAGCTGGCTGCCCTAGAGGGACTACATGCCCCAGGGCAGTTGGAATGATTCTCCCAACCCAGTAGCAATGTCCCAGCAGTGATGGTCATGCTGGCATCACGGACTGCTCTGCCTGGCAGCATCTGATGCACACAGTGAGGAAGATCTGCTGCTGATGTGGAAAGGAGTATGGATCAAACACCCCGTGACTCTGCACACTGCCTGGGGAGGCACGAGGAAAGCCCTCTGTGGTCAAGACAGTGCCAGGAAGCTATCTGCCACCCCAGAGGAGCCTGGGAGGGTCTCCAGGACCTAGGCTACAGGGCAGGATGGGCAGGTGGAAGCATAGACCTTTCACATAGCTATAGGTATCCATCCTGTAGTTGGGAAGCCCTCACACAGCCCCCAGTTAACCTACATTTTGCATGAAGGAGCCAGCAGATGAAAGAGAGCAGTGCTGCAGCAATGACCAACATGAGGTAAATACCCACCAGCCAGACTGGACTGCCAGCCCCATTCTCTCTCCAGCCCAGCGCAGCAGAAGCCAACCAGTTCCAGCAGCTCTGGGCTGGACTGGCAAAGGGGGATCCAAATCCACTTCTCACTTTCTGTGTAAGCTTTCGCCCCAGTGCTGGAGGAAAACCTGCCTCCTTCCCTCCTCTCGCTGCTCCCAGCCAAAACCATGGGGCTTTGTGCCACACCAGCCTGGTAAATGTTTCCCCTACAAACCCTGTTCCCCAGCAGAGACGTGAGGCTGAAAAGAGGCACTTGTGCACCCCAAGCAGGCTCATCCCACAAGGTGAAAACTCCCAGGGAGGATGAGGTGTAGTTGCTCAACACTGCAGACGTGTGCTGTCCCTACAGTGCATGCCACCATTCCCATTGTTGCTGGTTGGCAGTGCTGCCCCACACCCTGGGGACACCCTGCTGGCACTGTGCTGCAGGGGCTGTGCCAGCCTTCCCCCACTGTGGGAAGCTGTGCCAGCCCACCCTGCTTGGGCTCACGGCAGGTGGGGAAACAGTGCCCAGCACGCTGCCAGTTCCCCAGTGAGCAACACCAATTAGCAAGTGTCATTAGAAGAGTAATTACTAGAGTTTACAGTGAGGCCAAACGTGAGCACAGATTGCAGAGAGTTAAAAATAAATGAGTTCAGTGTCCCAAGCTACCTGTCAGCTCAGGCTCTTAGGTCTTTCTACCCCTCAGGGTTCCTGGTCACCTCTCCGTATTTCCACTGACAAGATGTTGCTTTTGCCCAAAAATAACAGGAAGGACAGAGGACAGAGACTTGGTCATCACCCCTGAAATTGCCATATGGATCTCAGGAGCTGTTTTGCAAAGGACTTGCAATGGCTTTGTTGTGATGGGCAGCTGGCATCAGCAGCTCCAGCCTCTGACTGGGCACCCACCTCTCCAGGCATGATGGTCCTGGTGGGTTTGCTGCTTCGACATTGATGCTCCTCTGCTCTCAAGGCTCAGCAGCAGCAAGGTTTGCAGGGTAGGGGTGCAGGGAGCTGCTCAGCTCTGCAACCTGTCCCAGCTGCTGCCAAATCTCAAGTCTTGGCACACATTCTTCCCATGGATGCTCTGGCAAACCCTGCTCCTTTGCCTGGTCTCCAGCCGTGGTGGGTCACAGGCAGAGCTGTGTCATTCAGCATCTCCTGGGCTGTACGCAAAGAGAGATGCTTGTCTCTCTGGGAAGCAGTGGCCACATTTTGTGAGCTTCTTAATCACCCATAAGAGTCCACAGCTTTTCTTGAGATAAACTGTGGAGATGGCACCAAGACAGGTAAAGCAGTCAGCAGTGATGCAAGGTGAGCCGTTTTGCAAAGCATGAGATGACTACAGCTGAGCATAAAGTGTTTTGGTGCCAACAGTTTCCCCCAGGGCACCATAGGGACCGAGCTGTCCCTCCAGCATCTGCAGGAGGTGAGGGGAGAGCAGTGATTTTGCCTTGCCTTTACTGGCAAGGCTAGCTCCAAAGTCTCTGTTTCAAGAAGAATGTGGAAATACCAGAAGGAGTTCAAAGGAGAGTCAGGAAAATCACCCGCGGCTGCAAAAGGAGCCATTTAGCACCGTCCTCGAAGCACTCAAGCTCTTGGGCTTACTGCAGGGAAGCACTGAAGGCAGCTGCAGCTTTTTGCATCATCGCAAGCCCACTTGTGGCAGGGGCAATATAGCACCAGGAGCAAGTGACACTGAACATTTGGATGATGAATTTATGCACCTAGCACAATGGAAACAAACGTGCTGGGTGTGGACACTTCCACTAGCTGGGTTAGTGCTCTGGGGCTGCTCTGCCCACTGGCATGAGTGGACTCCAGTTAAAATCACAGCAGGGTTTCTGGGCACCTGGACCTACTGGCTTCTGTTCAAATGGTGACCAGCTTGGGAAACAGCTGCTCTTGAAACCCAGCTTGGCTGCAACTAGGGCAGCTTTTCCATTGACCAGTGACCTCTCTCCAGACCCCTGGCAGCATATGGCACCCTGTCCCCTGTGGAAAACCCTGTGCTCCCTTCACCCCAGGCTAGCAGTGCCCACATTTCCCCAGTGCCCACATTTCCCTCACAAAGACAAACGTCTGCTTTCCAGCACGATGCCAGGCATTCCAGTGGAGGCAGCCCCAGTGATCCTGAGGAAGATGCATGGCTCCTGCTAGCACAACCTCAGAAAGGATTTGGCTTTTGGAGTCATGGAAGGCTCCTGTTGTGAGGGCTGAGCCAGCAATACAGCTGTAGTGGTAGAGGAGAAATAACAGACAGGAATCTGGTCCGCTATTAGTCCCCCAGGAGTCAAGGGAGCTTTCTTGCTTTAATTGCTTTGCAAATCCATTAAGTAGTGCTGCCACTGCAGCCCTCAGAGCTGCAGGCAAGGAGCACCTGAAGGCAGAGCCATCCTGCACCTCAGGAGGTCTCCTGGTCAGGACCCTTGATTTAGAGGCAAGTGAGGGCGTTTGTCTCAAGTGAACTGATGTGCAGAGCTCAGGCCAGCCACATCTTCTGAGCACCAAGGGGCTAGTGAAGATCCATGAGCTTTCCACTAGACAGAGAAAGCCTAAAAGGTCCCACTTGAGCTCTTTGCACATTTTAATTCATTGCAGGAGCTTTTAGAGGCTTCAGCTTTTCGAAACAAGGCTGATTAGGCAGACCTTCTGACAGACCTGTTAACCAGACGCCCTTGTCTCCAGAGCCATTAGGAAAAGTACAGGAACGTATCCCCATGCTCTTTCCTGGAGGCAGCAAAGTAGCTTTACAGCCTCCCTGGGTTTGTTCAATTCCATATTCACCATGTGTGAGAAGATGTTGCCATAACCAGAAAACCGGAGTAAAAAAGCTGTGGCCTTTTGCGCCCCTGGGGTCTGTAACCAGCAAATCCAGTCAGATTTCAAATGAGCAATCTGCCACCCCTGCGGAGCACATCGTCCTCCTGCTGGGGCTGCCAGGGCATGGCTCTGTGTCACTGGCACCATGAGCTGGCTGCTGCCCACCCTCCTCCTCTACCTCTTGCTCCTTCCCTCCTCTGAAGCTCCCCAAGCTCTTCCTCCATAGCTCAGGGACACTTGAGTTTCAACAACCTGTTATGGATTGCTCCATTCCTGCACCTTCATCTGCATTTTTCCATAGTCCAGGCAACCCGTACAGATGCAAGGGCTGGCTAATATGGCTTCCCATACACCATGGAACAGAAAGCTTCACTCCTTTATCCCTCTGTTGTGCCTGATGGCTCATTTTTGTCAAAAACATTTTCCAGAAAAGTAGTGGCTGTGGTTGTGATGGCTCAGAGGGTTGGAGAAGCCACCACTTCCCAAGGAGTCTGTTCCAGCAGTTAAACATCCACACTCTTAATAATTCCACTCCTTCTTTTCAGCTTAAATTTGTCTGGCTTCAGCTTCCAACCAGTGCTTCTTCTTTCTTTTTCCATTACATTAAAGAGATCTTCAGCATCCAAAGCTTTCTCCCTGTGGAGGTCCTTACATCCTGTTCAAGCCATGGCTGGTCGTTCCTCCGGCAAGGCTGGACTGATGCTGCTTTTAACATTATCCCTGTGTTTTATGTTTTTCTTTGACTGAGAGTTCAACACTTTCTCGCCCAAATCCTGTGCAAGGTCCTGCAAAAAGCAGAGCAGGGCAGAGCCTCTCTCCAAAGGGAACATTTGCTAATGTCAAAATGATCAGCTCTGGGAGTGGGTTGTGATGCTGTCCTCATGAGCTACATGCGCCCATCCTCGGGGACATGAGCTGTTTGCCATTTCGCACATGCACCCTCCTTGTGTGGAGATCCTGAAGAGCTGAGGACTTGGGTGAGCGGTCTGCTACAGCATTTGCTGTCCTTCTGCTGTACTGGAGAAATTTGTGAGTGTGCCTTGAGCACCACAGATGGACATTGCAGAGAGGGTCAACGAACACACAAAGAGCCTGGGAGAAGCACATAGGGAACAAAGTTCCTCTGAGTCCCAAACAGGGTGGAGTTCAGGTGATCCAGGTTGCCAGGAACCAGCATCATCATCAGGGGAGGATAGATCCTTGCTTTGATCCAGGCATCTGCACCTATTAAAGAACTAGCTGATGCTGTCCAATTCCTTTCTTGCTTGGTTTCGGTCTTTGCAGTTGCCCACCAGCAGTCCCTTGAAGATGGTGATATTTCTACCAGGGCATCCATTGCTTTCATCATACTGATCCTCTTCCTTCCTGCTCTAACAGCTGCAAATGCCTCATCTCACATCACTCTTTCCTGCATTGCCTTCTGCCCTCACATCTTCCCAGCAGACTTCTCTGCCAGCAATTGGTTTACATGATGAGACAGACTTCCACCTCAGTGGTTTTTTGGCTAAGGAGGGAGAGGAGGCAGGTATGGTGAGGGAGGACAATGGGACCCTAGCCAGTGCAGGAGCAGCTCAGTAGAGCAGATCAGTTGCTGATGTGGCCGCATTGTGCACTCTCTGCATTTATGGGGGCTTACGGCAGGCTGGGCCTTGTCTGGCCCTGTGGGCTGAATATCTACTCATGGTTGAGGAAAGGAAACTAGATCACATCTTGCAACAGCTCTGCAATTAGTTCCAAAGTGCAGCATGTGGGGACAGCCAGGGGAGTCGCTCTTATCCCAAATAACCAATTAATGTGTGTGCACCCAGAAGCTTGGAGAGCAGCATCCTCATTCACTGGTGCCAGCAGCACAGCATTTGGGCTGAGCATCAGCCATTTGCCCTGCAGCCCAGGTTCTCCACAGCCGTACCAGCTGCACAACCCCTCGAGCCTCAAATGAGCATCACGTCCTCCAGCCTCCGAGCCACTGCACCCTTTGCTCAAACCCTCTCCCTTGTCTCTTTCTCTTCTGTGCTTTTTCTTCATGCTGGAGAAAGGCCAAAACCAGACATTAAGGCAAAATTCTTGCTGTGGGAGCAGCAGCCACAGGAATCACTGCCAGATACTGGTGGCACAAACGGGACAGCCTGCCTGGGCACCAGGAAGTGGCGCGTGGGAAGTGGCTCCTGTCTACTGCTGCCCTTTGCAAGCTGGTCCCCAGCCAGCAGCCTCCACCTTCCCGCAAAGCTGAGCAGATGGAGGAAGAGCCAAACCTCTCTTTTGTCATCACCTTTCCCTAACAGGGTCCAGGCGATGGAGGCCACAGGAAGAGAGCAGACCTGCTGGATCAGAGGGCTTGGAAACCAAATATAATTTCTTTGCTGTTTTCCGTTCTTCTGCTGCTTTTCACCATGATGCTACTTCCCTCTGCTCTCCTGGCAAGCATCAACCCACTCTGGGAAGGATTTTGCTGTCCCACTTCCTCCACAGCTCCAGGATAGCTCTGTCAGCAAGGTGGGCAGGTCTGTCACTAGCACAGTGCCTCTGGGAGATGTGGGCAGTAGCTGTGTTCATCCTTCCAAGTACCAGCCACCACTGCCGATCCCAATCAGTGCATGTCTCTGCCCCAGTCTCTGGTGTAGGAGGAGCATCCTGGCTCCAGATTTGCATGTCCTGCAGCTCCAGCAGGTGGGTGCCAGAGCTGCTGGTTGCAGCACAGCTTTGGTGTGTTTGAGAATCCAAGCACACACAATTCTGAGATGTTTTTTATGGTGCAGTAAGAGGGAAAGGACCCTTAACTTGTTGTAACAGCAAGCAGAGTTTAGGTGCTTTAAGTCTAGTTCCTTAGTCACAAAAAAGTTTCAGAGCAGACTTACAGCTCCTGCAAGGCTGAACTCAGTGAGAGTGCAGAGAGTGGAGTATGCCACAGTCCTCAGGACATGGTACGACCATGGCTGAAAGGACAAGGCAGCAGAGGGGATGCCCCGCTTAGACCTGCTTCAGCCGATCATGCTGAGGTTGGCTGGGAGAATATCTGCAGGGTACCATTTCCACTCTGCCCTTCAGTGGGTCATGCTCCTGACATCTCCTAGGAGAGCTTTTCCCCTTCACACACCTGAACTGCCTGGGATTTCATCCCTCTCTTCCATGGCCAGAGCAAACAACTCCTGCCTGTCCCGGCCTCCGCTGCCCCTTCACCGTCTGCAGGCGTCGCTCCCACCAGAGCCAGTGCTCCAGCGTGCAGGGCAGATGGAGGTGCCAGAAGCCTGCGTGGCAGATTTATGGTCATCAGGAACAGTTTCCATGTGTCTGCAAACTCCACTGGACCTGCTCCCTCTCCCCACCCTTTGTTGCTCCCAGGCTTGGGATTGTGGCTTTGCCTGCCGCAGGGCATGGCACGCTGCAGCCCGATCCAGCCGCCCTCGCCCTGGCAGCGATCCCAAAGCCGAGGGTCCCCGCTGTGGGGAAGAGCAGCCTCAGTCCTACCCCTGGCAGCTTGGCCAGCTGCGTGTGTGCAGCGCGGTGACTCAGTACTGGGCGTGCAGATGGGCCGGCGCAGCAGTGGGCTGAATTCCCCTGGCCCCACAGCCAGCTGGCCGGGCTCTGCAGTGGGAGCGCGAAGGCTTGTGGGAAAGGCCCCTCTGTATACTTCCACCTATGGATGCCAGGTCTCATCTTCACCTCCGGACAGCAGCTGGACAACCAAAGGGGCGAGTGGACAGCAGGGTGGGGATGGGCGCAGGTGGGCAAGGACCCAGCCCACGCAGCCTTGCCTTGGGGAGAGCCGCCTCCTGCCCAGCGCAGGGGTGGGAGAAACACTGTCCAAGGAGACGGCTGGGACCTCCAGCTGCAATTAGCAGCGCATCTGGCCAAGCCAGCTCAGCTAATGAGTGCACTGGGGAGTGCATACATGCGGCAGGTGGGAGCACGGCTGGAGGACCTGCTCCTGGCCCTGGCACCTGGTGCGGCACCTTGCCAGTTGGCCCCTTGCCTCACCTGGTGAGCAGGGACCTAGCCTATGCCCCACTGGAGCAGGTGCTGTTCGTACCGATTCCCCAGGTGTAGCCCAAGGGCATAGCTCACACCATAGCTCTGCCAGCCACAGCCTGGCACTGAACTTGTGCACAACAGGACTTTTATGAAAGCCTGTGTAGGAAGGAGATAGATCACTAAGAACAGACCTGAAATGAGCCCAGGCTCCTCCCTCCTCCAGGGCAGAGAGTAACTTTCCCATCGAGTTCCTCAGTGTCTTTGGGCTAAGCAAAATAGGTGAAAAATCACTTGCAGCATCTAAGCATCCAACCACAGCACTGTCAGGCAAAGACCTCTGCTCTGCTGTGATGCTTTCTCAAGGACGCCATCAATTCACAGGCAATATCATACTGTCTTCTACTACCACAGCTGAGCAGGCAGACCCTGCCATTGTTTCACCCTGTGATCACCCAGGGTCCTTCTCATGCTGCATATGAAGGAGAGTTTTATAATAGCATCTACCTAACACAGGAGAATCAAGTATCTCACCATTTACAGTCTTTAGGAGAAGGTACAAGAGGAGCCAGGATAGCCAGGAGATGGATTTCACCTTTTTTTTTACCATGGGGTTTGCATTGCTCTGGCCCTGCCTATGATCATGCCCAAGTTTTTCCATGCATAGGCATAACCTTATAGCGTGCATTAAGAGAGCAGAAATCACTACAAAAAGACAAAAAAGAGGCGAGTGCCACATGTAAGAGCACACAGAAAGGTCTTTAACATACTCTAACAATCTGAAGAGAAAGCTCCCTTCAACCTGGGTGTCTCTCCAATGAAATAAGACTGCTTCAGAGCGATATTAAGGTAAGAGAGATGGAGCCCTGATTATTATATAGCTGGCTGCCCCAGTCGCTCAGGAAGAAAAAGCACTCTGGTGATATATGGAAAACTTATCTCAAAAATAACAAGGCAAAAAATAACAGCTGAGATCAGTTGCATTAAGGTTGTCAGGAACATTTCTATTCTCCAGTATGACTGCACCTATGCCCAAGCCAGGGAGATGCATATTGCCTAGTTTCTTCTGCTTTGCTCCCCATTAGTTCAGCAAAAGAAACCTCTTCCCTTGGATCTGCGCTTGGAAGGAGGCTCAGAGACACAGCCTTGCTTCCCCCTCTGCAGCACCCATCTCTTACATGGGACATTGATGCCACCACCTCTGAGGAGAGGTGGGATGGGCTGTTCTGGCAGACAGGACAGGTGCCCGGAGCTGCTTTCTAGCGTGGATGAAGGATCTGGATGGGGGTGCACAGGCCACAACCTTTGTAAGGTGTGCCAGAAGCCACAGGATGCTGCTTAGCTCATGAGCCGGCTGTGTGCAGGAAGCCCAGCAGAGACACAAGCACCTCCCTAATTTCTCCATGAAGCTGCAGTGCCCCTCGGCTCTGCAGCTGCCACCTGAGACCATTTCTGGGGAACCATGCTGTATACATCACAGCACAAAGCTGGGGATAGACCAGCTTCAATTCCAACTTTCAAGGTTTCATTGCATCTCTGCCTGCAAGCAGCTACTCCCATGTGCTCTTGTGTTTCCCATCGCAACGGCCAGAGTTCCCAAATTTATTTTCAAGCCAAAGGTAGACCCCAAAAACCACAAAGCAAGCTGCACCAGGCACCAGGCTGTCTGGGATTGCTGCCCAGGAACTGTGTCCAGACAGCAGCAGTGCTCTCTGCTCACCTCATATACCAGTTCCCCTCGCTAGCTCCTTCCCCTGTACGTAACAAATCCCCACAGCAGTCACAGGAGAGAAGGAGAAACAAACATGATGATTTAGAAGCTGATTCCTGTGATGGTACCCACCAAGTGACCCCCATTATCTGCATTGCCTGATCCCCACATGTGGCACACACACCACATTTCATGAGCTTCCTTATGCCACTCGCTGCCACATGCCCTAACAGAGAGAGTACTAACATAAGCAAGATCAGCAGCACCTGGGGGCCCAGCTGAAGGACAGGGAGGAGGGCTCGCATGACAGCAGCACAGTGTTCATACAGTGATGGACTACAAATCACTTGGTTTTTTATGGGAAGCTCTTCAGCACAAGGATGGAGAGCTGTATTTGCACTGCTGCACCATCCCAGGACCATGCAGGAAACTCTCCCTGGATCATGCAGCTCCTTGGCACCTGAGGACACTGCTTGAAAAGGCTCAGATTCAGCTCAGCATCCCCAAACATGCTGTCCTCTTATCTGATAACCAGGGATCAGTACTGGCAGGGGAGGAGGAGGAGGTGCAAAGGCTGCTCTGGGGAGCCCACCCCTGGCTCCCAGCTCCCCAAGAAGCTGCCAGCTGGAGCTGCTATTGATTCAGCAAGCAGCTGCCTCACACCCAGCCCGTGTGCAGAAACCTCTTTGTCATGGCAGCTAATGAGCAGATTGTATTTCACAGCCCTGCGCAGGTACAGCCAGCAGCTTTCATCTCTCTGATAGCTCCCACGGGAAAAGAGCAGCCGCTGCCCCACAGAGCAGGTCATGATCTGGTCTCACTGGGCTTTTTGGTGTTTGCAGTTTTTAACCCCTCTATTGGTTTGCACCTGCCCATGGCTCTTTTACAGCAAAGGAACGAGGGAAAGTGGTTGCGGAAGCACCCATTGGAGTTTCTGCAGGAACACAGTGGTGGGAAACACTAAGAAGTATGTGGAAGTACAAGGAAACAACCATGAGCGGGGTAGCATCTAACTTATTGCGAGAGTTATCTTTGAAACACACAGTTACCTTTGAAACACTTTTTAAAGACTTCCATTGTTTTTAACAGTCCGGGGTTTATTCCTCAAACTCCTTCCCTGGCTTTAATCCTGCTCCTAACAATATGCCTGCTCCAGGGCTTCGCTGTGCTGGGAGAGCTGGCTATGGGTCACCTGCTGCCCCTGCGTGCCCGGTGGGCAGGAGCTGGCCGGTACCCACCCAGTCGGCAGCAATCCTGGGGGCCCCCCGAGGTCCTGGGGAGGGAGGGGATGTGACTTGGCCAGGGGAACTGGCTCTTCAGAAGAAATCCATCAAGTGCTTGCTGTAGGCTCAGATTCGTCTCAGATAAAGTTCAAGGCCCCCCCAGCCCCTCCCAGCGTGGGCACCCAGAGCTGGTAGGTACACTTGTATGAGAGGTATGTACTGAGGCAGCCTGGGGTGCTCTGGGAGAGACCTGGAGCAGCACAGGCAGGGAACTGTGCTCTCTTACTCACTGTTTTGCTTTCTGGAGCCATTCACCAGGCCTTGCTGGGGGGAACAGCACAGACCTTGTGTGACCAAGAACTCCTGTGTCCTCCCCTGATGCTGTCATGAGGATGCTGTTTTCACTGGCTGAGTAGGTAGAGCTGACTGAGATGCGGATCCCTCAGCCTCTGCCCCACTGCATCTGCCCTCTGAGATTCCAGCACAGCATCAAAGGCAGGTTTGCAGCCTCAGGATTGTGCACCTCTCTGACGCAGATCCCTGGCCTGCCGGCAGTGTCTGCTGGATCACAGCCCTGTAAATCCCTTCCAGGGGTGATGCAGAGCATCCAGCTGCTCTGCCAAGCTCTCCACTTACAAGGCAGGCTAGTTAGTAGGCCCCTCCAAAAAAGATGAAAAAGAAACCTGCTACTTTTAACAGTTTTTTTCATACAGTTTCTTTATCAGCACCATGTGTGCTGGGAGTCTGTCCAGGCATTTTTGAAGAGCAAGGGATGCTGTGGGGCACTGGTGAGGACCGCTGCTCCCTCTGAAGCCGGGAATGCCTTTCAAATGTCCTTCACCTCAGTTTCAGGTCCTGAGGCACCAGCCTGGCTTCCCCTGGGCCAGCTCTCCACTAATGATCCAGCTGCGTGCTCCAAGCTGTGTGTGGTGGTCCTGCCATGTACCTCCCTCCCTCCAACTCTGCCATGCTGGCACCCCTTGGGGGCATCAGCCTCCCCTCCGCACTACCAACTCTGGGCTCTATATGAAGTTTCAGCTACAGTGGTATTGCTCTCCCATCTGTCTCTAACATGTTGTGCTTGACACGAGCTAGCGAATCCTATTAATACTACAAGAGGCAGATCTGGAAAAAATTATTTTCAAGCAGAGCTGGGACAGGCCACAAGGAGAGAAACCTCCCCCCAGATAAGCAGAGAGAAGTCCTACCGGCAAGGGATTGAAGTTCTGGTCCACCAGATGGTTGTGGCCATGGTCGAGGAAGGAATGCCGCACCACCACGTCAATGCCCTGGCTGGCCAGCAAGCCCAGGGTGTTCAGCCACCTGAGGATGGAGGGAGCAGAGTCAGGCTGTTGCTAAGGGACCACCCAGTCGCACAGCTGCTCTCTGGCACATAGCATCACTCTTGTGCACCTGATATGGAGCCTGTTCCCAGCACCAGAGCCGAAGCCTCCCTGCAGATTGTTTCACATTGTGGGTGTTAACCAGCTCACACCATCCCTGCCCTGGCAAACCTGCATGCCTCTCTCCCAGCTGCAGTCAGCTGTGCCCCAGCTGTGCCCACCTTGCATGTCCCTATAGCATGCCCGAGCCCCCGCATGCACCCCGGCATCACAGCACTGCACCCAAAGTCTAGGGTGCCCTTCATCCTCTCAGCACCCTGCACCTACCATCTCAGCAGTGGGGACCGGAGCATCACAGCAGCCTGTCTCCTTACACCCCACTGGGCAAAATCTTCAGCTCTCACAGCCTGCCACAACCCAGGTATCCCAGGGATGTCCCCATGCCTCCCAACAAAGCCCAGATAATATTTCTCCATCTATCATGATCACAGCCAGCTCTGAAGATGCGAACTGGAGATTTTCATGAACTGGATGCTCATTTCACTGGGCTGTGACAATAGTCAAGCCCTGGGAGCCAAGAATGGTTGTGACTTTGAAGGAGAGAAAATGGTTCCCAGAACAGAGTCCTTCTGAGCGCTTCCCTGGGCAGGTTGCCCGGGAGTGAATGCATGCAAGGATGCATGACTGCAGCCTGAATCAAAAACACAGAGCAAGAGGAGAGCCAGGTGATCCCAAGCTGCAGAGAGAGGCAAGCCTGTTGACATGCCAGACTGGGATCCCACAGCTACTGTGGTTGGATCACACCTCCCCTTCCATGCCCATGTCCTGTGGACACGCCATGTGTACTTGTGTGGGATCCCAAGTGGTCCCTTCCTTACTCTAGTTCTCTGAGTATGCCAGAGACTGGGTGACCTATGGGAAGGAACAGCTGAGGAGGGGTAATAGGGATGCCATGGGGAAAGTAACATTGCCTAGATTGCCAGAGGAGTACTGAGGAGGTTCAGGTGGGGCCACTGGGCACAGAGCTGACTTTACAGCACCCAACCTCACAGACCCCATGGCGGGGCAGTGCCCTGGCACCAGGGAGTTGGGGTAACTCACAGGAAGCCAGCTGCATAGGAATCAGAGAGGTTGTTCATGCCTCCGGATGAGGTCGCACCAATGCCTTCTAGCCAGATCTTCTTCCCTGGCGTGTACGTGCTCACTACCTACACAGGAGACAAAAGCAACCCAAATGACTCTTGGGAATCTATGATTCAAAGCCAAGGCAGACATCTCCTCTGCTATGCCCTGGGAAAGCTTATGGAGACCTTTGGTAACGGTGCTGCTGGGCAGTCATTGCCTGCCTCTCTCTGTCATGGTCACTAGGTATCTTCACCACGACCAGGTGGTAGGAGACAGTTTCTCAGCCTCTCCTGGCACTGCCACGTGTCCACTACCCATCTTCTGGAGCTGCTCCAAACGCATCCTTCCAAATGTGCTCATATGCTCCCAAACCCAGACCCTGATTTTTCCCTGTGATCTTCTCACCTGCAGGCTGCCCTGTCACATCCCTTCAGCTCTCCATGTCTCCATGCAGGGTGCCTGCCAGCCTGAGCCCTGATGGCTCTGCAGTGTGGGAGCCCTGGAGAAACAGTGGGCACCTGAGAAGAAAGCAGTGGATGTCCCCAGCCTTGGGCAGAGCCAACCCCATGGCTGAGCAGGGACTTTGATATCTCCATGCTTCAATGTCCAAAGGGTCCCAGGCACAGGCAGGATCTGCAGGTCTGAACACGCAAGCCCACCCCTTACAAGGCTCCAGCTGGCACCACAGACACCTGTGAGATACAAGGTGGGATGATTGGGCTCTGATGACCAGAGCAGCAGTCTCCCAGCACGAGTGACCTCCAGCACTATGCAACGTCCTGTCCTCCCTTCTGCAATTGCATTTCTCCAGGCTGGGCGATGAGCTCCTGTGACCAGATGTCTGCAAACCCAGCAGTCCGAGGAGTGCTCTGTGCAGCCTGATGAATCCTGCCCCATTAGTGAGGAGCACTGGAATGTGCTGGATGGACTGGGATCCCTCAAAGACGTTAAATACGCCAGCTCTGGGCTGCCTCCCACTCACAGGCTGTGAGAGTCGACATCTCTAACTGAAGCCCCAGAAGTGTTGGCATCCTGCCTGTAATTATCTAAGCCCACCACCTTCCCCCCGTCAGAGAGGAAGCAATAAAACAGGGAAGTGGACAAGCCCAGCTGCTCTAATCAGCCCCGGCAGGATGCACAGACTCAAAGCCAAGCTGGAGGCTATTAGCACCCAGCGCTGTGCTTTTGCTCAGCCACACTGGCATTCCTGGGAGAGCCTTTCCCTGGCCCTGCCTCGTGCTGACCAAATCCTGCCCCATGGGTGTGAGGGTTCTCCCAAATGCATCTCCTTTCTGCCTCTGGTCTGGGGATGGATGGGGTCCTGTTCCCTTTCCAGCAGATTCTCAACCTGCAGCAGAGGTGCTGCCACTTTTTGTGGGGTATTGTACCCACAGTGGGAGCAGGTTCAGCCAGTGCCTCTTACTTGCCCCTGCACTATCCCACCAGCCACCTTGCCATGCCTCCCTACAGCAGGATCATCCTCATGCATGGATGATTCCCAGATTATGCCAGAGGACTCAGCAAGTGGCTCCTCTCCTCCAGTTTTGCTGTGCCGACCCTCACATCCCCTTTCCCAGGGCCTCTTTCAGCTGTTTATTCATCCTAAGGTTTCTCCCTGTAGGAATTACAACAGTAAGACATTGTGGTGACTGGTATGGTGTGAAAACCTGGACAAGACAGATGGATGGACATCTCATGTAGTCCCTAAAGCCTTCCCTGCTCACTAGGTGTTTCTTATTTCTTCTGGGACTGACAGCTGAGCAGGCTGGTCACAGCCCTGGCCCTTATATCAGACAAAGCAGAGATATTCTGTGAAACCCCTGTTCCCTACCTAGTTGCTCCAACTGGTGGGGAGAGAAGTACTCACTGCAGGCTGTGCTAGCCAGGGAGAGCCATGGGCTCTGACACAGCACACCAGCAACAGCTGGGTTTTATAACACAGTCAAAACATGATAATCAGGGAAAACAGTTATTCATAATGATTATGATTCTCCACTAGTGAAAATCACCCTGGAAAAGCAATTATCACAACTTTGCAAGCAACATTTTTAGGCACTGTGAACAAGTGAGGCAAGATATTGCAGCAGAAGTCCCCTCCTGAGCAGGCACAGCACCAGCTGTGCTCTGGACAGTTTGGTATTGCCTGGCTGCTCCCGCCTCTCCTAGTCCTCAGGAACCAGTTTCGGAGAATATCCATGTTACATGCTGTTCCCTTTGGGAACGGATAGATGGAAAACTCAAGCCAGCTGTTTGCTTTAGAAAGGCTTTGCATGGCAGTGTCTGGATCCAGCCTGCATTCTGGCACACCTGTGCAGCCCCTGACTGCTTCCCTCCCATCCCACCACGCATCCCACCTTGACTTCAGCTGCTGTGCTCTCTGGACTTCCCTGCCATCCCCTGGGTGAGAGCTGGCTGCATTTGGGCTGGGAGCACACCCGCTTCCAGCACCAACTCTCCATCCCTGCCCTGTGACAGCTTCCCTGGGAGAGCGCCGCTGAGGACAGAGCCCCAGCCCTGAGCTGTCCCAAGGCTGGGCACGGTGTTCCCTCGCCCCTCGCAGACCCTTTGCACTCACGCACTTTCTGGATTTTCCTGATCTGGTCAGAGAGCGTGTCTAACAGGCGTGTTTTCAGGAAGTCTGTCACTTTGGACACTCGGCCGTCAATGTAGTAACTAAAAGGAAAATAAGAGGACAAAGATCAGACAGCTGGGAGACACTCTGCCCCAACCCATGTCCTCCCATCGTGCTGCTGCCCCATGCCAGAAAGCCCCCTCTGCTCTGGGGGAGCCCCTGCCTCCACCTTGCCCTGCCCTGGCCCTCTGGCCATGCCTGTGTCTGGCAGATGCTTTCAGAGCCCAAAACAGGGCGTGGAGTGGATACAGCCTGAACATTGAGCATCCTGCACTGAAGAAACCATGGGAAGTTTTGCCCTTTCTTAACTATTGCTGGGGAAACGCTGGGGATGAAATGCCACCTGCAAAGCTTTTGCAGCACCATCTGTGCTCCTCTGAGAGAGACCCCATGGAAAGGGACCCTCTGACACTATGTCTGCAACAGCAGTTACTGGGCTCCACAACCAGGTTGATCCTGAGAGATCTGCTCACCTGGCTCATCCTGACTGCACCTGTCCCCTGGTTTAGAGACTCATTGTTTCCAAAATGCAGATAAGCCAAGTCAGTTCTGGGCCTACTATCATTGCTACTGGAAAGATTGTTTTTATGGAATGGCAAAACAGAGTTTCCAAATGAAATGAAGGGGCCCTTAGCCACAGGAAGACATTACACAGACACGAGGGAGAAGGGGCCCGAGCAGCACATACCTTTTGAGACACACTGGAAATTGCTGCAGCAAACACCCAGAAAGGGGCTGGGGGAGGCTGTTTGTGCTCCCAGCCATGGGAGTAACTGCATTGTTCCAACCGGGTTGTGGGACACTCCCGGTTCAATGGCTGGTCTTCAGGGGGGACGGTACAGAGCCTCTCCTAAGTCTCAGAACCAGAATTGCTCATGGGCATCCTACTGCAATAAGAAGCCTCCAGGCTAAGCCCTGATGGTGTTCCTGAGCAACCATGGGATGAAGACCTGTGGCTCCCAGCAGCTCCACACAACCTGCCCCTTCCTTGCTCACTCTTCCAGCAAAGTCCATAGCCAAATGCCCCACTTGAGAAACACTTCACTCATTACTTGCAGGGGAAGTCCTACTTTCACAGAAATCCCTTCTGCCCTGGGAGTGCCAGGGAGTGTTTGCCATGCAGAGGGCTGATTTCAGCTCTCTCTGTGCCTGCTTATGCAAAACATAGCTATAGTGCTGACAGTCTTGATGTGAATAATCTGTCTCTGAGTGTGGGAAGAAGGCTCTGAAATGCCTCAATACTGTCTCCGGGCTCCAAGAGATAAGGGAAACAGTCCTGCAGACCAAATACCATGTGGCCGGAGACAATCCCAACTGGCTCCTCCTAAGGAAGTGTCTGGGGCTGGCGCCTCTGCCCTCATGCAAGGAGCAGTGGCAGTTCTTGCACATCTTCCAGGGGCTCCTTCCAGCCTTGCAGGACACCAGGACATCTGCTGTAGCATGCACTGGCATAGCACTGAGACAGCTATTTGGTTGATAAATAGGTTTTGCAAGAGAAACTTTCTGAACATCATCTGATATGTGTCAGGGCTGTGCTGGGGGAATGGAGTTGCACAGAAATAACAGCAGCTGTTGCTGTGGCTGGCAGACCCAGTCACTGCCTCCCGTCCCTTTCTGGAGCCACATCCACTGGAATTACACAGACCCTTCTCCCTCTCCTTCAGTGCAGCTATGGGTGCCAGGATGCATAACAGTCTGAAGAAAACTGGATTCAGCTTTCCAGGGCTGATTTCTCCATAACTTGCATCTCACAAGCAGCTGCAGCGGCTGTTGTGGCTGCTTCACTTGGGTGCTGGAATGCAGGAGCATCCCCAGAGGATGCTGCCAGCTAACTCAGCCTTAGCCAGAGCACCGAACACACGTGCAACATACATGAGTGCTCAGAGAGGATTTTTATGTCTTACTGCTACAAGTCACTATCCAAGTAACAGAGTAAATGCACTTGGAGCTGTGCTGGTCTGCAGTGAAGGAGGAACAATGCCAGCACTAACTGTCCCAGAACAGAAATGCATCGCAGCCTCAACTTACAAACACATTAAACAAGAAGAATCTTCTCTGTCAACCCTTCCCTAAGTGTGCGGGCCCAGCTGTGTCTCCAGTGAAGCATGGGATCATGCCACTCACACCCTGTATCATCTCTGCTGTGTAACCCAGGGAAGGAGGCCAGACCCATTTCTGTATGTCTATGGCAACTGGAAAGTGCTAAGGGCAGAGATTATCTCTGGGGGGGACTTACAAAGTGTTCAAAATTATTCCAATCACTTATACTTTATCGAATCACTGGCTGCCGGGAGGAGAGCAGATCTGTAAGCAGCAGGCAGTGGTGGGGTTTATGGAGATTACTTTTTAAGACAAAATTACAAAGCAATGGACTCTAGGGATGGCAGATGTTTGGATTTTAGCACAGCACTTAAGAACTGAACAGAAATTATTTTTTCAGACTGTTGTGAACTAAAAACCCCATCACCTGGCTTGAAAACTGGCTGAAAGGCCATAAAAAGAAGGTGGCGTTGACTGGGAAAAGATGGAGTTAAAGAGACCTCAGTCCGCACATGGCCCCTCCAACACAGTCTGTACAAGCTGATATGGACCCAGAAAAAAACCTCAGAAAGCAAAGGAAGACTTGTATCTCCTCATTGCCTCATCCAAGCACAAGGTGTGCTCAGAATGCCAATGGAGAGGAACATCTCTCCAGAAGCAGTTCCAGAGGAGGCTCTACCCTCCCGGGGACTATGTAGAAGAGGCTGTCTGTGATGGTGCTGCTGTGCTGAGCACAGCTGAGACCTTGCAGGGAAGAGAAATGTCCCAGGACAGTGCCACAGTCACATTTTTTGACACTTTAATTATATAGCACAGAGAAATACGGACTGGAGGATAGATGAAAGTGAAAAATAAACCTGCTTCAGTATCAGGAATTCTTGTTGGTTGCATGTCTTCTGGGAGAGTGAGGAAGGGACCACCTTGGCTTTGAGCATGTAAGCAGAGCATGAAGACAATTATAAACTTCTGGAAGATGGGCAAGGATCTATTGCAGATCTGCCTGGAAAGTTCTTGGACACTAACAGGTACTCTTAAGCTCCCCAAAATGGGAAAGAGAGAAAATGGCACCAGTTGCACAAAGCTCATGAGGAGAAGAGAGGCGCTGAGATCTTCACTGATACCAGGCTTCTCAGGAAAGGGTGAGCTGTTTCCAGCTGTAGGCTTCATCACTGAGATTTGGGCACTTCCTTTTGAGAACTTTAACTGTGAGTAAAGGCAACACAGCACTCCGCAAAATGCAAACAACTGACAGCCCTTAAAGCAGGAGAAGCACTCGTTAGGCGTGGATTATTCCCAGGGGCAAAGGCTGCAGCTTTGCTGATATTTACAATGACTCAGTGCATTTGACTTTAAAAAAAAACAACCCGAATAGTAACATCTTTCCAACCTCCAAAAAAGCCAGCAGCAGCTGCGGAGAGCTCCACTGCTGACAAGTCTCTCCCCAGGTGCACAGGCAGCCAGGCTGAGCCAGCCCTGGGAGCTGCAGCATCCACGTCCTCCTCTCCCCATGCTGGTGACGTCTGAGTTCCAGAGGAGACGAATGGACAGACTCTCCTCAACATGGGCAGGGGTCTCTGGCAGCCACAACTTTGCAGAGGCAGAGGACATGTAGTTCATGGACAAGCTATTTGTCTCTAGCACAGGCAGACAGATTTTCCAGTGGCCTCTGGATGTGATGCAGCACCTGAAGTGGCCCCAAAGCCTAGGAGATACCATCATGCTCACTGTGGGCACAGACCATGCCATTTCTCATACTACAGGAGAGAACAGATATGGGCAGTTACGTGCAGAATTGACTCACTGTGTCCCCCAGTTTGATGCCACTATCTCTGCAGACAGACAATCTGCAGAAACTGGAGAAGAGCCAGCCAAAGCAACTAAATCCTGGATGAGAGATATGTCTCAGAGGAGAGGCCATGTACAGACACTTTGGGTACCCTATTATACCATACAAAGCTAAGGCCAGTTCTCCCCCTTCCATTTACATTACCTCATTTCTTAACACACACACACACACCCCCCCATTTGAATAAGCCTTAAAACCCCACAGTGGGATCAGTGCACTTTGCAAAGTGAGTTGTGACTGTATCATTCCAGATGAGGCCAGACCCGAGCATGGCTCAGGGGAGGACTCCACCAGGGACTGGGCAGGGATTTGTGCCAGTGTGAGGAAATGCACCACCCCAGTTCCTGGCCCCCATTCCTGGTTGGAACTGCAGCATCAGACTCGAGACACAAATACAAGACCTGGGAACAGTATACCAGAAAGCTGCTACCAAAGGGTCTTCTGAGACAGGGCTGAGCACAGCTGTGAGATACAAATGCCCCCGTTCTACAAGAAAGCTGGGGAGGGACATTTTACAAAGGCATGTAGTGATGGGACAGAGGGAATGATTTTAAATTGGAAGGAGGAAGATTTGGATTAGACATTAGGAAGAAATTCTTCGCTATGAGGGTGGTGAGACACTGGAACAGGTTGCTCAGGGAAGTTGTGGCTGTTCCCTCCCTGGAGGTTGGAGGTTCAGGGCCAGGTTGCATGGGGGCTTGAGCAGCCTGATCTAGTGGGAGGTGTCCCTGCCCATGGCAGGGGCAGTGGAACTGGATAATCTTTAAGATTCCTTCCAACACAAACCATTCTATGATTCTATGATTCTTGGGCAGGCTGCAAGGCCAGGGCATGCACAGCCCTCCCAAAGAAAGGCAGTGTCTGGCACCCAGGTGCTTGGGTGAACCAGGGGGTACACATCTCTATCCTGTCACTGTCAGGACTTGTGCTGCCTTTAAAACGGTTTTCTGGAAAGATCCACAATCTGCTGTGCAGGACTGTGAGCATCATCCTATATTTAATGAAGGCAGTGGCTCCTAGACAGCTGTTTTCATTTACTTCCCCTTTCATTTTAAAGAGAAACCTTTGCCCCTATTATCTGACCTCTTCTTCTGTTGCAGTTAATTATATTAAAGCCTACTTCCCAAATCTCAGGAATTTCCGGATATACTTTGTTGCCTGCTGCTACAGGGAGAGTCTGCTAGGAATTAGGGCACCCGCCTACTGGGGACACGAAGTGGGGCAGACTCCTGCCATCAGCGTGACCCTCTGCTGCCACCGCAGCTGTGAAATCCCAGATACCTCTTCTGACAGAGGTAACCTCATCCCTGAGCATCTTCCTGAGGAGAGAGCGGAGCCCTCGTCTGCAGCACAGGACACACAGCCTCATGGCTCCCCTTGGAGAGGAGAGGCAGGATGCAACGTGCTTCCACCAAATAAAGACTAAGAAGCGCGCTGATGAAGAATGACCAAGGGCTACTTCCTGGCCCTAAAGGCATAACTCATACTGGTGCCTGCCTTTGCCCCTCTGTCTGTTCCTCTGGTGGGAGCCATCTGTGGCCCATGCCATGTCCCCGGCTATGCCCTGGCATTGCCTGGGACTGGTGCTGGTGGCCATGGTCATGACGCTGACAATGACTGTGCCCTCCATCAGATAGAGCAGAGCACGGTAAGCCAGTGGGAGAAGCCGTGTCTTGGCCAGGTTTATTTACAGGTGGACATGGACCAGATATTCCTTCACCCAGCCTCTTCCTCCAGGCACAGCATCAGGAGACACCACACTGAGCACTCACAGCAGGCTCAGGTAAGCCCAAATATATTCCCTTTGAATATACATCGGAGGGCTGGTGGTGGTGTGCCTGCTGAGCAACACCATGCCAACATCTTTGGGAACTCTGCCTCCTGCAATTAGTGCCTCATGAGCAACTCTGCCTGCACATTCAACACTTCTAAGCCAGAAGAGATGTCACCCAAACCAAGCCCAGCAAAAGCATTTTAATCAGCATTCCCTACATGCCCATGTGCCCGGCTTCTCTGGTTTGCCACACAGGGCAGATGACTTTCTGTCTTGGAAGATAATCTGCCTTTCTCTGAGGAACCAAAAGGATAGATGCTCACTGGCTTTGAAGTTGCAAACATTTACTTTCCCTTTAATTAATAGGGATTTGTGACTCAGAGGCAGCATTGCATAAGGATTTACCCATTAAATATGCAAATCTTGGAGTTTTGCACAACATTTTGGATGGAAAATCAGCCATACAGCCTGAGAGAGCACACCTGAGGACAGTTCTGGGCATGGCTGCAGGTTTAAGTGGGCAATGAATCTTCACTGTGTGCAAGGATGCCAGTGCTGAGATGGCTGTGGGGAGGTTTCTGAGCACTGGAAATCCATATCTAAAGATAAATCCATCCACAATAAAATGATCACTTACTCATAACCAAACATCACAAACAAAGTAAACAGTCAGGGAGATGCCAGAACTCTGGGAGCCACTGTCAGTCCCACCTGCCACACCCTCGTTTAGTGGAAATTCCCTGAGCATTTTCAAGCTATTCACACATCCCCTTCCAGCAACACATTACTTTTGAAGAGGGAGGCACACATGCTGAGTTACATATGTAAGTGAAACCATACTCAGAAAGGCTGGCAAGGTTGCTTAGTTCCACCCAGTGTCACTTTTCTGTCAGCTGTATTTCAGTGATATTCTATTTTCACACAGAGACTAGGGTTCCCTGCAAAGCATTCCCTTTCAATTCCCCTTCTGGACTGAGCACAGCCTTTTCAAAGGTATAACAGATTTGACAAATTTATAACAGATATCCCAGGAGAAAGCTAGGGTTTGGAACAGAAATGTTCATACTTCGAGTCAGACAACAGTTTAGTTTCCTGCTAATAATTTTCTTCTTGGATACAAAGGAACTTGTTTTGTTTTGTTTTGCTGTTTGGAGCAGAGGCATGAGACACTGTTTTGACATTTATTCATAAACAGTACAGAAGCTCAGCTCAGAACTGTGGCCATTGCCAGTCCTTGCGAACGGATATGGCTGCAATCTCCAGAGCTGCAAACCTGGGCTGGGGAAGAAGCGGCACCTGTGCTGCAGTGTAAATGGGTCAGCGAGCAGTGTCCCAGCTCTATCAACCCTTTTGGGGAGCCGCAACAGCCCTCCTGCTCACAGGATGCTGCTTCAGCTCGGCTGCTCAGCACCACAGCTGCCAAGCACTTTGCTCTGATTCTAAAAGAAAAGGTTTCAAAACAGCCATATGGGCAAGCTCCCTGCACACCAGGATGAAACTCCACTATCTGAAGCCTGGAATTTTGTTCCTTCAACACCTCCAAGTGCTTGGCCCAGTGACCAAGACTCACTGCAGAAAGTGAATTCCTGACCTAAGTAAATATGATCAGCACATCGTGTAATCATGAAAAACAAACTCCCAGCTGAGACATAGATCATCATTGCACAGCATGAGCCTGTAAGTAACACAAATCCTACTCCAAATGCTCTGCTACCCCACTGCTCTCATCGCACCAAGTTGCTGCTGCCTGGCAAGGAAGCTGCAGGAGACAAACACCCAAGCAAGCGACACTGCAGCACAGTGTGGCAATCTAAGCTCCCCGAGGATCAGGATATTCTGGATGCTGGTGCTATAAACCACTCTGAGAAATCAAGTTGCTTCTGCAGGAGGCTGGCGCCAAGGTTAACACACCAACACACAGACCCTAGGAACACCTGCAGGAAAATCTTGTGTCTTAAAACCCACCAAGTTCTTCCTAAGAGCAGGTCTCCAGGTGGGCTTCACAGGAGATGGGATTTATAAACTATGCTGCTACACTTCAGCAAAGCAACCTGAGCACGCCACGAAGGGTTGCTCCAGAGGATTCGTTTCGGGAACAAGGCTTGTGGGCAGCACACACAAGTCCACCTTGGACATGAAATCCCCTGTCATCTCTACCTAGTTCACCACTGGAGTTGCCTGTGCTCCCACCTGTCTCTGGGGTCTCCGTGGTCCAGTGCAGGCTTTGTTTCCAGCAATCAAGCAGGCCAGGCATGCAAGCAGAGGTGTTTTTATCCTCTGTCTCAGCTGCAGTGGCAAAGATTAATGCATTCTCTCAGGGACAGAGCCTCTTTCACCTATTTAAATGCAGTAGGAGGACAGAGGAGGTGGCTGTGACACATCTGCCCCCCTTCGCACTCAGACAGCACATCAGCTCTGCTCCCAGCATCATCTGATCTCTGCAATTAGTGTTGGAAAGTAGAAGGAATGGCGAATACCTACTGTTGCCAGGTAACAGCATCCACCGTGCTGCCAGCCACTTTCATGAACCTATAGGAAACAGAGGAAGAAACCATATAAGCCTAATGTTGTCACAGGGAAAGTTCTAAAACAACCCATGCCCATCCTACATCACAGGATACCAAAGGCAGCCACCACTCTCATAAACCCTTTCTAATGAAACATTTGCATTCATAAATAGGAGGAATAAATGATATTTAATTTAAATGCTTGTGGCAAGCAGAGCTGAGAATAATGGAGTAAAATCCAGCTGGCAGCATATCTCTGAGCATCATTTTGGGGCAGGCAGAGACAGCTTTCAGAGCACAACAGCATTTCAGCAACAAGGTCCTGTGGTATGTACTTAGTTCTATGACTGCAACAACTCTCAATAGTGATTAAAGGAAAAGTTTTAAATGCCTGTCTTAAAAGGAGACACTTATTCACCCAACATGTTTAAGCTGAGGAAAAGGGCTGGGAAAGTAGAAGAAAATGGAAATAAAAACCAGCAAAACTATTAGATGCAAAGATGCCACCTCCAGCTCAGGAGGCCCCTAGGAAAGGCTAGACAACTACTGCAATGTTCTTCCCTCTTTCTGATTATCTTCAGTATTGTCTGCTAGCAAACTGACGGGATTCTGACCTGGGTGCTCTTTTGGTTTGACCCATTCTTATGACTAACTACAGCACTTCCATGCACAAGGTTACAGCGAGTTATATACATGTATTAGTCTCCTGAGGGCTTGTGACCCAAGAAAATATGCCTCTTCCAGAGAGTTCCTGTTTGAGTCAGACTTGAGCCTATGCAGGTATATGCTGCCAATGCCAATATCAAAGCAACTCCTAATCATGGGGACCAAAGGCAATCACCGCAGCAGCAGCCTCTGGCACAAGCTTGTTGCCCTCCAAGATGCCCCCTCCCTGGCTCCCTGATCTGTCAATCCAAACTGCACCTTGGAAAATCACAGCTCCCATGAGGAAGCCCAAGCAGTTACTATATTCTGATACTTAGGGGCACTGATATGAAAACACAGAAAGGCACACAGCAAGTGGAAAATGCCACTTTCTATTCAATAGTATAACATGCACTGTGTAGCTGGTGCATTTTGGAAGTGATAATGCATGTGCATGATGGGATCAAGCATGGGAATGTGATGAGAAAGAAAACGATGCTGTATTGTCTCAGGCTGCTCTTTATGATGCATAGGGATCCTGGGAATACAATAGGCATGGCACAGCTGTCCTGACTCCTTCGGGACACAGGGATGGCTGGTGCTGGGTCTTGCAACCCCCAACTCCCCCAGGACAGCCTGGGACTCGGGGGGGGACGGAAAAGGTTTGTGAGGAGAGTTGAGACCTTCTATCATGCAGGGAAGAGCAGCAAGCTTTCTGTCACACGAGCCTCTAATCAGGTCTGAAATAAAAGCAGCAAACTTCAGGCTAAATATAGCTTGGAAACAATCATTCTGACTTTAAATTAACGACGATGGTCAATTATAGACTGGGACAAAAGGGCAGCTGGACTCTGTGAAGCATAAGAGGACACTGGCAAAGGCAGCAGTAATAAATCCCTGCAGACAGAGAGGGAAGAGATACAATTAGAAATGGAAAAACAATAACATGCTGTAAAAACCCATAGCACTGATGCATCCCTGATTCTGTTGCCTGGCAGTGCTGTGAGCTTCAGTTTCCAGGCTTACCTTTCCCAAATGCTTTTATATTTCTCTTGAGGGACAGGCCAGTGCCAGGGCTGTGGTTTGGGACTAGTTTCTCCTCAGCTGAGAAGGGTGAGGAGACCAGCTGGACCAGCCTCAGTGAGGTGCAAATTCCACAGAACTTACACAGCTCATCTGACTGAAAGGGAATTTTGCAAATATTGCTATGGAGAGGCTGCCATTCTACAAAAGAGAAATACGCCAAAGGGATCAAAACCCCCAACTCCTAGGTTTTAAATGCTTGATATAGGGCCTACTGCCTGAACTGTAATGCATGGGAGCGTACAGGAGTGAACTAATGAACTCTAAGCTGAAATTATGAACACAATCTATACTGAGTTTGATGATCAATATTGCAATTGAGTTTGAAGATTGGCCCAGCTTGCTTTCTAACCTCAAATACTTCATGTTCTGGCCACAAAATAAACCATCCTGGACTTTACTAAATCACCTTTTCAGGCTCAGCCTTGTACTCCTCACTCACAGTCCAAAACCATGAGCAGACTGAGTTCAGAGGAAGAAGCTCTCTGGTTTTCCTCTCTGCTTCCACAGTGCCAGCATCACTGCTGCAAACACACCCTCTATAGCAGTCTTTGTGCAGGGACTGAAGAGCAAAGCAAACCCTTAGTATAGTTTCTAATATCCCTGGAGCAGCAGAAGCAGGACATCCAAGTGTCCCATCTCCCATGACTCTAGGAATTTAATTGACCTGTTAAAAAAGTTTTGAGAAAATGTTTTTCTAGGACCCATGCATCACCCAGGCAGGGCAGTGCAGACCAAAAGCAGGATGAAAAGCCCCTGGCTTGCTTAGTGCTCCTCTTCTGTCTTCATAAGAGTGAAATAAATCAGTTAGTTCTGGTAAAAAAGTTTTCCTATGAAAGATGCATATCTAGCTCAAATTTTGCTTGCCTTCCTTCCTGCCTTGCTCCCTTGCTCCCTTTCTCTCTTCCTTCCTGTTTTTGCAGTATGAAGTTCAGAATCTCCTGGTAAAAATTCCAAGTCCTGCCTTAATGGCATAGTTGTGCCTGGAGCACCTCAAAAGTCTTCAGCAACAGTCTCTACCTTCCAAAAAGAACCTAGAGCAGCTCAGCAGCCAACAAGTGGTACTGCATGAGCAAGAGATGAAAGCCCCGGGCAGGTGGAGATGCAGTGGTATCCAAATATCCTCATTCTAGCAATACAGATGTTACTAATCCCTTTATTCCTGTAGTACCTGTGATGCTCAGACCACAGATTTTGAGGCTAGTGAAGATCCATACGGTCCAAATGACCAGCAGTGGCACGTTTTTGTCTGGGATTTCCTGGACTGCATGATGTCCATGTGTGCCGTGTGGTATAGGCAGAGCAAACCAGATGCTTCCGGAAGGGCTCAGATCCCTGTACATGTGTGGCACAGATGGGCTGGGCTGGTGCAGTAAATCTGCCATTTTCCTGCAGATTGGCCTTTTTCTGTGAGCATCAATCAACTGCGCAGCGCATGTGCAGCAAATCGCTCCCCAGAAGCACTAAGATAAGCTCAGCCCACGCTGTGTGGGCAATGTGGGCAACTGCTGTAGACATGTCTTGTAATTCAGATGAGTGCCAGCCCCAGGGCACACCTGTGCAGTAAAAGTCCTCCAAAAATGCTGGGGCAGCATCTATAAGTGGGAAAACAGAACTCATCAGAGGGACATAGAGGAATAGCAACCTCAGGCAAGGAGATGGTGATACTGAGGATGAGATAAAGCCACGGAGCTGGGATATGTCCACCTCCTTACCCTTGCAGCTGCCCATATGCCAGTATTCCACGCCAACATTACTACTTGTATTGATCTAGAAGTGAGGCTTGAGCTTGCTTTTAAACAAGCATTGAGAAAAACGTTATTTAACATTGATCAGTCACCCAAACCAGTTCACAGCACTGTCCTAGAAATGGTAATACTGGCACATTATGGGACAGCACCTCACCGGTCAGGAATGCACTGTGGAAGAGTGGGGAAGGAGGGCTGTATCACCACGAGCTGATATTGACAACTCTATAATGTGAAACCATGGCTCAAACCTGACCTATCCCATAGCCACATCTCCCACAACTGTAACTTCCACCTGAGTGTGGGCACACCTCTGAAAAAGATCTCCTGTGCTGAGCGATACTTGCCAGTCATGGAGCACCTACAGCAACCTTAAGCAAATTGCTCCCATGGTTAATTAGCCTCCAAGTATGCTATTTCTCATCTGAATCTCTCTGGCTTCAGCTTCCAGCCACTGGAACTTCCTAGGCTTATTCCTGATACATTAGAGAGCCTTCTGCATTTGGAAATCTCTTCCTCATGCAGGTAATTGCAGATTGTTATCCTTTAAATAATAAAAAAAAGTAAGCCTGTAACAAAGAATGCAGCTGCACAAAGAGGCAAGTTACCATCACACAGGCCCCTAGATGGTTTAGCATCATTGTCTGGCTCCTGAGTGCTGGATTTCACAGACATGGGGTTTTAAATCTGTTACTCCCTGGTGTACTATGAAAGCGAACTGCTCCCCTCTTAGTCCCAAATGTAGGAGCAATGCTGGCCTGCTTGTGGTCCTGTGAGGGATCCTTAGAGCTAGGTTGCAGAACTGTGCCCTCAGAAGCAACAGTGATGAGTAGAAATAGCCTTATCTTGGGTCAGAACTGGTTGGTGAAGAGGGACTAAGGCACAAGGTTCACTTACTAATGTTTTCAGGCTCCAGAAGCACAAATACCTGCAGCAGCAGAGACAGGTTCTGGACGCAAGTCATGCCACCTGCTGTAAAGACCTGTAGATTTTAGACAAGGATTTCATGCCAGAACAAAGCCTCATGGCGACTATGTATATAAATCTTGTGCTATATTGCGTTACCTCTCTGCTTGGTTTTCCCTTTTTTCAACCAACCTGATCTACACCCGGGGCTGCACAAGCCTTCCAGCAAAAAGGACTTCATGTCCTAGACTGCCCCACTTAGCTTTGGTAATCTGCACCCCAGGGACTCTGGAGGTTGCATTAGGACCATAATGTCACCTTACCACTGAGGCTTTTTCCCACTGTTGATTTGTTCAGTTCCTTTCTGAACACAAACCTCTGGCCACCACGATATCTTCTGACAATGACTTCCTCAACACAGTTCCATCCCATGTGAAAAAGCTTCATTCTTCTCCCTAAATCTTCCTTCAAAACTGCTTTTTGCACAGTGGGAAAAACACCCCAATCATAGGCTCATGGGCCTCAATAACAGTGCCTCTGAGCTGTCTGTTTTCTGAGCTGAAGAGGTATAGCCTATTTAATCTCTTCTCATGTAGAAGACATCACATACGTCCGCATTCTCAGCTCCTCTCCCTGGAACTGTCCTGGTTCTATTACTCTTCTGAGACGAAATAACTAAGATTGTAGATAGCAATCAGAATGAAGGTACACTATGTACTTATACAGTGGCATAATCTCATCTATGTCTTTTCTTACCCATTTTGTTCTTCCTATACTGGTGACTGTGATTTTTGTCATTCCAGCCACCCAGATTTGCTGCAAGAAGAACTATTTTAACCCTTTCCTTCTGAAAGAACAATGGCTAAATCACTTCTTTACATCTCAAATCCTTGACCCTGCTATGTAACTAACCACAAAATGCTCCATTGCATCCTTAACACCGCATTTCAATGTATTTATGAATGGATTCACTCATAAGTTAAATTCTACAAGAGCATACTGCAATGACCTCCTCCCTTTGCATCATTAATTTACTGTTGCTTGTGCAATGGCTTGATTTTTTTGCACAAAATTCTTGCTCTGGACCTATTCAGTGTCCCTGTACCGCTTGTGTCACAAAACTTGCAGTAGCTTGCATAAGGGTGAACCTTCTGGCTGTGCCGACTGAGACACACTTGCCTCTGCAACATCACTAAGAAGCCTTAGGACAATACAGCAAAGATTTACTTTTTAAAGCAAGTCAGTCAAAACAGAGCTTCCAAAAAAATGAAGTGTTTTATGTTTCTTCCTCAAACCCACCCAACAGTGCTTCTCTCTGCCAGATACCAAGTATTCCAGGCTCATCCCAGAGTTGCTGCTTCTCTTCCCTACATGAATTTAAACAAACAAGCTCTTTCCCCACGCTGCCTTTGGCTGCTGCTCCAGTTTGCAGATAAATGCAATGCTTGGACCCATTGACACGTGCTGACCAGCTTAGACAACCACTGCTATCTTTGTCCTCATGAAGGCATGGATGCAAGCCATAGGCAGTTGTCATAAAAACACTGCCACAGACTCTTCCATTTTTATCACCTTGATTTTGCTTTGGCCTCTGGCTGTGTTAGACCTGAAGCATACAGCCTATGACATTTCATGAGCTATAAGCTAATGTTGTTCTCTACCACGTAAGTACCAACACAGGGACCTAGGCTTGGAAAATTTTATGAGCTACACAGATCATCAGCCCAACCACTAAGCTGCCTACGGTTGATCAGTGGATACATGGAGCAGGGCTGGGGACTGGGACAGGTTTTAGCCTGTCCCCTACCTGGGCTGCCCACAGATAATCAAGACATCACCTCTATCGCCCCTCCCAGCTCTGCCATGTCCACAGCTGGCAGGGAGGAAGGGCTTCATAGCCAGACAAATGAGCTTCCTCACCTTTATAGGCTCCTTCCAGAGCACTGTGGAATGATATCAACACTAAAATGAGCCAAAGTCACCCAGATGGGTGGTTAACTCTCCACAGGCACAAAAAAACAGGAGTAGGAGGAAGCAAAATGATGAGGGATGAGCTACTCTTGTGCCTTGCAAAATGAGGATTGGTATGTGGGAGCTTCCTTGCCTTCTGCTGCTGGAGGTGCCTGGCTCTGTGACCGGTGGGTGGACATGCAGTGGTGAAAGCAGCAGCCAAGGAGACTGAGAAACAGGCAGACAGAAAGCCAAGGAGGCAGCAGGTCTGACAGCTCAGAGCTGGGCAATGAGGAGGTAGAGAAAGGCAATAGCTCCAGACAAGAAAGATTGTCACTGCTCTGGTGACTTCAGCAGGCTCAGGAAACAAAGCGGCCACAGAGCATCCACAGCAGCCAGCCCAGCATGATGCAAGTGCCTGCCAGCTTCTATCCTCCTGGCACCATGGCTCCCATTGTGGTGGAGGTAGCAACCAGCTGCTTGTGCATGTCCTGTGGCAAATACGAGGCTACACCAGCTGAGGAACAACAGGTCATGAGACTCCCTAGCCAAATCTGCCCAGACATGCTGGCCTAAGTCTTGTACCAAATGCTCTGAGCTTTAACACGTGTTAGCATCTCTTCTTCCTAATAGTTTTCCCTTGTGTTTCTTCTCTTCCAGCACTGAATGTGTGATTCAGGCATACATTAATCTTTGTGTCTGATTCCTGATCTGCTGTTTAAATCTATGTTAATTCCTTAGAATCCCACAATTTTTTCCCGAAGCAAATTCTGAGCAGTTCTGGGATTCCTGTACCCAGGGACACAGTAGGTAGCTAACATGGTCTGCTCTCCAACAGCTCAGGCTGCATGAATGGTCTAATTATCACCTCATCAAACTCAACTGTTGGTTGTGTCTGGAGAAATTCCCTCTTGCACTTGTGCATTCACAAGACATCATTTCTAGCCTTCTGCACTGCAGGCCCCAGAGCAATGCGCCATCACTGCAGAGCTTGTCCTTACTTGAGCAGTAGTGGTCCAGCCTCCCAGACTAGCCAGCTCAGAGTGACTCTGATATGCTCCCTGGTTGTTCTGAGCCATTGGTACATGACATCAAGAGCCATAATTCAGCAGTGATGGGCGTGTAAAGCCCGTGCTGATGTGTTTCAGGATGGGCTCTCTCCTCTCTTCACCATATCTTACTTCCATCATCAGGAATTGCATAGGTTTCACCTGGCACAGCTCAGCATCACCTGCCTTGGCACTGGGACAGCATGCACACACCTCTACATGCTGCAAACCTGCTCTTATCCTCTAGCCTCTCCAGCAGGCCCAGAGAAAGGTGGGTACCCCAGAAGGGGTTCAGTCTCACCCTGTCCCGGAGATAAAGGCCCCAGGATTGGGTCAGAATGGCTCTGGAGGAGTCTACCTCTCACCAGTGGGATGGACAGAGACTGCTGCACAGCAGAGAGCAATACTCAATTCACATTCACACTACCATTACAGCAGGGCAAAGTTTAAACATAATGAATAAGTTTAGCTTGGTTGCTTGAGCTAACGGTTAAACAATAGACTACAATGTTTGGAACACAGAGAATATAATAGGAAAAAGTAATTTTAGGTAAGACTTCCCAATAAGACTTTTCTCTGAGTGTTTCAGGATCTCAGGTAACTCTAGAAGCTTTCCCTGGAAAATATCTAACTCCAACTCTACTGTTGGAGATCATTCTCTAGGTCTCCTGAAGCTCTCCTTTTCCACTTCATCTCATAACTCTCATTTATGCCACCAAAACCTGATTCCTCTCTTTGTGTAACAGGACACTGCTTGCCTGGCAGACAAATCCACTCATCCCAGCTTCTGCTCTGAGCTGTATCTTCTCTCCCATCCAGCCTTATTTAGCATCCGAGTCATAATATTCAGTTTGGCATACCTCTCCCTACCCATTTGACTTCTACTGTTCATCACATTTTTTAAAATAAGAGAAAAAGTTAGTAGATTTCACATCATTGGGACCATTCACTGCACATAATTTATTCACTCTGGAGCCTTCATCCTGCTGTGAGCGCTATGTATACCACTGATGGTTGTGCAGCAAGGCAGACAGCTGGCATACTATTGAGAACATCTTCCCAAATACCTTCTCCTCTCTCCTGCTTGCTGCCTGTGTGGGACTTTCAGCATCCTGATAGGCATGTCCTGGCCATGACAGCCCCAGGCACATGCTAACTCACATCCCACTGACCACTTCTGTGATGCTCCTGCAGAAGTCAGAGCTCTTGGTAGCACAGAGGGAACTGCTAGGAATAAAGATCATGCTGTCAAGCAGCTTAGGCACTGGGGTTTATTTGTTCATCCTTTTGCAACTCCACTGCCAAATACTGCAAATGAGTGTTTAGCCCTTTGTCTTTGTGTAATCAGACTTGTTCCTCCTCTTTACACCCTGCCTGGTAATAATGGGGTCTTTATGGGGGAAGATAAGCAGCTCTTGACTCACAGGACCCCATGGGCTGTAAGGCCATGCAGGCACGTGCCGCCCACCAAGAGCTGCAGACACCAGGGTTTGGAGGGCAGGACACAGAATTTCTCCATGGGAGTAAGAGATGACTTTGACAGCCTGTGGACCGGCATCACCCTCGCAGGCGGGATGGCAGCAGAGAAACAGCATATTGCTTGGAGAGCAGGAATGCTTGTTACAGCTCTTCTGGACCACTGTGGGGGTCTGGAGAGCCCCACCACTCCATTACCAAGGCTATTCAAACCCTAGCCCTTACCTGCCGTTCCCTTTTATCCGAGATGATGCCTCTGCCCCCCTCTCTATAAGACTGTATGCGACAGCCTCACTCCCGGGGTCATCGTCAGGCAGAGCACAGCTCCAGCAATGTAGAGCCTCTGGACCACCCTGGCCGTGCAACTTAGCTCTTCCAAACTGTCTTCCCTGGGACCCGGCTGCAGCACACGACGGGCAAACACAGCAGTAGAACTTCCTTTTCTCTAAGAGCTTCTTGGCTCTCATCCCTGTTGTTTTCCTTACTCAGCCTGCTCCTCCTGGCGCTAATAGATTTCCCGCTGATCAGGGCTACTAAAACATTTTGTAAAACCCTCTCTCTTGCCGCTTTCACTGCACTTTACTGAACATGGGGGCTCCAGCTAACGATGTGCTTGTGTGGCATCAATGGCAGTCAGTCACGGTGTGGATGCAGGGGCTGCTCCCCAACTTTCAGCACCAGGAGGGATGCTGGTGTCGCAGCTGGTTCAACCAACTTTATGGTTTCTTTGCACTGTTTCTCTGCTGCAACAGAGCTGAGAATCTGGCCTTGGCTCCCTCCCCACCTCGCCGGGGACTGCATCAGTGTGCTGTTTATTGTTTCTGCCAGATCATTCATGCAGATGTTAATGAATACTAGACCCAGCTTTGCTCCCAGCAGAATCCCTTCCACACCTCCCCCTGCCCAGCCCTCTGCACTGGAGTTTCTGTTTACAGTCCTGCAGGGAATTTCCCCTCCGCTGCACAGTCTTCGAGCTGCACAGTCCCAAATCCTGCTGCCAGGAGGCTCCCACACCTCCCTGGTTCCTGTAGCTGTCCAATGTCACCTCCAGGTGTCTGCATCCCTCACTGTCACCTTTTCTCCTCCGCCTCTGTCCTCCCCAAACTAGAGACATGGCAATTCTCTTAGGAAGGAGCAGAAGGCTCAGCCAGTGAAGGAAGTTTCTACATGTTCTTCCTCTGCACAGATGGAGAAAGCACAGGGAGAAGTCACCAAACAGAGCAAAGCAACTTGTCCAGGAGGACTCTGAGATGATACCTACATTGGTAAGTGGTGCCAGGATCCAGGTCCTGTCCCTTCAGCCCTCAAGCATGCAGAAGCCTGCATCTACATCACTATCTTCATATCTCAATAAAGTGGACACCTCAGGCTGCCTATAGTTGGGAAATGCTGGGAACACTTGGGGAGAGTGTTAATCAGCCCAATCCAAAATCTCATCAGTGTTCTTTGCATAAGTTTAGCAGCTTGGGGAGAGTGTTAATCAGCCCAATCCAAAATCTCATCAGTGTTCTCTGCAAAAGTTTAGCAGCACAGATGACCATGCCCCAAAGCTTCTGGTATTGTGCTGACACAGAGCCTTGCTGTCCTGGCACCTGTTGGACATTGGGAAACCAAAGGGCAAGTCTACCTGCTGCAAAGGGCATCAGTCTCAGGAAGGATTTCTGATCTCTTTTTGATCAAAGCAACACCACTTACCCTTCCAGGAGAGCAATGACGTTCTTTCTGGGCCTCCCAATGTTTGGCCCATAGAGGTTTGCTTTGGAATAAGTGCGGATAAGCTGCAGAAGGCTTCTCAGCTGGATGTAGTCCTTCCCCAGCTGGCTACCATTCACTGAGCGGCCAATCAGGGTCCGATAGTTATTGGGCTCTGGGAAAATAAAAATAGACAAGCAAGGCTTGCCAGCTCTGCTCCTTCATCTGCACTTCCGGAGAGAGACACACAGCTTACATGCTGTCGCACAGCTTGAGACCTGCAGAGCTGCCTGCTTGCTCTGTGGAGCAGCAGAAGGAGCCTCTGAGGAGTGGATGAGGGCAATTGCTTGCTCTCCTGTGCCAGCGCCTCCTCTCATGCCCCTTTTGCTGTGTGAAGGACTCACGCCTTGGTCTCGTGCTCCTATGCCCATGGAGTCTCCCACTTCTGGAACTGCAGCCACCATACAAGTCTATGCAGCTGCTCGTCTAGTCACCCTGAGATGGGCTGTGCCCAGCAGCCAGGACAGAAACATTTCATGTGCTTAATATCAGCTGATGGAAACATCCAGCTAACATCCACATGCCAGGTCTGCCAGGTGTGTGTTAGGGATGCTGCTGCCTCGTAGCAGGGGACTTAAAATCTCTCTGAAGCTACACTGGCAAAGCATCCTGGGTTCTGAAAATATCCTCTTCCAAAAGGGAAAACCTTTCTGCTACAGCAGCTCCATTCCCATGTCTCTTCTGTTCCCACACTCACCATTGCCCAGCTCCCAGGAGATGTTGTACTTCTTGCTGGCACTGTACTTCAGCAGGCTGAGGGCATTGGAGCTGTTCCAGGAGTTGTTGGGATTTCGGCGCAAAGCATTCAGTGCAAAGATCAGGTGAAGGCCAGAGCAGTCAGCAAAGTTATAGAGTTTGTCTAGAGACCTGGCTGGGAAGAAACAAAAAAAACTTTGTAATTCAAATGAAAGCTAGTTCCAGGGAGGTTCAAAGGATCCTGCTGTCCATCAGACCTTGCCTTCTGTGTAGGATGAGCCAGGGTCAAATGCCATCCCTGTGACATCTGTAACTGCAGAAATACACCTGACCTTTGAAACCAGGATAGTATTCCAGGTGTGGGTTCATCTCCTTCCAGCATGAAACTTGGATGCCCTCCACCACTGTGTCAGAGCTAGGGGCCATGTTACCAGAGACAGGTGACTATAACATTTCTTTTCATCTGTTCTTGGCAAGGAAAGTTCATCCTTTCCTGTTCTTACCCTGTCTTGCACCTTTTTCCAGAGCAGATCCCAACAGTGCCTGGGGAGCAGAGGGGGAAATCACCACTCCAGGGCTGCCAGTTCATGGTCCACCTCTCCTGCACGCCACCACAGGCTGCTCTTTGGCCCCATAACCCCTTGTGCAGCAACCAGACCCCAGCAATAATTAAACAGAGCCTGCAAGGTGTGCACCACACCCACCCACCTGTCCTCTGCTCTGCACACAAAGACAGGAGCTTTGCTCAGAGAGAGTGCAGGGCTCCTTGCCTGGTGACATTCTGGCCAAGCCCTGCTGCTGAGGTTGCCCTTCTGGAGTGCTGGGGTCTTTGCAGGATTCTTGTCCTACCTGCTGTCCCCACAGATCCCCAGCTGGCATCTCCCCAGCCACGCTGTGGCCTTGAAGAGCAGTGGAACAACATCCAGCAGCAGCAGTAGATATCAAAGAAACATCTCATTATTCAGGAAGGAGTGACATTAGCATTGGGCACTGCTGGGAGAGCCACAATGGTTAATGCATTTTTTTTCTTGCTTCAGGCTTCCCTAAAAACTCAAAAGCGGTCAAATGCCTGATGAAGATAGTGCCAGTGTTAATAGGATGCCAGCATTAACAGGATACAAACTCAAGCGACAGCAAGAGGAGATTTGGTTAGAGAGTAATTAGATAACTGCGCTTTTTTTTTTTTTTTTTTTTTAATCATCCCTGCCTGTTGAACTGCATCCCAGGACACTCGGCGAGCTTCCTGAAGCAGCCTCGGAGAGGCAACCACTTAACTGTGAGTGGCCACCAGGGACGGGGAGGTTCCAGGAGGCTGGAAAGGGCAGAGCGAAGGCTCTGCTTTCAGAAAAGGGAAGGAGGTGCTGAGAAATTACAGAGTAAGCAGACTGGCTTCAGGTCCCAGAAAAATAGTTGGACAAATAATCGAGCTGCTTGTCAGCACTTACAAAATATAAGGAGATGATCAACAGCCACAGGAATGTGTCAAGAACAAACCACACTAAAGAAATCTACTGACAGGAGAGCAGGGCTTGCAGGCAGCAAAGAAGCCATTTAGGTCCTATACCTTGATGGTTTTTAAGGATTTTGACACGACTGCACATGATATTCTCTCCAGAAAGTGATCTAACTCTGATCTAGACTGAACCACAGTGACAAATACACTCACCAAGAGCAGCTATGAGTAATTTGCTGTTAAACTGAAGGGTCTAGGCAGCCTGCTCTGGGTTTCTTTACACATTTCCAGTAAAGAGGTGTATAAAGTAGTGGAGAATACACACATCAGACTTGCCATGGCACTAAGGTTATAGTATGCATCATCATAGCCAAGGGAGCTGAAGGGGATGGGGAGGAGGTGACTGCATGCTCGGGGAATGGCTTCAAGTCCAGGGGCAATGCTTCGAAACTCCCTGTGCCTACACTGCTTGACAAAGGGAAAAATGAGATGGTGACAGCCAGGAGCTGCTCATTCCAGTCAGGATAAGCTGCTCACAGTCTGATGTCTGCTTTATTCTGTCACCTATCCTGGCCACTGAAAGCCTCAGGGAATACGGAGCCAGATCCAAGGCCTGAGAAGAATAAACTTATTTTAAGAGCAGTGTTTTCAGGAGGGTCAAGAAAATAAGCTAACTGAAGAGCTGACATTTAATAGAATGCAGAAAACTCATGGAAAGGAGAAGAAAGGAAAAATGCGGAAAAGAAATTCCTAATCCTTTTCATGACCTTTTCCCAAATGCTACTGGTTATTTGAATGAAAAGTAGCTGAATTAGATTAATCTAATGTACTTATTCCATTGTTTCAGGCACATTAGCTGTTTTTCTGGATGCTTAGTGAATTAGAGACTGATACAATTACTTAATACTCATTTACTTCAGACCTCCAGGCAAAAAGCTGCATTTGAAATGAGACATCTATAAAGGGGATAAGGTAGACACCAAATGACAAGATGAGGATAGAAAAAGGTGTTACCTGCAGTTCCCCTCCTAGAAATGAAACCTGTTCACTGGTACAACAGTTGTAGTTCTTAAGTACTACAGGAGGGGATTCCATTCATGTTTAAGAGCCTCTGCAGAGGACTGGGAACTGATTTTCCATGCATCCACTAAAGGAAACGAGCTGCCTGTTTATCCCAGTGCAGGGCTTGCCACTGAGAAATTATATTTTCCCTGTGACACTTACTTTGTTTCTGTGTGCCTGGACACAGAGATGTCATGTATTTCATGTTATGTCATGTCTTTCTGAGCTGAAAACCTCAGCAACCAGAGGAGTAAGCTAAGAGAAACACTAGAGATGTCTAGGTGTTGCTCCTGTAGGTTTCCAGTGGTCTCCCAGCAAACAAACCAACCTGCAGACAGCAATGAGGCTGCAAAGAACAGAAAACTACTTATAAACCTATCTCTGCATCAAACCAGATTGATAATATGGGCATTCTTGGCATCAAGAGCATCAGGTATCAAGCCCATTTATGTCCTTTACGCTTGGCACCCCTCTAAGGATGGTGTGAATCTGGAATACCAGTCTCTCCATTGACTCTAGCAGTGCCTTCACAACCACTTTGCACAAGATGCCCAACTGTTAGTGGTTAAAGGGCATGTCTGATCCCTCCTGAGGCAACTGCCTTAAACTGGACATCTCTGTTGCATAAAGCTGTGGTTAGATGAGAAGAGTACTGTCATGGGTGGCTAAAGCACAGAAAGAAGCATATTTAGAAGACCTCAAGTAATGTCCAACCCTCCATAAGTACAAACACGGCCAAAAGAGAATGCTATAAATATTTTACTGCCATGACTAGGGATAGCCACATTACTTCTCAGTAATGAGAACATGAAGAATTGCAGTATTATTAACAGCTGGGTAAAATTCACTTTGAATTCTGGATAATTGCACTGTTTTTTCTTCATCAAACACAGAAAATCTTCCAGGAATTTAACCTTTCTCCAAGCTAACAGATCATTAGGCAAGGCTTTCACAAAGCATTTCAATAGAAAAAGCCATTGTCATACCAGAATGAATCTTAATAGAGCAGAACAGGATTTATAAGATGTTCTCCCTGCCCCTTCACCCCCTCCACCCTGTGCAGAGATGCACACAGTCAGTGCTTATGTGCCACTGAGCTCATGGAGAAGGAATAAAAGAAAATTTTAAAAGGGGCAAAAAAAGAAGGAAAAAAAAAGTTCAAGGATGCTGAGAGTCAGCTTCTACCACTTACTAATGCTCATGTAGCTGGAGCGAGGCTAACCAAGGTAGCAAAGCTATGTGCTCTGTTCCCTAACACCCAGTGCTTACTGGCAAGTTTCAGCAGAGACTGGCAGCCTTGGTGGTTTTTGAACTAAGCAGCCAGCAGGCAGAGACAGAGGCCCCATGGCCCTGGCACAAAATAAAAAATTAAGAAAATCAGAAGATATTTGTGCTTTCTCAACCATTTACATCCTCAGCTGAAGAAGCTTGGACACATCTGGAGAGTGAATACCACCCAACGATGCATGGCTGGGTGCCCGCCAGTAAAGATCTGCTTGCAATCCTGCCCTCTGCACAGGAGTTAAAGATTTTAGCTGTTTGCATAGATCTCTCACAGACGGAGACAACCAATTTCAAAGTACAGGAGAAGGTGTCTGCAAGGCCACAAATGGTGGTGGCATTCATGGGACAAGTACATTCTTTGGGATTCTTTCTCGTTTTTCTCCTCTTTATACGAAGCTAAAATTTTAAGTTATTTGAAAAACAGATGGTACTTAACCGTGTGGCATCCTGACATAAAATCTGAGGTACATTAAGAGGTCTCTGGCAGTTTAAAATGATTGGAAAGACTTTCCAGTTGCAGTTACTGAATTAAACATTATACTAGAGGCTTTACAAAGAACGTAGTATTGCATGCCATTTGGTAAGAGGGACAGTTCAATAATATCTGGGTTTGAAAGTCTTCCACGTCTTTTATTCTGCTTTGGCAGGGTTTAGCATGAAGTGTAGAAATTCATGCGCATGCTGAGATCAGTGAGAGGGCTGAGGGGTAGCAGGGATGCCACAGTGTGTCGGGGGCTTTTGTAACTCTAGGAAGTCATCTAGGAGGACAGGAAAGAAGAGCCTGTTCTCCTATCCCCACCATTCATGTCTGCCTCTTGCACGTACATCACATGCCAAGGAGGACAAGCTGAGAGCTGAGCATGGAGTGAGCAGCACACACTGAACTCCCCAAATCCGTAGGTTAGCTGAGAGACCAAGAAAATGCACAATAGATGAACCTTTCTATTGATAAAGCAAAGAAATGCAGTGCTAGAGATAATGATTTCAACCAATAATGGGTATTGCTTGACTCTGCATTCCACATAAATTCTGAGCAATGCCCACAGCACCCTGCAAAGAGCTCCTGGTACCAGCACCGAAGCCAGCAGCATCTCCTGCCCCTCAAGGATCCCGCAAGGGACAGTAGAAGGAATTAGCTGGAAACACCTAGCAAAGAGAAGCCCAGAGAGAGCTTTATAGGGAGGGAGCAGAAAAGGTGGTACAGAGTGTTCAGGCAGGAGGTGAGTAAGATGGCTGGTGAGAGCAATGGATGGGAAAAGAAAGGGATTCCCACTTATAGAAGAACAGGTAGGTACATGGAAAATTTATTTACAAACACATTGCCACCATAGTCAGCTGAATCCTATTTGCACTGGCTCTCTTGTGCTGAAAATCCTCATAAAACCACATGTGTGTGGCAAGGACTTAATGTTTTCTTAGCAAATAAATGTGAATCAGAAGATATGCAACAGGCAGGCAGAGTAACTCCAGGCCCATGGGACAGGTCTGCAAAACTGGCTTAAAACCTTCCCATTGATTCCACACCCAGTCACAGCAAGATTTCAGACGTGGAAACCAGAACCCCCTCATCCAAAATTTGCACAACTAGAGCACCAAAGAGTAGCCTTCACTATTACTACAAGTTCAGAGGAAAAGCAACATCCCACACCATTCAGACACATTATAACACCCAGCTTGTTCCACTGGATCATGGGAAAATTTTCCTGTTCTAGCTGCATGCTAAGCTATTCCTTCAAAGTTGCTGCTCCAAGGGAATTTTAAAGATGCTGAAGCTACCAAGAAACCCACACAGTTGCTGGAAATTGCATTCTAATGATGACCATCCCAGCTGGGAAGCATTTTGCTATGCAGTAAAACCATAGTGTGTAAAGATGCTGCAAAATTTCCAGGCAAAATTACTGGCAGGAGTGAAATGATTGCTTGCTTCAGATGCATGCTTCACCTGAAATGCTCCCTCTACCTGGTCAGGCTTCTGATTTCCCCCAAAGAGTTGTGCAGAGTCGTTCCTTGCTCTCACTTACCTCCCAGGACTGCTTTTTGCTGGGGGCATGCTGCATGTGGGAAGCACTTCCCAAGGCAAGGTGCAGTGTTGGAGGTCTGCTCGGAGTGACAAGGAGTACTTTGGCAGAGCCTAACGGTGCTATAGGAAAGGGATCTAGTCTAATCCCATCTGAAGAATACCTGAAAGTTGGAGGAACCGGCTTTAATACTGCCAGCCAGTAAAGAAATGCTGCTCACTGTGTGTTAATGAGAACCTGGATTTTTATATCCAGCTGGATGACAGATGCGGGATCTGGGGCTATTCCCCCTGGAGCATCAAGGGGGCCTTGTTCCAAGGGAATTGTTGTCATCATTCCTGGTCTTTAAGCACCTGAACATCGACCCTCAATATTCATTCAAGTCTTTAACTAGATTTTTCATTTCACTGCCAATGCAGAGGTGATTATGCTGACCACGTGAGTGAGGTTTAGTCCTTAACAACACTGTACAGAAATAGCAGTCTGGGGGCTTGCTGTCAATCTCTCGCCAATAAGGAGCTTGGCTGGCAGCCATGGATTGTGGGCTGAGTTCCCAGCTGGCATATAACTTGGAAGACAACCACGAGGCCTGGGTTCAATATCCAATTGCTAAGGAGTCTGGCTGACAGCCTCATTTTGTGGAATGAATCCCAAATTAATATAATACTTTTGATACCAGACAAGGGGCATGGCCCACTTCCAAATGCTGTAAGGGCTCAGATAAAAGCCATAGGCATTGAGTTCAGTGTGTAAATGGTATTGAGGTCGGATAACAAGTCAGGATTGAGCTTAATCTTCAGATGGTGAGAAAAAGGAATGAGCCCTGAGTTCTGCCTTCATGCAAAAAAAAAAAAAAAAAAAAAAAGCTCGAATGAGTAGAATAGCTCTGTTTTCAATCCTCGCATGGTAAACAGCTCATAGGATAGTTATGGTTTCTAGGAACAAGTGTAAATTGACATGGAGCTTCAGAGGAGATGCGGGATCTGGGTTCAATTGCCAAATGCTGTAAAGCTCAGATAACGGTCAGAGGGGCAATTTCCAAACCCTCTGTTACAGCCTGGTGCCTGGGAAGGAACCAAGATCACATTACTGCTAAGAAAGCTGCTTTCTCCTGTTGCATAACTTAAGACATTTTCCTTTTTGGATCAGGATGAAACCAGCATCTTCTAAAGTTTCAGAGGGAAATGGAGGTAAGTGGGAAGAGGACCACGGTTTCGGCAGAGCAGAACAGAGCAAAGTCAAACAAGACTATGAGCACCACCCACACTTGTGCGCCTTGTTGGCCACCCCAGATCACTGGGCTTGAGCCTCAGAAACTGCTCCAGAGAAAACACGGGCACAGCTCATCAGCATCCTCACCGCTCTGCAGTGCCTGCACTGCTGAGTGTCCCCAAGGCCTTTGCGGGAGACAGTTCATCGCACCAAGAGATGGTAATAGCCTGTGTTGCAGCTACTTCTCACTTCCACCACCTGCACAAGGGATTGGTGTGAAACAGTGTGTGTAGCAATAAATCACTCATGCCCTCACAGCTCACTCATGGAGTAACCTCTTGATGCAGCCAAGCTAGTTTGCTTGAAGTCATTCCACCTTCTGTAAAGGAATGTAAATAAAATGTATAGTCAAATACTACTTTAAGTGGGCATTTAAAGTTGGTCTGCTGTGTAGAAAACCTACCTGAACATGTTTTTATTTAAAGTGATATTGTTCCTCTGAGAAGTTTCCTATTTGATAAATCAGCACTATCTCTCTTCCCTTGAGGAAATCCGTTACACTCTAATTGTGGTCCCTGAGGCTCTCGGCTTTAGCTCCAAAGCCTAAACAGGATGGACCACAGAGGACAGGGCCCGATCTGTGAGCACTGCTGTAACAAACTGCAGTTTGTAAATCAGCCAGACTCTTGAGCAACAAAGGCAGACTTGGGGTGACACTCCCTAAGACACCCTCTCAGGGCAGACACTACCCACTCCTAAAGACCAGAGGTACTGAAGACAAGCCCTGTCAGCACCATCCTCTGCATGGGCAGTGGGCACAGCTCAGCATTTCACTCTTTACCCTGTGCAAAGCTCCAATGTTGGGTACAGGGTGCAGCCCATGCTTTACCTTTGCACATGGAAGGAGAGAACACGGCTGCAGATATAACCCAGCTCCACTGCCAGACTGTTTGCTGACAGAATGACTGTTTTATATGGCTATAAGAGCAGCTATAAGCGCAGCTGTCTGAAAAGCAACAAAATCTATGATGTGTGTTTCTAAATTCAATGACAGCTGGCAGTGCTGCTCTGCAGTTCATTCCTTCTTTTACACAGTTTAGCTAAAGCACTTCTCTGCGATCACCCCAATTTATCAACAAACAGCAGTTTCTGGAACAATTTAAAAGCATTCCAAAATAGGCAAGAAGTGGTCAGCTCTTCAAACACTCAGTGATCTGCGAGATCCCAAACAGACAGGCAGCTGGAGCTGGATGGGAACGGCTGGTGGGAGGACTGAATGCCCTCCTTGGCCACCTCACAGGGAGGATGGGACTGTGGGATGGGACATTGGGATGGGGTGTTTTGAGGCAGGGCTACCTGGGAAGCTGCAGAGCACTACCCGCTGTGGAGGGCACAGTGATTTATCTTGTTTAAATCTGTCTTGAGGCTGAGCGATTTCTGCGCTGCCAGGGAGGTGAGGTGACTTGGTACCTGCACAGTGCTGCACCCCAGCTGGAGAAGCCACAAAGAGGGACATCTCCTTATGCAACTGATTCTCACCTCCCAGGTTTGGGAAACCCTCCTGTGCAGCACAAACCCACACATGTGTGCACAAGATAAAGCCATAGCTGTTATACAGCTGTAGAGTGGAACACGAGGCAGAGCAAGAAGATACAAGGGCAGGTGCCATGCTCAACTTCTCCTGTCACAGGGACTGACTGCCCTGTGCATCACTTGCTGCTCAGCCAGGCTGCATCCACACCATTCTTCCAAGCTGCCACTGTTACAAGGCAGAGGTTTTCTTTAGAAATGATTTTTCCTCAAAAACACCTAAAGTGCTAACACTGCAGCAAGAGGACTGAAGTTTTCAATGCTTTCTGCAACAAGTGAGTTGGGCAGCATAGGCTGACCGACACTGTGTGCACATGCTGCATAGCTACACTGGAATGAAAGATTTACAGGTATAAAGCATGTTTATAACATGTGCATTTAACCACAGCAAAGAGCTTAACACAGGTAAGCTGTGCATCCAGTTCACCCATTTCCTTCAGCCCAGCCAACAGAATCATAGAATCACCAGGTTGGAAAAGACCCATCGGATCATCGAGTCCAATCATTCCTATCAAATACTAAACCATGTTCTTCAGCACCTCACCTTAAACCCCTCCAGTGAAGGTGACTCAACCCCCTCCCTGGGCAGCCTCTGCCAGTGCCCAATGACCCTTTCTGTGAAAATTTTTTTCCTAACAGCTCCCATACTCTCATTTTTGCAAACACACAGCTTGATTCACACAAGGATGCGAGCCAGACCCACTCAACAGCATTCCTTGAGCCACAGAAGCACAACACCTTGTACCAGACCTCTCTGCCTACTGCCCTCCAAGTCTCTTGCTGCTATAAGGGAGAGTGACACTGGTCAGTCCTGCTAGAAAGCTGGAAGAGCACATCAGGACCAAATCCAGACTGAAGACTTCAGCATCGCCAAGCCCCAACATTCAAAAATCATGAGTCAAGCTCCCAAAAATCATGGGATTAGCTTAAGAAACCTGTTTTTAACATAATTTTCATTGCCTGCTGTTTTCAAAAATTTGGGGAGTCTTTATAAGACAATTTTAAAGCTCTTCTACAACCAGGAGAAATAAAATCTGGCTTGAATTTATTTTTTCTTTTAATGGCAGTTGATGTGCAGCAAAACTACCATTGTATTTTACAAGTTGTTAAATTGTTTGGGTTGGCCTCACTTCCCCATGGGTGGGGGCTGTGGCCAGGGATGACAAGGACATGCCTGATGCCCCTCACCGGCGGGTTCTGCAATGAAGATGCTCTGCCCTTAGGCAAGGATCTGCCCATCTCCTCTCACAATCTCTAGTTATTTGGGGGGCAAACTCAGAACCCACAAAAATCAGGTGCTTGATTTTATGGGTCTAAGTCAACATTTCCTGTCATGCAAGGAGCCACAGCCATGGTGCATGGCTGAAAACAGCCGATTCCAATCCCAGCCCATCCTCTCCTGCCTGCTAACCCCACTCTCACCATCGGCAGCCCTTGGCTGTTCCCGCTCTGTGGAGCAGCTTATTTCCCTGGGAGGAAGAGGGAGTGACTAGGGCTCTTTGCACACTTTGTGAGCTGGGCATCTGGTGTTTTTCAAAACTCTAAGACATTTTAACTGAAAACTGTCTTAAAGAAAAAAAATCCCAACCAAAAAACAACGCATAAAACCGGAAATGTTTCAATCCGAAATCCTTAATTAAAACCACACTCTTTTAGTATATAAAGAAGGAAGTTAAAAAAAGAAATGTACTTTTGCACATTACAGACAGCATTATAACAAACACAAAGCACTGCCAAGAAAGAGGCATTTTCAAGGCTAAAGTAGATGCCTCCAGCTGCACTCAAATAATGTCAGAGGGCTTGTCTACATTGCCGAGTGTCATTGCATTTAAACATGATAGCGAACAACCAAGCTGGGCGGATGAGGAAGACAGCAATTGTTGGCGCAGACCGCTAGCGCTGCAGCAAGGACCATAACCCACCAGGGTCTGTGAACTCCTCTGACTTCCCACAGATCCCAGACCCTGGTCTTAATCTGTAAAATATTTGAAAGAACCGGCCCTGGCTCTTCCTGCTCCTCTGGGCTTGCAGATATGGCTCAGCTGGAGGGACCCGGTTTGGCAGGAGCTCTCCTCCGCTAATCTTTGGGGGAATCTTGTACCAAAGCACACAGGGTGGAGTCTGAACCTGATTTGGGAGGCACAGACAAATGGCCGGAAGGCTGGCGTCATTAGCCTCATGTCCCACATTGCGCAGCCCAGGACACACACAAGGAGTGCAGGAGTCAAACCCAGTCCCTCAGCAGGGCAGATCAGATCTTTTGTAAAGGCACCCACCACAGGCTTAAAATTTACTGCAAGTATGGAAATCAGCCTATCCCCATGTAGAATGTTGCAGTTATTTAATACCCACAGTCAAAACAGGCACCTGGCTTCTAGTACAAAATTACCTATTTTGTTCTGCTGGTGACTAGACCTTGCCATGCCTACTCGGTTTTGTGTTTTTCCAGAATAGCTCAAGAGTAAGATCCACCCTCCTTTAATTAAACTTCCATTAAGCTTCATTTGTTACAGGTCTTCAGCATCTTCACGGTAATGCAAGTTCTTCCAGATTTCCAATCAATTCTGTATCTCTGCTGCCTTACAAGACTCACCAAGCTATGTCAACAAATCACTGCTACGCACACCATTTAGGATCTCACAAAATTATATTGATGGGCTGAGGAAGGACAGGTTTGCTCAGACTCCTGCTCCTCTGCAGAGTTGTGCTTGAGTGGTCACTGTTGCCCAGACAAGATAGTCTTCTGCAGAGAGGAGGCTGGAAAAACTAGTATCTAGGTGAAAATAGTTGGTATCTCTCCACCCTAGAAAGAGGACTAGAAATCTGGTTTGCAGGGAACTAGTCATGAAAGCTAGTGGGTAATCCCAAAGCCAACCGAAGGCTTGGGATATGGCTAAGGGAAAGGGAAACTGCAGTAGGCTCAGAAAAAACCTCTAAGTGAGAGCAACAGGGCAGCCTTCTTATCTTATTATATGTCTGCATATCATTAGCAGGAGAACAGGGAATCATCAAGATGACATTAAAGCCTTCATATACAACTACAGCATTTAGCCTCACATATGCTTCACGGAAAGACATCTTTGGAGGGGAATACTCAGATTTAACTTGTTTTGGATCAGAAGAAGAAAATAGGAAGGGTTTGTTGTTCTTTCTCTGCAAGAATACTTTGGGGTTCAAGAAGAGGTGAGAAACAGACTGTCTGCATGTCCCCAGGGACAGAGACAAGGAGCACAGATGTCCCATGGAGCTCCATTAGTCAGAAAGAGGACACAGATGAGGCATTTCTGAGCATCTGACTGAAGTAGCCAAATAACTAGAGTTAGTAGAAACAGGTATTTTAACTACCCTGGTATCTGCTAAATGTCCCAGACGCACTAAGCTGCTAGAATGCATGGGGAGAAGTTGCTCTGGAGAAGGGAAAGTAGCAAGGGAGGGGATGTTTATTACTTGGATACTATTGATATAGAAGGTTGATTAATGGTCCAAAACTGGAAGTAAACTCAAGTGCAAGTGGTTACAAAACCATGAAGTTCAGCAACTTAAGGCAGTGAAGGAACAACGGATTAAAGATAATGTATTTTAAAAAAAAAAGCAAATTTGAACAAATTCAGGGCACAGGTCAAGAGGATCTCTGGGGAGGGAGCTTAAGACAGCATTTCCCAACCAGTGAGACATGGAGAGGCAACAGCTGTGCTGTGGGTCCAGGGGAGAGAACAGCAGAAAGACCAGCAGGAAAATACCCTGCAGATACCAAAAAATAAGAGGAAGAAACAGGAAAATATCAATCCATAATTCAATTCAAGAGAGTAAACAACATATTGACATAGAGACAGCTCTTTCCTTTGCTTTTGACAGAAAAAATTTAACTGTGACATGCCTGTTAATTACATTAATTTTAAGAGTGAAACAAGCAGACCTGAAGAAGGAAAGAACATATGACAGATCATTTGGGAAACCTAAACCACAAAAATGCTCAGTCCTCACTATGAAATCTGTGTCAGACTGTTTTGTCAAATACAGAAGATTAATATGCAGTCAGTAAATATTTTTTCTGCATTTTCTCTCTGAATTTTGCCATTATCAGCATGCTCCCTTACAATAATGCTGCACTTGGCTGAAACGATTTTACTTCTGGTACCTAGAAGTATATTTATTGCTTTACTCTCCTGGACACAGATTCATCCCCGATACTCTCGGCTTCCTTTTACTGCTTGCCAGCTTTTCAAGGGACGACATCTCCAGATTTACTGCAATGGAGATATCATCATCTGAACTATGGTTTGTTATCCTTTCAAAGCGAGCAGGGAAGAACAGGCATGACTCTTGCAAAGCAAGCACCTAAAGAGGCTCAGGTGGCTTCCAAAGGAGCTCTATACCTCTTTATCTTCCCAGAGAACAGCTCAAAGCCAGCCCAGCCCTGGAGATCAGCACTGCAGATATATGGACTTGGATGGGATGGATGTTAAATTTCACAACAGTTACTCTGCAGCAACTGCTGCCAGCACAACTCCTCCGCATTAGTTAGCACATCCTCGGTCACAGTGGAGATGGAGAGGGGTGCTCGCGTAGCCTGCCAGGACAGTAGCTCCAAATATCATCCATTAATTGTATTGTGCCTAGAGGTGGCTGTCAAAAATGCAGGCAGCCACGTAGGCAGAAGAGAGCATGGCTCATTCGTGGTATGTGGGACTCTGCTAAACACGCAGCAAAAGGCTCTGCTGTGAGTTATTCCAATCAATGAATGGATTTTGATGTCAGATGTTAGCTCTTTTCCAAAGAGACCCTCTGTATGTTTTTTAATACATCTGTGTACCCAACTGCTGAGTGACCTACAGCACTGCCCTCTTTTCTTCTCTGCTCTCACTACCAGAACACAAATTCTTCAACTGAAAATATATCATTCTCTGAAGCTAAAGAGTCACATTAAAACTGAGTATATGAGGTGCTAGATTAAGCTAATGGTGTCATTGGCTTGCCTTTGGGGAGAGGGATCTGAGATTTTTGCTATGTATTCATCAGATTTTTAAACTCATTCAGCTAAACAAATAACCACTGTTAAACCTCTGAAAAGGATTTTGCCCCCAGTCAGAGGAGACAGCCTTCCAAGTCAGTTTTGCAGGATAAAGGTTAATTTAAAGAACAACAGTTTCTCAGGGTTTATCTTAATGTATCTCACTGGTGAAGCAAACCTTTATCTTTCCAGATATGGTATCATCTTCACTAAAAAAATAAATGCATGGAAAATGTTAAAATCAACTTCTTAAAATAAATGCCCCTCAGACTGCAGAGCAGTCTCTAAATAATTACACCTAAGAACCTCATCCCCTCAGATCGCATATGGGATATGCCCACTGGCTCCTACTTTCATTAACTGGGAACAATGTGGGCAGCCTTAGAAGAGAGGAAGTGAAAAAAAGATGAGCTCAGTGAAAGGCAGATGAACACATTATAGCATGTTGGGGAACATTAAAGGGAGACCAAAAATCAGGGCTGAAAACTTTCAACAGGAAAGCCACCGTATCTGAGAAAGGTTACGGGCTTGTTCTGAGTGGGAAGGAAGGTGCTAGCAGTTGGAAGAAAAGACTAGTTTTTATCCTAGGAGGAAATGCTTCAAAAGACTTTACTTTCCAGCTTAGCAATGACCTTGATTCATTTTTTTTCTGAGGGCTGTGGATGCTGGAAGCCCGATTCTACAAAATGAGGCTGGTTGTGCATTATTGTACAGCTAATAAATGTGACACGTTCAGATTTGGAAAACATATTTATGTTCACAGTACTCAGAAATGACTCAACAGATTCTCAGTCAGATTTTGGGTCATCTCCTGAAGCCCTCAGTCTGAAACTTTTGCATAAGGAATTTTCATTTAAAGAGAGATGATGGGGTAAAGTAATAAACATCCAAACCAAATTAACAACCACCAGCCTGGGTTTCCACATGCTATATCAGCATCAAGGGGACAAAGTGAGTGGTTGGACACAAGGAGGTCAGGTCAGGCACCAAGAAAACCTTGTGGAGAGAAAACATGAGTAGATGGAGGGTGCCTAGGATGAAGGCAGTAGCAGCAGCAAACTCGGGTAGCCCCAGCATCTTCCCAGCAATCCCAAAGCTGAATCGCACGCACTGACCAAATCTGGTGGTGGTGTGCTGCTGAACAACACAACACCTTTAACCATAAAGACTGACAGCAATGAAGAAATAGATATCTATGGTGATTTAGGGAGGAATGTGAAACATTTTGTGCCTGTGTCTGCATAGAAACAGATGACTACATCTTCCTAGAGCACTTATGGTCATCCAATCAGGAAGCCACATATGCAGCACTTGTGCTAGAAAAGGAGACAGTGGCAGGAAGAGACTTATGAAGCTGATGCTTCAGACCCTAGTTAATCATGATTTCTTTCTGGTGAACTTTACTGGCACCCTAGCACACGCAAGTCCTGGCACAACAAATGCAACACAACTCTGTAACTATCAGAACAGTCCAGAAAATCTCATTAGCTTGCTGATGGATCTTTATCCAAGTGCAATCTAATCACCACAAGGCCTGAGCAGAAGGGAAACCCAGCATCTGTGGTGCCCGGGAGGAGTTTTGGCAGTGCTGTTGATAACCACACTCCAGGATGGCATTGGCTGGGGCATTACACTGAGGGATGGGTTCTAATCAGTGTGTTTCCTTCATATCTCCTTCATCGACACAAGAGGTGCTGTGAGTCCTATTAGTGATGATTTCTCACTTCTTGAAGAATGGAGATCTGCAAAATTGCCTTAGCCTTTGATGGCTTCTTCCCAAGAACAGACTCATTAGGAGGTGCAAGCAATTGGCAGCTCGAGGGCCCAGAGGAGCTGTTGACTGTGTTTAGGCCACAATCCAGAAGACTTGATTTCATCCAGCTTAAGTGGAGCTGGTTTATTTATGCTAATGGTCTGATGGCAAGGGAGGAGTGCTCCCTGGCTGCTCACAACAGTCACAGCCCTGTTCCAGAAAATGCCACTCATGAGGACAAGGTGCCCATCCTCACATACTGCTTGGAGGCAAGGTATCAGCAGACCCATGCTGCTTTCACAAAGACATTTATTCTTCCCTCAGACCTGTTGTCTGACCCTGTGCATCTTCCCCAAGCAGGTGAGCTGATGTGGTTGCTCCTAATCATGCTGGAGGACCATTTGAGCCTCTCATCTCCAGCAGTAACTGAGAGGACGTGCCCAGAGAAAGGCATGAGAAGGGTAACCATGCTGTGACACCTCCCACTCTTAGCCTGCAGGAATTGGTGGCACACAGCATCAGGCATTACAAAGCATTAGGGGTCTTACTTCCCAAACAAAAGCAATAGCAAAAGTCTAAAAGACAGCCCCCCAGCACGTCACATGCACCATGAGTATGATAAAACTCAACTCAGAGTAACCTGCTGCCCCATCTAAAGGTTTCAGAGCAAGATGTTCGCACAAAACAGCAAAAGTCTGCAGAGACCTCTGAACAAACACTCGCCAAAGTATAAATAAAGATCCAAGAAAACTTGACACAAATACTGAGGCAATGACTAGAGAAATGACTTATGAAGTGCACAGCGAATGCCTGCAGGGCTGACTAAACAGAGGAGAAGCTTTTAAGAACTGCAGGAGCTTTCCAGAGGAACAGAATCTAAGGTTTGCCAATTTGTGTCAAAGATTTTCCATCTGCACGTAAATAAATAAATAAGGAAGATGGAAGCAGACAAGAAGAAATCTGTATTGTCCATCACAGAGCCTATGTGGGTGTAGCTTCTCCAATGCAATGCTTGGATTCCAGCAAGACTGAAGCATTGCAGATGGCTGGTGATAGTCATCTGCACGAGGCCAAATTATACTTTATAGGTCCAACTCTGCCTCCAAAACCAACTGTGTCTTTTACACATCCAAGGCGCTCTCTGGATCTGCATGGCATTCACCTGCTGGAGAAGGAACATCATCCCTCAGGCAGAGCATGTGCTAGGAGGACAACAAGAACAAAGGAGCAAGAAAAGAACATGCAGAACTATACATAGAAGGGGAAACGAAAAAAGTTATTGGTCAAGCCATGACTTCCCAGGTCCCATTAATTCCCACTGCTGCTCACCACAGCATCTCAGCATAATGACACCAGTCTTGCCACCCACTGACACATCGGTGGAGGGAGCAGGGAGGGAGGGAAGGCAAGCCAAAGAGTGCAGGAGGGAAAAAACATTTTGGGGTTTATTTTTCACACAGGATTCACAACATTCCTCAGAAAACTTAATTTTGCCGTCCTGTTCTTGTTTGCTAACCAGAACCAATTTAATTTTAAAACAACACGCAGAGCCAACAGGGGGAAAAACATTTTGCAATGGCTCTTCGCTCCCACTTGGAACAATGAGTACAACTTAACTCGTTCGGCTCCCACAGCCGCAACACCAGTTCATGAGGAGCTGGCCCACCAGCACAGGAAGCCTCTGGCCTGGAGGGGATCGAGAACTTCCTGGTGCCAGTAAACAAGATGCAAATGGCATTTTTTAGTAACTTGACAAATCTCACCCATGCATCTGCTGAGACTGGTGGTGGTGGGTGAGAAGAGCAATTTGTCCATGGAATATCTTCCTCTCGCCCCACCTCCCCACTTGATGGCTCACTCCACAGTTTGTAGAAAAAAAAAATCTTGTGACCGCATTAAACAGAGAGCAGAAAGCTCCTATTCCTCTTCTACTACCAAGAACACGCGCATTTCCCATATCAGCATGTGAGTCTTCTATGGTTTTATGCCTTGTTGTGACAGTTTGGTAAACAAGCTGATAAAATCAAGGTTTTTTTCAAATGCAAGATTAACACACTCATGTGCAACCTGGCTTGTCAGGGAACACCAGAAACTCCAAACATGTTGCTTCTGCTTACCATCTGCATGAGCTTATTCAGACTAAAATAACAAAGTGTGTTTCCTGATCTCTGTCAACGTAAATAGAGCCATTAAGTTGCAAGGCTGTTTACATTTTGGAAAATAGTCATTGCATTCATCCTGATTGCTTCTCGTCCTGCAGCCGTGGCATCCCCATGCTGTGCTAGCAGCAGCTCTGCTGCAGACCACAGCCTCACCTCCCACTGGTTAACACCAGGCACCAGGACCCATCGTGTCTCTGCCACAAAGCCAACGTAAAACCCTTCACAAATATTATATGTTGCTGTCCAAATTTGGTTTTATAACTAGAAAAAAGGACACACTTGAAGGATCCAACTCTCCCAGTTGTAATATCTGGCAGGCAAAAATAGGAACATTCATATTTTTTAAAAGGAGCTCTTTTGGTAGGTAGAATCGTAAATATTAGAGCAGAAAAGACCTGGAGCTTGCTGGTGATTCGCTTACCACAGCTCCACCTTTTGCGTCACACAAGGACCAACACTCCAACATAAGCACGTAGAGATGGCACAGCCTCTGTCCCAGAGGATTTATGTCCTGGAAGAGGAGGGAACAGTACCATCTGTAAACTGTTGCATCCCAGAACATCGGAGCCAAATGCTGTACTCATTTAACCCCTTTGCTCATAGAGAAGGGCTGAAAGTGAATGACCCGCAGCCCCACAGAGGTTCTGCCGGTCCAGCCAGTGCCTCTTCATGCATGTGGGAATCAGGCTCCCAGGTGAAGGTGAGGTTATTTCCACAACCCACTGGGAACGTGTGCCATTCTGGATGCTGCCTGCGTTGCCAGCCTCTCTAAGCCCTAATAGGTGCTCCCTGTAATTGCTGGAGATCGTTGTTTTTTCTTGGCCTAGCTTCACCTGCGGAACTGTAGAGGAATGAGAATTCCACATTTGGAAATAATAACTAAAGGATAAAATTGGGCAAATAATGGTGCAGGCCAGGTCACACATTCCCATTTTATTAGACTCAAAACCTCCTGAAAGAATTTCCTTGAATCTGCGTGTACTACTAGCTCAGCGCAAATATTTTCTAGAGGACATTCTGTTTCACAAAATGGAAGCGCTCTGTTTCTGTGAGGGTTGCATCATAAATTATTTGTTATAAGTTGAGCAAGTTTTGCCTTTACACTATCTAACATAACAGTACTGGACCTGCTCCCTCTGCTTGGCTTGGCGAGCTGGCCCTGCAGTTTCTCGGTCCCACCAGAAAGGTTCCTCGTTGCAAGGCCAGAAAATTGCACCTCTGTACGGCCGCTCTTCACAGCTTTTGTCTTCATCTGAGTCCCAGTCCCCTTTCTGTTATACATATGGCTCTTCCCTTCCCCTCTGCTAGCAATTAATCACTGGAGCATTCAGGAATGAGAATAACAGACAACATGGAAGACAAAACCATGGTCCATTCTCCACTGACAGGGACAAGCTTGTGTTGAAAGGCAAAAGGCCCACACAATATGAACAAGGATGAGAAAGAAGTGAGTATGAGTGTGTTTGCTTTAGCTGCTGATGTTCTGCCAACCACATCATACGTAACTGTTTAACAATGGGGCTCATGAAATCCAGCGCACCAATATTTGCTTTTACCTTGAATTTTAAGGCATTAAAGCTATGCAAGCGCTATTTTTAAAAGTGTAGAGCAAGTATAGTTTTGCGTTGTACAGGAGCAACAGGGAGGCTGGATACGCCACAGGAATGCCATCGCCCTTGGCAGAGCTGGCACATCCAAAGGAACCATCCTGCCTTGATTCAGAGCTGTTAATCACGTGCCAGGAACCATCACTGGTTCCTGAACTACACACCCGCTGGGATAAAGTCTTTCATCACAGCCCTGTAATTAAGGGGAAATGTTAATGTTACATGTTAATAGCTTGGAACATCAGTTATCCTGGGAGTTTGGAGAATTTAAAAAATGTAAGTATTTTGATAAAGCTAATCAGTTTACATACCAGCTTTAATTTAACTCCAAATAAATAAGGAAGGTCTGAGTGTTTTTATGCTCAGATATTCCTGCAGAAATAGAAAGTGCCTCAGTGCAAGCATAGCAGGTCTCAGCCATGGTATTGGTAGGCACAGCATGCCAGCACTCAGTACCCCACATCTGTCCCTCTGCTTCGAAAGCAGTTAAATAATTATTCAATACTTTGCACAATAAACTCTAAATACCCTTACAATCCCTCAGGTTTGCTGAAGTGAGGCATTGAGTGAATAAAAAGGATGCCTGTGGCTGGACTGCATGTTTTAATTATGTCCAACTCTTCCAATTTGAGGTGTATGTATCAAGTATCTGTCCAAACAGGAAGGACACACACACACGGGACAGTCAGAACAGCTGAAGCTCATGCACTCAAGAAGGAAAACATCTCCCAGTTGTGCGTGGGTTGGCTCTGAGGATCAGGAAATACACAGGAGAGGGTGCCCAGGGATGAGGGCGGGGGATCTTAGCCACAGGATGCTCTTGGACACGCTGTGGTAAGGTCACTGGGGGAAATGGGCTGTTTTGGGTTGGGGCTAGAGAGGATGCCACCCCCTCCCCCAGGTCAGGTCCTGCTCAGAAGCCTCCTAACCCAGATACGAGAGGTGAAAGCTGCAGCCCCAGTCTCTTCTCAAGCGTGTGGCAATGTTTCATTGTCAAAAAGACTGTGCTGGCCAGAAATGTTACTACATTATTCAGCATTAAGAAACATTTTCCACTTAAGAACAGACACAAGATTGAAGCCAGTGTAAAAGCACCCTTTCAATCAGTAGTAACAATAGTATCATTCAGTTCTCCTGATGCTTCAGTCGAGATCAGTACTTCTGCCTGTCTGGTTTTAATAAAAGCAGCCAAATAATCCAGGGATGGGCTCTCCAGAAAGCCCTACGGAGGGTTTATGTACTTGAAAATGGATCATGGGATTCATGGCTGTTAAGGTGGTACTCATATGAACGCAGCCTCCCCGGCATAAAGATGTTCCCGGCACAAGCTAAAACAGTACAGAGCTGTACGCAGACAAGCCCCTGGAGAGGCAGAAGAGAATTATGGAGTGCTGAGCTAATTAAGTTCACAGCCTTAATTATTGGAGCACTACAGCTGATAATGCAAAACCAGCCTTGTAAACAAGCTTCTATTTTCAGCCACTCATGCCAACAACTTTCCTCTGAAAGCATCTGCTGCAGAACTCAGACTTGTCCCATCCCAAGGGCACGTTCTGGAGAGTGTAAAAAGGCATTCTGAAGCCCTGTAGTGTCAGGTAATTAAAGCAAAAAAGATCTTGACAATTCCCATTTTTAAACAAATAATGAAAACATGATGGAACATTTCAAACTCATCTGTGGACTGGATCATGCATGGCTTAACTGCTGGTTACAAAAGAGAATAAAAAAAAGAAAATAAAACATGGGAATTGAGTTATATATATGACTTCCAAACTCATAACCTTTAACTTCTCTTCAGAGCATCCTCTCCTGAGATTGGAGGAACAAGAGGCAGGGTCACATGCAGACCCTCTGCAAGTCCCAGATGTGCACAGATGGAGTCGCAGCCTCACACCTTAGCTGGCCCCATCCTTCCAGCCATGCTCAAACTTCTGAGAGGCTCTAAAGCCAGAGGAACCATCCTATCACCTTGTCTGACCTCCTGTACATCACACACTATAGTATTTCACTCACTTATCCATGTGCTGTGCCAAATAACTAAAATTTGGCTGAAGTGTACTCTCTATAAAGGCATCCAGACTGAATGTAAAGCATTACAAGATGAAGAAGAGAAGCCACTTTTTTTCTTCTTTTTTCTTTCCTTAGGTAGTTTATGCAGCCGGCTAAATATTTGTGTCCCATTTCTAATTGGAATTCTTTGGTTTTGGCTTCCAGTCCCTGATTCTTGTTCTGCCTCTAGTTGTTACATTATGCAGGAGATAATTTTTTTTTCCCCAAAATACACAAATCGAGTAACTTTTTGGTCTTCTTGTTGATGCACTAAACTGACTGAATTTGTGAAGGCTCCTGCAGCAGGTACTCCCTTTACATGGTAAGTCAATATTTCTCAGCACCCCATGGAACATCCTGCACTCCTCTTGTCTACACACATCCAGGCAAAATAGCAAATTGAACATTCTTGGTAGACACGCACCTCAGCTGGTACATGAGGAGCCCAAGGAGGGAGAGGTAAAGGGGGGATGACAATTTTCAGCCACAAGGAAAAGCCAGAGTAGCTTGGAGATTACACCAAACCTTGTCCTGTAGAGTGCAGAGATATCTGGTTACAGCAACATCCATTCCTGATCAAGCAAGTGATTCAAACATTAAGGCACAGAAAACAACCCTTGAAAAAACCCTCAGTCCCCATGAAGGCCTGAAGAAGTCATCACATCATCTACATAACCCTTCTGCATAGCCAAAGCCCAGAGGCACCTTCCCTGAACTCTGTAATTTGAATTTTACACAACAGCAAAAAGTTTGAGACTCTTTTTTTTCCTTAAATGGAAAACACGTACACCAGATCGACTTTTATACTGCTGCCTACACAGCAAAGGGTTAAACATTTCCTGGGACAGGGTATAAGCAATGATGTGAGGGTTGGGGAGCTTCAGACATGGGGCAGCTGGAAGAAATGGACCATCCTGAGCTATCAACAAGCGAACAAAGGCATCAAGTACGAGATGGGATCCTTGGGCATTAAAACCTTAGCAATTCCCACAGCAGACAGTGATTTATAACTCACCCAGTTATCCCTGTTTCATGATGGTGTAGAGCAGAAACAGTAATGAGAGAACCAGAGCCAAGAGGAGATAAACATGCACAGACCTTCATAAGCATGCATAATATAATGATATGACGCACATTACAATATTCCAGTGCCCACCTAAGGGAACTGAGGCTGGACAAATGGTGGGAAGAAGTTAGAAGGGGACTATATCACCTATTTCTGCTGCAAGTAGCAGTTTGAGGAACAGGAGAAGCTAAAATGCTGCACTTCGGTCCTTGGAGAGTGGCAGTGACTGATGAGCCAGCCTAAGACTTCCCAGACATTGTGACTTCGAGGACAAACTTTCATACCTTTGTCCTACTGTTGTAAATCCATAAAGTCAGGCAGGTTAATGACGTACCGCACTGCTTAATCCCTGCCTAGGGACAAACCTTACCCCAAGGCTCCAACACTAACCATATCTGCCCTGCAGTCCCAGGAGAAGTTGTGTTTGGTGGACTACAAGCACGCTTCTCCGTCCATGCTGCACAGAAACTGTGGGTGCCCTGTCTGCCCAGGCTATACCACAGAGGAAAATTGAGGATTATTTTAATTTCTGTGCATCTTTTAATCCATAGTACTTTCCAACTTAACTCAGGCCAGTCTGCCACTTAATTGCATGTGCTTAGTCATTAAGCAAATAACATGAATTGGCAAGTTATGAGAAACATATTTTCTGGGAAAGGTTAGCCTGAGCTGCTTAGTAAATAACATGATAGCAAAGAGAATGTCTAAGATTCAGGGGTCACCAGGAGCTCATTGACAGCACAAAAATTTTTGAAAGTGCTCTTGGACCTCCTAAAGAAGCCACTCAAGAAACAAATGCAAAATCAGTCACAGACTAAGAGTGCTGTGTACCTTTCTCGCTTCAAAGCAGAGGTCATGCACCGTGCAATAAAAGAAAATAAAAAGATATAGGGCTGGTTTTATGTGCATCTTTTATACAGAGCAGGTGTAAGGGCCAGGGATGGAGCAGACCCTGGGGTCCTTGATATAGCTCATAATCAGCAGTACAGGGAGGCACCTGGGACAGGGCAGCATTTTTAATTTCCAACATAACTTTTAATTAAAGGAAGCAAACAGACTACAATGAGATGCCCAAACAGCCAAAACACACAGTGTCTTCCTCTACAATGCATTTACAGAAACTTCCTTCAGACACCAGGAGGCACCAGCATCCTGAGAGGGATGGAATTCTTGTGGGTGATGCTCACAGCTAACTCCTAGGTATCCATATATGCACTCTTTCCAGCGGGGCAAGCATCACCTTTCCTACCCTAAGTGTAAGATTTGCATGTGCACGTAGCCTCTGATATCCCTTAATTTTCTCCCAGGCTTTCTAGTGTATGAACATCTTCACTAGCTGTCATCTTCTTGCCCTCCAAATTCTGTTCAAAGACATGCACCCGCCTGTCACTTGTTGAGTTACTCAAAGTAACATCTTGGTTTTACTCCTCAAAATATGATACTCCTCCTGCATATGCATCATAGTCCAGTGGAACTGCAGCAGCACCCACGTGCCCAAGAAGCCACTAACTATTAGAAAAACCAGCCCCAAGTTTCCTCTTCCCATTATCATTGTCCCCAGTACTGCCATGCCCGAACTGCCACTGAGAAGAATGTTCCTTTGCATATAACAGTTTATTTCTGAGCATATAAAATTTCGTGTCTACCTCTAGTTAGTTACACATTGAGGCACTCAAATGCTAAGCAAGCCAAAGCCTGCATGTCTGCGTGATGAGCGATGCACCATGGCAGCCAAATCCCCAGGGTGCGAGCAGCCCATTAGTCTTTACTTGCAAAAAGCCAAAATGAGGACACACCATAAAATCTAGTGTTATTGTCCTCATCATCTCCTCCATCACCCTGCTCATTCAGATAGATATATCCCTCTCAAGGACAGAAACCCATGGGAGCTCACATCCCAGCCTTAACATGGACTGTATTTAACTTTCTGTTCAGAGACTCCATCAGGGAGAGTCGAGCTACCTCAGTGCCCAAGGAGGGCCGGTCAGAGGACTGTGTTGAGAGCTGACAATCCAAATAGCACACAACCAAACAAAACTGAAGCTGCTGGCACTGAAATTTAGCATTGGAGGCACTCTTCCCTCAGGAAGCCACTTGGAGGAATGCGTGCCATGCAGGAGTCCCCATGCCTGGGTACCCCCGAGGCTCGCAGCCGCGCAGGAGGCAGCGCTGATGCTATGATGTGCCAAAGCACAGGGCGCAGCTCTGAGCCTACAGAAAGCCACCAGCATGGATCTGCCCCACAAGGTTGCGGTCAGGGTTTCTGCAAAGCATAAACCCCTTAAACCTCGTGTTTCTGGAACTTAAATCTGCCATTATAAAGCAGCTTAAACGTGATGCAAGCACTAATAAAAACACCATCCACCAGCTCTGCTGCTGCAAAGCAGCTGGCTTTGAAGTTGGATAATTCACTTAGCAGGAGCTCAGCCTTGCAGTGCTCTTAAACAAGGACAGAGGGACTACGGGAGCATCGCTAAAAGCAAAATCTAACTGGAAGAACTTCCAGATTGTTTCTATTTACTGCTCAGGGTACTAACAAATCCAACAAGGAGAAAAGCACATGTACTTTCCTGTTACAAAGGCAATGCAGGCAGCCCAAATGCATGAGGTAACTCACACATGAGCTTTTTAAAGCAACGGCTGTGACCAGTTCTGGGCTTTGGGACCATTGCCCCAGGGGAACACATTGCTATGTGACACACAGACCCTCTCTGGGATTCACACTCTCAGGAGTTCACTGAAGCTAAAGCTTTTATTGCATATTTACTCTGTTTCAGGGCTGGCTAATTTTATGGCCATTAATAACACTTACAGTTAAGTCAGATATGCCTGTGATAAGGTAATCAAATGTCATGCATGAATCCAGAAACCAGCAGTGGTTCATTTAGAGGACTGAAAAAATGGCAAAGTAATTATCTTTGAAATGAAAGAGGAGATGCACTTATTAGCAGTTAGCAATATGTACTTACATATTAGTAACTATACACCACTAAATTTAACAAGGGCTGGTGCTTGCTGTGGTGGGCGCATGGGCACAACCAGCTCTGGAGTGGGTTTCTGTCAGGGGCAAGATGCCCAGATGCCTAGATTACAGGCTGGGAGCACAGGACAGGATGATTCCAAACTAAATTAGGCATCACAGCAGAGCTGGGAGACTGGAAGCCAGGAGAGGGAAAGACTCTCTGAAAGCTGGCTGTACCATGCTCACAAGCAAGAGATCCTGCTGATCTGCCACAGCTGCCCCAGGAAGCACCTTGATGGTGATGGATAGAGGTGGTGGCAGCGGCACTGCTTGCTTTCAGCTGGGAGCCTTTCTGCTCTCATCCCACAACAGGGGTCAGCAGGCTGTGGCAGGGTAGTCACAGCAGCCAAGGATCACTGTATCAGTGTAACTGGTGCCCATTACATGATTTTTTCTGAAAAGGTTTCCCGAAAGGTTAATGTGCCTCCAACAGCATCAGAGGAACGTACAGCCAATCTGTCCAGCTCAACAGAAATAATGACTGAGGGTTGTTTGTGGAGTGACCTCTACATCCTGGTTCTGCACTAAATCACCCTCCCGACTGGTGTGTTCAGTGTGCAGAAAGCAGGCTAAGGCCGTGGCTACAGCAAGGTGTGTTACTATAGTCAGGATGTGTTTCTGCACCCAGCACAGTGATGTTAGGGTCTTTTCAACTGCACATTTTCCTGCACTGCACTGGACCACTGGGGTCCTGGGCTAAGGATGCAAAGGAAAGAGATGCCACGGGACTTGTTAGACAAGATTTCTGGATATGTGCTCTTCAATCATGGAGAAGAAAGTGCAGACTGGGACATTTATGTGGGGAAAAAAAAGCCCCAAGAACCACCTTACTGCTGGGTAAAGAACAATCTTTTTTTTCTCCAAGCTGCACACAGACTATCTTAAAAAAAAGAAACAAACCCACAGAAAAAGCATCGACAAGTTAAATGTAAAAAAAAAAAAAGCAAAAGCAAATTAAATGAAAGAGCATAATAAAGCAAGTCAAAAAGATTTTAAGAAACAACTTACAAAAGCCTTAAAAACTAATAAAAACTTTTTTCAAACACATCAAAGGGGGGAAGCCTGCCAGAGAGTCTGTGCAGCCAGTAGATGGCTGAGGCAAAAAGATAAGGCTATAGCAGAAAAGCTAAATTAATTCTTGGCATGTGTTTGAAGGAGTTTAAGAAGATTCCCACAGCAGAGCCAGAGGACAAGTCCGAGGAAAGTGTTCAGCCACAGCACCAGAGGTGCAACAACAGGGACTTCTAGAGCTAGGTAGGACAGGGGAGCTTTGGTCATTGCTTCTCATTGCAAAGGTAACACCAGCACCAAGAAATCACATGATGGAAATATTAACTCCCACAAACAGTGCCAGCTGTGTAATTAAGCAGAAGAGCTTGTTACTAGAAGGGCACTGTGGGTGCCACAAGGCTGGATGGATTCCCTGAGCTCTGAGATGAATGAGCAGGAAGAATTGCACCATCAGCACCGAGCACCAAGCTGTAGGTGATGCACTGACTGTTTTTCAAATCTCCTGTCCAGGTTCTCCATGAAAGCCAAGAGATACAGGAGCTCCCTCCAAAGGAGGGAGAAGCAGTCCCCAGAAGGATGGAAGGCTGAAGGTGAACACCCAGTGAGACATCGCCATCACCCCGATTATCACTTTAAGGCTGTTCTTTGGGAAAAGTCCCAGTAATGAGGACTTATGCTTAAAGGATGACAGCAGAGAAAAGGTGAGTGGTACTGTGATACAGGCGAGTCTTTTGGGGGTTCAGTAGAATTTTGCTGTGGATGCTGGAGAGGTTGATGAGAGTGCCTATAACCATACTGAAAATCCTTGGTCATTATCAAACATGAACCATCGGTAACTGGGAAATGCATTGGTTCAAGTTCCTGGCTGCTTCCAGCATAAATTAATGTGATTTGGTACCAAACATATTCTGTCATCATCATTCATATGGCTATGAAGACTAATCACAGTACCACAAATGATGAAATTAGGACCAGGGTGCTTATCCTGAGCAACACTTTCTTGGCTTGGCTTCACCACATGCCTCCCAGGGGAAGCTGCTGCAATGTTGTCTGTAATGGGGCTCTATTATTAAGATTAATATTATTTTTATGACAAAAAATCACAAATATGAGAGTGGTGGAAAATTCCAGGTTGGAGATGAGAATACACTAAAGGCTATGGAAAGATGTACTTTATAATTGGGGATTTTTTTTTAAGGTGTCAGCTGCCCCAAGCACTGTACAAGCCTCTTTCCCTCCCTACCCACTTGCCTCTGTGCATTTTCCAGCCTCAGGATTTCTTCCCCCAAACCTTCCCAAAGGATTGGGCTACTAATCAAAAGCAAATCTCAATCCATTTCTTAAAAAATCAAAACTGAACTCTACTCCCCAGGGCACATGGAGCCTTGTGCACAGCCCCTGCAGGTCCCTGATGCCCAGGGGAATGCAGCACCTGAGGGGGCTCGGTGGAAGCCCAGCACTTAGAGACTGGAGTTTTCTGTTAATGAGCCTAATTCACAGCCACAACCCCCTGGAAAATGTCAAGGTTCCACTAAAAAAAATAGCTTACAGATTACATATTCATATATTTAGTTTAGAAGAGAAAAAGTCTCACTTTCTGTTTTTCACTTAGACTGCCTTGGGGCAGGAAATGAGGGTTTTCAATTTGGCTATAACAAGGGGAAATTTGCAGATGAATGAAAGATGGCTTTGCTCCTAGAAATGCTGGTATTATAACTCCAAAGCAAGATACCAAAGAACTTCAAGCCATTCAATTTATTCTAGTGATTGATAGCATGTCAATCACCTCTTAAGCACCAGAATATGTTAAAAAGATTTTTTTTTTAAATTATAAGTTACACTTTAATTTATCAAAGCCAGGACAATTTTTAGAGACAGAATGAAGCAAGACAAATGCACATACTATAAATAAGCCTTGTTTTTATACATACATACAGAGAAGGCAGTTAATCATTGCAACAATTTATCTACATTCTGGAGGATTCTCCATCACATGTTATCTTTTTAAGGCAAGAATAGAAATTTTTATTAAAACTTGCTCTGGTTCAACCAGTTGCAAGTTCTAAGTAGGAATTTCTGAATAAGAATTTTTGTTCAATGTTATTACACAAGACAGACAAGATTTTTTTTTTATTAGTGCCTACTGACCTTAAAAGCCAAGAATGATTGTAATGAGAGTGGTTTCTCATTAAAGAAGATGATATTAAGGAAGTTAAATTGTATTTCTTTGAACCATTCTGAAAATTTTTGCTTTGATATAGATATTCTTATTTAGTCAGTGTTTATTTTGATATCAAAAGGTACTAAAACTAATGATGGGAGTTTTCTTTAACATATATTTAATATAGCACAACAGACCCACTAAAGCATGTCAAATATCTGAAGTATATTAGGAGTTTAAAACCTTGTAAAACTATGGATTACTTAAACCAGCACTATGAATGTATTTGGGGATTTACTGGGATGTCACAGGATATTAATTTCCACCCCCATACACCTTGTGGCAGCAGGGTGAAGAGAAAGCCCTCCCAGTTCCTCTAGCAACAGAGACAAAAATATTAGAGACCAGTAATGAATTTCTGCTGGACTCTCAGAAGTTTAGGTGCATGAATGTCCTTCTCCTCTAGTTGTACACATGTCCTTTGCTAATGCAAACAACTGCTGACGAGAAAGAATGCTCAGCTTCAAGTCAGAACTAAAATAGGTAGAATAGTCAAGTATTAAATTAACCAGAGCTCTGGATCAAACTTTTCCACATTAGATTGAGCTCCGGCTCTTGCACACCACACAACCCCTTTTAGTCAACACAGACACAATCAGAGCTGATTCATATTCCAGCTAAGGATCAGCTCTTAATTCCCTCAAACGAAATCCAGACGCAAGGTACCCCACGTTCCTACACTGTGCAAATTCTTGAACAGTTTCCTCTTTCATGTACACACTTGGGACACATGAGTACTCACCACCTTGGAGCACGCAGATACACAAAAGTGGCTTTTTGCCAGGTGTGCTTCTCTACCGCAAGATGCAGCAAGCGTCCTCTGTACAGTCCTTGCTTAGCTAAAACAATTCGTATTTGAATTTGCCATGAAGACCTCAAAATGACAATGAAAAATCAGACATCGCTTACAAAAGCAGGACTCTGCTCTCCCAGGCAAGCTTCTGCACCAGTCATGTTGTAACATCTTAAATTGTGCCACTGCATTGATAATATAAAACTGCTCAACACCTAAGAGAAATACATTATTTTTTTTAACAAAACTACAGCCAGATTTTCTAGTACTTCAGTCCAGCTGCCTTAAATTCAAAGCTTTTATACTACCTGTACTGCAATTTGAGCTGGCTGGTCAAGAGCTCTCAGTTTATGCTGGTTTTCCACGGTGCCTTGAACAACCTGGTCCAGTGGGAAGTGTCCCTGCCCACGACAGGGAGTTGGAACTAGATGATCTTGGAAGTCCCTTCCAACCCAACCCATTCTATAATTCTTCATTTCTAAGCCCCTTCCATAGGTTATACCTGTGCTGGGGGAGGGAGGAAGGGTTGAAGCTAGCGTGATCCAGGTCAGTAACTGCAGCATCTCATATCACCCTCGCCTCGATTATGGGGAGGGCTGCACACACTCATCAACTGATCTCCCTTCTTCTCAGCTGCCTTCATTAACAAACACATGCCACCAGGAATCAACAATGGAAACGTGCTTGTTTGAAACCCTTGTAAACTGTATCTGAATGGAAGGAATGAAATTCAGTTAACAAAACAGCTGGATGATACTGGACTTCGCTTTTAAGGCTTCCTACATGATTTCTCTTCCCAGTCTGACAAAGAACTAGCTGTAATTATTCTTGGGATACTTTTTTTTTTACCTATTTCATAAGGATTTCATCCAAACCAAGAGTCCTTGGTTCACTTTCAAGACAAATACTGCCTCATAGTAAAATGTATCACAGCTACTATTACCTTCCCAGATCAATGGATGTCAAAAAGAAAACAGATTTGTTCTTGACTGGTTTAAATTAGACCAATGTTTCTTGTCATCTTATTATCCTAGAAGCACTTTTAAATTGGTTCATAATTTGCTCTAGTATCCTTCTCGTTATCAAAGTCAAAAGGACCAGTTTATAATTACTCAGGTCTCCTACCTTAAAGAAGAAGGATCACGCTTGTTCTGCCAGGACACAACCTGTCTCTAGGGACTGCTGAAGATGGTTGTTTTGGTGCAGAAACTGGATTATCCACATACTCTACAAAACCCTTTCCTAAACTTTTTAACTATCCCAGCTACACCAAGTCCCAGATTCACAGAAGCTTATGGAATTGCATGGCATAAATAGGGTATACACAAATAGGTCCTAGCAGGGAAGAACTGGACAGGCTCTGGAAGACTCATGGAAGAAAAGAAGATGAGAGCATAGCTGATCGTAGGTGAGGAATACACTGGAAAGCTATGATAGGCATCCTTATTCTGCCTTTGAAACCACCCCCCTAAGACTTGCAAGCCATTTAAAAATGCCCAGAGTCTTAAGCTCTACCCCATGCTACTTCAACACCACACAGCACTGGTCCTTATAACAACTACAAGTCACACTTCGACACCAGTGTCAGAGGAGACCTGTGGAAGAACCAATCCTGGACAAACAATTTCATTCCGCCGCTACTGGGTGCCATGGGCAGAGCCAACCCCAGTGCCAGCACCAGCCTGTGCTTCAGGCTAAGGGGTTTGCCAGCACAGGCTCACCAGCAGTTGTTTACATGTGTTTGTCTGAAGTTAGCGGAAAGAAAAAGAAAAAAAGAAAAAAAGAAAAAGGAAAGAATAAGAGAAAATGAGCATTTTAATTTCCCAATAAAATCTATGCCACAGTATGAGTCATTGTTTGCTTTTTTTACACTAGTTGAGAAAGGCCTTCTGGTTTTAATAACTAATACTGCTGAGTTCAATAAAAAGCGCTTAATTTAATTTAATCCAAACCCTGATTAATGCCAGCTTCCCCTGGAATTTTATCTTTGTTTTAATTTGAGTCACTATGTTAAGGGAAAAAAAAGACAGAAGGGGATAGAAGTCAATTAGTTCCTGTGCTCATTTCTGGGCAAAACACTGCAAAATGGAAGATTGACAGGTATGGTCTGAGAGTCTATTTTTCACCATTCCTTGTGCTGACTTTCCCCTATGAATGTAATGTTTGCTTAGTCTTAAAAAAAGGAAGCTTAACGGCTCACAGCTCAGTTTGGAAAATAAAATATTCCAGGGCCAATCAGGATCAGATTTCTTTGCTGGAGCTATATTGCTTTTAATGTGTTAATATTCAAGAGATATGCTACTGTTTAATTGGACACAGAACTTCTAAAGCTCACGACCTCTCACATGAAAACAGCCAGCCTCATTCATGGGCTCTGGAGTGGCTACAGAAGGAAATAATCTGGGATAAAACTTCTGATAAGAGGTTTTCATCCTTTCCCTACAATTGTCTGCACATACATTTATTCAGATTCATATCTTATGCATATAACCGGTGCTAATGGAAAGCTGAATATTCAAAAAGCAAGAGCAGGCGAGCTGCTGATAAAGGAGTTCAACACCCTCTGTGGCTGCAGGGGGACCGGCTCTGCCCAGCATCACACAGGAATCCTGTGACAGCGCCAGGGTTAGGATCCAGTTCTCCCACATCCCCCACCAGTGCTTCAGCTGCAAGTAAACATTCAAGCTCTTCTTGCAGTTCTCTATCTTATTTCGTGCAAGGAGCATGCCAAGGTCCTGCCAAGCCAATAGTTTTTAACTACGTGATTGCATACTTTTGTAACACATACATGCAAAGGAGCTGAATTAAGATTGCACGGGCCTGGGTATTTTCTGGCTTTCGTATGACTGTTTTCTGCAGCTTTACAGAGAAGGCTTTGGATACATTGTCTAGGATAACATTTCATTACAGAAATGAGAGAAATTGAAAGGAAATTCGGCAAATGTACAGGACTACTTGCAAAACATCCGTAGCAGAAACTTAACTCAAGACCTTAAAGGAGCAATGTACATATTGGTCTCTTCAGCAAAGAAAGCAACTGCTGGGAGCAGACGGCTGGAGCAGTAATTACATAACAGGTACTTCACCACATAGAGAGTTTAGGTCTTTTTTCTTTTTCCCCTTTAAGCAGTCAGGAACACTGGAAATGAGCAAGCCTAAGCTCTTTGCTGTGCTAAAGGCATTCAACAACACCCTGGTGCAAGCAGGCACTGCATGCTCCTTCTCATAGTCACACGTCTGCTTGAAAAAGACTTTATTTTTAGTGCGTGTTAGAGACCTGTAAATCAATGAGCAAACGGTGGACAGAAAGAGGGGAAAACATTGCTGCATTTGTTTGCTCATCCCTAGGCAGAGGGGCTTCAGGCAACACCCACAACTCTGTTGGACCACAGCAGCAGGGCAGTGCCCTTGGGCATCAGTGGCATGAACCATTCCTACCAACCCTCTGCACTAATGCCTTTCCCAAGCAAACAAACTGAACAGTTAAGCATTATCTCTCTTAGGGCAGAACCGGCCCTGTCAGGGCTTTCAAAGACTGGACCTGAGGATAGGGGATCACGGCCAGCCAGGTAGCTTCTTCCAGGATGCAGCAGCAGGAATAAGATCCATCCTCCAGTGCTTCCTCCTGCCCCAGCTACATACATCAGCACCAGCCCTGGTCAAGCACCCCCAGGACCCCTGCCCCAGCACCAGGAGAGCTGGGATGGCTGGTGCTTAAGGGGCTCAGCTTTTCTCTTCTCTGGCCCTTGAAAAGCAGAGTCCTAGGAGCAATCCCCTCCCTGGGAGCGAACTGCCACTCCAGTGAGCATGAGAGGTGCTGAGGCCAAGAAAGAGGCACAGACATAATCTCCTCACTGCCCTTCACATCCCTGTCTCCAGCCCTCATCCTCCCTCTGCTAACACGAATTCAAGCAGAGAAAGGCAAAACCAGAGAAGCTACACTGGCAAAGAAAAGGGTCAACAAAATGAATGAAAGAATTAAAATATCAATAACTATCTTCAGTGAAAAAGTTGCAAAGGAAAAATGTCAGTGGAGAAAGTATGTACAGGACTTTGAATACTCAGTTATGCACAGATAAGGTAACAAAGTCCATTACTCAGAGGTACAGAGAGGGACCCATGAGAAGATGCTACCATCACCATCAGCCTAAGTACCCAAGCCCAGAACTAACCATTTGCACCCTGCAGATCCCAACAGTAAAGCAGGCTTTCCTGCTCACACCAGCAATTAAAGGAAAGGGCTTTCAGGCACTGCCCCTGCACGTCCTAGGAAATTCATTCCCTGTGGTTGTTGGGCAACCATTCTCTAATAAAAAATTAAACAAACAAACGTAATAAAGAGTTTTATTCAGAATAGAGGCCAATTTGCTCATAATGGCAGCATTAAGGTCCTAAAAGGGTATTGAATTACAGACCAGTAAAGCTTCAGAAAACAGCCTGTAGTTCTAAAATAACTACAGGTGCCAAAATTAAGGAGGACCAAATTACCAGTCTGTTTCCAGTGTTGGCCTGCAAACACTCAACACATGAAAAATGAATGGCAACTGATTGTTTTTATATTAAGAAAAAAAGTTGTTTGAATATATTAAATGTGCTTCATTGTGCAGTTCTTATATTTGCTCTGTTCCCAAAACAGAATTATTCACCTAATAGATAGATTAATGAGATGACACAAAGCAGAGGGGGAAGGTCATGTATAATCAGAGCACTTTCAGACAGTGTTTATAAAAGCTATTTAACAACAGCAAGGACGAGTATGTTTTACTTATGGCTAAGTGCTTCTAGGATGTGCTGACCACCTGTGCCACTCAGAACGCACGGGGGCTTTAAGTCAAACCAAACCCACCTTTGTGTGAAGGATGGCAATTCTCCTGGATGACTGAGAATGAGATTTCCTGTCAACTGACCTCCCAGGTGATAGGAAATAGAGCCAGCTATTGGCAGTATCACCAGACAATTTGATAGAGCACATGTTCCTTGCCTGAAAATGTAAAAATTGGATTCAATGTGTTAGCTGCCTGTGCAGCCATGTGAGGCAGTATAATGGCACATGAAAGAAGAGGTCAAATTTACTAAGTGTTGAGGAGGTGTCATCAAGGGCCACATATTACTTCAAGATGTGTCTTCAGCAGCAGAACCCATGCAAGCCCCTCTCTCATGCAGGAATCTCTTCCACCCACTGGGAGTTAGAAAATTCCTCCCAGCTTCAGTGCTGCACAGGCTCGCATAAGATCTGGATCTTTTTCCTTCCCTGTCCTACCTTAAAAAGCAACAAAATAAAACCAGACTGATGGGAACAAGCCTCTGACAAAGCCCTATGCTTCTTTCCCATTTGCAGAACCATGCACATTACCTGCAGGCAATTAGGCTTTTGCAGAGCAGTGATCATGTCACCCATCATCCAAAGAATTGCTTTCACCTTTCTCAGTTTTCACTTTGCTTCAACTTGAGTTATCGGGTTTCTCTCACACGTGGTAGCACTTCCAGGGATGGAGAAGGCAGGTTTTGTTAAAGTCAGGGTCTCCAGCCCCTGCAGAAATGTTCCAAACACCTCCAACCTGTTTGGTTCCTGACCTATTAACACAGTTCCCTGCTTCCCATCGAGCAGTGCAGGTGGGACTTGCCTGCTCAGAGTCAGGAAGCCCAGCTGGCAGCATTGGCTCTTTGCAGAACAACACCTCTTCTTCACCTCTGTCTTCCTCACCTCCCTGCTACTCTCCAGATAAAACCACCATCAGCACAACTGTCAGCAGCAAGAACAATGTGCTACAGCAAGCACCAAGATAAACAGAGAAGCCATCAGACTCTCTGTAGAGTAAACATGAGTTAAAATCTGGAGTCACATAAATCACATCGATACATGAGGTTCTGGGGGAAAAGGAGAAAAATTAAGGACTCGCTTGTCTTGCACCAGCCCTGGAAGCTCCTTTCTGAGACCAGACAACTCATCCACAGACACTTATGATGGATTGCCTGCTTTGGTCAGGGCCACAGGGTTAGCTAGGAAGGCAACCTTGGCACATCTGTGCACGTATCTGGTCCTGGGCTCCTCCAGGACGGTTTCCAGCCTTACAACCAACTAATACCACCCTTCTACAGTGGCAGAGCTGCAGCAGGCATGCAGAGGCCCTCTGTCCAATCCCTCAGTAACAGACTTTTATTCTCATCAGACAGCACATCGCAGGCCATTTCTGAGGGCAGATCTGCAGCTCCAGAACATGGTGCTGAGACTCCACTGGGAGGTTGACCTGGGGAATCTCAGAGGTCTCTTTGAGTATTCATGGGACACAACTCCCCTAAAGATTACTTATATGTGCTGAATATTACAATGTATAAATCACTTCTGTAGCAATTCTAGCTCCCTGACTGTGCTTAGGCTAGAGGCACCAAGCAGATGGATTTCCTCATTGTCCCTTTTGCAACTTCTGAAACACAGGAGAAAAGCCACACAGGAACAAAGCAGGGGAAAGTATCTAAACTCTCTTGAGCTTCAAGCAGCCTCAGACATGCCAAGGAGTTGTGGAGGGTGCAGGAGGAAGAAAAGGTGTCTTACTACCCCTACCCTTGGCCCAGGCCCAGCATGGATCACTGTGTTTGGTAGAAGAGCTGTGACTCTCCAGCTCTTCTCAGCAATACGCCAGTTGTGAGTGCTCAGAACACCTAGTTTATATCCTATCTGTTCATTTTAGGCAGAAACAGGATTTGCCGCTGTCTGAAGATACCCTGAGCTGCAGTAGCAGCCAAGAGAGCTCATCAAGATCTCTGTTCCTGATGGCACTTGTTCCCCTTGAGGACAATCACTCCATCTACTAACGGCCGCTTTGCAAGATGCACTTGATGTAACATCTCAGGCTCTTCACCCAGCAATTTGGCAGCATCTCTTGCCATAAATTGTAGGACATGGAAGCAGGAGACTGTTGCTATATTAGAAAATGAAAGAGCTGCCACCAAGCCTAGCACAAGAAGTCCCTTCATTCTCCAGATAATTTCTCCCTCTTTTGTATTGCACAAGCCTCACCCTGGACTGCAGTCCCAATCTGCTCAGAACTAACAATTTACTTTAAGAAATATGCTCTACACTCCCACTGCAAGATGAATGCATTTTTATTTCATAATATTATATTTTATTAAAATGTTCATTTTATTAAATATAAATATATAAAAGAAATATCTCCTTGAATATTTTGACCAGTTCTTGGATGCATTGCAGCTACAGCACCAAGGCACGCAGGGTGGCAGCTCAGCCATGGGCAAAGAACGGCAGCGCCACAGGATTAATTTTTGAGAGTCTCTAAATGAGCATGGCACAGGGCTTGAAAAATTTGATGTAGAATATTAATGTCAAGTTTTAAACCACAAGCATTTTCATGTATTGAAGTGTCTGGTAAAGCTGGCATTTTCAGAGGACTTAAAATTCATTAGTCATACCAGACTAAGCATTTGGGAACAAGCAAACATTAACTGAGAGCAGTGGAAATGGGTTGGCTGTGTGTACCAAAGAACAAATCTTGTGCCCAAGTTTCCAAGAAGTTAATATGCTTTGTGCTACGTATTTTTAAGTTCAGCTCTCCATTCACATTATGTAGCTGTTGAAGAGACTTTGGGCTTTGCATAAACAGTAATGCAGATATTTCAATACGAAACTAATTTTCAATTTTCTGATAATCTCTCCCTGGCAAAAATCACAGAGCAAGTAAAGACATAATTACAATAAGCTGCTGAAACAGTGAACAGCAGTTATTTCTTAATTCAGTAGTTTAACATTTTATGTGCGTGTCTGAGTTTATAACATCCATAAGTACTGTGTGTTGGTTTAACCCGTTTTGCAAAGCTCAGGAGGAGAAATTAATTTAGCGCTCTTACAAGGCGCTCCAGTGGCTGACTACACATTGCTTCAACAAAGACATTGCAGGCAATCCAGGAAATTGGAAAAAGAAAAAAACAAAGACATTAAGGCAATGCCACATGTGACATATCTAATACCAGCAGAGATAAGGTGAGTTACAAACTTTCCCATCGGGAAATAGAAACAGAGGAAGGCTATTTCTTTTGTTATATAGGTAGTAAACAACTGAAAATATTGTTCCTAAACAGTCTGAAATATTAATGGTGAAATATTTGTTTTAAATTAGTAACGTACTTGCACAATTTCTTCCTTCAATTTTCTTCTCATCATTTACAAAGTTAGAGTAAAATCAGGGAAGTTCTGAAAATCTTTTAAAATAGCAGCTAACAGTAGTTTTGTTCAAACCCAGTAATCACAGAATCATAGAATAACCAGGTTGGAAGAGACCCACCAGATCATTGAGTCCAACCATTCCCATCAAACACCAAACCATGCCCCTCAGCACCTCATCCACCCGTGCCTTAAACACCTCCAGGGAAGGTGACTCAACCATCTCCCTGGGTAGCCTGTTCCAGTACCCAATGACCCTTTCTGTGAAAATTTTTTTTCCTAATGTCCAGTAATGTATCCTTCAAATGCAAGAAACAAGAAATGTCAAATCTGTGCACATCACATCCCAATATAACAAAATAAAAATTTTCTTTACCTGGTGCCACCTCCCTGCAAGAACACTACGAGACAGAACTGCTGACCAAACTAGCCCCAGTACTCTTGCATCCAAGCTGTGCAGCTTCCAGAGACTTCCCAGAGCTACGTTGTCTCCTCTCAGCTTCCATATTTCTGCTTGTAAGCTTAGAGAACTATTTTCTTTTCCTCTATTTATTCAAACCCAAACAGTGCTAGTTTACAGGTATGATTACTTTGCATCAGACAACACATAAATGACAACATTACTCACCTTATTTCTTTAACAGGCACCTACGACTTAAGGACCAGCTTAGCCAGATACCTGCTGCTCATCCCCAGATCTAGTGAGCTGAGCCTCCTCCTGCTTCTGCCTGCAGTGGCCTTGGGAGGCTGCTCCTCTCCCCATACCAGGGCAGCACACGCTTGGCAACAACACAACCGCTAGTGGCAAGTGCTGAAAGATCAAGAGTTGCCCTCTCACCGAGGCTGGGGATGTTAATGTACCCAGTGCACTTTGAGAAGTACTGTCTGTCAGTGGACACAGGACAGTATAAACCCCCAAAAGTGCTGTAAATAGGTGATCAGGTGTACAAGAAGCCATAGTCATCACCCTGTACAGTCAGACATAGTTGAAAAGGGAGTATCCCACATCCCACTTCTCTTCCCACCCTAACAAGTCAAGAGACTCCAAAGCAGAGAAGAGGAATGGAAGGTGCTCTAAGCGCATTTGCACAGCACATTTTGAAGAGTTTCATGCCAGTATGTAACCTTGTTTTTCTGCCCTTACGTTGTTCACACGCATATTGATAGAGTGGGCAACCCGCAAATCCCCCTCCCGGGGTACTGTCACATTCCAGGAATAACTCTGGAGTCTTCACAAGAGCAGAGCCTGGAGGGCTGCCATGCCCAGTGCTGTATCATGCCTGGAAAAAAATGAAACACCAGACTAGCACTTGGCAAAGTCATGAAAGGCCCCCCAGGCTACCCAGCAAAACACACTGACAAACATTTCTTAGAGACACCACTGGATACCAGAGTGTTGGACAACACAGGGACAACACAACCAGTTATTATTCAACCTTGAAACACGCACACCAAGTCCTGACACAGCCCATCCTTCAGTGCAACAACCCTGCTGCTCACGCTGCTCAACATGTGAAGCCTCATCAGGGAGGCAAAGAAAGGAAAATGTTTCCCAGAAGTTATTTTATGTAAAAATTATAAAAGTTCCCCCAGAGAATACAGAAAAGTTAGAAAGCGTTTCACACACAATACAGGGATGCTCCAAATGGGCTCCCTTTCCTCAGCTGCATGTGTGCCTCAAGCACACATCCCAAAATAGCCCCTAAATTGTGACATCCCCAAAGTGTACTTGAGTAGCACACGCTGAGGGACTGCCAGTGATTGACCACTGTAGCAATTCAATCCTCCCATGGAGCAGAGTATCCTTCTCCTGGCACACACATGCATCACACTCGTCACTGGGCAGTATTTAAGGGTAATAGTCTTTTATCTTACAAAGGTCAAAGCCAAAAGCACTGGATTACAATATGGAGAGTTATAAAGAAGGTAGTGTAGCAGATGCAGCCAACAACTACCTGAAATTTAGATCCATGATTTGCTATTAGCCAATTTCTTCCCTGTGGTATCACTGAGTCCTTCCAGTTGAGGATGGGGCTATAGCCAAAAATCCTTTGCCAGGACATGCTCTGAAAAAATAACCTCAGCTTGGAATACAGCCTGCAAATATCCACTTGCTCAGTTTCAGTAAAACACTGGAGGGAAGTGAATCCTCAGATACTTACTGGTCTCTCCTACTCTTTTTCTGGTTGCTCAGTTTGGAGATGGTAACATTTGAATTTCACTGTTTATCTCCTCTTCTATCATCTGCTCAGGAGCCCACTCTCTACTAGCTCACACTAACACTGATGTTCACTTCTCCACACAGAAGGAGAAGGTTTGCTTGCTTCAGCACAAACATTTTTGCTGTCTGGTTTTGTGGGCTTTTTTTGGTTTTCCTTATTTATCTTTCCATTTCGGACAACTCCACTGATGCATTAAGCTTCCCATAAATTCCCACAAGAATCAAGAAATAATTACTCTCCAGCAATCAATACACCTTTAGCTTGTTCTAAAGTTACATAACACGCAGGCAGAATAAGCAGTTACACTGGGAAGGGCTGCCTGGACCATGCCCATACCAGCAGGTACCCCGGCAGGGTTTTGGGCTGCCATCCCATGCTCAGGCCAGCTGAGAGGTGATGCCACCAACACAACAGGGAGAAAAGAATGAAAAGCCAGCTAGGTTACATGAGGTATTTACTCATTTTGTTCTTTATACCAGTACTCATCACCTGGCAGGAACTGGAGGGCTTTTCTCATTTGGCTGAGTGTAATGTCAGAATGACTTGGGCAAGCACGAGAAAGGAGAGTGCGTGAGTGAGGACCATTCCTGTTTGTCCCATCATCTGCCAAGAGTTCATACAAAGCAAACAGTCTGTGATAAGCCACCAGCCATGGCTTGCACCGAGTCACCTAGTGACAGTTACACTCATGAAATGTTCCCGATGCTAGAAATGTCAGCATCAGGTCTCTTGTGGTAAGTTAGATCTGACTAGCATATAAACACCCTCACCTTCACCCCTGCTTGGCACATCGTAAATACAACTGCCTGAAACTGGCCATTGGTCACTTGACCAAGGGATGGTGCTGTAAATTCAGAGAGCAGGAGAGTCTGCACAGGAACAGCCCAGGCTAGAGCAGGAGACAGCTGTTTCTTTTCTACATCTTACAGGAAAATATTTCCATGAAGTGTAATGTTTGGAAAATGTCTAACAACCCAGTTCATGCTTTCTATAGATTATGTGGACTTAGCATTTCTGTTTTCTATACTGGGGTAGATGAACAGAGAGATAAAAGGAGGCATGAAAATACAAGACACTTGGAATGCAGGAGAATCTACAGAATGTGTGAAAAATGTAGGAAAAGCTAAATAAAAGAAGAAAAGACAAATGAGAGACTGTCAAGGCAGCCAGTAAAACAGCAGAGTCCCAGTTCAGAGGTGGAATCATTAAATGACAAGCAAGGCAGCTCTTACAGAGAGCCTACATGATTTTTTTAACCCTGAAATTCACTAGAGGGAGTGTGCGGACGAGGCCAAATGTCAAAACAAATCTATTTTCCAGAAGAAAAGGTAAAATCTCTGAGTCCAGTCAGCCTAGAACAGTGGCTCAGGGAATGAGGCAGCTTCTGCGCTGGCCTTACTCAGGGCACATCTCCTGCTAGTGTTCAGGAAAGTAAAAGGCATCCACTGCCCATCACATGTGACAGCAGCTACGGGAAATCAGGTTTGCTCACTTCCAGAGCAAGAACCTCATATCGTGACCCTGTAAATGGGAAGTGAAAAAGTGCCACAGTGAATATCTGGTGAATTTGCTTGCAGTTTACCTGGATCTAGGAGAGAAAGCTATTACTACTTCCCTACTTCATTTTCTAGCTGGTCACACAAATCTGTGATCTTGGTCTGGAAAAGCCACAGTGCAAACAAGCAAGCCATGCTCCGGTTACAGTTCTTCCACATCCCAGATGCAAGCAAGCAGCATGACTTTAAGTCAGAGTCACTGTGTCCTCTGCTCCTCTCTACTGCAAGAGGAATAGGAAGATACAGATCCCTCCAGTAACGTGCGCAGAAAAAGGATGGAGCCCAGAAAGGAATCATGAAGCTCAGGTAAAAAAATGAATTTCAGTCATGTGACAAATACAAAGTCTTGCCTCCAAGAAGACCAGGACACAGAGGGCTTTCCTACTGATTCTGATGGAAGATACTCTCATCTAGAAAGGGAACATAAAAGACTAGCACAGTCTGGCAGGGATTTCCAAAGTATGCATGCTTGTATGGAACAACCTGTGCATGTGCAACAAACCTCATCCTAAACCTTTAGAGAAGTACTAGGCTCAGGCACACTCAGACCAACTCCTTTTCAAGATCTTGTATTTCCTTCAAGTGCATAACACATGTACATTTGGCCCATTCAAAACTCCCCAAAAGTGTCCAATTTCTTGCATATGAGCGTATTAGTGATTTCCAGACAAGCAGCAGCTCAAAGATCCTATGCATGTGGGCATATCCTACATTTCCAGACGTTTGGCAGCCCATCAGGATTCCTACATCTGTGGACACATCTGGGCTTCCCAGACATGGGGCAGTGCAATAAGAGTCTCTGCGCATGCACAGCAACACACAAGTCCAGCAGACACTCAAATCCCCTGAATCTGGCTGGACAGTGACAGATAAGAGGACATATCTGGAGAAATCTTGACAGATGGTCATGTGAAGAGCAGACTAACTCAGGAGATGCAGGCAGCAGAGGAAAGTGGTAGTATGGGAGGTGAAAGTCAGGCACAGCAGCCTGGCTCCCTTTCCTCAGGCCTTCTACCTGGGGACAAACTAACACTGCATCTCCTGGGGACAGGAACACAAATCTTATGCTGCTTCTGGACTATCCTGTTCTTGCAAAGAGAAACAAGAAGGATGGAGTTATTCCCAGTCCCCGTGGGGCTGCCAGAAATAACACAAACCTAACATCTCACATCAGCTGGCAAAGAGGACTAATCCGGCTTCAGAAACTGCTTGAAAAAGAGCCAAAGCTCCCCTCCAGTTCTCATGGCCCCCTCCACCTCTCCCCAGACCCAGTTCCTTTTCTGGCACAATGGTATCCTCAGCTCTCAGCTGATGGCAAGCTGCTCCATGGAAACTGCTCTACTGACCCACCCTGTGGCACTGTGCTTGCTGGGACTCCTCAGTGCTTTTGCCATCCCACACCATGGCCAGACAACAGGGCCTGGCTCTACAGTGACCAGACCAGGGAAGATGGGACAGTAGACACAGCAGTGAGCTCCACTCCTTCCTCCATCCCTGAACTCCAGACCTTGTCACTGCAGCTGCAACTCTTCCCTTCAATTAGGCACCTCAAGAGTTTCTCTTGCCTGCAAACCTGTATTTCTCTCCTTCTTCCCAACAGCCTGTGCCTCTTTTGAACTCCCAACTCCAAAGCCTGTACACATCTCTAGAAGAGGAGCTTGGCCATGTAATTGCTTGCCGCTTATCAAACACGTCCACTAGATCCACGTTCCTTTCAAAGTGTGAGGGGGCTTTATTTATACTGCTTTATTACTACAGTAGAAGCACCAGCATCACAGTAACTGGATCCATCTTTATTTCCGCTGCCAGCTTGCAAGGTAAGGGGAAAGAGTAATTTTAACAGTCACACAACTAACTGCAACTTATCCGATACTTTGTTTGATGACACCTCACAGCCCAAACCAATAGCTGTAAAATGCAGTTTACTTTAGATGGTGCTGGAAACACAAGTTTATTTTCATGGCTACCATCACACACACATCAACTCTGCTCCTGCCACCACGTCCCTCCTTATAGTCCTGTCTCACTGTGGCTCCTGCATTAGAAAAGCTGCTTAAAAAAATATGTGAGAAAGCATTTTTCCTTGAGTGAGTGCAAAGGAAGGAGTCTGGCACACTCAACAGCCTTCAGGCTACGTGTAAATGAGCCAAAAGATACGTTTCAGAAGGAAAAGTCAAGTCCAAAAACGAATTTTAGAAAGGCAAGTCCCTTATGAAAAAGATACCCTACATAACAAGCGGACAGAGCTGGGCAGAGCTAAATTCAAAACATTCCTAGCCTGATTTGGTCTGCAAAGTTCCTATCTTCTTCTGTCACACATTATTAAATGTAGATCAGAAACAGCATCTGGGATTACAGAACAGACTGAACTCGGGACATCAGAAGACACCTGTCCTATAAATAGGAATCATTTACCAGCTCAGAACAACACACACATGTTTTGGCAACCTCTCAGCCAATAAAAGCAGAAGCCTCAACATCAGAATTATCCAAGTGCTATTAGTTTAAATGTGGAACAATGATTTACATCATAATGACTTAACTCCTCATTTCCCAAATTCTCATCATGCATGTCTGCACTGAATTTCACCAAAAATTAATCCTTCCTGAAAGAAGCCCATTACCCAAATCCATCCCAATTCTGGAACTGGAAAATTGCCTCCTTTCAACAAAAGAGGAGCAGCAGCAACAACAACAAAAAGCAGAACTTTGGACTTGGAGCTGTTAATTCCTTCAATAGCTTTTTGCCGGCATCCCCATGTTCCAGGATTTCAGCATCAAAATTCCAAAGTCAGTTCAGTCACTCAGACCACAGACTTTTCACAGCAAATTGCTGAGAAATACACCAGTCTAGGATTTCGCAGAGTTGCAATGCAGGGGCTTCAATTTGTTGACACTTGTGTTTCTAGGAAAAATTAACAGAAACACGTGCAAAGATCTGTGTAAGGGACAACATGAAGTGCCGCTTCCAAACAGGTGCAGCAGATTATCTGAGGCAACGCAGTGCCGGAAAAAAAAAATGCTGTTTTCTTCACAAATTTTAAGAGCACTAAAAACTTCCAGATAATGGGAAGTCCCTGAAGCTTTTAGAAAGTGTTTTCTCATACTCTGTACCTGGTATGACAGCTGCTTCTTTGCAGCTATGGGGAGTTGTGGTTTTCCATTTGTGAAAATTCAAGTGAAATCTATCATTTTTTGGAAAGAGCCTAAGTCCTGGGGTTCTCAAATATCTTTACAGGTTGAACATTTGGAAAAGATCCAAGACTCCAATCAGAGACTGGATATGTGGAAATATTTAACTCTCTAAGAAACAGTATATAAAATAAGCTGTTTCTCTGGTTGATGACTATTTCAGGGTTGACTAATGACTTGTCGTGGTGCCAAACACCATGGGGATGACTCAAGAGGATAATTTCTGAAACTTGAATTTGTAACATTCTGTCAAATGAAGACTATTTCTGTGTCAAAATCCTAGAATCCTAGATCTGGGAATTTATATACAGCAAGGTCATAAATGAACTTTTGGGCACCGAAGTTCAGAAGTAGCTCTACTACATTTATTCAATTAAATATCTGCTAAAATTTTTGGGGGGAGGTAGGGGGGACAAAGGGGGAGGAATGAACAAGCTTTAAAATATAGAAGGAAAATAAGGACTACTACAACAAACATGGATTTCTTCTGAGGAAGCTCTTGCATTTCAGCTGCTTGGTCTCTGGATCACATTCCAGGGAAAGATTTGGTGGCAGGAAGCGAAGACTGCCCTGCTGCCTGGTTATTGCATCAGCTCCTCCTTGGAATGGTTATAGCAAGGAGAAGCAGCTAAGCTCTCCTAAAAGTGCCACCTCTGGCCAAAAACCCCTTACCTAAAGATAGTCATTCTTCTAGTACTAATGCACAACACCACAAGCAGGCAGGTTATGGCTTAGGCAGGGGCTACGTTCAAGTCCTCTCTTAAGCAGGACAGAACTGGAGCCTGTAGTCCAAGCTCAGCTTTGCTCTCAGTAGAGCGAAAGGTCCATTTGGCTAAGTAACTAACAAAGGCTAACAAATTCAGTTTGGTTTCAGAAAGCAATTAATTGTTGTGAGCACCTCTTTTCTAGAAGGGACAACGTTCCTGTTATGTGTTTACTCAGATTGAAAAGACCATTAATATAGCATCATTTTGCTTTCTGCTTGATAGAGGTTAGAGGTTCTAACCTAGTAATTACTACTCAAAATCCATAACTTCTGTCTGAAGCAGGTTCAGCTGGAGTCTGGCTTTCAGGCTGACAGTGGCTGTTAATCCATCTCATACCTAGGTAGAAACATTCTGGCATTTGTTCTCGGCATTTTAAATCTGTGCGTTATTAGCCCAAGGTTGTTCTGCATTAGGCTTTAAATCATAGCTTCTCTTTGTACTTTTCTTTCTAACATTTTGAGTTACTTGCTCTGAACTCTTTCTTCTCCTGTTGGTGCTTGTACATTATGATTAAGCTGGTTTTGTGGGGTTTTTTTAATCCCCCTCCCTCCTCAATCAGATAAATCCTATTAAAACAGTGTCCATAGCTCTCATTACCAGGATTTGGTCACATTTATTGCTCTTTTCTGGATCTTTTCCAATCATATAGCATATTTTCTTTGTTAAAACCTACAGGAGAACCAGCTATGGTTCTCAGCACCATCTCGTCAATGCCATTTCCAATATTAGAGGTTCCCATCAACCCTTGGAGGGCTCTGGCTATACCTGATCTCCCAGCTGTTGTTCTGCTCCTGTGGCTCATGCCCACACAGCTATTTGCAACATCTCCAACTCCTTTTCCATTATCTCCTTCCACCCCACAAGTTTAGCCCTTGCTCTTTGACCCTGTAAAATCCGAATTTACATTTGGTATCAGAACACGTGAACGCGTGTTTACCTGCAAAATCGTCAGATGCCACTTCCAAGCTCAGAGCTGCACAGGGCTTGGTGCTGCAGGAGCTCGCCAAAGCCGAGCAGCAGATTTTACACCCATGCCCTGACACACTGTGCAAGACAGCTTTGGCACAGAGAAGATAAAGATACAGCAGGTGTTGGAGCAGTGATGTCCATTTAATATCTTACTATTCAAAAACAATCTTTCACTTGTCACCAGTGTTACAGGGGAGCTGCACCAGGGTGGGTGTCATACGGGACTATAGGAGCTTTTACCGTCGCCTGAGTGGGCTGAAACAGAGCTCGACACTGGCTGGGCAGTGGCCCAGGTGGAGGGAAGAAGAGAGGGCTTAGGTCTGATTAGCAAGAGAGGCTGCCATATCACCACAGGAGGGAGAATAAGAGGGAGCTTGGAAAACAAAATCTGCAAAAGCCTAGCAGAAGGGCCGCAAGGCTACAGTGAGGATAGATAACCATCGGAACAGGCTGAGCTCCTGCCCGGCAGGAGGGGACAGCAGCACAGCAGTTAGTGTGTGGGAGAAGGGGAGAGGGAGCAGTGCAAGTGTGTTATGAGGCCGTGGGGAGGACGCAGCTGTCAACCACAGCCCTGCAGAAAGGCATGATCTGGCTCGGCAGGGGAGACACACATGGAGTTTGGTTTTGGCCAGGCTGAGAAGAGCAGGCAGCTATCCATCGTGGAGGCTACACGGGACATGCAAATCTGGCTGGCAGAGGGAGGGAAGAGGTCCCTATCGGGACACTCCCTACCTCAGATGGGTGAGCTGGACCCAAACCAATACAGAAACCTATAAACTTGAGGAGAGGAGAATCGGCAGCAGGATCTCATGTTTGTGCAAATGGGCAGGCTGAGGACACCAAACCCAACCAGGAAAGGAGAAGAGCTTTATGGAACAACATCCATGTGCACTTTGTTCCTATATACCAGCCATGCAAGGCACTGAAAGAGTTATGTTATGGACCACCTGGAACTGGGCCACTACCTCCAAGTAAGTACTGACATTTCCTTTTCCTTCTCCCATGTTCACCTGCTGAGGGGCTCAGAGACTGGCAGGGCAGCTGCTTGGCGTGTGAGGTACCCAGAGCTGCAAACCTCTCTGCCCACATATCTCACTCCCAAGTAACATTTTCCTGTTTTCTTCCAAGCACCCTTCTCACGTTAACCAATTTTTTCCTTGCAACCTCAGCATGGCTCACAGCAGCAGCATGAACAAAGTGTCCCAAGCCTGGCTGACTGACTCCTTGGGACAGTCCTCTTGTACCAACCCCTGAAACTTTGTATCCCCCCCATGCTCTCCCATCACACTCCATGGCAGGCATGATACACCCCCAGAATCCTGCTCTCACACCACCGCTATCTTGGGGTACCCAGAGCACATGCTCACAGATACCAACACTCCAAGGGGACAGAAGCAAAGTTTAAATGCCATACGCACGTGCAAAAGCAGGCGGTTCTGCACGGTATTGGTGCTGTGCAGGTCAGGCTAGAGGCAGTTCATGCCAGTAGGCTCAGACATCGTGCTCTGCTGTACCCACCTGAATGCAGAGCCTCCACAGGTGCACAGTTCTGCTGCTGTGCATGTACATTCCCATGCTTATAAGCCTATTCCTGACCTAGGAACAGGAACCTGGGAATAGTGCCAGTCCTACGTATTAGATTGGAAAGGTTTAGACCCACAGCTTCCCTGGGTATGTGTGCTGGGGAAAACCTTTGAATCAGTTATGCGAGATCAAAAGGTTTCCAGAAAGACATTCTGCTGGGGTACAATTGTTATTTTGTCAGATATCTAAGTGATTTCTTGGATTACAACCCCCTTTTTTTTCCCTCCCCTGACCCCACACCTTAGCCTCTAAACAAACTCCAGAGCTGAATCAGTTTCCTCCACTTAGAGGCTCTACTCAAATTATTTCTAGGATTCCCATCTTTCTTTCTTTCTTTTTACTTTACAAATATATAAATAGTCACATCATCATAGGAGACAAGAAGAGACTGACTCTTATGGGTAAAAACCAGATGTTTCCCAATCTTCCCTAACAAAGTAATATTTTATATATGGCTCTTCAATGGATTTATAGCCAATGAAGGGATGTTACTACATTAGCTCACGGAGGGGGTGGGTGATAAAAACTGGAAAGGAAGAGCCAGACAAGGAAAAAAGAAGCTATCCAGAGCGCTGCAATTGGAGAAGCATGACAAATGGGCAGCACAGTTTTAGAGGGCTTCAACAGCAAGGCAGATTGCCTGGCTGGGAGTGATTGTCCACAGCTGGAGCATCGCAGAGACCATCTGGTATTTCTTAAACATGCTTTCCCCAGGTGATCCGATTCTTGGAGTGCCCCAGCAAAAGGAAGAAAAAAGGCTTGAGAATCTCGGCCCTATTTCCAGGGTTCCCCTGATTACTTAATAGAATTACATTTGAACTGGTTTTAGCTTCTCCTATAAAATCTTTTGCCACCTTTTCAACAGGATTTAAAAAAAAGGGGGGGGAATTTAAATTCATAGAGTTTTTAATTTCTTTAAGAAAGATTGTGTCTCTTGGCACAGCAACCCAATATAAAAATTAATGAAGTAAAAAGAGATCAAAAATTTCTTTTGAACACCTTGTAATCTTGCTGTTCCCCACACCACCTTCAGCTGCACAAAGCATGCACTTCTACAAGCTCTCACATGCCTCTCCCACAGCACTGTATCCCTCCCCAGCATAAGCCTCTGAAGAAGCAGAGCATAGACCACACGTGGGACTCTGAGAACCCTTTTTCCAGAATTCTGACCCTTTTGTCAACTTGGAAAAAGTTAAAAGAATATAATTAGCTGTGCATGGCACGTGCTCCTGTCCCTGCGACAAGGAGACTTGGCTGAGGAACTGCACAGTGACATTCACTGTTGCCCTCATGTTCCCCACAAGACAGCCCCTTCCTGAGCCAGGAGGGAGCATCAGGGACCAGCTAATGAAGAAAAGAGCAAAAGCAAGCTCTAAATAATAAATGAATGGACAGATGGAAAAGGGGTTAGAGTGAGCAAGCAGATAACAAACCTTGGGAACCAAATCGTGTTCCCACCAGCAGGAAGTGCCCCCATCGAGAAACACCATGCATGCAGGAGCCAGAGCCTGGCCACAGAGATTATCGCCGTTGCTCCCCACCAGCCTTACTTACCCCACCAGGCTTACCAACCACATCTCTCCCTTCTCTCTGTTTTCTCCGTGAGTTAGCCCAGCTACAAAGTGTGGGTCTGTACAAGACGCATCCTGTACACCACAGAGGAGGCAACAGCCCCACGGACACACCTCCATTCCTGGCTGCAAGCTTCCTAACTGCATGTAAATCACGTAAATACCATTCCTGTTCTTTTTCACAGGGAGAAAATACATAAGCAGAGCAGCCAAAATTCTGAAGCTGGCAATATTCCTCTGACTGCAGTAAAACTGAGCTATGCCACATTTTGCTAGGATTTTTTTTTTTTTAAATGCAGGGAACTCACGAGCCACAGAGTTCCTTCTCTGTCCACATCAGCAGCTGCATTTGAGAAAAACTATTGTCATTGTAATTTGAGTGAGAAACACATACAGAAGGTGCTTCAACTTCTCCAGGCTGAGAAAAGTCATCTAATTAAATTATTGGGAAGAAAATACTGGACAAAAGAATGCAAAGGAATATTTAAAGGAGTTTTGTTTTGTTTTCTTTGTTTTTAGGTGGCTTATTTGGCCAAAATTGGCATATTTCATCACCATGCTGGAAGGGAGTTTTGGCTGGAAACTCACCCATATACAGCAGTATAGGCAGTAATAACAAAAAAACAATACAAGCCGTGCTTGTAAAGCTAAAAAATTAGCAATGAATTGCAAATTAAAAAGCTTTTAAAAAAATTTTAAAGCTTTTTAAAAAAACAGGATGGAAAAATTCATGCCTTGCTGAGTTAATAGTAGGAATTTAAATATTGAGAAAAGAAAGGAAATGTGAACAGTGACAGATCCATTATTTGTGCCCACAGTAAAATTACCAATGTAATTACAAAAATATAAATACACATACTCTGCATTTGGAAAAAAGATATGATGATGAACTCATCATGAGATGATCATATACTTCACAATTTATTAATGACCAAGAGATGTATTAGATAAAATCTGCTTTAGATAAACACTGTTAAATTACCCACCCTGGATAATTTGCACCTCCAAGTGCAGTAAGGAAATCTCTGACCCGCTAATGCTAATTTTTAATAAATCTTGGAATGCCAAGTAATTCAACAAGGATAAAGAAGCCCTAACCCTGTGCCGGTGTTTAGGCAGGAGTAGGTGACCTGGGAAACAATAGCCAGTCAGTCTAACAGCAGACCTAGACAAAGTAATTAAACACTAATATGAGAATCTACCAATAATTCATTATCTTCATGTCTCAATTAATTACCAGCCAACATATGTTGCACAGAAAAAAAGTCCTGTCTAACTGATGTCAAGGCTTGATTTAAGAACTTGCATTAATAGAAATAATTTGGCATAACTAGATGGATAGAAGTGGTTGACATAAGAATGTATCCATCACCTGCTTCCCTTCCCACAGGATGCAGTGTTTTTACCAATCATTTAGATAAATATAAACAAATTTAAACAAACTTAAACATAAATATAAATATAAGACTCTTATAGGCAGCTTGTAGACAGCACAAATGTAGTTTAGTGAATAATGAACAGAACAGCCCTCATTTACCCTGTGATCCAATTTCTATGGCTAAATGGCCACCATCCAACCAAGAGTGCTTTAATTGAGCCAAGCACAAGATAATACACGTACAGAAAAACAATATAGAGTTCATATCTCCAGGATGGAAAATTGTCTGTCCTACATGGCCACAGGATAAAGGAGGAGCTATGAGGGGACTTAGGCAAAGTGACGCTTAAGGAATCAAGTCTATTCAGCTTTAAAAAGAGGAAAATCCACAAGATTCAACTGCTGCTCACAGTCATTACATTAGCGTGGGGGGAAAGGAGGTTTCTAAGCCAATGGTGGGAAGTAAAGCAAGCTCCAGGGCTTGAGAATTGAAGTTAAGCATGATGCTGACAAAGAGGAAAATTACCATCAGCAAAGCAGAGTATGAGAAATATCACACAAGACGGTTTGGGTGATCTTGGGGCCCAATACAAAAGCAGGGGCTGAAATTCAGTAGTACAAAGGGCAGGTATAAAAAACTCTGTGTAACGTAAGAGTGGAAGGAGCCCAGACACTAGCACGCTGGGGGTCTGCTTTAGGCTACAAAATCAGGGAGATCAGAAGCATGGGCTTATTGGGAGCATCTGAAACACAGAACCCACTGGTAATTAGGGACCTTTAAATGCTCACACATTTGCTGGGAAAGGAAGGCATCAGACAGCCTTGCATCAGGTTCCTGGAATGCACCGAGAAAAAAAAATTGTGAAAGAAGAGACAGGAACAAAACTAGGGAATAAAACCTAGAGGAGCCTTCTTCGATCAGCAGAGAAGAAACAGGAAAAAACACAAAGGTGAAAAGCGCCATGAGCAAGGGAGCCTGAAATGAGTGGTTTTATTTGTTAGGAATAGAAAGGAAAATAGCAGCAGGGTAAAAATCATGCTTTGTAAGGACAGAGGCTTTAGTGAACTCAGAGGGCCAGCAGGTACAATTTCAGGCAGAATTAAAAGGGAGTTGGGGAAAGATGGTATTTTGTAAACACATGGCAAGATAAGGGAACAAGTGCAACTTATCTTAGTGTCAGTGTATGATATGGGTGAATTGCACACTCTTCCACAGCTTGCAGTACACGAAGGAGAAATGGAAATGCTGTCACATTGATGCCGATGCACCCAGCCTAACAGCACTGGGAGAGAAGGACAAACCAAAAAAATCCAAGTATTCAACAGAAATTCACAGCAGGGATCACCAGCAGTAACTAGGACATATTTGATAACTACATCAGTGGGAAAAAGCAGAACAAAGACTTCATCACCTTCTGAGCAGGGAGAAAAGGTTAATAGCTTGGTTTGTGCCACTGAACAAGCTCAAGCCCTTCCAAAGCTGTTAGTGTGTGTCAGCCCTCCCCCCTCCCATTGAAATCTGTTTTCTGTTAGGTTTATGCATTTTCTTTATTCTCTACACGGCACCTAGAACTGACTGGTTCTGGTAATGACATTACATATTATAATGTGTGTATAATTGCTCATTTTCAGATGCATAACTTATAAAATATCTTCTCTTGTGAGGCTAGTTAAATTGGATAGTAAATTGAATTTAATAAATACCAAACATGTCATAAGAAGCCACATTCCCCACAGTTACAAAAGTGATAACCAAATAGGATAATGAGAAAGCCAAAGTGTTGCTTAACAGACTAGGGAGCGTCACCTGAGAAAGATTCACCTTCATGACCTCTCTCTCTCACACACACATGCTGTCAGCGCACAACAAGTTGTAAAACTACTAATTAGGGTAAGAGGAGGCGGTGGATCCCAAGGGGTTGGCTCACAGCTGTCTCAGGAAGCAAAGAAGTATAAATTGGGACACAGTTTCACAATAGCCAACAGCTCAGAGCTAAAGCTGGAATATTTAATGCTTTTGTTGGTTCAGGCTTCATGAAAAGGGGGTAACTAAGACCACAAAGTTAATGCAATTAAAAGCAGTAGAGTAGAAGCGTATGGTACAGTAGCACATGAGCAGCATGAAGATTACTTGAAGTTTGACATTTTCTAATAGCTGAGGTCCATCAGCAACTATCTCTGGGAATTTCTGGAAGACAAATGAGGTTTCAAAAGACAGGAACAGGGCAAATATAGTAGCTATATTCAACAGGTTGAAAACTTAAGGAAATGGCAGGCCAGTTCACATAACTCTAGTTCCTGGAAAAACATTGAAAAATCATCAAACAATCCATCTGCAAGGAAGGGCTGGAAGCAATAGCCCTGCCACATGAAGGCAACTCGCCTTCTCTTTGACAGAGCAAAAGGTCTCATATGTAAGACAGAGGCAACAGATGTTCCATACCTTTACTTTCACAAGGCTTTACCTCCAGTTTCATATCATATTTTAATTAGCAAATTAGGAAAATAAAGTCTAGGTGAAATTCCACAGGGAGAATGCACAGCTGGTTGGGAAATGGTACACAAAAGTGCAGCCATGAACAAGCGATATTGTACCAAAAAATCCATGATTGTATAGGAGCATACAGACAGGAGGGTCACACAGAAGATATATGAAATAACCCTTTTAGCCAAGAAAGACCTTGGCTACAATACTCGTCTCATTTCAAGGCAATGCACTTCAAAAACAGCCCAGACAAAGTGAAGAGAGCCCAAAAGACCTCAACAAAACACAGAACCACAAAAAATGTTAAAGAAGGTTGAAAGGGACCTCAAGAGGCAGAATCAGCCACACGTGTGTCATTCAGCTTGAAAATAACATGGCCATGAGGCAAGAGCAAAAGCAAGGCAGTTGTTCTGCATAGAGAACAAAACTCTTCAGGGAAACATGATAACAAGCCTCAAATATGTAAAAGATTTCTGCAAAGAGGGAAGAAGTGCTTTAAGCTGCTCTCCACTTCCACAAGGAGAGGATGTACCATAATTGGCTTAAACCAAAGCAAGATATTTTAGAGACACCAAATCCACCATGGTATAGATAATTACGCCCTAGAGCTAATTGCTGAGAAAGGGTACATCTCTCCCATCACAGGAGGTTGAAGAACAAGGATAAAACCACATCATTTGCATCAGTTAACAGTGTTGTCCCCACAATGTGGGCATTGCCAGTGCCCAGCTTCAAAGTTCAACAACCTGGTGGCTTTACACAGACATGCCCAGGAGCACAATATATTTCAGCCAATACATATATACCAAACACCCTCAGAAAGCTTCGAAGTGAAAACAAACAGGCCATATGCTTTAGAATGAGCTCATATAAACAACTAATAATGGCACAAAAATACTCTGTTACATGACATTGTTTTCTACGGTTTGATTTTCCCAGCACCATTCCGGCAGTTCTGATCCCAAGGTCTCAGAAGACACCTGCAAATCATTCCCAAAAGGGACCAGCAACTCCACTGGTCATTAACTACAGGCTCGGTACAGATATTGTTTTAACAGCATATTACACTTTTTCTGGTCCTTTCCCTCCTGGAATGCCACCCCCATTCCCCCCAATCCAGCCCCTGCCAGTGCTTCACAGCAGTTTTTTCTCTCTCTCCTTCTCTCTTTCCCATTGGAGTTGATGACATTATTGTCTTCCCCTTACTGACATGATATTTCCATCAGTACCCCAGTTGTGCTACACAAGGAGACAAACTGTGGGTAATTATTTTCCCTGTGTATTTAGCTTTCAATGCTGCTTTATCTTCTTCAACTCCAACAAAGAGCTTGGGGCCCTCAAAGTTTGTTTGTTTTTCCAACTGTATCAGCTCATCACATAAAAGATATTGTCTCTCATACACCTTTCCCATGCAGAGACCAGGTACGGCTGATCTGTCACGGAAAAGGCTAGAAGATGCCCTCTTGAGGTCCTTTTCATATCTATTTTGTATGATGCTGTGGATAATGTGTATAATGTAAGGGACTGTAGTGGAGAGGAGGGCGGATAGACTGATCCAAAAGCCAGTCACAGGCTTGTGACACAGCCCCGGAGAGCACTCTCCGTGGAGGAAAACTAGAGAGAAAGTGCAGTGTGGATCACCCTGGTGCAGCACCCAGTAAAACAGATACGATACCTATCACTGTTGTACAGGCTACAAAACGTTTAGACTGCTGATTCCAAACAAGCTGCCAAAAAAAGAGGTGAGGAAGCCGCACTTACCTCTGCAACAAATCCTCCCACATCCCATCTCACAAGGTGGCCCCTGCTCCAGCCCCGTGGATTTAGCTGTAACCGGGTATAAAACCACGTATCTGGGGGAAATCACAGTAAAAACAAGCAGAGCAGCCTTTCTGCCTGGCAGCACAGGCACCAAAATCACAATCATCTCCTTACCCTGCTCTCTGCACAGACCCTCTTGCAAGGGCAGCCTCCGAGTCACAGTTCCCTCCAAACCCCATGGGACAGATCCTAGGCCCTATGGACTTGTCCTGCTCCAGGACCACCCCCTCTCAGAGCCACAACTTTTGGCAGGAATTGCAAAACCATTGTGGGAGGTTCACAAGTGCAGGAAACACAAATGTCACAGGTGCTCAACCTGAGCCCTGTGAATCCCTGCCAAGGAACAAGCACAACTGCAGCTCTGACAATCTTCAGGGGACAGGAGAAAAACATTTCTGTAGGGCAGCTGCTCGCTTGCAAGCTCTTCACACATACATTACCCTCATTCCTGCTCTGTGCCACCCCACGCATGGGTGCTCTGCAGTAGCCACAGACATGCTCTGCTCTCCCATGCTCTGCTTTGCTTCATTCATCCCACTATAATGCGGCACCATTTAGGAAAAGCAGGTGTGTGCCCTTCAACACCACCACATCACACACCCATGCCACTTACCCTGGATGAAGAGGGCCTCTGCCTAGCTGCTAACATCTCCAGGTCACACAGACCTCACAACTGCTGTTATGGCAAAGTTTAAATTATCTAATGATCTTAACAGGGGTAATGTGATGCCAATGTAAAACACTTGATCACAATACTGGACACAGACAGTGAAATACATGCTTCAGCAGCTCTCAGCTCTGTTCCTAGCAGCTCCCACCTGATTTTAATCTCCCACCTGATTTTAATCTCCCCCCCACCCAACTCTTTCCTAATGCAACTAGATGAGTCTCTCTACTAACACCCTCAGCAGAGTGGGACACAAAGGGTCAGCTGGGGGCATTATGTACCCTGTGGGGAGGATCTCTTGCCTCAGCTGCTGCTTTTAGAGGCTGTTCCACAATTTGACAGGGTGGAGGGCTTCCACCGCACACTCAGTAGCCTCCTCACTGGCTTTTCAGTGCAGGTGTGGTGGGGTAGGGTAGGACAGGACAGAGAGACATCATCTGTAGTCTCTTGATACTGTGAAGTGATCTCCATTGTAGCTTCAAGCAGAAGGCAGAGCAGAAAGAAGAGACTGGTTTTCACTCTTTAGAATGAACAGCAGGGTGCTATTCTGTTTCCTCAGGATGGGAGCTCCTAGAGGCAAATTTATGGTTTGTCTCTGTATCTTGGGAAGCTCAGTTACATTTAACACTTCATGTAAATACATAAGGGGACAGTTTTATGCATATGTCTATTGACCTCAGCAATTCCTTCTTCTATTCAGCTTAACAGCCTTTACTTAATAACAGCGCAAAAACCTGGATATCCAGTCTCTTAAAGCACAAATGCAGTACACAAAGCCAGCCCTAAGTGGCACCACAAATGGAAGGCTTCAGTTTTAATCTGTCAAAGCTCTGCCTGCTGCTGCCCCTCTCTCCACAATCTCACTCCCTAAAACCTGCACACACGTGTCTTCTTTGCACAGGCAGTTCCTTATGCCTCACCTTCTGCCAGCCCAATGCAGTACGTTCACCCACCCACTCCAGGGCTCCAAAATCATCTTACTCTCACCTGGACATTTCTCCTGAGGGATGCAAGGGAGGGGAGGCTGCTGTGACAATTGCAACCTAAACTCCTGCTGATACGAGCCATAAAAGAATTTTGATCCTCCTAACTCATTTAGGAAGGAGCAGAAACAAGTTTCTAGTGAAAGATTCCTCCTTCTCCTCCCCTATCCCACTGCAGGCTGAACTGAGAGAGACAGTTCCCAGAGGAGTGTGAGAGATGCTGTGCACTCTCCTCCTGCTCTGCTGTGGGCTCACCCAAGAGCATCAGAGATGCTGATATGCGAAGCAAAATACCTATCTCTGAGCACCAAGAGGGCAGCAGCAAAGATTAATAAGCCTCAAAATGTCATACAGCATTTAAATAGTACTACCACAGATCAAAGACTATCACTCATCTCAGAGAGGAAGACGTGGTAAGCCTAGAAAGATCATGTACAGAAAACAAAGACAGGATGCAAGAGAAAGCCTGCAGACAGGAGCTGAGGAAAGCTCACACTTGTCCAGAGAAACTGAAGTGGCCTATAAGCCAGAGTCTAACATGTGTTCCTGGAGGAACGAGAGCCAGAAACACTGCCTGGTTTCACTCAGTCTCAGTTGTATCTTAGCACAAAAAAAACACATTTCATTTTAAGACACCCTCTTACCTTGCAGTTACCTGCTGCTGGGAGCAGCTTAAATCCCAAAGCAAAACCACAACCCTGCCTGATTGCTGGTGTAAGGAGCACACAGGGAACCATGTGCAACTGGTGAATAGATTTTTAAAAGCCACCGATTTACATTGATGCCACAGGGACAGCAGAATCACACTCCCTGTGCGCAAAAAGCTTTTATTCTTAAAACCATGAGGATAGCAGATAGAAGTTTGACAGCAATATCACTTGCCCACACTTGTAGACAGTGTGGGAGGCCTGATCTATAGTCTTTCAAGTTGTTCATGTAACTATGTCTTCTAGGAGGAGGAGGAAGAGAAGGAGCTTTTTATCCAAATCACTACAGTGGTGGCAGTAGTAGCAAGAGAATAAAGGTGCCTCACGGTGGTATTTCTGCTCCCAAGCTCGGTTAGAGAAACCATTCCATCATAAAGCAGCTTTAATCTCACACTATTCGACAAAATATGCCACTTACATATCTTTGTTACAATTAAAGTGCTGCAAGAACTTGCAATAGGAGAAGTCTCTCTCTCTTACATGGAGATGTGGGGTTGAATATTCCTTCTGTCAGACACTGAGTACTGAGGGTTATCCACAACACATGCACTGCATGAGGCCAAGGGACTCCTGGATACAGACCTCCCGGAGGAAACTTTCTTCTCAAGGATCCCTCAGATACTCCATCCCTGTAAACTCAGTCCTTCCCTGTCCTTCCCAAAACCAGGTCTGGATCCTTGCTCCTGCACCTTACCGCATGACCTGGGGACTCCCTGCAGCACTGTACAAAAACAGTGTGCAGAACAAAAGAAGTCCTCAAGCAAACTCTAGCTGACTGAATTTTGAAGGTAAGGAATGCCCTTCTGCAGTAGATGTACAACCCCCTCTGCCCACCCCAAACACCAGATCCATCACGGAGAAGGGAAATATTTACACAAGTTAGTAGAGTTCCAGTTAAATATTATGCTTAGCTGTCTAGAGTCCATGTTCTCAGATTATGTCTATGAAATAAAAGATTAAACTTCATAACAATTATGAAGTTGCTCTGCTCACATTCAAAGGGAGTTAAAGGACATTAAAATAGTTCTTTGCATAATACACCAGTAAAATTGCTCTCTTTTCCTCAAAGAGTTGGAGCTAAAACCTTCTGAACTATCCTATAAATACACTTGGAAAGGCTAAGAGCTGAGCTGATAACCAGGTAGCACCTCTGCACTGTAGGTTCTGTAAAAAATCTGAGCAATGCTGGAGAACTTTTGAAGCAGCAAGAGAAGGAGGATAGGGGAGAGCAGCTTCTCTTCTCGAGGGAAGTTTGTTTAGTGGAAAGTAAGCAAGATGTCAGGGGAAAAACTGACAATGTTGATTCCAGCAGTTGTACTGGGAATAAACAGCCAAGTGGATTACGTTACAGAGAATGAGAAACAGTTCTGAGGATCCCATTTAAATGCTGGGCTTTCAGGAATGACGTGATTCAGCCACACTCATGGCCCTGACGCCTATCGGCCCTGGGCTGTGCCCTCTGTCAGTCCCGATATCACCATCTGTGGGATCCCCAAGAGGTCCAGCCAGAGCTCACTGCTGCACTGGTAAGGACACAGATCTCTGCAGGCTTCAAGGCAGGGGCTGGACATCGAATTAGGGAAGACAGCAGAGGCAGGAGAGGTTGCACAGGACCCGCTTGCCTCTCCCAGTCTGGCAGAAGGGAAAGGCCACCCTGGGGCTTGCTATCTCCTCCCCAGCCAGAACACAGAGCCCTCTCTCTCATAAAAATCAGATGCCTCCCTGCCTTTCACAAGAAAGGACCCAGAAAGAAGAGAAGGGGGTCTTGCTTGATTTATTTGTCTCCTCCTCATTCCCATCATCTGTGGCTCATCCAGCTGTAGTGATAAGGAGAACAGCTATGAAAGGACACTGCTGGCTGCTGGGATCCTGTCCTTCTGCCCACTCACTGTCTGAAGACATCAGTCCTTTACAAGCACCATTAAGTGTGTATCCAAAATGTGGCAGTCTCCTCCATCCTTTGAGATTCTGTTCCCTGGATAATACAAACAGTTGCCAGAAAAAGAGTATCCTCTCATCTCTGTCTGGGCCATTATCCCTTTATATTTGCTCTCTAATATTTACTGGGTTCACACAAAGTGCATGCTCTGGAAAGAAAAAAAAAAAATCAGCTGCTGCTTAAAGGACTCCAAATTTAGTAATTGCTGCAGCCCCATCAGCATGAACAGTTAGCAGGGAGAATTCTCCAGCACTTCACGTGCTGTGGTATTCTGCTTAGGTCAGACTGTAGAAAACGTTCTGTCCAGGGACACCAAATCTGGAGTGTCAGCGTAGGTGCCAGCTGCAGAGGCCTTCTGAGTCCACCATGGTTTCCTGCAGGTCCTTCCCCTCCCAGCACCCAGTAACCTTTATAGGAAACACAGGCAGCCAGGGAGATGCTGGTTCATACAGAGATGAAGCACCCAAGGGTTTTAACACACCTGTGAGTTAGCAAGAACTAATCCCAGCTCCTGGCTCCAGAGCTGGTCTTGCAGCCTTACCTGTTAATGTGAGGTTGCTGTATGTGTTTGAAAACTGCTCCTTTAACAAAACCAAGTGCATCTGAGCTGCCTTTTCCCTCTGTAGCTCCAACATTATGTCAGGATGCTGGGCGATCTTACAGCCTTTCTGCTTATCCAGGGCAATGTCGCTGCGAACAATGTCTACAGCAAAAGGGAAAGAAAAAAGGGAGATGGCCAAACCTCAGCTTTCATTTTCACCAGATGCTTGGGTCAGCACCAGCCAACATGACAGCCACACAACCATCACTCAGCATGAGCAACCCAAAAGAAGGGTCCAAACCCCTTGGATCCACCTATCCAATGAAATTCCTCTGTTTAGGCCTCCTTTTCTCCCACAGAAATCTCTAGTCATTGACTTCAATATGCAAACACCATCATACCACCCCTTCTATCCTTCACCTGCCTAGCAATCGATCTCTTCACAATGATGACCCCTCCCTTGCAGGGAAGTGCAAAATTCTTCCCAGCACTTATATGCTACTGTGTGTTTGACGCTAAATAATGACAAACAAAGATAATAAAGACTAAATCCCACTCTGGTGACCCTTGGCTTCCTTTTACCCTTGCCTGTCAAAGAAAATAAGAAGGCCTGGTTTTGCCTTGTTTATCCTCACTGCAGCTATCACAGCCAGAGTTAGGTCAGCACAGCTTCTGACTCTCCATACCCTTCTAACTCCTGCCATTCAATTCAGGTTCCAACAATTGTTTTCTCTTCATATGAGCATTTGAGAATTCATATTGTGAAATAAGAATATGATATTCCCTGTCCTAAAACTACTCACCTGCTAGGGAAATGGAAAGGTAGGGGTAGCAGGGCAGAACAAGAATCAAGTAGGATGTGTTCAGTCTCTAAACAGAAGGGGAATGGTGCAAACTGGTCCTTGTGAGGTCGCTTTCTGAATTTAATAGACTCTGCAACGTGCTCAGATCCACAGGCACCATATGCTGTGTCTAATTCTTAAAAAACCTTAAGCAGCCAGCACTGATAAGGAAGGACAGAAGTTGGAGTTCTTCCATCACATTGCATGAGGTCACTGTTTGCATCACAAAGCTGCACTTTGCCTGGTTTAATTCCCACGTAGTTATAAGTTTCTGAAGGAGCTTATTGTCAGAAGAGAGTCACGTCTTGCTCCACATACACTCTCCAGCTCCATGATCACTATACACATCAAGGAACACCAAAGTTGTTTCTAACAGATGTGGTCCTGTATTTCAAGGTGTCAAACCTGAGTTTCAGCAAACCTAGATTCAAAGCTGTACTATATCTTGGGCTGGTAGGGAACTCCTTCCAAAGGTGGGGAGGAAGACTGGAAGCTAGATTATCTTCCAGTCTCTGAGCCTCATCCTAGAGTCACTACACTTGTATTTTCCAGGCTGTGCTCCGCCTGTCTCTTCACCTCATTGCTTGGGATTAACAAAGTTTCTCTCAATCCTGCCTAGAAAAGACTTCTCAGAACAGTAATGTCATTAAATCCCTCGTGTTCTGTAGTCACCCTCCACCCAGTTAGCAGGCTCAGGAATGGAGACAGGGCAGCATCCAGTTAGGATAAAAATACGGCTTGGTATTTCCACATCCAGCACGGGGACTTCTTGTTCTCCAGCCCCTTCCCCAGCTCCGTTAGACCAAGCTGCCCAAGGCCCCATCTGACCTGGCTTTGAACACTTCTAGGAATGGGGCAGCCACGACTTCCCTAGGCAACCAATTCCAGTGCCTCACCACCCTTATGGTGAAGAAATTCTTGCTTATGTCAAGCCGAACTCTGCCCCTCTTCAGTTTATACCCATCGCCCCTCGTCCTGTCACCACACAAGTCTTGTAAACCGTCCCTCCCCAGCTTTCTTGTAGCCCCTTCAGGTACTGGCAGGTCGCTCTAAGGTCTCCTCGGAGCCTTCTCTTCTCCAGCCTGTCCTGAAACAGAACACAGTCCCGAGCGAGGCCCGGGGCGGGCCGGGTCAGGACCCTGGCCAGCTCAGCGCCCGCCCGGCCCGGACCCCCCGGCAGCGCTGGGAGCGGCGCGGGCCCCGCCGCGCCCGCCGTGCCGCATGGCGGGAGCACACCCGTGTGGCGGTCAGGTGAGCTGCGACTGCCGGGCACTCCGCCCAGCGGAGGGAGACACCGGCACCGGCACGGGCACGGCCTCCCCGCGCCCGGAGCGCCGGGATCCCGCTGGAGCGATCCCTGCAAAGCACAGGACGGGCTGGGTTGGAAGGGACCTTAAAGATCATCCGGTTCCAGCCCCCCTGCCGTGGGCCGGGACTCCTCCCCCTGGATCAGGTTGCTCAGCGCCCCATCCAGCCCGGCCTTGAACACCTCCAGGGAGGAGCTATCCACAACTTCTCTGGGCAGCCTGTGTCAGTGCCTCATCACCCTCACAATCGAAAGTTTCTTCTTAATATCTATCCTAAACCTCCTCTCTTTCAGCTTACAACCATTACCCCTAGTCCTATCCCTGCACTCCCTGACAATGAGCCCCCCTCTCCCCGTAGCCCCTTTAGGTACTGGAAGATGCTAGAAGGTCGTCCCAGAGCTTTCTCTTCTCCCAGCTCTTTCAGCCGGTCTCACAAGGCAGGTGTTCCAGCCCTCTGTTGAGGCTCTGGAGCGAGTCCAGAGAAGAGCAACGAAGCTGGTGAAGGGGCTGGAGAACAGGCCTTATGAGGAGCGGCTGAGAGAGCTGGGGGTGTTTAGCCTGGAGAAGAGGAGGCTGAGGGGAGACCTCATTGCTCTCTGCAACCACTTGAAAGGAGATTGCAGAGAGGAAGGAGCTGGCCTCTTCTCCCAAGTGACAGGGAACAGGACAACAGGGCATGGCCTCAAGCTCCGCCAGGGGAGGTTTAGACTGGACATTAGGGAAAAGTAAAAAATCACAGAAAGGGTCATTGGGCACTGGCAGAGGCTGCCCAGGAAGGGGGTTGAGTCACCTTCCCTGGAGGTGTTTAAGGGATGGGTGGACGAGGTGCTGAGGGGCACGGTTTAGTGATTGGTAGGAATGGTTGGACTCGATGATCCAATGGGTCTTTTCCAACCTGGTGATTCTATGATTCACGGCCTCCTCTGGACTCTCTATAACAGATCCATGTCCTTCATGCGCTGTCCTGCTTTGAGATCTGTACATCCCCAAAGCTTATACGTATGCTGCCTATGGGGATCACCAAATCTACCAACAGAAATTTAAGAAGAACAAGTTAGAAAACATCTCTCTAGAGCAATACAAGCACACCAATGCCATTCCAGAGCAAGATGCCCATCCCAGGGCTAGCTGAACTCCAGCAGTCCCTTTCTGCGTGTCATCTGCACCAAGGGGTTGCCCTAAGAATTTCCCACTATACCAGTACAAGGTCAGAGAGCTCCTAAGCTATGAAAACTCCAGGATGGCACACAGCAAATGGAGATGGATTCAGCTGCCTGCAGGTGAGGCTTTCCTTGACTCATAGAGCAAGAGGAATTTAAACAGCATCAGTGTGGACTGCATGCAAGTGCCTGTCCTGTGGCTTATGCCACCATCTGCCCACAGGCAGACACAGACAGGTGAGAGGGATACAGTTATGGTCAAAGAGATGCACAAAAGAAAGGCGAAGAGAAGAAGTAACTCAGCTTTCTCTATGTATGTGAAAGAGAACGCTGCCCACAGGCCTTACCACTCCAGCAAAAGCCGCAGCCACCCAGCACACCTGTGGCACCAGAACAAGATGAGTTTGCCCATCCTCCTAACGGGACTTTTTGCTTTGGCTCTTCAGTCTTAGAAAGTGAACATAAACGGAAAATGCTAAACTATTTTATGTTAACAAAACCTGAATGTTCTTACTAAAAACCAGGAATATTAGAAAATGGTGTTACTGCAGAAGTTAAACAGATGTCTAATGGGTCACCAGGCAAAATTCTCATGAATTGCAGGCTGCCCAACTTGCAAAATACCTACTTTTAAAGTCAAAGCATTTTAAAATGTTTTTAAAACCCAGGTTCATTTGCTAAAATTACTGCAAAATGCCCAGTGACTGCAAAATTGGGAACACAACTCCTATTTAGAAAGCCTGAAGTTTTTTCAAGCCACAGACTGCATCCTCATCATGTCTGTCTTCAATAGTCAAATTTCTGACAAATTAGTATCATTCCTTTCTTTTAGCTGGGAAAAATTCCCTGCCAATGAGTTGCACAAGTTGTTTCCCACTATATATATTAAATAATAATAATAATTTGTTTGTTTTGAATGTAATAATTTCACTGGATGCTCCCAATTTCTTGTGTAATGAAAACAAGAAAATAATCTTTCCCAAATTGTCTTCTCCTTGTGCCACTGAGTTCACAGCATTTATCATAGTCTCAGTAATTTTTTCCAAGCTGAAAAAACCCTAATCTCTGTGATTGAATGTTGAGACTTTGATCATTGCCATCACCCCATCCAACACATGCTTTCTTCACACTGATTAGTAGTCATCACCCAGTCTGCTTATAGCATAAGAATGCTCCCAATGAGTTTCTCCAATTCTTTGCTATTCCCTAGCAATGAATTGTCAACTTTTTAGTTCTCTACATTTATTCAGAGAATAATCCACAATAAATTCAAAACATTTTCACTGAGAGATAACTGCTAATTTAGAACCTATAGTTGTACACAAAAAAGTCACATACATTTCCCCGTGCATGAAACTCCGCAGGAATCACATGTAATTAATAAGAAGATGTAGAATAGAAAGAAGTGTGGAGCTTTCAAAAAAAAAAAAAAAAAAGTAATTTATTTTAGATAATTTAGAATGCTTATTATTAAAAAATCAAACATGAGAGAAGACTTTCACCTCACTCATACACCAGCAAATAGCTAACAAATCAACATCTAATTGCTTGATTGCACCATTTCCTGCAGTTATTAAAGCAATTTTCATGCACAATTCTAGCAAAACAGTTTAAAAAGAAAAACTGAGATAAGTAGGCAATCTTTGGAAGTATCTCCTGTATGGGCAGTATCTCCCTTACCTTGTGCAAGGTGATTTTTACAGCCTTTTTTTATTTCTGAGGAAACAACTAAGCACTGCAGCTCCTTACACAGAAATCCCTGCCAGGCAGAGCAGGTTGCAGCTCCTTGCCTGCAGTCACGGTCCCTGGGAACTAGAGAGCAGGAGGCTGCCTCGGAGCTCACGCTAAGGCACAGAGTTTTCCTACCAGTAGCCACAGGTCTAGTAAGTCCCAGAAGACTTGAGAGACATCAGCGGATCTACCCATCTTGGGGACTGAGTGCTTGCAGTGTCCGAAATGCTGCAGCCATCCCAAAGGAGCCGTGTCTTAAATACTCAGAAGATGAAAAATCAACTACTTGCCTTAAAACTCTGACAGGACAGATGCCTAAAGTTAGACAGACAGGGAAAAAAAAAAAAAAAAAAAAAAAAAGAGGTTCTGGGGAACTAGAAACAGAAGGTGATTCCTTGAACAAAAATAACTTGTTTATTCAATTTTACCAGGACAACTGGATGGCTCTGAATTCAGAAACACCTGCTGCAAAGTTTTATGAGCTGGCAGAGCCAAAGGAACAGTCCCAGCAACGTTAGTGACTCTCCCTGGCTCTGGTATCCTCATACCCCATGACGACCCTCATTATACTGCTCACTAAATTCACAGAAAAACAGTTGCCCTTTTGGGTTTTTTTTCCTCCTGAATTGTTTTCTGCTGGCTTAGCAGAGGATCAGAAATATTCCAGACACAAGGGAAGCAGCAGAACAACACAGTGCAGAGCAAAACGAAGGCTTAGGCATCAGCCCTTTTGGTGGCAGAAAATCATGAGATAAGCTTCATTACCTTCAGGACAAAGTTTTGTAGGAACTAATCTGACTAAAGCTGAGGCTACTGCAATCCCACTTTTCACTGTAGAATTTCCTTTCCCAAGACTCTGTGGGCCAGACACAATTAATTGGTTCAGGCAGCTGAACGAGCTGAAGTGCAATCACCTCTCCACCACCAGGTTTTGGCCAGCTGAGTTCCCTGAACTGACTCACGGTGCAAACTCAGGCTCCAGGCATAGGAGAGGGCAGGAATGTGCCAGAAGGGGCAGAAGAGTGGGAGCATCAGCCCTGGCTGAGCTCAGCTCCAGCTCTTGTACAGCCATACACACATATAAGTACAGAATCATAGAAGCTACCTGTGCAATATAGACAGAGCAAGGGTGAAATGCTGTTTCCTCCACTGCACGAATCTCAAGGTTCAGATATTATGCCAGGTACTTGAAGATGTCTGAAGGAATGGATCCCAAACTGAAGGGATGCCCAGAAAATCTACTCCAGGATTACACAGCATAACGTGAAGCTTCCCACACTATACGGCAAAATTTCCTGACTAGTATTGAAGTCACAAAAAAAAGTATTTTTCTAGGGTTTTTTGTCATAATTGGCCATTTTTCTAGTTGCCCAGTATCCTCTCCAAAAAAGGAAATAAAATAGAAAGAAGTAACTTACCAGCAACTAAGAGAGTACTTTTGAAATGTGTTGCCCATATGCACTCATGCTCAGAAACTCTTCTGACGCACTACCTACAGCACACGCACATGTGCTCCCTTTCTCCTCTCCATTCCATGGCCCACACAGGGCTATGCTGTGGGGTAAATGTCCTTGGGTTCCTTCTCAGCCAGACAAACCCAATAGGCCACCCAAAGCTTGAAGGACAGGACAGAGAAGCTGTGCACTTGCGCAAATACATCCTGGGCCAAAAGCTCCAGCTAGAAGCAACTTCTCTTTTTCCCTTGAGGTTTCCTTTACACCACACATGCGCAGCAGGAAACTAAACAATGTTTATGCTACCACTGGTTGTCCAAAGCTGGAGCCTGTGTGCCTTCAAGGCAGGAGGTAGTCAAGGTTGTTACAAATAAGCCCAAACTCATGCTGTAGCACCAGCTAGGAGCTTCCAAAAAGGGCTTTAGGTTCAGACACTGAGGTGGCACTTGCAGCACTCCCTGCTGAAACAAGGTCTCCATACCACACGTAACACTCCCCTACCAAGCTCCAGGGCAGCATGCGAGTCAGGTTTTAGCAAACCAGACTTCAGAGGAGGTTTTGTAGTTAAGATTACCAGCAACTATAACATGAGAAAGCAGGCATCCCTGTGTGTTTGCTCCAAAAAGGAGATGCTTGCGCCTGTTTTCCTGGAGAACACAGTTTCTTATTGTCCCATTCCTCAGAGACAACTGGTCCTTGGCAACATGTAAGGCAGTTGAAAGGACAGGCCAAACAGATTTCTTGGTAAACACTGCAGTAGCAAAAGTATAAGCAGGTCTGCTACAGAGACTGAGCATGAGACCTTACAGCTCTACTTCCTGGTACCATAGAGTGTGACATATATTAAACCGGTTTTCTAACAGACCTAAGCTGTCCAATGCCATATCCAAATTGTGTGGACTCCAGGACTGACTACATGCATGGGCTGCATAAAATGGAAGTCATTACACATGGGGTTTAACAAAACAGAGTAGTTGGATGACCTTCTAAAAGTTCAAGGCGTACATATAGCCATGCTACCATGAACAGGAACCATACACCCTACAGCTCACCTAAACCATTCACCACAGGCAATCATTTTTACAAGTTGCTCGGTGAGGTACAGACAAATCTACTACCAGGTGATGAAGCTTCTGCACCAGCTGAAACAAGCTGACCCTCTTTGTGGGCATCACAGGCTGCCACCACAGATCATTCACCACTTTGTTACCTTGACTGTCCAAGCACAACTGGTCTAAATTGGGGTGAGGTTGTTCAGAATTACAAAGGAAAGATGCAGTACACACTGGTATTACTTTCAGGTCTGTGCTTCCAGGATGAATTTGTACAAGAAAAGAATGACCCTGAAGCCTAAAGGAAACACTGTATATCAGGGAAATTAAGTATATTTTAGATACAAGGCAAAAGCAACTACTATAACCCTCCGAGAGCACCCATGCTCTACATGGAGGAAAGAAGAGGAAAAAGATGGGCAGGTGAACTCAAAGGCAGGACTAGGCAAAGGCAGTTTTCAGAAAGAGGAGGTACACATGGCTGTAACAGCTTGAAAGGGAAACAAATATAATTTTAAATGGAGGGGAAAGAATCTCTGAGGAGATTAGATTGTCATGAAGGTGGAGTGCTAGAGAGATACATAGACTATTAAAAGCAGCAGTGAGGAATACTGGATCTGGAGGGCAGTGGGGTGGCAGAGGGGGATTTACAGAGTGAAGATGCCTAAATGAGGATTCATTCAAGCTCCAGCAAGCATGGCCACAGCACAGAGCATGCACTAAGGATGCTGTGAAGCAGGCTGCTGCTGCTGCCTGTCTGAATGCAGCAGTTCAGAAGAGAGTGCAGCCTCCTGTGATGTGAACACCACTCACAGAGTTACTCACCAGTAACTGCAGTTCTCTGAGCAGTCTCATACATGTGCCCTTCACTTCTCAGTACTGCACCCTACTGAGTCGCTGTAGCTGAGAAGAACATAAGAGGGGCCCTTCCCTCCCCAACTATGCACAGACCACACGGGAACATAGAATCATAGAATCACCAGGTTGGAAGAGACCCACCGGATCATGAAGTCCAACCATTCCCACCAATCATGAAACAAACATGAAACATGGGAACACCCACGGAGACAGCAAAGAGAGCCCAGGCACTGGGGTCATAGGCTGAAGTCTGTGTGGATCCACAGGGTGAACAGGAAAAGCACAAACACATGAAGAAGGAAGAAAAAAATGAGGTATTCCTCATCATGACACTAAAAATCACAAGGCCTACAAATTCACAGATTTCTCTTTTACTGTTTCTGACTTTAACTGAACAAGCTCCTCAGCTTCTTCCCCACTCCCACGCCAATAAGGCTCAGACAAGAAATTTCAGCAAATAGATGCTGGCCATACAGAAGCCTAGAGACATGGGAAACAACCCAGGCACTGATTACCATCTTTTTTTTTTTGCACTGTCTGTACAGGCTCTAAGGTTTTGTAGTGAGGGCATCTGCTTGCACTTCCGTGCACACTCTGATCCCAAGCAGGTCCCAGACGAGCCCAGATGAGGGAACAAAAATCAGACCAATATTCCAAAAGGAGAAGATGGCTGCTCCAACCCAACAGAGCAGGGCAAAGAGTTGCAATGGCATCAGGATTTCATTTTAGAGAACTGGATCCCTCTGCTGAAGTGCTCTGTGCAGCCTCAGCACAAAAGGATGCGAGCTACTAGCAATTCAAGCCCCAGAGTTTGCACACAGATCTTAAGAATAAATACGAAAGCTTTGCTTCCAGGCAGGAAATCCCTTTTAGCACACCTTTCTGATTTACACCGATGCTTGATAAACACCACATGTGTCCCTTCCTTCCCTCACCCAAATTCACAAAGGTTCTGTTCCATATTTAAGTGATGAAAAGTTAAGACCTGTGGTTACAACTTCTATGAGAAGCTTCATTTTGAAGGGCTGCTACATTTCAACTTTATTGCCAAGAGGAAAACTAAAAAAAACCCAAAAGCTTTCAGTCCTCCCTGAACATGAAAGCTGTTGTGAAGACATTTAATAAGTGCAAGTTCTCTTCAGCAAGTTGTTGAAATATTAAAAGTGGGAAAATTCATTCCTACAAATGCTTTGCACGAGTCCCATTTACAATTTTATGCATTACACTTCATTTCTTCTGCTCAAGGTGGCTGCAGAAGGTTTGGTCAGCACTTTCGCCTGAAGTGCATCTCAGTAGGCAGAGCTTACAACAAACTTTTCGCCTGAGATTTCTTGAGGGGAGAAGAAAAACCAGGAATAGCATCAGATTTACTCCAGCTAGAAAACCAAGAGAAAGATAGAGCACACAAACTTACCCACCTGCCTGCGTGTGGGAATAGAGGGACATTCATCTCAGTGAGATCAGATGTTAAGTGGGGGAACAGCGGGAGCGAGGGCCATCAGAAAACTGGCAAATGCATCTGCTTTTTCCATCCAGCACTGCGCTGACTAGATCTCTGCAAAACTTCCTCTGTTCCACTAGACCTGCCCATTGGGATCTATCTGGCATTAATTGGCCTTCAAAATTAAATTGCTTATGGAAATATCTTCAGCTAATTTTTGTAAGTCATTTGAGAAAGAAAAAAAAAAGAAAGGTGTTTCTTTTAAAAAAAAATAAAAGGTGGTGGTGTGGGTTTTTTTTAAAAAAAGGAGAAAAATCAATAAATTCTGTGGACGTGGTATTCTGCTTCTTAAAATAAACGCCTAAGGATGGAGACTTGCCCCTGACTCTTCTACGAGGTTTCTTTGTGCGAGCTAAGGGCCACAAAAGGTGAAAGAAAGGGGCTTAATGCAGCCGGGGGCGGCTGGGGAGGAGGGGAGAGCCGGGGAGCAGAGGAGGGGAGAGCCGGGGAGCAGAGGAGGGGAGAGCCGGGGAGCAGAGGAGGGGAGAGCCGGGGAGCAGAGGAGGGGAGAGCCGGGGAGCAGCCCCAGGCCGGGCTCCCGCACACAAAGCGAACCGGGGGGAGCCCCGGGACTGCGGCCGGCGGAGAAAGGCGGAACGACGCCGGGCTCCTCGGGGAAGGGCAGAGCCCCCCGAGAGCCGCGGGACGGGCGCAGCCTCCCCGGTCCCCGCAGCGGCCGGGGCGAAGCCGGAGGATGCGGAGGGGAGAGGGGGCGCGGGAGAAGCCCCGCTCCCCGGGGCCAGCCTGTTGTTCCCGGAGGCCGGCTCCGCGCTGCCCGGCTCCCCCCGCGCTGGAAGGAGCGGAGCCCGGCGCTGGGAGAGGAGCAGCTCGCACCCGCGGCCCCGGCACTCACCGTCCTCGTAGTTCTTGAGGTAATAGTCGGGGCCGGGCCCGCCGCGGCTCTTGGCCGGGTTCTTCACGTTGTGGAACTGCAGAAAGTCCGTCCTCTTGCCCGCGAACCGCAGGAAGGCGGGGGCGAGGCCCCGAGCCAGGGTCACCAGCCGCCGGGAGCTGCGGAGAGCAGGGAGCGGGGCTGAGGGCGCCGCGGGACGCTCCGCTCCCCGGTACCGGCGAGGACCGCGGGCGGGGTTGGGGGGGGAGCTGCAGGGCCCGCGGGGCCGAGCGGCGCGGGATGGGAGCGGGGAGCCGGGGCTGCGCGGCGGCGGGACGGGACGGGAGCGGGGAGCCGCCCCGCCGCGGCCCCGGGCTGCCCGGTCCCCCCGGACAAGTGCAGAGGCGGCGGGAGCGCGCGGAGCCGGGGACCGTCGCCCTGACGCCTCCTCGCCCCGTTCCCTCCCGAGAGCGACGGCCGAGGGGACCCCCGGAGCGGGACCCCCGCTCCCCGCCCCGACTTACCCGGCACGGAGAGGCGTCCGGCCGCCGCGGGGCTGGGGGTGCGGGGAGCCCGTCGGGACCCGGGGGAGGCTCCACTCGGCAGGCAAGCCCCGTTCTTCCCGCTGCATTATATGTTTTCCACGGCCCCGTGTTGTGCTTTTTTCTGTTTGTTCTTTTTTTTTTTTTTTTTTTTTTTTATGCAGAGGAGCGGTTGTTGGAGAGAGGGGAGCGGGACATTTTTGCAGTCATAACTGATAAGTCTCCGAAACGCTTTCTTCCATTGCAAACATGTGCATCTTAATGGAAACCATGGCCCCGCTCCCTCCGTCACAACAAGCGGCGGCGGCAGCGCGGAGCCCGGCGGGGCTGGGCAGGGGGGGAGCCCCGCGGGCGGTGTGGGGAGGGAGGGCAACGGGGGGCTCCTGCCTTACCTTAAGAAATCGAGCCAACCATCATGAATGATGGAGGGGTCCAGCTGCAAGGAGAGGAAATTCTCACTGATTATCCTGACAGGGCTCTTGGTGTTGACGTCAAGGAGAATGAGAGTTCTTCCCTTCACACCTGAAGGTTTCTCCACCGGCAGCGTTCTCCTGTCCCCGGCCTGGGAGGGCAGCGAGAAGGTGGCCAGGAGAGCCAGCCCAGGTGCCATCAGGGCTAAGAGCCCGGGGGGGCAGGAGCTGGGACAGGGCATACCGGAGAGCAGGAAACCCCTAATTAACTCGCTGTCTGCAGGGGCTCGCTGGTGGCTAATTGTCCTTATCTAAAGTGTGGGGCGCCCTGCCTTTTTTTGCAATGTTTTGGTGCTGGTGGAGGGGAACTCACGCCCCTGACCAGCCTTTCTCGCAGCTGGTGCCAAGACTCCTTTGCAGCCAGCACCGCCCCTTTAAGAGATGCAGGCTCCAGACATTTTTAACTTTTTGAAGGTGAGGGGAGGCTCCTGGTTTAACCCCCTCAGCTCGGGGCCCGCCGCAGCACCGCCAGCACCGAGTTTTCGCTTTGCGACGGCTCCGCCGCGGGACGCCAGGAAACCAGCCCGGAGCGGGGACACGAGACACCGGGGAGCTCGGGACCGGAGCTCGGGACCGCCCGGCACGGCCCTCGCTCGTCTCCAGCTGCAGGGACAGCGAGGCGGTGAGGCAGGGGGGCCGCCAGGGCTGGAGCGGGGGAAGGGGGAGTAGTTGCTCCAAAAAACAAAGCCCTACCTCGAGAGCTCGCCAAGTTGGGCCCCGCGGTGCTGGGGCGAGAGCCCGGGGCTGAGCGCTGATGGCTCCGAGGGACACGACGGGAGCCTGGAGCTCGGGCACGGAACGCTCGGCTCGCCCCGAACCGGCGCAACAGGTCCGGTTGGGGGCACGGGGAACCGGGAGCACGGGGAACCGGGCCGCCCCGACCCGCGGGGGGGCAGCAGAAGTCGGGGGGTGTCCGAGTCGGGGGTGCGGGGTTCGGTGCGACCGGCGGTGTCCCACGCGCCGCTGCCTGCGGGCTCGGCAGCTGCGGGGGGCGAGCGGCCGCGGTTCCCTTGGCTGGGCTCAGGCTGGGGGCACCCGTTCCGGGCTCGGCGGGGGCTGCCGAGCATCCCGGGAGCGACGACCCCACCGCGTATCATCTCCCGCCCGCAGCCGGCGCCCAGAATCCCGCACACTGGCAGCTGGCGAGCTCCGGGACACGGAACGCCTCCCGCCCGGCTCCGGTTCCCCCGCTTCGCCCGGGGCAGGCGGCGCACAACGTCCCGGTGAGACCGGGAGGCTGACAGCGCCCTGGCCCGGTGCGGTCCGTCGGGGCCCCGCAGCCCCGGGACCGGTCGCCCGCAGCACCATCTGCTGGTGAGGAGCCTGGCGCCCCGGGACACCGGCACCCACCTGCGGACACCCCCGCGCCGGGGCCGGGAGGTGCGGGGAGCAGCGGCTCCGGGAATGCAAGAGCCGGGGATCCCGGCTGGGCCCGGTACGAGCGGCGAGCGCTGCACGGGCAGCCCCGGGCAGCTCGCTGTCCCAGCGGGGCTCCCCGCGGCCGAGAACCCCCTCCTGGGGCTTGAGGAGGCACCTACGCTCCTCGCTCGCTCCAGCCAGCGCCCGGGAGGCGAAAGGAGCTGACCCGGTGCTCCCGCGATGGCGAGTCCCGGAGCCCGGTGCGCTCGGCGGATCCCGGCACAATTTTTTTTCACGGAAAAGGTCATTGAGCACTGGAACAGGCTAGGAGTCACCTTCCCTGGAGGGGGTTAAAGGACGGCGGGACGAGGCGCTGAGGGGCATGGTTTAGTGTTTGATAGGAACGGTTGGACTCGATGATCCGGTGGGTCCTTCCCAACCTGGTGATTCTGTGACAAGTGGAGGCACTCGGGACGAGGGCAGGTCCGCGGGCAGCGCCGGTTCCTGTGGAAATCCCTCTGCGCCCCGAAACGCTTGGAGCCCATCGCCCCGGGGGCAGCCAGTCCCCGGTTACCGAGGCGGGGCCGGCGGGGCCACGGAGCCCCTGTGCGATGAACGGTAACGGGAGGGGAGGATGAAACCGACCTCTTGGATCTGCTAGCGGGGAGCAGGGAACGCGCACACCGCGATTTGTCGTGAAATTATCCCGCTAAGGCGGAGGAGGAGAACGGGTCTCAAAAGGCGCTTGGGAAGAGGCTGCAGAGGGCACAGAGCAGCAAAGGGGGTGCCCGGGGCAGCGGGGCTCGGGGCGCTAGAAGTAAGAGGATCCGCTGGGCAGGGCTGTGCAACTTCAGCTGTGCAAAACCCTGGCATCCCGGGAGAGGAAGGGGGCAATTAAAGGCTGGAAATTTGTGTTCGGCTGCAAACGCTTCAGCTACAGTTCGTGATAGCGCTTAAACCTGCCCCGGGACCTGAAACCTCCGCTTCGGAAGCTGCTTGGGTGGTTTGGGTCACCTCCGAAAGAGGGACACGAGGTACTGAATCACCGCCTTATTTTGTATCTACGCTCCCTCTCCCCCTGTATTATCTGAAGATGTCAGCAAAGCTTCAGGGGCATTTGTTGCTCAAATCAGTGTTGAGGTTGCAGGCCGAAACTTTGTGCGATGCCTCCTGCTAAGGATACTTCTATTTTAAAATGAAATGCTAGTGTGTTATGTAGTAAAGGACAGGAAAGGAAACAAATCCAGTTTAAAATCCTTTTTATATATATACCTATAAATGTATATATATTTCACCACACACACCCTGCCCCAAACAAACTGCTTTGGAAGAGAAATGAGCTTATTCTGAAACGTTTCTCACAATTAGTCTCTGCTTTGAATGCGAACTCCGGGTGCAGCAAAGTCACTTATCTGCCGAGATCTCACCAACAACATAAGCAGCAGAGAAATGGGCAAAAACCGTCCCAGCTGCCAGGTTCTGGAAAGACACCTCCAAAGGAAATATTCACTTACCTGTGTCAGCTTTCCAGAGCAGCACCTGGAGCCTGCCCCGATCCAGTGGCTTCGGAAAAACAATTGCACCCCATTTTGCATCTGGCTGCAGAAGTAGCAACTGGAACCTAAAAGTAAAGCAGGTTTTTGGTTGGTTTGGTGAGGAGGGTTTGGGATTTTTTTTGGTGCGTGAGTTTTTTAAATTTTTTTGGGGGGTGGTGGTGTATTTTTTGTTTGTTTGAAATCCATTGTGGGTTTGTTGTAGCAGCCCTTTAAAGGCTAAAAAGTTGCGGTTACCTGGGAGGCTGGGGCAGAGCAGAGGTGCAGGGAGCCCCGGGAGCCCCGGGAGCCACCGGCGCAGCTCTGGGGGGGACTGGGTACCTGCCCGGGGGGCCCACGGTGTCCCCCTTCCCAGCAATGCACCCCAGATAGGAGGTATCTCAATTTACACCAGCTGCGACCCTGGCCCGCCGTGCACAGGGGCGGTTCAGCGCTGGTCCTTTCTTGTATTTCGATAATTACTTTAGAAAGCCTGACTCACATAAAAAGTATCTATAAAGATTTACTCGCGGTTTTGTTGATTTGGAAATGCATTTCTCCATTTTCCATCTACTCTAAACTTGCTGGTTTTAATCTCCAAAACATTCATTGGGAAAGAGAACTGGGGGACGAGAAGCATTTCTATAAAGAGTTTAACCAAAGCACATTAAATATTTTCCCAACATCACCAAATAAACAACAATCCTCCAGCTCCCTATAAACTATTTAAAGCATGTCATATCATCTCTTCTGCTCTTGCCAATGTACTTTCCTTTTAATTTATAAGCTGATTAGAGCAGGGGCCTGTCTTTTTGTGTATATTTGCAAAATGTCTGGCACCCTTTCAGTCAGTCGTAGTTCACAAACACTTAAACCTGCATTTAACTTCTTTATTATAGGTAATAACTTAGATTTTTTTCCCCCTCATTTTTGTAGAGCTACTGCCTGTGAAAGTGCTTGTTATAAATGATACGAGCAGTTGTTGAAGTGTTTCAGCAAAGGAAACTTCTTCAGATGGTAGGGTCGATAAAAAAGAAATTAAAAAAGAAAGGAGAAGAAAAAGTACGAGGAAAATTTAAACTGAGATCTCAGGCTGTATAAATCGTGCCAAAAATGGGGAAAACCTCCTTAGGAGGAACGTTTTAGTTCACCAGAAAATAAACTTCTGCTCATGAATAATGAAAGGTATTATCATCAGAGGATGTGCCATACCAAACAAACCTCCATTAAGCTGGGAAGGATAAAACAGGCGAGACAGCGTTTTTTCTAAAAAAAAATCATGTCTTTGATTCCCAAGATATCAACCATGTCTGTTTCTGTAGTGCTGTCAAGTAAACCTGAGTTATGGATGCTCTAAAAGAAGCCAGCGAGGAGAAAATTCAGTGAGTGAAAATTAAGAGTGCTATCCATAGGTACTTTACCAAAATCTACTTTCTTTTCAGACGCTTAAATTCCTTCCCTGTACCACGGCATGACAGTCTCTGAGAAGAAGAGCAAGACCAGTGAATGTGGTAAAGCTATAGTCATGGCAGATTCTTTTTACTGAGGTTTCTGCCCTTTCTGCACTGCAATGTCCATAATTTTCACCAACAGAGACTTAATGTCTGGAATGTGACCTCCTAAAACTGCCAGTGCCTCAAGGTGGGTGTTGCGCAGTCTGAACTCCACTGCTGAAACCATTACCCAGCATGTTTATGTATCACGTCTAACCTGAACAAGCAGGCAGAAGACAACTGCTTGATTTACTACAGTTTCCGTGCATTGCTCTTTAATGTAGGTGACCTGGGAAGTTCTGTAACAAGGAAATACATCTGTCTGTGCTAGGAGGGCTGACTGGCTAGGGAGCTCAGCAACAGCAGGAGGAACGTAAGCCTACTGAGAGCGCTTCCTCCCTCCACATGTGCGAGAGGCAAGTCATCGATCAAAACCAACTGCCTGGTCAGGAAAAGCACACTTGACAATGCTGTCTTTGCATTTTTGCCAGCATGAAGAGAACACAAACTGGTGTCTCCAAATCTAACCACAGGAAAAGAGAGCACGGTGGTGCTAGGCTTTCCTTTGAGAGTCAGGCTACTCACTAGGTGCCTAATTAAGAAACCTACTAAAATAAGGTCCAGGAACAAAAAGAAGACACCAGTCCCACAAAGGCTGTGAGCGTGAGCTTTCCCTAGCTGACACACCATGGGAAGATACATGAGAAATTGGGGGATGAAGTTGATGAACTGGCAGCTGCTGATCCTTTGTATCATTTTCCTTTTTGTAACAGAATTCTTAGTTCTGTGAGCAGTTAGCTACAATGTACTCTGCTAGAATAAAACAAATTCATTATTTTCCTTAATCTGATGAATTTGTTCTCAAAAGTACTTTGAGAAATCCAGGATACCCTAGTCCTGCAGATTCATCTATGGAGAGGACTACTGAGTTCCCAAAGTGTCCATCTACCAGCAGGTGTTTTGAGGTTCTTGAAAAAGTGAGATGCACAGATTCCATAAAGCTGTAAGAATAGTTCTGGAGGCTGGTCAAACCAGGTGCTGTCCCAGCAGACGGATGCCCTTTGCCCAGAATCTCTTCAACAAGCAGAAAAAAAATGCAAATAATGACTAAGAATACCTTTGCGTGTAACAACTGCTCTTTGACAGCAAATGCTCTTTAGATCCATGAACTCATCAATGTCTGGGTCTGATTTAGGTCTTTGTCTTTCATACTTTGAATAGAAGCAAATGTGGAAGCGATTTGTCATAGTCAAAGAGATACAGAGGACAAACATGACACTGTGCCCAAGCTCTGCAGCATTCCAAAGACCACAACAGCCTCCATAACATTTTCCTTAAACTGAGTGCAGCCCTGAGGAGGAGAGAAATGTGTAGAATTATCCTTGTCTCACATCATCACATGAAAAAGAAAGAGAAGGGAATACACCAATTTTACAAGCCTGAGAATGAATGTGAGCAAGTAGCTGTCCCACCATCTGGGAGGAGATGATAGAGGTGAAGGAAGAGGGAATTCATGGGGGATGGTAGAAGTTTGCAGAGACCTTCTATTTTTCCGGAGAGATGTTTCACATTCCAGCAGCAAAAAATGAAGGAAGCGGACATGCGGAGTAGATCAGAGAGGGGAAATAAGAAGACGAATGAAGTGCAAGACTGGAGGAGCAAACGCATCAATTGTGAGTAAGAGGAAGGGACTGTGTACAGAGACCAAGGAGGAGATGGAGCTCAGGGGAAGAAACAGCAGCCAAAAGGCTCTCAGTCAGAGACACTGCTGGGATGAGGAAGGCAGAAAAAAAAAATCCAGAATCTTTCAGGTGATGATAAAATTGTAAACCTCTGGCCTCTGTACCTATCTGATTGTGGCATCTCTGTCAGCAGCACTATAAGCACAACCAAGCATGGCTCAGCTGTAGACAGAGAGAGGAGAAATCGGCACTCTCAAAGCTGCAAACTGTTGGTTTAGCAGAAGAATCAGAAGCAAACTATGCAATTTATAGCTAAAGAGCAAGAGCAGGAACCGTGGAGAACTATAGGTCATGGCTGGGAAGCAGACAAGTACATGAAGGAGAAAGAAAGTGAAATGCCAGCAACGTAGAAGTGGAGGCCCAGGATGAACCCAGGAGATGAGAAGGATCAGAACTGAGCACAACTAAATGAGGGGGAAAGGCCAGGGGCACCTCACTGAGCTGTACTAGAGGAGGGAGGAGGAGATGGGCTGATGCCGGATTAAAACAATACTCTCTTTCCATCATCCAGCCAAAGGTCTCAAATAAATCCAAAAAAAAGCAAGCTTTCTGCACAAGTTCCAGTAACAACAGTTATGTTCCTGATCTGTTCCTCTTTAAGGAGCTGGTAGAGCGATGAAGTTCTGCAAGCATCACTTGCAAGGCTGAAAGCACAGAATCTGGGAATCTCTTTGGGATTCTCTAACCATGCAAAAATATGGTCTGCCTGCAGCTTCACACAGATCTGATATAAAACCCATCCTTCCTACTGACAAGGGACAAGTAAATAGTTCCTTTCCCTATCTTAAGAGGAACGAGGCAGGAGAAAAATGATCACAACAAAGAATCCTGAGAAGCATTTCTACAGCCCTTACAGCAACACAGCCTCACCTGAGCTCTGCTTTGGTGCTGGCAGGGCTGCAGGAGTGAGGGGGAAGGCACGGGGTCCCCAGCCCAGGCACAGAAGCATATCACCCAGTAACAATCACAGGGAAAGAGCAAAGTTTCATAGCACAGGCACCTCCTTTGTCCTTTCTACAAAGAACTGGGTGTTGTCTCATTTCTTCTCCCTCAACAGCTTCCCTTCTCTTGGCCATTCAGTAACAGCAACATGGAGAAAGCTAAAAATAAAGCTGTGTAAGCAATGTAACAGGCATGCAATTGCATGTCTATTTTCTTTGAAAACATGATGCTTTATTTCCTGTACAATGGAAACTACAGTTTGATGTTACAACTATTGGGTTTTGACTGAATGCAGAAATTTGACTTAAACAACAATTCCCCTTGTATTTAGTATTACCATATGTCACTGATTATATATTTAAGTTGTAGAAGTGAATTAAATTTCATGGCTTCCTCAAGTTAGATTCTCTTGGAGTGGACTGTCTGTTGTCATTAACCAAAATGCTTGGAAAACAGTTTAAATCAAAACAGAATACTTTTGGTATCATTTCAGGAGAAAATTGATTATCGCAAACCAAGTGTTTAACATGTCATCATCCAGAAAGCTGGGTGAAGCTTTGTGAACCTGCAGCAGCCATGGCCAGAGAAAAGGGGTTAATTGAGCACCACAGGCTCAGAGATGGAAAAAAAGAAAAAGAAAGACACAGCCTCTACTCGGAGCTCCCTTGCCTGAAGTCTTATTCCTTCTGTCTCATAAGTTATCATATATCCCACATCTTACTACTTTGTTCACTTACTTGGGGAAAGTATCTTCTCTTGTTTGGCTACAGCCATTAGTGATAATCACGCTGTACACATGTTCCAGGAGAAGCCAGCCTTGTGCTTGCTAGATTTCTTCCTCCTTTATTGGGGAAATAAAAAAAAAAATCCAGATTTTCTTTACTCCTTCTGTTTCCCATCATGATTTGGATTGCTTACATTTCCATCCACATTTCTATCCCCACTAGCAGTCCCCTAGTGGCTTCTGGCCCTTTTCTAGAGGACCAGGAGACAGCAGACCCCCTCGGCTCACATCAACCAGGAAGGAAGTGAATTGTAACCTACAGCCTCTGGGAATCTGGTTTCAGACCTTAAAGTCATAGTGATATGAAGGCACTTCACAAAACTCCCCATGTCCATAGTTCCTGCCTCTTCCAGGTCCTGCCTGGACCTGCACAGTCAGAGACAGAAGGTGACAGCCACGATCAGAGAAGTCCCCACTGGCAGGGGACACAAATATTGGAGGCTGTGACACAGAAGCTGCAGAGGGAGCTCAGTGGCAGCAGACATGGTGTGAAGCAGAACCTGAGCCGTCCTGGTGAGCAGGAAGCAGGTCATTATTCCTAACTGGAGAGAAGGGAGACAGGTAAAAGAAGGAGACTTCAGCATATGAAAAAAACAAGGGCAACTTGGCTGTGCTTGCTGAAGTGTGCACCAGGCAGGATACAGCCAGGACAGACCTCAGGGAGAGCCTTGCAAATTCACGTCATACTTTGCCAAAGACTCAATCAATTGAGCATGGGCTAAAGCTCAGTTTGTTTTGTCTTAGTTGGAGCTTTGGAAGATATTTCCTATCTTGACTCATTGAGCGTGCTCCAGCCCCACACCTGCAACTTCTGGAGTGCATCCTCGCAGCAAGAGGCTGGCTAGCACGTCGTCACTTATGCAGGGCAAATCCTACTGAAAGCACATCAGACCACAGCTTTCACACCAGTTTACTTTTACGTGTAGCACATGTAAGCTAACATCTGGCAAGAACAGAACTATGTCCTGATCGCGACGGAGTTCACTGCAACAGGTGGTGTTTGATTCTGCAAGACCAGGGCAGCTCCATCCCAAACCGAGCATTATTTGTCTTCTGTGTCTTTACACGAGTGGACCTATTGACCTCATTGCTCTCTATAACTACCTGAAAGGAGCTTGTAGAGAGGAGGGAGCTGGCCTCTTCTCCCAAGTGACAGGAGACAGGACAAAACAAGAGGGAATGGCCACAAGCTCCACCAGGGGAGATTTAGGCTGGACATTAGGAAAAAATTTTTCACAGAAAGGGTCATTGGGCACTGGCAGAGGCTGCCCAGGGAGGTGGTTGATTCACCTTCCCTGGAGGTATTTAAGGCATAGGTTGACAAGGTGCTGAGTGGCATGGTTTAGTGTTTGATAGGAATGGTTGGACTCGATGATCCGGTGGGTCTCTTCCAACCTGGTTATTCTATAATTCTATGATTGTCACTACGGCTTTGCAGTCCCTTCGAGACCATACATCACACTCAACCTACAGGTCACTGTGTAGTCCTCATATTCAGGTTATTTTGCCCCTGTTGAAGCATCTCAGTGTGTGAAGAAGGATCTTGATGCAAGTATTGTACTGTACATTAATATAACATGAGGTTAGCAATACGTTCAACCGCCTGCTACAGACTGTGGCTCCAGCAAAGGAGGAAATTTTTTCTCCAAGCAAGCAGTAGCTCCACCAACGCATACACAAGAAGTACATGCAATATAACAAATAACATCTGGTGCCTATCTGGGGGCATAGATGGAAAAACTAGCAAAGAGCAGCCTCCGGTGCCACCTCTGCAAGCCCTAGAGTTTAATCCTAAAGAAAAAGCGTTCAGAAGAGAAAACCCAGCATTAAAACGAATGCCAGCATAACTCTGGAAGATACAAGACGTGACCAACCGTCTCTGCCGCTTCACACCGTTACTGTCCAAGACTATTTTGCCAGAGATTTATTTTGCCAGCAGAAGTACGGAGAGAGATTGCCACCTTGTGGTTTCTCCCCCTGCAGTGCCATGTGGGTTTTTTAAAAATTGTGCTTGCCTAAACCAGTGGGTGGTTCCCAAACTGCTGTCCGAGGAGTCCTAGTGACAGGGGTACTATGGACAAGAATACTTCCGAAGTACTTGCTTAACTGAAAAAAAGCAAGCCTGTAATTCACAGCCTTCAGTTCCTATACTGAGAAACTCATCGCTTGAAAACCTTTCAGGAATCTAATCTGTGAGTTAATAAAGATGAGTAACTCCCGGCACGGGCACAGCTTTCAAACCGTGACGTGAAATCCTATGGCAGTAATACTCAAAATCAGATCGTTTTTACAGTATCCTCAGCATCGGGAAATCTGTGAGGAATTCAGTGCTGATGGCAGCCTACAGTTTCAAAAACGTGGGATGGTCTCAAGCAGAAGTTCCCACAGGGAGGAACAACCATGCGCTTGTCCCCACCACGTGCAGATGGAAAGGCAAGAGGGGACTAAAATTGACCCTAGTAACTCCGGGAACTGCTTAGAACAGTTTGTGGGATCCGTTCCTCGGGTGACAGAAGTTGAGGTAAGGTCTGCAAAAGGTTACCTGTTGCCCCCTCTGTAAATCATGCACGAGGCAGCATTTCCCCACTGATGCCAGGGGGCAGTTAGAGAGGGGAAGATCAGCAAGGGCTTGTGAAGTAGCACACGGCCCCTGTGAAATCTCAGGGAGTTCATCAAATTTGGAAAAAAAAATTAGCTGCTTCTCCCAGAGAGGGGGAAGAGTCTCTCCTAAGACAGCAGGGACACATCTCCATGGCAGCTCTTCATGCCTCTCTGCCTGCTGACATACTGACACAGAAAGTGGCCCATTTTCATGTGTACAATAATAATTGGATAACCAGAATTTCTGGAGCACTGCCTGTTCCTCCAATGACATTTTCTGACTAGATTCCTGCTCTGCCACTAGTGAGCCTGTTAGAGTTGTAAGCAACTGACTCTTTTTCCAGTTCTCCAGCCTCCTCTGCAAGTTGTTGGGGACGTTGGTCCAGAGAAGAACCACAAGTTTCAACAGTCCCTAAGTGCTTTCTTCAGCACATACTTGTGAAGCTGATAAATCACATTCCCTGTTAGGTCTAGATGTGGTACAAATGTTAGTTACAGCGTGGTACGTTTGCTTCCTAGCAAGATTGCAAACGGAACGACTACCTCTCCCCCATCAGAAAATAAAATGAAATAATACCGCTCCCCTGGGGAGAAGGAAGATGAATTTGAACTGAAAAGCCGGAGTGATGGGGCTTGGCAGGTAAGAACGAGGATGATGGCAAATCCCAGCTCCGGGAAGCGCCGGGAAGGGCTTCGCAGCAAAACCCCCACCGCTCGGGGCACGGGGGGACGCAGCCCCGCACAACCGTGCAAGCCCCACGGGACGGAACCCGGTCGGGTGGCCGGGGCAGAGCTCGGAGCCGTCAGCCCCTCTGCCTGCCGGGGCTGGGGGCCGCCCTGCACCCCGGGGATGGGCTCCGGGGCAGCCCCGCCGGGGTCGCACCGGACACGGGGAGCCAGCACGGTGCCGTGCGGGGCGGAGGGGTTAGTAACCCCTCCTCGGCCTCCCCGCAGCCCCGGGGATGGGCTCCCTGACGCCCCGCCGGGGTCGCACCGAACACGAGGAGCGCGCACGGCCCCCCCCCCGGGCAGCCCCGCTCCGCCGGCCGCTCCCGCCCCCCCCGGCCGCGCTGCCCGCCCCCCGGCCCACGTGCGCCGCCGCGCCGGCTCCCCGCCGCAGTCCCGGTGCGGCGGGCGCTGCGGAGCCGGCATGGCGGCGGGCCCGGGCGGCGGCGGGAGCGGCTGGGGCCGGAGCCGGGGCGCCGTGCTGCTGCTCTTCTTCTCGCTGTCGCCGCGGCCGCCGGCCGGGGCCGCGTGGCTGCTGGGGCTGCGGCCCGAGGACACGGCGCCGGGCCGGGTGTCGCTGGAGGGCGGCGCGGTGCAGGCGGCCGAGGGCAGCCGCTTCCTCCTGCGCCTCTACTTCCAGCCGCCGCCCGAGGGCAACGGGAGCCGCGGGCCGGCGGGGGAACGGGAGCCGCGGCTCGTCTTCATCGAGGAGGCGGCGGCGGGGGCGGGGGGCGAGGCGGCGCGGGGCCCGGCGGAGCGGTGCCGGGAGCGCAGCGCCTGGGCCTCGGACGTGGAGGTGGTGGGGCCGCTGCGGTCGGGCGGCGCGGCGGGGTCGGCGCTGGCCGAGGTGCGGGTGCGGGAGCCGCGCAAGGGCGAGGCGGCGGCGGCGGCGGCGCCGGGCGGGCGGCTCTTCTCGCTGTGCGCCTGGGACGGGCGCGCCTGGGCGCACCACGGCGCGGCGGGCGGGTTCCTGCTGCGGGTGCGGCCCGCGGCGCCGGCGCTGGGCGCCTGGCTGCTGCCGCTGCCCGAGGCGGGCTGGCTGCGGGCGCTGGGCGCGCTGCTGCTGCTCGGGCTGTCGGCGCTGTTCAGCGGGCTGCGCCTCTCGCTGCTCTCGCTCGACCCGCTGGAGCTCCGCGTGCTGCGCAACAGCGGCTCGGCCGCCGAGCGGGAGCAGGCGCGGCGGGTGCAGGCGGTGCGCGGCGGCGGCGGCACCTACCTGCTGTGCACGCTGCTGCTGGGGCAGGCGGGGGCCAACGCGGCGCTGGCCGGCTGGCTCTGCGCCTCCCTGCCCGGCGGGGGAGCGGCGGCGGCCGGCGGGGCGCGGGGAGCTCCGTGGCTGCCGGTGCTGCTCTGCGCCGCCGCCGTGTTCCTGGGCGGAGAGGTGCTGCCCTACTCGGTGTGCTCGCGGCACGGGCTGGCCATCGCCTCCCGCACGCTCTGCCTCACCCGGCTGCTCATGCTGGCCGCCTTCCCCCTCTGCTACCCGCTCAGCCGCCTGCTGGACTGGGCGCTGCGGCAGGAGCTCAGCGTCTTCTCCACGCGGGAGCGGCTGCTGGAGACGCTGCGAGCGGCCGGGCCCCACGGGGACCTGGTGCGGGAGGAGCTGGCGATGGTGCAGGGCGCGCTGGAGCTGCGCACCAAGGTGGTGGAGGACGTGCTGACCCCGCTGGCCGACTGCTTCATGCTGCGGGCGGACGCCGTGCTGGACTTCGCCACCGTCTCCGAGATCCTGCGCTCCGGCTACACCCGCATCCCCGTCTACGAGGGCGACCGGCGCGACAACATCGTCGACCTGCTCTTCGTCAAGGACCTGGCCTTCGTCGACCCCGATGACTGCACCCCGCTGCAGACCGTCACCCGCTTCTACCGCCGCCCGCTCCACTGCGTCTTCAACGACACGCGCCTCGACACGCTGCTCGAGGAGTTCAAGAAGGGTGAGGCTGCTGGGCCACCACCGCCCGGGCTCCCCTTGTGCCCCCTATGTGCCCTCCCCCAAAGGTTCCCCGGTGAGCAGCGCCCACCCCGTGTTGCCTTCTGGATGAACCTGGCAGGTACCCTGCGTGTGCCGGTGTGGTGGTGACCCTGGTGTCACCCGTTGGAACAGCCCCTGGGTGGGTGGAGGGCTTGCAGGGCTGGACCAGCCTGTGATGTTACGGGGGCTGTAAGAGCCTGTGGCCGCAGAGGTTGGTGGCTGAGTAGGTGAGCCTGTCCCGCAGGGCTGGTGTCTCTGCGGGAGCCTGGCGGCACGGACAGGGTGCCTGTGTTGTGCCCCTGCCCAGGCACGGCAGCGTTCGCCGGTCTGGTCTGTGTCCAGCAGCTTATGGCAGGAGACCATGTCTCGTAGAATCATAGAATCACCAGGTTGGAAAAGACCCACCAGATCATCGAGTCCAACCATTCTCGTTACTTGGTTCTCATGTTTGCAGCTTAGCTGTGAGAAGCGGATCTAGAAAGCGTTTCTGTGCAAATGCTCTAAAGGAAGGAAAAAAGCCTAAACTTTAGAAAGAGCTGTACCTTTTTTGCAGCTGACACTGCTCATAATGGGGCAGCTGCCAGCAGCCTCAGTGATGCTGAGAGCTGTACTTCATTAGCGGTACCTTGAGAATACACACAGCATGTGTTTTCTGTCCCCTCCCACTGGGAATTGTATTTTGCTGCGTGTTACTCACTACGTCATACCGGGTTGAGCGAGTCTTTAAGAAATGGCTGCAGCGGTGACATCCTGCGTTATGTAATGTGGGAGGACAGCGCTTGGCTCCTGGGCTGTCTGGGGCCACTGTGCCGCAAGCAGAGCTAATCATGTGAGAAAGGCCAACCTGGTCCATCCCAGGTACAGAAAAAGCCTCTCTCGTAGTTGTCTCCTTGCTGGTTTTCAGAGCCGGCAGGAGGGGAGGATAGGACATTTCTTGTGTGTCAGTAAGGTGATCAGCGGATACATGTAGGTCAGCATCCTCTCTGGAGAAGCCATGTCCCCATCACCTCCTGGGATCACAAGGATCACCTACCTGCCCCCCTCTGATGCTATTGGCAGAAGAATTAAGGTTGTTCTCTGGGTTCAGCCTTGATGAGCTGCAGTAGTTGCCCCCTCTCCTGCTTCTTCTAACATAACCAGTTGTTTCTTCTCTTCCTAATTCCTTATGTGCTTCATAGTTCCTTCTTAACTGTGGCTTCCTGCTTGATCATGCATTACTGAAGTTCACCTTAGGTCTCTGCTACTTTTTCTTCGTCTAGAGAGTTGGTTGTTACCAAAGATGTTGGATGACTTTGGCACAATCTCCCTGGGTCAGCCTCCCCTGCACCTTACCCAGTTTACTCTGATACATTTAACTACTTCTCCCTCCCAGTCTGATCTACAGCCTTGTACCCTATAGATCAGTAGACCTACAGGAATGGACTTGCGGTTGCTTAGCTCACACTGTCCTTGCTTGCCCTCCTTTCTGCCCTGTTTAAACAGCGATGTTTTGTGTGTGTTGCTCCCTGAGCTCCTAAGGTGCCTTAACAAGCCCTCCTACCTGCCCTGCACTTTTCACTTGCTGTTCCTCATCTTGAATGAAGATTATCCAGCCTTTTTCAGCTTTGCTCTGTTAAAGTCTCAGCACTTTGCTTGAGGCTCTTCCTCTCTTACGTCTGTTTGCCTTCATGGCCTTCTGGGGTATTTTGCTACAGCCCCTGTGCAGAGCTCTCCCTAAATCTTAGTTCTATTTCCACCTCATTCCTCCTTGTGCTTTTTAAATTACATGGCTGAAAAGCCTTGCTTTTGGTCTTAATATCTAACTCTGCTTAGCGATTAGCATTTCCCATGAATGTTCTTTTCCTCGAGTGTTGCTGTTCTCTCAGTCCTTAATGCTGTTCTCTCTTACTCCTTCCCTTAATTGTAGGCATTTGGTCACTCCCAGGACCTTGTGTCTGTGCCCTCAACCCAGCCCTGAACTCCTCCTAAACTCTTTTTCCCAGTTCCAAATACAGGTTCCTGTGCCAGCTTCTGTACTGCAATAGACATTCGCTCCCAGCTGCCTTCGGTCCTATCCACTGCCATTTCAGCCCCGTTCTCTTGACTATTTAATTTCTAAAATAAAGATTTGCCATTTGTAATTAAGAATCTTCATTACTGTCTCCTTTTCTGTGTCTATTTGAATTATGGTGAGGTACCTTGTTTGATCCAATCTAGGTTGCTTTCCATGGCTGGGTCTTCTGTGACACCTCCACTAATTAGAGAGTAGGCAGATTGCTTATTGGTTCAGTGAGTGCTTAATGAAGGCATTCATCACTTCACACATCCAAGGTGCCTGCGGGACAACAGATTCTCCCAGTGATAAGGCCCAGGCACTCTCTAAGAAATTAAAGCCTCAGGTAAGGATGGGCATTGATAACCACCTCCCATTCTTAGATCCCTGACAAACCTCTAGAGTGACGTTGCTTGCTTTCTTTTCTTCCATGATTAACTCAACCAGGTTTTTTTATCCTTTATTTCTTTTGGTTATTACAGTGTTTATGAGAATACCCATAAGGTTTTATAGCTTTCTTTCCTGCATAGCAATGTACGCTTCTGATGTGTTTCACTAATGATTGATGTTCTGCCACATTCACTATACCCATAGTGTCATGATTTTTTTTGCATGATTTATAAGTAACACAATTTCACTGCCAGAGCTCCTTGCCATAATACACAAACATTTGTTCTTTCTTACTGAAAGTGTCAGCGGATGATTAAATACAGCACTTTGGAACTCTTGCTCACACCTCCGGCAGCACTTTCCTTTTTCTGTCTCCCCTCCTTCTCACCACTATCACATTGGATTACACTTATTTACCTTTTCTCTCATTGTTGTATCCTACCTCTGAAGATCATCAGCCTTTCTTCCTCTCTGGTCTTGCATAGCAGGGCTTGAAGGGAAGTTTTCTAGGTGTGCTCACACCTAACCTTGTTCAAGCTCAGTTCTATTCAGATACATCAATCTTTGCCTTCAGTTTAATCCAGATGAGAGTCACGAATCCTCAGTCCCCCAGCAAGGACTCTGCGTAGATGGGATTACCCTTCCATGGACTTGGGTAAGGGCAGTTCTGTAGCATCATGTTGCCAAAACATTTAAATTGTATGAACATGGTAGAATACACTTCAGTAATGCCTACAGAGCCAATGGCCCGGAGTGACTGGAGCGCCCAAGAGCTGCTCTGAGCTCCTGGCTGACAAAACCCGGCCCCTGCCCTGTCACAGCAGAACTGGTTGAACAATTCGCATCTGCTCTTCACAAGCTGCCTCCTGCTGGTGTTGGTTGACGTCCCTTTTGCTACTGATTCCTGGATAAGGGTAGTTAAATTTGGGGCTCAAATGGGAACTGGGAAAACCTGAGAAGGCTGTGGAAAACAGTGGGGCAAGGAGGGGGCTGCCCTGCAAGCTGATACCTTGGACTTCAACCTGCAGCTGTAAAAGAGGAGGGCAGCTGCTACAGCTGTATGGAAAAACAACATTACAGCGGAGGGAGGGAGGTCCAGTTGAAGGCAGGAACTGCTTGCGCTAGAAGATGGTTTTAACTTGATTTCCTCATCAAAAGTCAGTGAAATGAACTCAAATAACGAAGCCTAGACACTCAGTTTGCTGCGTTTTCAGGCAAGCTGGACAAGGTCATTGTAGAAAGCGTGCACAGTTGTGCAGCATTTACACAGAAGTGTTAAGTGGAGGACACTACACAAAATCTGCGTCCTTTCTTCTCTTGAAATAAGGAGATCCATGCAAGTATGGTGACTTTGCCACCTGCAACCTGAAAGAAGCTGAAACTACTGAAGGAGTGGAAAAATTTGGAGACAAATTCTTGGCAATTTGTACTGGTACATCTCAGAGTACGTGGCTCCACTGTAGGCTCCCAGGAGGAATCCTCTGATATGCCAGAGAAATAGCTGCACTGTATTTATCGAGTTAAAACAATGTAGAGGGGTAGATGATGTCCCTGTAGGATAAACTTCACCTTGGGAATATGGAGCTAGGAGGAAAGATTTATGCATTCATTCAGTGTGAAATGCTGTGGGTGGTACAGTCTGTTTCTCTTCCATCCCTGAAAGATAACCAGAGCAATGCATGTTGCAGCTTCAGTCCTGTGATCTAACTCCTCTTGAGGAGCTCTTTTGTGAGGTCCACCTCCTTATTCCCTAAATACCTTTGGGAAGTCATGGTCTTATCCCGTTGCTCAAGTAATTAATGAGTTTTGTTGACTCATTTCTGGGGGAATTCTGTATACAGCAGTGGCTCCTTTCAGTGAGTGATAATCCCCTGTAAGAGGAACAGTACGAGTTTGCTGTTTTGTTAGTTTTCCTGCAGCTGGGCAGAGGTGCAACTCAAATTAGTCTTCTGTGGTTTGGCATCTTTTAAGAGTTACTAAAAGTAAATTCTCCAAAACCAAACTTCCTGGCTTAGCCAGGAAAACAGCCTGCCCTGTGGAGGACAGCTCTGCCCTAGGGTCTGTCTTTGCTTTTCAAAATACTCCACAGCCTCTATTAGACTTCTGCAAATTGGCGTAGCTGGAGAAAGCATTTACTCTTGCCAGGAACTGTGGTCAGTACCATTTCAGTTGCTTTTCTTACTGTCCTCCTGAGCCTGCTGTCATTGCAAGCACAAAGCACAGCCTGACATTTAAATCAGCCTTCAGGAGATTTGATAGCTGCTATCTTTGGCACCTTGATGGGCTGAAGCAGTGACCTCCCTAGCCAGTTGTATGGGCTAAGGAGCCGTTTTTTACCCAGGAACCATCCCAGGGCTGTTGCCAGGCTGAGAGTGGGTGAAGCGTTGATACACAAAAGATATTTTCAGTGACTCATGCTGCAACCCTGCCTGAAACATTGCTTTGCTTTCCACCCGAAACCGTGCTAAATCTTCCTGTGTGAGCTCTGGGCTGCTTTACCCGGCCCCAGCAAGCACAGGAGTTGGCCTGCTCCTGGGAGGTGTTCAGCAAAGTGAGAGGGGAACTCTGTCCTTGGGTTAGAGGGCACCCAGTCTACCATCTGCCTCCTGGGAGCTGTCAAAGGCACCTTCAGACTGAGCTGTGCAAATGGATTAATTGGTCCACGCTACAGATGCCAATGCAAATAGTTTTGCATTGGCTCTTTAGAAGTTTTTCAGCTTTGGAAAGCCTCAGCATCCTTCTAGGCTTCCTTAGGCTCCAAGTAATGTGCAAGGGGACCCACCATTTATGGACAAGCAGGGTCATAGCTACGAGGTCAGAACTCTGTTGTACAGATGACGGAAAATGAGACTCTATGTCCCCTCTAATCTTCCCCTTACCCTCCTGATCTGTTTTGTCAATGGTAATACATCAGCTATTCCAAATATTCCATCTTTTCCCTGGTTTTCCTTAGGATGAGGAAAAACACCGAAGCAGAGTATAAGAAGGGCTTCTGTATTCTGCTAGAGACAGATTTAAGATGAAGTTCTCATCTCTGAGGAAGATCTGGTTTGAATTAGGATTTACAGTTTTCCCTTCACATAGCTGTGATTCCCCACAGAGCTGTGTGCCCCCCCAGCCCTCCTGATTATTTCCGCCTCTGTTCGGGTGCAGCTCTGCAGGTGTGTGGTTTCACCCTCAGTACAGAGTCCTGGTAACACAAGAGCACACTCATGCACATTCAAGAAGTTCAGATCAGGGTCCCCACTTATTTCAGGTGCTGGTCTGTAAGAGGTCACAGAGGTGCTGGCAGCCCCCTGGCCCACAGAAGAGCTCTGATGAAAAGCACACAGAAAATAGTTTCCAGTTACATCGTAGTTGTTTCACAAACCAAACATATTTACCAATTACTCTTTTTTTTGCCTTCCATTTTATTGCTGTAAATGGTTCATGGCTTGTGGCTGTACCTTTGATCTCATACTAACAGCTTTAGATCTTACTGTAAAAATTCATGAAAATAAATTTCATGCTCAGAATGCTCATCCTGTGGAACGAGAAACGAGGCGAAAGCATCTTTAACATTCCTCTGGCAGAGCACCTACGTTAAAAAAAAATTATAAGGAAGTAGTCTGGGCTGTATTTGCAGCCAAAAGCACTTTCTTTCCCACAAGTAAAGCCACTTTCATATGTGCAGACCCTGTTCTCCCATCGAGGAGGACGCTTTGGGGTGGATCTATGAGCCCAAGGTCGTTTAGGTACCTATGAAAAACAAGACTCCTAAAAATGGGCATAAAAGCTTTAGATATCTGTTCAGATGCTTGCTCCATCCGGAAGCTTTCAGCTGTTTATATTAGCTCTGTAATTTAGCATTTTGAGGTATTAACTTTCCACTGAAGCCATTGTTTGAAATGAGCAGATTTCATGCAGCTCATAAAGAATTTAGTACAGTTGTATCCCATGCTGAGCAGACACTTAATCACCTATAGAACTTCCTGTGCGAGCGCAGTCCTGCCGAGGCCGCTGCAGCTATTCACGCAAGGAAAGTTAATTGCCCATTTGTTCTAGCATTTGCCAAACCAAGGCTTTGATTCTCAAGTGTTTGGCTGTGCTTTCCTGCATCGGTGATAGCCCTGTAAAATTCACATGTGACAGCTTGCTGGTGGGGAAGCAGCTTGCCCTTATAATTCATGTCATTTGAGCTATCAAGCAAAGGTTACAATAGCATGGGTTTTGGAATCAGTTTTGCAGATCTTAAAGCTGGTTTAGATCAAGTTTGGGGTTCTGTTTAAATGATTTACACCCCTCTATTGTACTCCCACTGAGGAAGACCTGCAGGATAATGGCTGAAGGGGAGAATGTGATGCCTCTGATGTCCCTGGTTCTGTCCCTGTATCACCCTCTCTTGGTCATTGCTTCCACCTCATAAAACTGTCTAGCTGCCGTCATACCTGCTCCAAAAGCCACTGCTTTTCCTCTGTGCTTGTGTGGCAGCTCCCAGGGCTGGGCAGCATCCCCAGCCTGCAAGGGAACAAGCCACAGGCACGTATTCAGGGCACCTGCAACCCCCGCCAACCCCTGCTGCCGCATTTATAGCATCTAGTTAAAAAGTGATGGAGGAGACCTAGGACCCAGCCAGGTCAGGGGAAGGACTTTGCAAGCCATCTCCTGTCCCTCAGGTGGGAGATGAAGAGATGAAGGCAAGCCAGTCCCTTCCCAGCAGGCACCAGCTGGGAGCAGCGATCATTTGCAAATGCTGGGTCTGGGGTACAGGGCAGGGTTGGTGTATGTGGTACAGGTATCAGCAGGCCAGGCGGGGGTTACGATCAGCTCACTGATGGAGGCAGGAAGGAACTGCATGAACTGCAACAATTGACCATCGCTGGGTACCTGCTCTGTCTCTAATGTGGGTGTTAGCCTGGTAACCTAAACCCGGAGGTTTATAGTGTGAGTGGGAGTGTTTATTTTCTGTGAAAATAAAGAACTTCTGAGCACTCTAACAGCCCTCCTGGCTCTGCCCCCAGCACAGAGAAACCATGGGTTTCCTCCCAGACTAACAGTTCTGGGTTATTTCTAAATAATCTCATTTGCTGCTACGTGAATGTGGAGCTGGAATCACATTTCTCTGTGGCTGCTCTAGAGTAAATTACAGCTTCGATGTAGGTGTTTGGCCAAAAAAAGAATTGCCTCCATTACTCTCTGACTGCTTTTAAGTAGCACCTAAGCTTTTTGTAAGGGCTTGGTGGTTTTGAGTTTCATGTAAATGTCATTAGCAACAAGCTTTCAGCCAAAAGAAATAATTTCTCCCCTCAACTTGTACACCCGAGGACTTGTAGGAGACCAGATGGCCCCAGTGTTTGGGAGCAGGGTTTGGCAAAGGAAACATTTTGAAAAGCTGGACTTTGCTAAGATGAAACGTAGCTGTTGCTGCTGTCTTGTGGCCAACTCCACTGGTTTTTTTCTTTTAACTCTCAAGTTGTGTTGCTTTATTACCCATTGAACAGACAAGATACACAAACTCCTGCATGAAAAGGATTGGAATAGCCTGGTCCAAAGAACATACTGAATTTTCAGTGGCCCAAGGCTATTGATTTGGTTTTTTAAAGTGCATCTCAGTGCCACTTGCTGCAATGTTGTGTTCTCATTTCTAATTCTGTAGGCGTGGGAGGCTGTGAGCTGCTCTCTGAAATCTTGCAATAAAAGCTTGGTATGAGGAGGAGGGAATTTATACTGTGGAAAATGCCCAAGCTTTGCTGTGAGAAATGTATAGTGCTGATCTGCAGCTGAGAAATATCATTTGCTCGTCTCAGATCCAGAACAGGGTTATTTGAAGGTCGCATGTTCCCCAGCAAGATGTGTTTGGTGGGACTGCTGGGCTGCCTTGGAAGTGCTTGTCCTTGGCCCACTGTGGTGACAAGCCAGAAAGAACCAGTGGGCAAGGAAAGGAGCTGTGCAGTGGCCAGGAGCCCACTCATATTGCACCTAAATACATAAATACTGTTCACATCCCCTTGCCTGGAGCAGCAGGTGATTTTGTTGGGGAAGGCTTTATGAAAGAAGCAGATGCAGAGGCAGCTGCACAGCAGAAGGGACCTGCCCTCCTTTTGGGTGACCACTGCTGCTCAAGGAGCTCGGCTCCACGGCTGTGGGGAAAATGAAGTGTTTGCAGATGTCTGGAGGTCCCTACAGTACCCGTGGTATGGTTGGGTTTGTGCAGGCATTGCAAAGGGAGACCTAGAGAAACAGAACAGAAGGAGGTGAAGTTGTTGACTGTGATGCCCAGGAAGGATGTTCTTAACATTTTAAGTAGATGTAGAGGTTCAGAAGCTGTGGGTGCTGCTGAGCAGCGAAGAAGCCACAGGGGCTGTAAGAAAATTGGTGCTGTTTATTGGCAGGTCCAAGAATGCTCTGGAGCTAGAAACCCAGAAATTATTTGTGGCTTAGGAATTGGGCTGTGGTTAAGCTGCTGAGCAGAAGCATAAATCAGAACAGACAATAAAGGAAAGGAGAGGTTGAAGAAGTCAAAACAGCTTACAGAGAGCTGGACATGCGAAAACAAATAGTAATGTTTCAAGTATGTCAAAAGCAAGAAGCCTGAGAATGTGTCAGCAGAGCTGCCAGCTTACTGGGGACAAGGGAGGAGGCTGAAAGCGTGGTTGAGAAACGCTGTTGCTTCCAAGCAGGAGTCACCATCGTTGCAGCTGAAGGTCCTGGTCCCAGTCTGCTTGTTTAAAGTAACAGAGAGGAGGTGCTGTCTGCGTCAGGGTTTGGAGAAGACATTCAGGTGCAGGCCGCTGGCTTGAAAAACATTCAGTCTCTGCGTCCAGATGGTTCACGCAAGGGTTCTGCAGGAGCTGGGCTGAAAGCTGCAAACAAATGTACACATTTCTGCATTTAAACCAGCTGCTGTTCTGAGAAGCTGGAGGATTTGCCCATATTTTAAAATATCTTTAAAATTGTTCTAGACAGTGAGGGATAGAAAGATGTGGTGGAGCTGTTCCTGGCAATTTGATAGCAAAGATTATTAACAACAGAATGAGAAAACACTAGGATGAGTGAAACCAGTAGAGCCAAAGGACATGCTCACATTTCTGTGTTGGAGGACGTTTTCTCATTGCTCTGTTAGACTTGTCTTATGCAAATGAAACCAAGGGTAAGCAAGAAGCAGCTGGTATAATTTGCACTTCATTCCTGCACAGGAGGCTGTCAAAGTGCTAAACAGAGTGACTCACGGCAGATTGCCTGGGTAATGAAAGCAAGCAGAACCTAAAAAGAGCCAGGCAGAGTCCTGTGACACCTAGAAATCAGCCTGGGGAGTAGCAGCCCTGGTAGGCTGGGCTGTGTGTCCAGTCTTTCTCTTTGGGTTAGCGTGGTTGGGGTGAGTTTGAGCAGTAGCAGCTGCTTCTGGGGTTCGTTGTGATCTGTGCCCCCCACTAAATCTTGTCCACCTGCCAGTCCTCCGTGCTGGGGACCCTTCTCACCAAGGATGGGTGTCTCACTGCTGTTTTGTTGTCCCCCCACAGGAAAGTCCCACCTGGCCATCGTGCAGCGGGTGAACAATGAAGGGGAAGGAGACCCATTCTACGAGGTGATGGGCATTGTCACCCTGGAGGATGTCATTGAGGAGATCATCAAGTCCGAGATCCTGGATGAGACGGATCTGTACAGTTAGTGTCCCAGAGCAGCTACTGTGGTTTCAGGAGCCAGGGTGGGAGCCTACACAGACAGACAGATATGTGGGTAGGAAACAGGCCAGAGCAAATTATGGTCCTTCCCCAGAGCAATTCACAGTCATGGTGGGATAGACAAGAATGATGGAGAGATGCTGTTCAGGTGTCAGGGAGTCTTGAATGCTTGAGGCAGAGAAACACCAGCATTAACAGCTGATGGTTGGGCAGCGCCTGGCCCAGGGACACATGTATTGGGCATGAAATGCCCCAGGGAGGTTCCCATGCTCCTTTCCAACTCTGGGTGATGCATCCAGCCACAGCAACTCAGGACCTGATCCTGAGAAGGAAGTGTGTTTTGCCACCCTGCTCCCTCCCCAGGGAGCTGCTCCTAAGGCTGTGATGCACGGCACACTTAGTGCACTCCACTGCTCCAGCTGCTGCTCCGCGGCTGCCGTAGGGTGCAGCAAGACATGCCTCTCTGTGTGCTTGTGCATGTAGTACAGGGCCCTGCAGTCGCAGGGCTTTCTGGCTGCTGCAGGTGGGCAACCGCTCTGCTCTCTGCCCTGCAGCAGACAATCGGAAGAAGGAGCGAGTGCCCCACCGGGGACTCAAGCCCCAGGACTTCTCCATCTTCAGGCTCTCGGACAGTGAGATGAAGGTGAAGATCTCCCCACAGCTCCTCCTGGCTACCCACCGGTTCATGGCAACAGGTACCCTTGCCCTTGTGCAAGCCCTGCATCTCCCTGCAGCAGCACCAGCCCTGCAGGCCATGCCTGAACCGTTCCTGGGTCAGGTTCCGCCTCAGAGGGCGGTTTCCACCTGCCTGGACCCCCACCCTGGGCATCTCACTGCTCTACCTATGTGGGTCTGCGTTTGGGTCCCCTGGGTGCAGGGTGCTGAGGCTGCAGGGAGGGAGGGCTGTGCCGCTCAGAGGACAAGGGCTTCCTGGCAGCCCCAGACCTGCTGAGCATACGTGTATTGCCTCCCCTCTAGAAGTGGAGCCTTTCAAGTCCCCCTACCTGTCTGAGAAGATCCTGCTGCGGCTCCTGAAACACCCCAACGTCATCCAGGAGCTCAAATATGACAGAAAGAACAAGAAGGCGGCAGAGCATTACCTCTACCAGCGCAACCGCCCTGTTGACTACTTTGTCCTCATCCTGCAGGTGCCTGGGGCAACAGCGAGTGGAGGGTGGCAGGAGGTGGCCCATTTCTCCTCTCTGCTTTTCTCTGGACTGCTTCTGCAAGTAGAAATGCCCATCTTCTCATATGGTGTGGTGGAGGTCCCGGCAGCCCTGGGGGGTGTCAGTGGCCAGGAGTGCAGGGTGTCTCTCTAAGTGGGGTTTCCTTCTTCTTCCAGGGGAAAGTGGAGGTGGAGGTGGGCAAGGAAGAGCTGCGGTTTGAAAATGGGGCTTTCACCTACTACGGTGTCCCTGCCATTATGGCTGTCATCTCCTCTGGTAAGGATTCTGCTGATTCCCTACAGCCTTGTCTTTGCTTCAGCAGACTCCACTGGGGCTAAGCTGAGTGGTGGCCAGGAGAATGGGCTAGTTGTAGAGTGGGGTGGGCAGGAGCTCTTTGTCTTCAGTTCCCACACCTTTAACTGTCATTTCAGATAACGATGTGAGAAAAGCGGGCAGCCTGGCTGGATCCTCCTTCCTGTGTAGGTATTTTGGGGCTGTGACTCTAAAACCTGTGCGTGACAGCAGAGGGCTGGAGGAGGGATGGGTTTGTTCACCATGCACAGCAGCTCAGACTCTGAGCCAAGGTTATCCTCTTTAAAAAGCTCGATGGAGAGGCAGTGTGCTGAGGGGATGGTGCAGTAAAGTTCCCACAGAAGGACTATGAGGTCCTTTTGAAGTTTCAGCCACGTGCTGGATCCCTAGAGGTCGATCCCAGCACAGCTGGCACTTCTGCATCTTCTGGCATGGTGCATCTAGGTCTCAGCGTAACATCTCTGGACCCATTTGCATTCCTGAGGCTTGGAGCATGAGCTGAATCTGGGTCCCATGCCAGGGAAATGGAGGCTGCTTGGAAATTGCATAGATGGGTCGATTCACCTGTGAGCTATTCAGATGTGGGTGGGGAGGAAATTAGCTGAGTTAAAAGAAGACACCCCAGTCCTGGTAAATTCCCTGCCTGCAGAGTTGATGAGCTAATGAGCAGATCAGATCCCCTGCTTGCAGGAGTTGAGAGGGAGCTCTGGTCCAGGGAGACTGTGAGCCCCTCCTTCGTTGCTGATCATCCCTGCAAATGTTTAGTCCTTGGTGGCTTGGGAGCAGGTGGAGGTGCTGCCCACACGGAGTCCAGCACAGCCCTCATCCCAAACCCCAGATGCTGCAGTCAGATCTGCAGTGCTGATGGGAAGCCAAGGCTACTCTAGGTGCCTAATCAAAACAAGAACCCACTAAGTTCAACGTTTGGGGAGGTGCAGGGAGGAATATCATTGAGAGAACAGGGGGAGTCCTTTAGGGCAGGTGACTGTTAGTCCCAAGGATCCCAGTCTGTGCAGCTCTAGGGTTCACCTATTTCTCGCTGCTTGCTCTGCTTCCATTCGAAGGGCTGGCTTGTGGACTGCTGGATTAACCCCTCAGCAGTGCACTCAGTTTGGAAAAAAGAAATCAGTGATTCAGCCAGTTTCCCCTCATATGTTGCTGCATGGCCCAACGCTCCATGCCCTTGGTGACATCCCCAGGGCCCCACCGGGGCTCAGGCTGTCCAAGCCCCAGGGACAGGCAGGGCACGAGCCACAGTGGGAACTGGGGCTTTGCGGCCACACGTGCCCTCAGTGCCGCCTGCTGGGATGCTGCTGCTCAGGGCTCCCTGTGCTGACATATGATGCTGTGTCATGAGATCTTTCCTGCCAGCTCTGCCACCTCTGCCTGCAGCAGGAGATGCTCCTGTTGCATGCGCGGTGCTGCATTCCTGGCCAGCGAGGAGGCAAGGGGGGCTCCCTTGTCCGGCTGGCATCCTCCTTCCTCCTGGAAGCAAAGTCCAAGAGAAATGAGTGCAAGTAGCGCGTCATGGTGAGGAATTCAGGTGTTAACACTTGAATGATTAACAATTTGTTATTAATTACCTGTTGTTATGCAACTTCTTTATTGCCAGGCGATCTTCGGCATTGGTGGCCAGGGTGCGGGGCTGTGGTGCAGAGACCTGGCGTGGCCAGCCATGCTGGGGGAGGGTCTGGCAGTGTGACCAGAGAGCGAGTGCTAGTGGCTATCCACCTGTCCTTTGCTCCCGGCTGAATGAGCTTGATCTGGGCAGCACTTTGTGCTGATGCCTTTGCTTGGACTTGCGTAAAATTTTGATGCAGAATGGGAGTTTCTTGGGGAGGAGTGGGGAGATGAGAAGGAAGGGGCTGCAGGGCAAATTTCCTGGGAGTTTTACCTTTGAAGCAATTTAAAAACATTAATCACAAAGGCAGCAGGTGATTCCTTGAGCGTTGCAGCCATGCTGCAGGTACAGTGGCTGGAGGAGGGCGCTGGCAGCCAGCAGGCTCACATTTCTTGCTTTTAAGGTGGGCACTGCCAGTGGTGGGAGCAAAGATGAGGCATCCGGGGATGTTGAGTGCATTGCTCACACTGTGTTTTGGTCTCTCCATGCTCCTCTGTGGAGCCCTGCATCCTTGGGACATGTTCCAGGGGTGCTGTGAGGGCAGAAGGGCAGCTCCCTGCAGGCAGTGAGTCACAAATTGTTGCTGCTGTTGTAACCCATGGCAATAAAATGTGGAAGGTGAAGAGCCTGTGATTCGCCCTCTCTGTGGCGATGGGTTGGGCAGCCCCAGACACAGGGTCCTGGCTCCTTGCAGTTCCCACGTGGAGCAGCCCCCAGTGGGTGGCTCTTGTTGGTATCACCCCAGGTCTGTGGAGATCCAGGGGCTTGCAGGGAGCAGCAGGCAGCCCAGCACGAATGCCTGAGGTTTGCATCATGCTGAGGGTCTTCTGCCAGCCTCTGCCTGGGGCTGTGTGGATGCAGAGGCTGTTGCAGAGCACATTCCCATTCTGACACCTGCCTGCACACACAGAAGCATGCCAGATGCTGAGCCTAGTCACTCGGTTTAGCTTCTGCCCGTCTCCTTGGTGGCACAAGCTGATCATGCAGTCATCTCTCCTGGCAGAAGCAGGGTAACAGCACTCATCCAATGGGAGGAAGATGCTTTCCAGGGAGATGTGTGCCTATGCGAACAGGCCTGGCAGCCTTGTCTCCTCTTACCACAACACAGAGCAGCTTGTCGATTTACAGGATTCAAATCTGTGTCCCTGCTGGTGTCCCTGACCCCAGGGCTGGTGAGCACCTCCCTGGAGCAGAAGCAGGGTTTAAGAGGGGTAGGAAAGGATTCTGGAGACAGCAATGGGACCTCAGCCCTGGGGCTGCTGGCCCATGATTTCTTTTCTCATCCTTCCTCTTGGCCTGTCCCTGACCCTCACCTCCATCCCTTGCCTTCCCCTGTCCCCTCCTCCTCATTTTTTTCTTTCCAGTGCCTGTCTCAGTGTCCCGTACCTTCGCCTTCAGCAGAGGGGACTCCCTGGCTGGATCTCCAGGTAACAGGGCATGGCTTTGGGTAGGGATCTCCATGTGTGCCAGGCTTTTTCCGGCTCCCTGGGCACCGAGCCCCCTCCACTCTGCATGCCAGGCAGCGCTGGGAAGGGAGTTCCCATGGCACCTCATGCAGGGCAGCCTCTCACTTGTTGGAGCACAGGTGGCAGACCTGGGATGGCAACCTTGCTGCAGCCTTCCCAGTACAATGCAATTCCCAGGAAGAACGGGATGGTGATGAGGGGGAGCCATGGATGGCTTGGGCTTTCTTTGATGTGTTTATATAATAACCTGCACTCAGTGCTTGGGTTTTCTTGATGCTTCTAATGATGATTACCTGCAGCCCTATACTACTTCCCTTGCTTTCTGGCAAACCAGGTGATAAAAGGAGATTTTAGCAGAGCAAAGTCAGCAAGATGTTGACGTCACCTGTGGAAGGAACAAGCTGCCTTTGTTCCCTGATAAATCACTGATCACACCGCATGTCAGAGGCCATCAGTCCATGTGAGTGACAGGCCAGCTCACTGTGGCAGCCTGTGCTCCCATTCTGTTGGAGCCGGGGTGGACAGGAGCGTGTCCTCGAGGCAGGTGAAGTGAAACCCCATGGGGTGCCAGCTGCAACCAGGGGAATTTGTGCCGAATGCTATGCAGAAGGCAGGAGAGCTGTCAGTCGGGCGGTGTGACAGGTCTGCTGACCGCACCAGGTCAGATACCTGCCTGTGCAGTCCCTGTGGCTTTCACGGGGCTGGCACGGCACGGTCTCTACTGCCAGCATGCACCAAGGAGGACCTCACCGCCAGTCCTTTGTAGGGCCCCTGCAAGCCCCTGTGTCACTGGGCTGTAGCAGCTGGAGGTGACTGGTCCACCCTGGCTCTGTTCCGGCACTGGGGACGCAAGCAGCACCGTGAATGAGAGTGTGTTTGCCTCTGTGCCGTCCCCTCCCGCAGTGAACAGGTCACCGTCACGGTGCAGTGGGCTCAACCGCTCCGAGTCCCCCAATCGGGAGCACAACGACTATGGGGGGAGCACTACGCCACTCCACAGTGGCAGCAACAACATCTACACGCCCGACTACTCCGTGCACATCCTCTGCGACGTGCAGTTTGTCAAGGTACTGGCTGGAGGGACTGTCCCGCCCCAGGCACTGCTGTGCCCCAGCAGCCTGCAGGGTGCCCAGCAGCTCTGGAGGGTCTTGCACTCCAGCTGACCAGGGGTCCCCGGGAGGTCCCAGTGCAGCTCGATGCCCGCTGAGCTGGGCTTGCGTATCTGTGTGCCCAGGTCACCCGGCAGCAGTACCACAACGCGCTGGTTGCCAGCCGCATGGACAGCTCGCCCCAGTCCCCCGATGTGGAGGCCTTCGACAGGGATTCAACCAAGGCCTCGACTGCACGAGGAACCCCACAGACACCCAAGGAGGACCCCACCACCCTCCTGAATGAGAGGAGCAGCATCATGTGTGAGTCACCCTGTGGCCTACCTTCCCCGCCACGGGGCAGTGCTGCCGTGTCCCCTGGCGTTGGCCATGCTGGGACATGCTGGCACAATGAGCATGTCACAGCTGAGATGCACACGCACCGGGGGCATGTGGGTATTTGCATGCATGCACCTCTGCATGCTGCCCTGTGCCTGCACGTGCATACGTGCGAATGTGCAGAACCGTAAATCCTCGTCCCACACGCACTCACGTTCCTGAGGTGTCCCTGGTGCTGGGACCTGCTGCCAGAGCAGGTGTCCCCCAACCGTGTCAGGGCAAAGGACTGTCTGATGTGACTGTCCGGTGTCCCCGCAGGCAGCCGCTCCGAGGGGCTGCGCAGTCCCAGCGACTCCGTGTTCCTGCGCATGGAGGGAATCCCCTTCATCCAGGAGGAGCTGGCTGACAGTGAGGAGAACAGCAAGCGGCAGAGTGAGTCTGGATGAGGGACACACATACACGTGCGTGACTGTGGGGATGGTGAGGGTTGCGGTGCCCTGCAGCACTGCAGCCCAGCTGGTATTTGCAGACAGTGAGTGCTGCAGCACCGTCCTGGAGGCAGAGTCCCCAGTTAGAGAGGCTGGGACCGGCTCATCGCCAAGTAGCTCTGAGGAGACATTGGGCAGGAGGCTGCTGAGATCCCTCAGTAAGTGATTCACGTGGGGAGAGCTCTGTCCTGCTACCCTGCTGCTTGGGTCAGCTCCTCCCCATCCCTGTCCTGGGAATGCCCTGCACGGGACTGGAGCAGCCCAGTTCCCTGGCAGCAGGCAAAACTGCATGTAGGGCTAGCTCAGGCAGAGCCAGCTGCCTAGTCCTGGCCCTGGGCTGACCCTGTGCGCCTCCCTGCCCTGAGCACCCCTGGCTACCAGCACCCAGCCCTCAGCATCCTTGCTGCTGCAGGTGGGCGCAAGCGGCAGCCGTCGCTGGAGGGTGAGAAGACACCAGAGGAGAGCTCCAATCTTGTCCCATTAATCACCTGAGCAGCAGCGTGGCCGGAGCGCAATGCTGGAGGCCCATGCAGACAGGAGGTAGGAACCTGCCTCTTGGTGCAATATTCCTTCTTCAGTAAAAGGGAAGCTGCCCAATTCTAATAATGTAAAATCAAGTAGCAAGCAGCAAAGCTAAATGATGTAATTTGGAGCCCATGCAGGCATGCATGTTGCTGGGGGCTGGAGCAGGGTAGAAGAATGCAGCAGCAGACTCCAACCATCCTTTGAGAAGGAATGGATGTCAGACACAGAATGGGACCCTAACTCATGTTTTTACAGCTAGAAGTGTGTCTGCACCAGTCCCCCAAGCCTGGCTAGGAAAAGCACTGCAGGCTTCAGCAGCAGCGAGTCACGGACGGTAAGCCCTGGCCACTGGCACCAAGCTCTGCTTGTGTCTTCCAGGTCTGCAGCATGGGGGTCTCCTGCTGTGAGGCTCGTGTCCAACAGCAGCAGGTCTGCACTCGCTCGCTGCCTGCCCACCCGCCTGCCCGCTCGTGTCGCCCCTCCCTGCAGGACTTGAGCAGAGCCCCATTCCCAGGCGAGAAAGGATGTGCCCCTCGCAGGGCTGAACCACGCAGGCGACCTGGACCAGCTAGATGGAGTCCGAGGGCCCTTGCCCAGCTGCTCCCTGGTAGTATCTGGTCTCAAGGAAGAAGTGGAAAAAGGAAAGGCGGAGAAGTGTCTGGCATGGTGTCTTTGTGAGCAGAGCAGGGAGGGGCGCCCCAACCCAGAACTGCCCTTAGCATCATTTACCATCCCCAACCCAGCCAGGCCCGGAGCCCCTCGGTGCTGGGTGCTGCACAGACGTGGTCTCTGTCATAAGGAGAACGTGCTCTTTGGGGGATGTCACATGCAGCTCAGGGCCCTAGCACACGTTTGTGTCATGCCTAGTGCTGCACACACACAGGACCTTGCGCACACTGACCATCGACACAGTCCAGCTCTCCCAAATCCCTGCTAGACGCAGGGCAGGAGCCCACCTCGCTGCTGAGCGCAACCCTCTCCCTGGGGAGAGCTGCTCCACGCTGCATTGAACCATCCTCCTCTCTACGCATGGCTGCCTGCGCCGAGGGAGGCTCGCACCAAGCCTTCAGGTTGGTACAGACCAGTCAGTAGTTTTTGTAGAGGCTGAACGCAACGGGGATATTAAAAGTGATTTCTCCCTGAGCAATGCCCTGTCTGTGTCAAGGGGTGTAGGGAAGGATGTGCTGACTCTCCTGCCATGTGAGGCTACCCTCAGACCTGCAGCCAGAGGTGGCTGGAAGAACAGGGCTCAACATCGCTGAAGGGAGCAGGTAGACAACCAGGTCAGCAATTATTTCCCAGTTTCTCCCCGTGATTCCGGGCTCTGTCACCCTTTCTGCCAGGAAAGCACTTGACAGTGCAAGGAGTTACACCACAGCAGTGCAGACAAGGACTGGGGAAGAACAGGAGTTAATATTGTACCGTTGCAAACACAATGGTGGGATACACATGCTGGAGTACAGCCTGACAGATAACAACATAAATCTTAGTCCACCAATGCTGATAAAACTTCAGCTGGAACAACTGCATTGCTGTCTGGGCACTGCCTCTCTAAGGAAACACAAGGCAATTGAAAGGAGGCCAGAGGAAAGCAAGGGCTGGAAAACAACCTACTCCAAAGGCTGAAGGAAACCGGGTCACTTAATCTTAACTGGTGAAAGATGTGAAAGGGAGAGAGGAAGTTTTCAAATACATAAAAAGCTGTTGCAAAGAGGAAAGGAATTATCTGTTCTCTGTTGCCATGGTAAATAGGATAATGGGTAATGAGCTTACCCTGTAGAAAAAGAGAAATTTAGGTCACTTGATAGGAAAAACAAGGATCGTAAGGCTGGTACAGATCACATGCAGTGGGCCATGCTCCACACCTAGAGGTCTGTAAGGACAGAAGTGTAAGCAGATGTCAGAAATTACAAAAGGAGAGTTGGTTCTTCAACTCCCTCCCCTGAGATCAGCCCTAGAAGTCATCCATTAACCACTACCCCATCATCCTGGCTTGTGGATGGACACCTAGACAAACTGTCTCTGGATTACTCTCTTATGTAACACAAATGGAAAAGGACAAATAAGACCCCATGCACTGCCTGCAAACGCAGCAAGGGAACGAGGCACCATTTTTGCCTTCACTGCCTTAGCTGCAGCACAAGCAAAACCCACCAGGGCTACATGATCACTAACTGACCTAAGGAAAGGGGCTGTTCCCCCTTCTTCACAAGATCTTGGCAGGAGGCTGCTCTATCAAGGTAGTAATATCTGCTCACAAACAAATCTGCTAACAGTGACTGCAGAGAGCAGAAGCAGATGGTCTCAGCTCTTTTTCAGTGCCAGAGACACAGACTGTTGCTGGCAGGCCTGCTGAAACCAGGGAGGGTAGGTGGTGGCTCACCAGGGGCCTGCTCAGAAGGAGGAACAGGGAAGATCTGCTTATCAACACATTAGCAACAGGACAGCAGGTCTGGGCCAGGGAGAGATGGCCAGATGGATGGGTCATACACAAACATCCAGAAAGCACACACAGATGTACACAGTGGGCTGGACAAGAGGGCAGGGGTGTGAAAGCAGACCACAAGATGGACATGGGAGGAACAAGTCAGCTTCAAGGAGCACTCACCTACGCTCTCCCATGAGGACTGTGCCCCATTAGCAACAACCAAGGTCATCGGAGATGCAACACGCCATGAGAGAAAGGGAAAGCCTTGAAACAAACCAAGGCCCAGTGGACAAACCACGTCGTCAAGGCTTTAATCTCAGCCTGGAAAGAGGTTATCGTGCTGAAGGCACAGTATCACAGAAGGCAGAGGTAATGTTCAGAGATGGAGGTTTAATTTTCTGTCAGCAACACGAAGAAGCAATTATCACAATTATGAACGTTTGCTCGCATAAGGCTCGGAACTGGATAGGAAAAAGCCAGCAACAGCTTTGCCCTCCCTAAAATACTATTGAGTGACATTAGTTCACAAGCCATATGAGATCCCAGCCAACTGGGCTGTTATCCCACAGCACATTGCACTGGCACCATACTTCATCTAGATCAAAGTGATCAGTTACACAGAGTTGATTTGGAGGTGCTGAAGATGCAGCTCTTAGTGCCTGAAGACCAGGCTGCTGTCAATCAAACAAGAGCTGAGGCAGCTCATGCTGCCCCTACCCTCCTGGGGGCACTGACTTAGTGTACAGCAAGGGGTATTTCAGAAAGGTCAAAAGATGTTTATCCCTGATTGAGCTACTGCTCCCATCTTTATTAAACCCCAAGAGGTATGGGACAAGGCAAGCCATGAGCAGATAAAGACGCAGACTACACACTACAGCTTTGGTGACTTCATGTAAGTTTGGTTGTTCATGTGCTTCATTGGATTTTTGTGACAGCTTCATGGATGGACTTGGCCACATAGTCCAGGTTCTTGGTAGTCAGGCCACACATGTTGATGCGCCCACTAGCCATCAGGTAGATGTGTTTTTCCTTGATCATGTACTCCACCTGCTTAGCTGGGGAAACAATTGGACATCAGGTAGAGCAGTGATCGCAGAAGCTCAGAAAAGCCCAAAGAACCAATCAAAGCTGCTTGAATCTTACACAACAAGCAGAATGCTTCCAACACTGGCCACTAAAACGCTGCCTGATGTTTCATTCCTGCCTAGCCACAGAGGCAGCAATACCAGGACTCCAGTAAGGTCCCAGAAAGATTCCTGCCCTGGACTGCTTCAGTCCAGTTCACCCCCAGCAAAACTGTCCTCACCCAGTCAGTCCTCCATTTGCCAGGCCAGTTGATACTTACGGTTCAACCCTGTGAAGCTAAACATGCCGATCTGCTCTGTGATGTGGTTCCAGGTGCCCGGAGTCCCAAGGGACTCCAGGCGAGACCGGAGCTCTGACCGCATCAGCAAGACCCGATCTGCCATCGTCTTCACATTATCCTTCCTGCAGCGTGCGGGAAGCAAAGCATGAGGACAGGCACCTGTCTCGTTTGGAGCCATTTGGCCAAAGCTGGCACTCAGGCAGACAGCTCCCCCACAATGACTTCCCTCTCCCACCACTCCTGGTGACACGTACCATTCGGCAAAGAGCTGTGGGGAAGAAAGTGTAGTTGCCACAATGCGCGCTCCCTGGGACGGAGGGTTGGACCAAGTGGTGCGCACAATCTTTTCCATCTGGGAAAGCACACGCTGCACGTTGTCTGTGTCCTTCCCCACCACAGTCAGGTTCCCCACACGTTCATCTGTGGGCAAGGCAAAAGACGTGACCCATTGGTCCCACACATCAGGGCAAAGCAGAGCTCTCCCATGCCCCAGCATGCCAGCCCCATCTGTCTGGGTATGATGCTACTGGGCCAGCTTACTGCCAGACACTCACTGTAGAGCCCAAAGTTCTTGGAAAACGACTGTGCACAGAAGAGCTCAAAGCCCTCGGAGACAAAGTATCGCACAGCCCAGGCATCCTTGTCCAGGCTGCCAGAGGCAAAACCTTGGTAGGCTGAGTCGAAGAACGGAAACAGGAACCGGCGCTGCAAGGAGGAACAGTGTTAGAGGGAAAACCCTTCCCCACAACCTTCAGTCTACCCACCACTGTCCCGCAGGAGGGAAAAATTACCATTGGGCTTCCTGGTGAATATAAAAGAAATATGGGCCAGTAACACCAGACTGGGACATTTTCCTTCTACTGGGGTCAAGAAAATATCAAATACAGGAGAAAACTGCATTTGAGGACACAGACACAAGAAATGCACCATCTTACAATCTACTATCCCATACCTGTGAAAAGCAGGGGCCTGTGGATAATCTTTCAAGCATAAGAAATCTCACTGCAGCCCATGCCACAGAGTGCAAAAGCAAGAATTTGGAGGCACAAACAGAACTGGGATGCTTCTATTCTCTGAGTGCAGATAACCAGCATCTGTCAGCCTCTCCCTTCAACACCTGCCCTGTAAGATTCCTCCAGCTCCACCACATTTCATGTCATTCTCAACAAGCCCATCTCCAGCTTACTCAAGAGCTATCTGTCCCCCCAGCACTGCTTCAGCCCCAGCACCAGTCCATACCTTCATAACAGCAGCAATCTGCTTCCACTGGTCTGGAGTAGGGTCTGTGCCCGTTGGGTTGTGTGCACAGGCATGGAGGATGAAGATAGAGAACTCCGGGGCTTTCTGAGGAGAGAAAGTAGGTCTTGGTCATACACACACACAAGACTGGGCACCCACAGCAAGTTGAGAGGTTCCGTGCTGCTCTGGGCACCAGGAGCTTCTTTTGCAGAGAACCACTTCCAGGCACAGCACACAACAGTCCAGACAGCTGCTGGCAGCACAGCATCACGCACGCCTCTCCCATGCTAGTTTTACTCACCTCCATGTCATCTAGCAGCCCCTTGAGATCCAAACCCCTCTTGGTAGCATCCCAGTAGTGGTAGGTTCTAATGTCTTTAAAGCCAGCATCCACAAACACAGAATTGTGGTTCTCTGAGGAAAAAAAAATCACTTTTCAGAAAAGCAGGTCCCACCTCCAGCAAGCCACCTTCTCCAGTCACAGTATTCCCTTAAATCTCACCAAAATACATGATGGAGATACTTACGGTGCCTTTACCCGCAAGAGGAAGGCCCCCTCCTGCTGCCCGTGCCCTTCCCATTCCTCTTTTGCCTACTGGCCCGCAGGGCCCCCTGCAAGGAGGTGGCAGCACTGATGATGGCACTCACCCCAGGATGGAGCAGAGATGTAGACTGGGGTTGCTGTGTTGTTGTTTCCATTGTACCACCGCCTCAGAAACTCTGCACCGATACGCAGAGCGCCTGTCCCGCCCAGGGACTGAACGCTTCCAATCTGTAACAGAGAGAGCTTGGCAGCAGGGTCTACCCAAGTCAATTTGCTATCAGAGGCACTTGCAAGAGCAAGATAGGATCCCAGATATACTCTCTGTCCCAGCCAGGACACCATTCCCTTCCAGTGGTCTTCAACCTTTCTCAGTGCTCGGGCCTATTCTGAAACCTTATAGAATCATAGAATCATTAAGGCTGGAAAAGACATCCAAGATCACCAAGTCCAACACCACCTTGCCTACTAATCCATGTCCCCAAGTGCCACATCTACACGTTTTTTGAACCTCTCAAGGGATGGTGACTCTATCACTGCCCTGGGCAGCCCACCCCTATGCTTCACTACTCTTTCAGTAAAGCAATTTCTCCTAATATCCAATAGACTCCAGTTATTCCTGTGACTTCTTGGCACAGAGCAGATGTGTGGCTAGTAGCTTATGTAAGGAAAGGTGGCCTGTTATACAACTTCAGTTTCCTGTGGGGCAACCATTAAAAGATGAAGGAAAACCAATTTCCAATCATAGCCTATGTTTGGTCTTGATACAACATTTTCAGAACCAGTCTTTCCCAGAAACTATGACTACTTGTATTCGCAGCTTCAAGTACATGGGCTCATCAGGTAACCTACAACCAGTAAGGTCCATGTCAGAGAAAATCCCCCAATCTTGCCTCCGTGCAGTTAATCCACGGACTCACACTCTTCTGACTGGTCTGCTAGAGACACCTAGGGATCCCAGCAGCTCTCCCAGCACGGAGTGGTCTCGCTCCCTGCCCACCACCTACCCGGTTCTCCTTGATGGCGGGACTGTCATCACCCAGGGCAATACGGGAGGCGTTGGCCCGGAACTCAGGCAGACCCAGGATGGGCAGGTACTCGTGGTTCAGGCTGTTGTCGTTGGCGATCATCTGCTCCACCTTCTTCACCACCGGCAGCACCCATGGCTGCCCCTCGTCTGTGCGGTACGCTGCCAAGAGAGACACACGGTTTTTCCACACCCGGTGTGGGGACGCTGGGTCCAATGATCGGGACACCCAACACCCCAGCGACCTTGGTGCCCGGTGCCCCCCTCCCCGGTGACACCACTGCCCCCTCCCACCGTGCTGCCCGGTGACCTCAGCCCCGGTGACATCTGCTGCCCTGGAGACCTCGGCCCCGGTGACCTCCCCCACTGCTCTACCCGGTGACCTCAGCCCCGGTGACCCCCGCTGCCCCGATAACCTCAGCCCCGGTGACCCCTCCAACCGCTCCTACGCGGTGATCTCAGCCCAGTGACCCCCGCGGTCCCGGTGACCTCGACCCCGGTGACCCCCGCGGTCCCGGTGCCAGCGCGCCGCTCGGGATATCGGCCGCCACCGCCCCGGGAAGGCCGCGAACTCACCGCCCACGCCCAGGTTGACCTTCCGCGCGTCCCCGTCCTCCCGAAAATCCGCCGTGAGCTTGAAGACAGCGACCGGCGGGGCGCGGGGGACGGCGGTGAAGATGGAGGCGGCCATGGCGGCGCAGCCCCCCCTACTCCGACCGGCACGCGCGGCGCCTGGAGGAGACGCTCACCTTCAGCGCCGGGGGCGGGGCCTCGGCTCGCCCCGACCAATCAGCGCGCCGCACGCGGCCCCGCCCCCGCCTCCAGCCAATGGCAGCCGCGCAGCCTCCCAGGCGCAGCCAATAGCGGTGAGGTTGCCTGGAGCCACCACCCCCTAGCCAGGGGTGTGCGATGGCCGGGGCGTGCGGGGCGCCCCCTTGTGGCCGCGGGGCTCAAGGCCGCGGGGCTGCCTGAGGGCGAAGGAGCTGGGGTGCTGGTTGGCAGCGGCTGAGCATGAGCCAGCAGTGACCCGGGGGCAAGGAGGCCAAGGGCACCTTGACTGGTGTCAGAAACGGCGTGACCAGCAGCGCCAGGGAGATTATTCTCCCTCTGTACTCGGCACTGGTGAGACCACTCCTCAAATCCTGTGTTCAGTTCTGGGCCCCTCACCACAAGAAGGATGTTGAGGCTCTGGAGCGAGTCCAGAGAAGAGCAACAAAGCTGGTGAAGGGGCTGGAGAACAGGCCTTATGAGGAGCGGCTGAGAGAGCTGGGGGTGTTTAGCCTGGAGAAGAGGAGGCTGAGGGGAGACCTTCTTACTCTCTACAACTACCTCAGGGGAGGTTGTGGAGAGGAGGGAGCTGGCCTCTTGTCCCAAGTGACAGAATCATAGAATCACCAGGTTGGAAAAGACCCATCAGATCATCGAGTCCAACCATTCCTATCGATCACTAAACCATGTCCCTCAGCGCCTCATCCACCAGTCCCTTAACCACCTCCAGGGAAGGTCACTCAACCACCTCCCTGGGTAGCCACTGCCAGTGCCCAATGACCCTTTCTGTGAAAAAAATTTTCCTAATGTCCAGCCTAAACCTCCCCGGCACAGTTTGAGGCCACTACCACTCATCCTGTCCCCTGTCACTTGGGAGAAGAGGCCAGGGGTCAGGACAAGAGGGAATGGCCTGAAGCTCTGCCAGGAGAGGTTCGGACTGGATATCAGGAAAATATTTTTCACAGAAAGGGTCATTGTGCACTGACACAGGCTGCCCAGGGAGGTGAGGGAGTCCCCGTGCCAGGAGGTTTTTAAAAGACAGATAAACAAGGCGCTGAGGGACATGGTTTAGTGTTTGATAGGAATGGTTGGACTCGATGATCCCAGAGATCTTTTCCAACCCGGTGATTCTGCGGTTCTCCCCGGGGCGCTGCTGGGGTCGGTGCCCGGGGCAGCGCTGTTGGGTGCCAGCGCTCGGGGCTGCGCTGCCCGGGGGGCGGCATCAGCCGGGCTGCCCGGCCGCCCCGGGATGGAGCCGGCGGGCTCGGGATGGCTCGGGACCCTCCTCCGAGCGCACGACGCTGCCTTTCTCCGCAGGGGAATCCCTCCCGGCGCCTTCCCGCTGCTGCTGCCGAGCTGCTGCCTCCCCGCAGCCGCCCCCGAGGTGTCGGCAGAGGGCAGAGCCGGCCCGCTCACCGGCACCGGCACCGGGGGCTGCCCGAGATGCCCCGGGGAGCGGGCTGGCTCCGTTAGGAACCGCACACACACCCGGCCCGGCCGCCCCAAGCGGCTTTTGAAGTTCGTGGGAATCCGCCCGTGATCCTGCAGCATCTGGGAAAGGCTTCGAGGGACGTGGGAAGGAACAAGAGCCCCGGCAGGGCGACCCCCCCACCCCTTGTGACATAAAACGCAGGGATACGGGACAGGAGCGGCCACGCTGTCCCCAAACGCTTTTGCAGACAACCGGTATCATTCACTCCCTTTGTTAACCCAGCCAAGATCCCTCTGAAATCCTGTTTGGCTTCTCGCCCCCATCCCGTGCCCAAGGTGGCTCTGCAGCCCGGCTGCCCGGCAGGGAGCCCAGGGGAGCAGCCTTCGCCTCCCCCAGCTCCGGGCAGCACCTGGAAGAACTGCCTGGCACACTTTCTGCTTGGCAGAGAGCGGGGAAGAGGCAGAGCTGCCCGGCGGCGCGGCAGCGTGACAAGGCTTCTGCCTTTGGAGGAAACAGGGTAGTGAGAAAGGCAGAGAAGCAAGACAGCAGCGCTAGACCAAAGCCTTGGCCCTCACGGGGTTCTTAGCCCAACTCAGACAGAGCCTCAATCAGGCCTTGAGAAAAGGCTGTGTGAAAACACAGAAAAGGATTTAGGTTTGCTCTCTGAAATAGCTGTGAACCCCTGCAAATCATAGACTCATAGAACAATCAGGTTGGAAAAGACCCACCGGCTCATTGAGTCCAACCATTCCCATCAAACACTAAACCATGCCCCTCAGCGCCTCGTCCACCCGTCTCTTAAACACCTCCAGGGAAGGCGACTCAACCACCTCTCTGGGCAGCCTCTGCCAGTGCCCAATGACACTTTCTGTGAAATTTTTTTTCCTAATGTCCAGCCTGAACCTCCTCTGGCAGAGCTCTTGTCCTGTCCCCTGTCACTTGGGAGAAGAGCCCAGCTCCCTCCTGTCCACAACCTCCTTTCAGGTATTTGTAGAGAGCAATGAGCCTGACCTTGTCAAGGTGCTGTGAGGGCATCGCTAAACCCTACCCTCAACTTTAACCCTACCCTTATTTCTAACCTTAACCCTAACCCTAACCTTAAATCTAACTCTACCCTTAACTCCAGCTATAAGCATAACTCTAACCCCTAACTTAACTCTAACCCCAAACATAACTCTAACCCCAACCAGACCAAGAGCACTTGGATTTCTTGAGGTCTGTGGATGCTGCTAAATTAGAGACACCGGAGTGCTGAGTGGGGAAGCAGCTGATGAGAACAAGGGCATCAGAGGTAAATGAGGGTAGCCACCACAGTGTGAGTGGTGTTTTGTTTTCTCTCACAAGGAGTAAAGCATTGTGCAAGCAGGATGCTGCAGTGCAAAAGGCTGAACAAGGCTACTTAGAGCATCCCATTTCTGGAGCAGACTGAAGTGCTGGGGAGTCCCCAGACTGGCAGGCTCTTGTTGTACTTACTGGTTTCTAATCCTACTACTCTCCAAAAAAAAGTACTGGGATATTTGGGGACATGGCCAAACCCTTTCCCAGTGCAGAGCAGGAAAGTCATGAGAGCGCAGGGATGCTGCCTGTCAAGCTTGGACTGCCAGTGCAGGGAAAAAAAATGCAATTCCCCAGATCAGCACTGTCTAGCTCCTCTTCCTCAGGGGCTCTTGGGCAGCATAAGTTCAGAACTGCCAGTCTGGTGGAGACTGTTTGTGCTGCTGCCTGTGCCTATGAAGCCAGGGTCGCTGACCCAGCAGCAGTTACCTGCTGATGCGTCCAGCCCAGCCAGAATCCCATGCCCTTGGTGGCACAGAGTGGGGCTCTGCTGGGAACAGATATGGGAACGAGACAGACAGGCACGAAGCATCAGGCCGCCAGGCCTCTGAGACGGGTGGCTGTGTGTTAACAAGATCCCTCTGGCCCTGAGCTTTCATCTCCCCAGCCTACACAAAGGGTGCCACCAAAATGTATGTAAAAGCAGGAGAAACATGGGAGATGGCCCTGAGGCGTCCCTCTCTTCATCTCCTGCCTCCGACTGACAGCCAGCAATGACCTGCCACTCAACGGGAAGGCTTGCACACCTTACCCAGAGCGAAGGAGCCCTCCAGGCACGCACTGCCCTGCCCCACGCAGGCACGGCCCCCTGCACTCTGGCTCCTGCAGAGCTTCGGCTGCCGCAGAGATATGGGGATCTCTGGGGAGATATGGGGATCTCTGGGAACCAGGTGCTGCTCTCCCAGCACCATCGAGCCTCACATGAGCTTGGAAAAAAACTTTTCTGGGAGGGCACAGATATGCTCCATTCAGTCCATCCCCTTCACTCAGCCTTGGAAGGTCCATCATTGCACACCTCTGGCCAGGAAGCCCAGCACAGGGGCACCTTTGATGCCGGCATCACAGCAGCATTTCGGCTGCCCTGCCCCAGGTGCTGCCCATGTGGGGCTGATGCTGGGCGCAGGCAGCATGCGGGCAGGAGCAGAGCTGTGCCTGTTCCCAGTGGGTGCTGCGCAGGGGCTCTTTTCCCAGCCATCCTCTGAATACAGATGTTTTCTCAGTGCAGGATCCAGACAGAGGAGGGTAAAATGTTTTCATTCCAAGCTCCCGAGGTCAGGTCATGGTTTGTCTAAATGGCTTTTGTTGCTGTAATTATCAGATTAGCTGATCTCTAGCAGTGGGTTTAGAGGCAGCTACATTAATGTGGATCCTGACCTCCTTGCTGCCACTTTGCCCAGCTGGGGCAGTGGGTTTGCAATGGAGCGACAGAGCGACGGGGCTCGGAGGTGCCAGGAGAGGCAAGTGAAAGGCTTGTGACTGTTTTTGAGCTGGTACGCAGGTGGACCTTAGTCCAGGGGCAGGCAGCACGTTTGAACAGCAGCAAACCTCCTTGACCTCTTCAGTGCACATGATGATGCTGTGCTGGGCCTGATCCTTTCCTCCCACTTGAACCTGTGATACACCACAGCTGCGGAGCCCAGTTCCAGGCACCTGCAAGCCACTGTGGCTAATGCTCAGCAAGCAGATATGGGATAGGGGCACCCGAGGTGCCTCCCCTCACTCAGTACTGGTGCTTCCTGCAGGCAGTGAGGCCAGCAGATTCCTGGGTTGTGTGGTGAGGGGGTACAGAACCCGGCACAGAGGCTGGAATGGAGAGCTGGGGGCTAGTGCCTGGCCATGGGGTGCTGCAAAAGGGTGGGCAGTTCTCCAGCAGCTGGAAAGACACAGGAATAGGAGCGTCAGATACCAGGCGAGACAGAGAGCGTGACGGGGAGATGAGAGAGCAGGGCGAGGGGCAGATAAAGAGGGATCAGGAGTTTCCGGCCCCAGCCAGCCCTTCCACGCATCCATCTGTCAGCACCTACAAGTGCTGATGGCACCAAATCCTAGTGGCAGCTGGGGCCTCAAGTCTTGCTGAGGGGCACCATCAAGGGCTGGAAGGGGACCCCTGCCTCTGCCTTCCTTCTGCAGGGGGGCACCAGCAGCAGCTCATATCACAGCATGGCTGGGGATTGGCAGTGTCCACACACAGCCCCACAGGTGCCCCCAAAGCTAAAGCCCTCGCCACACTGTCCAGAAGAACCCACCTCCCACCACCCTGTCCCACCAGCCCCATTGTACGCACACATAGGGAGTGCCAGGGATGTCACCCTCCAGCACTAAGAAATACAGTTCTCACTCTGATGAGCTGCGGGTGAACATGCAAGTGCTTGGTAGCCACTTGCTTGGGCACCATACCTGTAGCAGCAGCCTGCCCCCTGCCGCGTCCTGTCTTCTTTCTCACCTGTTGTAGATGGGAACAACAGGAATTTCCCTTGAGCAAGGCATGTGCTCGAGCAAAATGAAATCATTCCAAATCAGAAAAGACTTTATGTTATCTTCATAAATTAATCAAAATGTGGTTTCGCTGCATTTCAGTTTCTGAAGTCTTATCATGCTGGCACATAACACCCCACTGAATGAAGCCTTCTGAAGCAGCAAATCTACCCCTCCCCTTTCAAAGAACATTTTAACCTTTTAAAATGCTTTAGAAAATTTCAACAGCAGAAATTTGCCTTTAAACATCAGGTTCCCACAGGAAGTTTTGGCTCAGCAAAACATAATAAAAAAAATAGTGGAAGATATATTCCTGATATTTTCCCTAATTGTCACCATGACAGAGCTTGCTTAGCTCCAGATACATATTCTTTGCTTCCAGCTGAAAGCCAGAGACAAGCCAGAGCAGCGAGGACAAAACCTCTGCACATCTGAGAAAGATCATATCCACTGACCCAATCAGGCTCAAAACTCTCCTGCCGTTGCTGCTGCCTGGGCACAGCCAGAGGTTCACCATTTCTCTATTTAAACCCATTTTGTACACTACTATTGGTGTTCCTGGAATCCCAGCTCAGCCCATGGATCACTCAGGACCTGTCTCATAGCCAAGCTCACCTCCTCTGCATCCACTCATTCCCAGGCACTCAGGAGGAGCACAGACACCCCACAGGAGCGCTGGCCCTGAAAGGGGCAAGGGATGTTCTGGTTCTGGTTGTCACCACAGGATGAGCCACTGCAGCCGGGAAAGGATGTTTTGGAGACTTGCCTTCCCCTAATTTCTCCTTTTCCACCACCACCCACTGGCAGATGTCAGGGGACCGGGCCAGGTGCTGATGTCTGGCACCGTGGCATAATAAAGATGTTTTCCCAAGGGCACAGAGGACCAATGAAGAAAAGTCCAGGCTGTTAGTCCTGAAGCATCCCCAGAATTGGAGCAGGATATGCACTGTTAGGTCAAGACATGGACTTCTGCACAGCCAAGGAAGCTGGTCTGGGGAGGCCTGATGTGGGGAGATATATGCCTCCCCCAGGGCCTGGAATGCTACAGGGAACCCCATGCCCAAGGCTCTGTCCCCTCACCAGTGAGCCTGGCTCGCACCTCGGGACAGAGATAAGTGACATGTCACAGCAAGCTGCTCCATTGCAGTATGCCCAGGCTGCTGGGCAGATACAGGAGCCCAGCTGCACCCGGGGCTGAGCGGGACAGAGGCATCTGTAGCACAGCTGGCCCCAGCTGGACACCTCTGGGCAGGGTATGTGCCCTGGCATGGCTGGGACAAGGCCAGCAAAGAGAACTCCAGCTCCCTTGCAGGGAGCCTGGTGCTGCGGGTAGCTTCTGGACCTTGTTGTAGGAGCAGATTTACTGAAAACAATTTATTTAATACAAAAAATAATTTCTTACAGCATTTTGGCTGGCGTCAGCCGAGCGCTTACTCACCCGGGAATTCAAACAAAGGCAGGGCTGGCGCCCAGCCAGGGGGTCGGGTGCTGGGTGGTCGTGTCCATCTCGGCCTCGGACCCGCCTCTGGGTCAGTTGCGGGCTTGTGGCATGATGTCTCCATTTATTTATTGGAAATGTTTGAACAGGAAATGCTAATGGTTTGGGTTTGTGGAGACAGCTGGAGGGGTCCGGCTGGAGCTGCTGGGAAAGGGAGGGTGCGCTGGGATGGGGCAGCCCAGCAGGGAAGGGGGAATCGGTGCCACTGGTGCTGCTGAGTGAGGATCTGCCCTTTCTGTCTTTGGGGTGAAGGACCCAAAGGGAGATGAGGCTGGCGAGGGCCCCAACGGCTCTGCTGCTTCCATCTTCGCTGCCAACTGCTGCCGCCGCTGCAAAATGCACAGCTGTGCAGTGAGCTTGGGGCTGCTGCGGGCACATCATCACGCTCACTGCCTGCATCTCATGCTGCCAGGGCACACGAGAACCGTGCTGCTGAAATGGAGCAATGGGAATGGTGGCCACAGGACCGTGCACATCCCGTCTTGGCCCCGCTGCTGCCCATTAGTGTGGGAGCTATGTGAGAGCGATGTGAGAGTGCTTGCCTGCCCCTGCAAGGGGGTCGAGAGGTTCCTATGCAGTCCAGCTCTGGACCGGGCTGTTCCTGAGTTTGCTGATAACAGCGGAGGTGAAGTCTGACCCAGGAAAGCAGGCAAGATCCGCAGAGATAAACTCCTCGCAGCAAGACAAAAGCACTGACCTCCGTGCAGCTGGAGCCGCTGCATTCCCACAAGCACAGCAACAATTGCCCAGGAGCAGCAGCAGGGAGACCTGCACCAAACCTCGCTGGCCAGCGCTGGGAAGCACTTGTGCAGCAGCTGCCGACACCTCTGCCAGGACCACTGTGCAGAAACCACAGCTTGGGGATTTTAACCAGATCTACTCTAGATAACAATTGCCCAAGCGGTAGAGAGCCTGCTGTTATTGCTCACTCCTCTTTTAGCGGTGTGGCGAGGTCGGCGCTGCCTGCTTTGCACAGCCAGAGGGATGCTGCACAAGCACCCCTTCATATTCCGTACCTTTTGCTTTCATGCACACACCTGCAGCCCAAACAGGCTTTAAGTTTCATCCCTAAATGCAGCTGAGGATCTAATGTGCTCATGAAATTCAGGTTTTAGCACCTGCTTTGAGCAGAGGCTGCTGTATCTACGCACACTCCCAAAACACCTAGGGAAGCTACATGGCAAATGTGGGCTCAGCTGTCTCCCTGTGCCCAACCCATGCCCGGCTCACGGGCTGGAAGGCTGGAGCTTAACACCTCTGCAGGTCCCTGCACAAGTTAGCCCCAAAACAGCAGCAGCTGAATAAGGCAGAGGCACTTAATGGGATTTGCAGAAACACCCAGCTCGGTTACACTCTGTACGGTGTTTTGGGCGTGTTTTTAAAATCTTTATCTCTGCATCATTAAACACTGATCTACATTTGAAAAGAATCCTTTCTGTTCCCTACCTCTGAAATGAGGATAAATATCCTTCACCTCAGAGTGGGGTTAGGAGGATAAACAGATTAAAGACTGCAAGATATTGTGGCAAAGAAAGTTAAACAAGCCCCTATGACAGACAGCCCAGGGGCAGGGACCAGCATCAGAGCCATAGACAGCATAAGACACTGACCTATGTCTGCACCATGCTAATGACCCCAAAATCACAGTGCTGGCCTTGCCACTGCCTGCCTTCCCAGGACACAGTCCCCAGCCAGCTGGAAGCCCACTGAGGGTCTAGTCCCCCAGCCAGGGATGCACACCTGTGCCTTGAGCCCAGGAGCAGTGAGCGTGGGGCCACGAGGGGAAGGGGGGACAGGAGGTGTCCACCAAGAGCTCAAGACTACAGGACGTAATTGACTCAGGTGCGGCAACAAAGGGTTGCAGGGTGGACACGCAATGCGGGCAGTGGGACACAGCGGGGCAGAGGCTCTCGTTGCACATCCCTTTCCACATCTTATGAGCAGGACACTCCTCTGCTGCTTCCCACAGTTCTGCTCATCCCTGTCCTACTGGGCATCCTGGGCAGGCAGGGGCATCAGGGAGATGTGCACTTCTGTACAAAGATCTGGTGGGGGAGAGGATGAGCCAGACAATTACTGTCTGGAAAGTCTCACACGGGTCCCTAGTAAAATAATGGCACAAATATTAAGAAATGGAGCTTTGTAAACATCTAGAGGATAAAGAAATCATGAGCTATAAGCAGGATGGGATTTGTAAATAAAGGTCTGTGCCAAAACCAACAAGCCCTCCATAATTGTTTTGGATAGAAGGACAAGATTAGTACGGGAAGGGGACTTGGTGGATGTCATCAGAGGAGACCTGGAAGCACTGGATCTGTCCTCCTGCCTGGCCATTAGAGAGCCCATGGCATGTCTGGGCAACTTTGAGGAGGCTGATCACCACAAAAAGGTGACTCTGATGGCAGAGCTGGCACCTGGGGATGGACCTGCCCTCCAGCGCTGAACACCTGCACTCCCCTAGCCTGGCACCTGTGACACTGGCAGTGGTGCAGGTGCTCATGCCTTGGCCACCTCCAAGTCACCAGCAGACAGCAAAACTAAACCTGATCCCCCCATCCCAGCTGAGGCACATCCCACCACCGTCCCTCACAAGGCTGGGATGCACACAGTGCAGGAACAAGCCAGCCAGATGGTCACAGGGTGAGAATTAAGACTGAGCAAAGCCAAGGAGCAGGAAAATAATGCTGGCACCTTCCCCACTGTTCCCCAGGTTTTGGCAACACTTTGTCTTTTGTGAACATCAAAATGGCAAGTTCTGCAAAACTGTAGGGCTCCTCGGCGCTCTCAAGTATTGGATTTTTGGCCAGAAGTGCAGGAAATGTGCATGCACCTCCTTGCAACCAGCCCTTTGAAATGCTACACTGTAAAAGCACATGTAAGTGTTAGCAGTCATCTACACTGCACAGGCCAAACTTGTCCAGGGTTGGCATTGCATGGAAGGAAAAGCAGAGGCCTGGCCAAAACGTACCTGGTTTTGTAGCTGAGCCTTGGATCCCCACAGCGTGCAGCGTGCTGGGCTGGGTAACACGTGCTCACTGGCGAGGAGCTGGCTGCATGCTGCATGGAGAGTAACACACGCTCACAGCCGTGCACAGACCAAGGATAAAATGCACCATATATGGAGAAGATATTATTAGTCCATAGCTGTCTTCATAGGATCTTCTGAGGAGGTCTTGCTTGAAAATGGGAAACAGATTGGTCTGTGAGACTCAAGCAGGGACTCAGACTGCCTGAAGGATCAAAAGCGATGGCTTCAGAGAAGCAGGGAGCAGTGAGGCTATGGGTACAAGACACTTGGGTACATGCTAGGCATTAAATATTTCAGTTAAAAATTTGTCCTAGTTAATGCTGATTGCCCACCCATTACATACGTCACGACCAGTCTCCAGACGTTGCTCTCAACAGGGAGATGTTGCTGAAATGGTGTCAAGAAAGGTCATCTCTAGACTTTGGGTACCCAGCACAGGCACAGGCGAGCCGACAGTCTGCACCAACTTGCTGCTGCTGACCTCGGCTGCAGTCCAGCACATGATAGAGGGCATGGAGTCACCCCATCATGGGTTTTGACTGAGCCAAACGCCAACTGTGTCAGCAAAGAAAGTGGGATATCTCTCTGTGTAGCAAAGGCTAAGGCAGGGCTCTAGTGCTGAGTCAGTCTGGGGTCCCGAGGGTGAGCAGTGAGATGTGAGCTCGATGCTAGGGCCACATGGTGAATGCAGCCCTAGGCATCAGAGCTGGGACCATGGCAAATAGAAGTTACAAGGCAGTGCCTTACGCAGCAGGGGATGGGATGCCAGCTTTGAGATACTCTGACTAGCCTGGTGCCTCATTTTAAAAAGATGCAGGTGAAAGGGACGCCACAGATGTGATTTCCCCCCTCCTCCCCATTTCACCATCTCCCATAGCATGCTTGCTACCAGACTGAGGAGCTGTGGGCTGGGAGGCGGGGGGTGCTAGGAGAGTTAACAGCTGAGCACTGACACAGGGACACAGCAAGGCGGTGGGATCTGCATCTTCAGACGTTTCCAAAATTCAATGGATCGAGGCCCAACCAGTGGGCTGTGCCGCCAGAGCTCCTGAGGCCAAAATTATCCTGTGAAATGAGAGAGGGTGCAGAAAACAGCAACAGAAAAGGCAGAAGGACAGGAGAATGCACCCCACAGTGACAGAATCAAGCTCAACCTGTTTTCTTCTTAAAAAAGCTTCAGAAATTTGACTGCTATGCACAGGAACTCTGTGTAGTAAGAAAATACCGTGTGCTAAAGTGTTTTTATTCCAGCCAAAAAAAGGAAGAACAAGAATCAATGGTTGGAAATTAAAAGCCAGAGAAACCTGCATAAGAAATACAACATACATTTTCTGAGCAATGCTGATTAGCCAGCGGATTAACCATCAGTGATTAAGTAAGACTAAACCATGAACTCCCTCTCTCCTCCAGACAAGATGCTTTTGTGCATTAGTGAAACCCCAAGTTATTTGGATTTAGAAGAAGTAACAAGACAAGGCAGCCAGGGAAATCAGCATAGGTGATCTAATGACTAACTCTGATCTTAAACATCATGAGTAAAAAGTACAGTATGTTACTAATATGCGTAGAAAAAATCCCATCACATGACCTCAGCATAAACACTGAACAGTCAACGTCTGCAAACCCACAGATGGAGGGGGACAACAGTTTCTAGTCCTGTTTTAGAAAGAGAAAAACACCCAGCCCACGGACGATCCACAGCGGCCTCACAATGGGGTTGATACCAGGAGTGAGACATGAGCTTGCAACACCAGGAGTCTGTCACCAGGCAGATGATGACCAAGACGGGATCTGCCGCAGGATGCTCTTGGATCCCAAGTATAGGCATATAGTCCATTGGGTGGGGAAGGGAAGGAGATCTCTTTGTGATGACTTGGTGGGGACCACACAAGGCATATGACCATTCCAGGAAAAGCAGGATGACAAGGATGCACTGAAATGGGAAAAAAAATCAGATGAAAAAAAAAAAAATTGCTTAGGATTGAATAACAAAACCAGCTGATGGAGATAATGGAAACCTGGACGACATTCACAGCTGAAGAAAAACACACCTGGCAAGGACCAGTCTTGAATAAATTGTCTAGAGGCAAAATGATCTTCTCTGTCTAAAAAGTATCCATATTCAGAGAATTATAAAAAATAAGCCTGGAAGGCCCTTGAAAGGTCACTTAGCCTGTCTGCCTGCCCCCAGTCGAGGCAAACTCTTCCTGGTGGAGCTTTTGTCTAAACTCTTCCTAAAATAAGCATCTAGTGGTGAAGACGGCTTCCAGGAAAAACGAGTTTTAAACTCCTTTACCACAGTCATTTCATGGTGAGCCTATGGCTTCTTCTTCTACCCACCCCGAAAACAAAGAACAGCCCATTATTTCACTCTTTGTAGCAGACTTTATGCATGTAAAGACTTTTATCTCATTCCCCTGCAGTCTTTTTGTGTTGATACCAAGCTACCCTGGTCCTTCAGCCTTCTCCAGTATGTCATGTTTTCTGAATTTCTGATCTCGTTCTTACCTGGACTTTCTCCAAGAACCACAACTTGAAACGCTGAGCCCCAAGTGGGATTCAGCGCTCAGAATAACACTTTCTAAGTGGGGCAGGATCACATCAGGTGTCTTACAAACACCTTGTTTGTGTGTCCTGGTCTGATTTTGCTCTTCTCACTCAGGCTGCTGCTGGCTCATGCTTGCTGCAAGACCGTCACCTCCAGCTACATTCCCACAGAGCAACCTTGCTCATTCCCCAGGTACTGCTTGTGCTGTTGATTTTGCCTAACTCATAGAAAAGCCCTCTATTTGTTCTTATCAAGAGGTTTATTTCAGATTTCTCCAATTTCTCAGGAAAAGCACCCTTGCAGGCCTTAACAGACTAGTGCTGCAGGTAAAAATCACTGATGAAAGCATTGACTAGCCCTAGACTCAGACCAGACCCTGTTTGAGGGTTAGGCACTGGTAGCTGCCCCTTCCATACAGTTTTCCAGACAGCTGTGCTCTCACGTAGCCACGCATTCACCTAGGGCACATTTCTCCATCGCTCATGAGAATTTCATGAAACAGGACTGAACTCCCATAAAAGTCAAGATTTAGCACGTCTTGTTTTTCCTGTGTCAGCCAGCACAGATATCCTCATGTAGAAGAAAATTCAGTTGATTCAGCTCTTAGGTGATGGCCAAAGCTGTCACCTACCACTTCGTTATCTCTACTCGCATGTTGAGTCCCTTAATGATGTATTTGCCTCTCTTCAATCTGTTTACACCAATGGCCCAGTTTTCCTTTAGTTCTGCACCCGTGGTCTTGAGTAAAGCTCAGGAACTTGGAAAGCCACAGAGGTTCATTTGGGAAAAAAAAAGGGAGAAAAAAATCTGCTCATCAACAACTAAATCCTCGGAACTCACATGTTTATCCAAATTCATCTGAACCTTCTGGGACAGTGACTTTTTAGAGTAAAATAAAAACAAGTTCAAGTGAGTTTTCCATCCCTGCGACAGTACGGTGATTCCAGCCAATCTGAAATAATTTTCCAAGAAGATTTCCTGCAACCTCACAGTGATTAAAGGAAATAACATTGTGAATAAAGGGACATTCTTCAAAGTCAATGAAGGAGCCACAAAATGTACATTCTCACAGAGGGCCGGAAAGCGCCAGCATGAGGTGGATTTTGCGGCCCCCTAGAAGGAAGAGGGTGGGATGCTGGGTCTGTCCCTTTTCCCCAGGCAGGGGTTGTGACCGGGCTTCTCCTGGAGCAGGCGGTGAGGGAAGAGGCCGACAGGTTCCTGATGTTGGAGGTGAAAAGTTTGGCCCCAAGGGCTGTGACCCCCTGGCTCCAGGTGAGCATCCACTGGGTTTGGGGTTAGGGACTTGGTGTTTCTCTGCAAACAAGATGCAAGATCCCATCAACTTTCTAAAACCCTGCAAAGAGCTGCATCCCACCAAGGCGGCCTCCTGCCCGGGAAACTCCCCGTGTGTTGCTTTGTCTGAATCAAACCTTAAGCACGTTCTCCTGGCTGGGCTCCGAGATTGACAGGGAAATGTGAACGGGCCCGAAAAGCCACTTTGGCAGAGGTGAAAGCACCCGGCTGCACTGCTGGGCAAGCAGGGTCCTGCCCACCGCAGCCCCAGCCCCTCACTGGGATATCCCAGGACTGGGACCAGCAAGGGAGGGATGAGCATGCGCCCCAAACGTCTGGGCCACGAGGACTTTTAAAAACCCATTTGCTCAGCTAAAACAAAGCAAAGTGAGTAATGAGGAGGTGAGCTGGGGGGAAAGGTGAGAAGGGGCTGCCTGGAAGCCCAAACACACATGCTTCGGTTGATGCTGTGTAATAAGGGAATTAGCTAATGAGCTTACCACGGCACACAGACAAGTCCTTTAGAAATATCACGGCCACCTAGGGAGGCTCAGAGAGGAGCCGGGCGGCCCGAGTCTGCAGAGCTGGAAAGACAAGCCCCTCCATCCCGAGACAGCCCTGCTTCTCCCCTGGGCAGCACGTGTCCAAGGGTGCCACAGGGCTGACAAATCCAGCAAGAACTAGTAGTGGAAACAGTAATAGATGTAATTTGGGGGAAAAAAAATAGCCTGTGCTCATGGCTGATCTCAGGGGGCTACAGTTCGGCACCCGTATCATGGGGCTGGGGCTTCTCGGGGACCAGTACAGTCCAGCTCCCCCAGCACAGGCTTCCAGAAGTCGAAATCGCTTTCCCCTGCACCAGCAGCTGTGATGGATATGTCAGACAAACCCAAATAACTCCGAAGTATGCATTGTTTTTTTTTGAAAGCTGTTAAAAAACAGCTGTACAAAATCCAAGCTGAACACAAATTCAAATGTAAGTGCATGTTAACGTGCTAATTTGAACCGAAAGTGGGTGAGAGAACCTAATGTTAAAAGTCACTTAGAACAATGCAAACATTAAATATACAAATGCTCATCAAATACTTATTTAGAAAGTGGCTTTTAGACAGTGGTCAGGCCGGGCTGCAAAATAATTATTTGCTGATTAATATTGAACTCATTGAGGAATTTGTGCATGCGGCAGAATTTGCATGAATTAGAGCAGGGGAAGGATGAACAATGCTGAAGACAGATCACTCTTCCAGAGGAAAAAGAGAAAAGCAAAACCCTGTGCCAAAAGTAAGGCTCCACTTAAAAAATTACTCCCGTGCTAAAAAGGACAGAACTGAACTCAGATATTTGCTGGTGAGGTGGAAATTGAAGGTTTTTATTATTTTGTCAAGGTAAAATTATTATTATTAACATTGTGAAAAATTACTTATGAAACTTATTTAGTATAAAGTTCACCAAAAATTTTCTTGCCAAAAAATAATTAGGATGAAAACTATTTTATAAAAACAATTTTCATTTAACTTTTCAATGGCATATTCTGAAACATTTTGTTCTGTTTCCTAATCCAGAAAGCTGTTCAAAATTTGGAAGTGCTGTGTTTTCATGTTTTCCTTGCCTTCTTTTTCTTCCCTATCCTGAATCTGCTTGAAGACCCTTGGCATTCACTCTAGATTTCCTCCTCTCTTTTCTTCCCTTTGCTGACAGTTTTAAAAGCTTTGGCACTCTTGTAAAAGAAAAAAAAAAACCAAACCAAACCATAAATGTAATATAACTAATGTTATTGAAAGGATGTGAGGATAGAAGTTATAGAATAAAGAATGAGAGATTTTCAACATATCAATAATTTTTCAGTTGTGCTACAAGCAAATTGTGCCTGCGTAGAAAATGGTGGGAATCACAGCAGGGTGAGCCTGGAATTTTTTCTGTCCTTTTCTTTTTTTTTTGTGGGGTTCTTTTCTGAAATGCTTTAATTCTTTAATTTGATTTTTTTTTTTTTGGGTAGGGAAAACCTGGGGGCTGTTTTCTGGGGCGCTGCTCTCCACTTTGCAAGGATGACAAAGACCCAGAAGACACAAGGGCCGGGTAGAGCAGCAGGAGCAGCAGCAAAAGGAAGGCAGCAGTGGTGCCCCAGCCCACCTGGGGGCCCAGCTCCCATCCTGCTCGGAGAGAGGGAAAATCCCATGAGCAGCACTAGCAGCCACCACTTCTACCATGGCCAGACCTTCCCGCAGAGGGTTTAACACAAGAGGGAGAGTAGCTGCGGGGCTCAGAGGTGACACGAGGGGTGGGGATGACCTCACGGTGGTCACAGCAGTGGGTGTGTGGGGCTGCAGAGCCCCTAGCCTCACAGCGGGGGAGATGCCAGCATCGGGCATGAGGACCTCGCACACTTGTGGTGCAAATAAAGGGAGGAGAACCACCGTGGCTGGCACTTCGGAAAGAGCCTTTCCAGCTGGTCACCTCCGTCCAGCTCTTAGCCCAGGCACCACAAGTGCTGAGTGGTGCCCTGGGTCCCCACCCTGTGCAGGGACCGTGATTATGAGCATCGCTGCCTCCTGGGCTCTTTTCTCCCTCCGCACTAGGGTCTTTCCCCAGCTCCCCACGCCTCCGAGCGTCCATCACGGGAGAAGGCACAGACCCATGCTGGGGAAGGAGGGGGCTGTCACTCTGTGCAATGAAACAATAGTCAGCGAGTATTTATTTCCAAATAAATCAGTGGGTCCTGCAAGTGAAGGGCTGGAAAGCAGCGAGTTTAGATTAGACCCTCCCCAAACCCTGGCTGGGCCTTGAGCTGCTGTCAGGGCTGCAGAGAAACAGCAGCGAACTCTCACGCAAATGGCCTATAAAAAAGGCCCCTGTCAAAGGCACCTTGACCTGCAGGCTCGTTTGGTGCTGGGCTCCCCAGCGGCCCTCCCCTCCCAGGGCTGCGCTCTCCTCGCATGATGTATTTCCCCTGCCTTTTTTAGAGCTGCATTATGTTAGCTCCAGGAAACAGCCTCTTCCTTCTTATAAACACAGCCCTGGGTTACTGACCAGTGGCCCTGCCACTCCACAGCCACTCTCTGTCCATCCATCACACCTCGCTGTCACCCTGGCAACATATCTCTTGGACCGGTCCGGCTCCAGAGATGGGAGAGGCAGGGGGGGGCGGGGGGGGTCACATACACAGAGCACAATTCCAGCCTGCTGACTAATTCCCTGGAAACCCTGGGGCTGCACAATGAGAAAGCCTTTCCGAGGGTTTCTCGAGCGTTACTGGAAGGTCAGGCGAAGGTCAGCACAAGGACACGGCTCCGACTTTCCCCACCGTCAGCAAAGGCGGGTGCGCGGGGCAGACGTGGGTGAGCCACAGGGGTACCACGGGTGTGCGGAGGGAGGGATGTTTGGAGAAGGGTGCTGGGGTCTGGGCAGCCCCACGATGCGGCACGGTGCCCGCTCACTACTGCCGGGTGTGGGGGACGTGCTTGGGACGGGGCCGGTGGGGTGTCCCAGGAGCCAGACAGGCGTCGGCGCTTCCAGTGGGACGGGACATGGCCAGTAGCATGGCCTCTTGCCTCCCCAGCAAAGCGGGGAACGAGGAAGGGAAGACATGTCTTGGCCTTGTGTTAACTCCTGGCCAACTTCACCATGGCCTGAGTGCCGTGCGATTGTTGGCCTGACCCGGTATCGCTGCATGGGTCGTTGCAGTGGAGGACATGTCCTGGGGGAGAGCACCAGGATGGGTTGTAGGGGAGAGCATCCCAGTTCTCCTTGGTGATGATGACCCAGCGTGGCTACTCAGGGCCTCTGGTGCACTGGGACAATCAATGGCAGTGGGACAATCCAGGAGCTGTATCAAGAGACCCAGGCAGCACTGTCACAGCTACGCGTTTTGGAGAAGCCACGGGGCCCATCCAGCCTTTTCCCAAAGCACAGCAACCAAGGCAGGAGTTCAGCCATGCCCTGCTCCCGAAACATCAACTCTCACCTGTCCCCACCTGCTTGTCCTTCACACAAAGCCATTCTCTCCAAGAGGAAATGCCATTTAAAGGCAGGTATGTCAAAAGAAATGGGAAATCTTTGCTCTACGAACCACAGTGCCTCACTTCTGCCCATTCCCGGTGTAAAGCCAGGAATCAGGTTTACATGGGGATGAAAAAAAAAAGGCAAAGCTTTTAAGGACAGATCTTCACAAACCCAAACTAAAGCCCCATGAGGGCAAATCCTTTCTAATCCATGGTCTTCCTTAGAGGTATAAGTGGAGTGGAAGGGTGGAGGGGGATTTAAAACTGGAAAACTGAATTCCCCATCCCTTCAGTCTGGCAGACAGCCCACCGATAGACTAAAAACAAGTCTGCAAAGAAGCCTGTGTGGGATAATCCAGCTCTGGCCCCCGAGGGAATGAGAACAATTAGGAATCCTCTCTCAAGTCTCCACTCCAAGATAGAAAAACAGTTTATAATTTAGTTCAGAGTTGTTGTTAGAAAGTTCTGAATCATCAGTATACACTAACAATTTCTGTGCAGTAATTACGAGGAGAATTCATTAGGCAGACTCAGAGATAAATTATTAACAGGAGCTTTCAAATACCCCACCTGCCCATCTGCGTGTGGGACCCAAGGGCTGCTCTATTTATACAGCAGTCATCGGTGAGGAACTGTTGTGGGAGGGAGCAACACGAGCAGCCCTGGCCAGATACGAAAACTGTTTTAAAGGAAACTGAAAGAACGAGTGTTTATTCGATGTGTGCAGACTGAGCACACATTTTACCATTAATTTTTCCAGGCATGGTAGCCAGCCAGGGAGCTGGTTTGCCTTTGCAGCCCCTGAACATGCCACAGCCACCACCCACCGCAACTATTCTGCTTCCAGAGAAAAACCTGCCATGGAGTCAGATGCTGGCCTGTCATGGCCTCTGGAAGCAGCATGCAAAATGACTTTTGGTGGAGCCTGCCAGGATCTTATCCTGTATTTGCCCAACAGAGACAGAAAGGACAAGGTTTCCTAGCCCTTGTCTTTCTCTTTCATCCCTAGCTGCAGGTAGGTGCTGAAGTTTGTTGCAAGGCAGGGAGATATTTGTGCACAACCCTGCTGAGGCAGCCAGTGGTGAGTTAATGGCTGAGAAGATGAAGCCGTGCAACAGTCCCTGGCTGTGGGTGCTCCTCGGGGCCTGTGGCATCCCCTGTATATGAGCACCAGCACAGCCAGGTGATGCCACCACAGATAGATGTCTGCCTGTGTGCAGCTTCGTGCATGCGCTCAGCCAAGGTTGCAGCACAGCTCCTGCCAAAGCTTGTTTCTACATCCTTCCTCAGCCCCAAACCACCTCAGCAAATCCAGAGCTGTGTGCCATTTTTGGCACAGCTTAGCCAGCTCCATGGGTAACCATTCCCATGATGGCCTCATCCACATGGGAACAAGCCCTGCTTGCAGCCAGAGGAATCTTGATTAAGCAGGGAGAGAAGTGGGGACTGGCTGCTGGGCAGATACCCTAAACAAGAGGAACTTATCAGCTCTGTTTCCAAGATGAGACGTGTCAGCACCTCACACAGATCCAGCCCGGGTGCTTGCTCCTCACCAGCACGCCTGACAGAAGCATGAGTGCTTCCCTCTCCCTGAAGGACGCCCATAGAAGTAGCCACTGAACAACTTGCAAAATTCCTTCTAGAAAAGGCTTCGCTCAGGCTAAGACAAGCGTTGCACCCAGAATGCTTCAGGGGAAGGTGCTGGACGGGAACAGGAGCCAGCGTGCAGCTGTGCTCCCAGCCCCGTGTGTTTGTCAGCGGGCCGGCCCCAGCGGCAGCGCAGGGAGGTCCCCAGCCCTGAGGAACACCAAGTGCCGCGGACAGCGAGGAACCGCTCCGCCAGCGCACATACAGCAAAGCCCGACACAGCTAATCCCTCCTGTTTATTATGTAATAAAACGCTTTCCAGACCTGTTAAAATTTAATTGGTTTAATCTTAATTGTTCCATTTTCTACAGTGTATGCAAACACAGAGCCTGACCCTGCCACTCTCGTGTGAACCGTCCCGCAAGCTGCGGTGGGAGCAGGATGAAACCCGCTGACCTCAGCAGGATTACGTGCATGAATCAGAGCTGCAGGCCTGGGCTCGGAGCTGAAATCCAGCGCTGGGCAGGCCGCCAGCGCAAGGCCCAGAGTCCACTTAGGCTCCACTTAAGCCCTATAGGATGGAAGTGCTACACAGGCCTGTGGATGCGAGCAGTGAGCAAGCCTCGTGCTGGTCCTCTGCTCAAGGATGAATTTCAGCCCTGCTTCTAGACCTCCTTGGTGGAAACACGCAGCAACATCTTTTGAAGCACGGAGCAAAGGTGCTCACAGAAATGCTGTGAGGTTTGAGCTAGCAAGGGGTTGGCATGGTTGTGTCTGTGGCGGTGTCTCCCAGCAGGAGCCTCAACATGGAACTTTCTCATCACATGAGCAGTAAACTGTGATTTATGACAGCTTCTCCACCAGAGGAAGAGATGTTTTGCTACTCTCGGCACGTCCACAGTTGTGGGGCTGTGCTCTGCAGCAGGGTGGCTTTGCAAAGGCCTAGATAGGCCAAATTATGTGCACAAGAAATGCCAAATAAAAGCAGGCAGGTGAGGGGCCTAAGCACTAACATTTCCTGTCCTTGAGATCTAAGATGACCTTTACCTGCTCCTGCAATTTAGCTCTCATCGAGCTCAATGCATCAGCTGCAGTTCCAGAGATCCACCAGGAACTGCCATCGAGGACACCCTTTCCTGTGGTGTCCAAACCTACCAAGCTCCCCTTGCCGCAATGACCAGCACCCTGGCATGCATGGCCTCTGTCCCCCAAAGTGCTGAGTGCTAGATGCTGCACACAGTTTTGATAGCCCTCAAGTGAAGCTCCCACCTTGGAAGCCTATGCCTCTTTCAGAACACTAAAGTCTGTGTCTGACCCTCAGATAACACATTTTTCACCAAGGCTTTGTTTTAGGACTTATCTCCAGATGGTGCATCCCTGTCCTGGGAAGCAAATGTGAAGCAAAAGTAAACCAGCCAATACCAGTGGAGCAAGAAATTATCAAAGAAAAGCAAATATTTGCAGTGATGCATTTGTGAAGAAAATGGACGTTATGCGGTTGGTTCTTGTCAAAGCCTCCAAGACAAGGAGGGGTGTCCCGAGACCCGGAGAGGTGGAGTGAGGAGCCACCTGGAAGATCGGGGTGTCCATGACGGTGCCGGCACTGCCCGGGCAGGACTGGGACGGGGCGGTGGGAGATGCTGGGCGAGCACGCAGCATCCTTCTCCCGGCCCTGGCTCCCCTCCGCTGCAGGAGCCCTCTACTCTCCTGGGGAACTAGGGGAATATTCCTTTTCAAAAAGTTACGGAGCAGAGACACTCCTGGGCAAGCGGCGGGGCTGGGGTACAAGCCGTCCCCTACCCTGGGAGCTGCCGTCGGGGCTCGGTGCGGGGCTCGGTGCGGAGCGGCGGGCGGTGGCGCTGCCGGCAGGTGTCGGCCGGTGCGGGGGGATCCCCGGGGGTCGCCGCCCCTCGCCCCGCCGCCTCCCCGCGCCGCCGGCCCCGCCGTGCGGGGGCGTCCACGCCGCGCTGCGGTTCTCACATAAATCAGGGGCCGAGCCCCTGGGAAAGGACCATCCTTCAGCGGGCGCTGCTGACAGAGAACGAGAAACAGACGGGCCCTGAGATAAACCACGGCGCGCAGCGTTTACACAAGGGCAGGCTCAGTGTAAATAGAGCCCGGCGCGGGGGGCAGCTCCCGGCGGCACTGGCCGCACCGGCACCGGCACCGGGCAGGTGGGCGCCCCCCGCAGCCGCGTCCCCACCAGCAGCGGGGCCGGAGACGGGGTCGGATTAGCGGGTTTGTTTGTTTACGGCCATTAGCGCTGGGTCGGGCTAATGGAGCGATTAGCAGCCCCGGGGCTGAGAGCGGCGCCCCGAGCCGCGATCCCGGGGCAGCTGCGAGAGCCGCTCCCCCCGCCCCGGGCCCGGGATGGGGCTCCTGGCTCCGCTGCAGCATCCGAGCGGCGAGCTCCATCCATTACAATAATCCCTTGTCTAAACAGAGCGCAGGAACGGCCGGGACAACAAGGCCTCGCTGTAAACAGAGCTCAGGGGACGCCGCTAATGATATAAATAAAATAACCATTAATAGCCCGCTGACCCCGGCCCGGCCGGCTCGGGAAAGCCCCGGAGCCTCATCCTGGGGCTGACACCCGCCGGCAGGTACCGGGGCTGCACCTTCCCCTGGCTCCTGCACCCCCCGCTCCGCTCGTCCCGGCCCGGTCGCGTCCCCCGGTACCGGGGCGCCTGATTCCCGCACCGGGAGCACCGGCGGGTGACGTGGCGGCAGCAGCAACGCGAGAGGTGGCACAGAGATGCTCCCCCGAGTGTCCGGGACCGGCTGCGGCTCGCTCCCCCCGCGGGGTGCGGGTTCCCCGGCCACTATCTGTTGCCGGCGGCGGCACGATCGAGCGGCTCCCGGCGGGACAGCCGCTCCCACTGCCGGGAAAGGCGTCCCGAGGCGCCGGGTCCGCCCGGTCCGGCCTTCCCGTGCCCTCGGGCCGTTCGGGATCCTGCCCCGCAGCCCCCGTTGTCGCCGCCACCGAGGGCACCGTCCCAGCCGCGCGGCTCCCGAGGAGCGCGGCCGCCCGACCCCGCGGCGGGTGATGTCTAACCCCGCTAGGGAGCTAATTGGTACTAATTGTTGTTGCTTCTCCGGGGCAGAGCCGGGCCTGGTTACGGCGAGCGCCTTTCCTCGTCCACCGCCCGGACTGGGAGGAAGGGAGGCGGCCGGGAGCGGGCGGGGAGCGGCGAGGAGGGACCGATCAGCCGAGGCTTACGGCGAGGGGTTCGAAGTGGCGCGGTGGGAACGATCCGGGGCGCCGGGGGAACGAGAACCGGCTCCGCAGCGGGACCGGGAGCAACCGAGCTGCGGCCAAGTCCGCGGGGCCCGGCTCCCTTCCCGGGCTGCGCCGCCCGTTCCTGGGTTTCTCCGCGGCTTGAGGAACAGAGGGAGACGGGGAAACGAGGACACAGACAGAGCCGGTGAACGGCGGAGCCGCCGGACGGTAACGACCCCCGAGAGAAGAGCCTGGGAAGGCCGCGTGAAGCCCCGGCCCCGGGACACTCACCTGCCCGGCGTGCGCGCCCGGCTCCCGGTGGCTTCGTCTCGGCGCCGATTCCAGCCCTGTGGGGCGGCAGGATTTTAATCACAACGAAATCTCTCTCCCGGGACCCCCCGCCCAGCTTTCGGTGCGCCCGCTCCCCGCGCCGCAGCGGCGCTGAGCCCTCTGAGGGGCCTGGGGGCCGCGGGGCTCCATCGCGGGGCCGCGGCTCCCCCCGCCTCGCCGCACCGGGGGGGCTCGGCCAATACTCGGCGCAGCCCCGGGAACGAACGATTCGCAGTGCTGCCGGGGCTCGACAGGCTCGGCCGGAGCGTTAAACACCCGTACGGCGGCGTGGCGGCTCCGTTCAGCCGCTCGCCTCCCGTTACCGGCTGGAGAAACGAAAGAAAACGAAAGAAAACGAAAGAAAACGAAAGAAAACGAAAGAAAACGAAAGAAAACGAAAGAAATTGAAAGAAAACAAGGAAAGGCTTAGGATAGCGCTCTCCACCCAAGGCATGTATCTCCGAGGCTCCAGGATGCTCGTTCGGCCCGGCCCGGTAGGGCCTGGCCGTGGCGGGGCTGCGGGGCCCGATCCGGCAGCGGCGGCGGAGCCGGGGAGGCGGCAGACCGGGCTGCGGCGGGGGGGACAGCGGCGGGGGCGCCGGGGGGAGCGGGGCTGCTTGTACGTCGCACGGGACGGTTCGACCGGGACGGCGGGGCCGCCGTCGGCTGCGGGCGGAGTGCGGGGCGGCGGAGGCGAAGCTCCTCTCCGCTCCGCGTCCCGGGAAAGGGAGGCACTTGCTGGGTCAGGCTGCCGGGCCGGCGGGGCCGCGCGTGTTCGCCCGTCCCGGGGCCGGTGCCGGCGGGGCTCGGCGGGCGGGGGTCCCTACCTACCTACACGTGCTTAGCACTGGGGGGCGCGGCGGCGGCGGCCGCGGCTCTCTGCGGGGACCCCGACACCGGCGCACGGACCCCGCACCCGCCGGTGGGTGCCGGGCCGCGGGGCGCTCTGCGGGGAGGCGGCCTGCCCGAGCGCAGCCTTAATACATTGCTATTTCTGTCCGGGCGGCCGGAGCCGGGCAGGGGGCCGGCTCTACCTCCCCCTCCCTCCAATGGCGAGGCCGCCCCCGGCCCCTCCTCGCCGTGACGTGCCGGCCCGGGGCAGAGGAGGCTCCCGAGCCCTCGGCTGTCCCTGCAGAAGCTGTAACAAAACGCAGACCCCCAGCGCCGGGCTAATGGAGGCGACTTAGACAGGAGCAGGCGCGGCCCCTCGTCTCTCGGCGCTGCCCGCTCCCCCCGCACCGGGCGCGCCGCTCCCCGCAGAGCTGCCGCCCCGGCGCCGCCGGGACCGCGGGACCGCCTGGCCTCCCGCGCTGCCCCGATGATGTTACCGAGCCCCGTCACCTCCACCCCCTTCTCTGTCAAAGACATCCTCAACCTGGAGCAGCAGCAGGACCCGCACTATGGGGCCCAGCTCCCGCACCACCTGGAGCACCACTTCCACCCCGCCGCCTGTCTGCTGGCCGCCGCCGACGGCGCCCGCTTCTCCGACGGCGACGAGGAAGAGGACGAGGAGAAGCTGTCCTACCTGAGCCCCGCGGCAGCGCCCGGCGGCCAGGCGGACGCGCGGATCTCGGCCGACAGCTACGTGCACGCCGTGCTGCGCGGCTCCTGCGAGGCGCCCGGCCCGGGAGAGGAGCTGGACCCCGCGGCCCGCGACCCGAGTGAGTACCGGCCCCGCCGCGCCGCGCCGCCCCGCACCGCGGGGACGGGCCCGCGATCGCTCCCCGCCGCGCCTTCCCAGCCCCGCGGAGACCCCGGTCCCCGCCGCCGCGTCCCCGGGGCGTCCCGAGCCCGGACGGGCGCTGCCTCCGCAGCTCGCCGCCTGCCAGGAGAGCCCCGCCGCAGGGCCGCCACCCGGGGCTGCCGGATCAGGCCCGCGCTCCTCAATTTCGGGGAGGAACGGGGAGGGTGAGGCCCGGCGGAGCGCTCCGGGAGCGCGGCGGCAGAGCAGGTGCCCGGAGGCCCCGGTGTCCGGCGGCTCGGGGCTCGGCTCCGTGATGCTGCAGCCGGCCCGGAGGCGCGGGGAAGGGCCCGGCCCCGCCGCCCCTCGCGAGCCCGGGCGACGCCGGCGTCGGCCGGTCCCCGGCGCCGCCTCCCCGGCCGCTCCGCCGTTTCCCCGACGGGTGCGCGGCAGAGAGCGGGACGCGGCGCGGGGCTCTCGGCCGTCGGGAGAGGCGAGCGGCCGGCGTCGGCGAGCCTCAGCCGTGACCTGTGCTCCCCCGTGCAGAGAGCTGCGTCCTGAAGAAACCGCTGGATGCGGCGGAGAAGGCGGAGGAGGCGGAGAGGCCGAAGCAGCGGAGCCGGAGGAAGCCTCGCGTCCTCTTCTCGCAGGCGCAGGTCTTCGAGCTGGAGCGGCGGTTCAAGCAGCAGCGTTACCTGTCGGCGCCCGAGCGGGAGCACCTGGCCAGCAGCCTCAAGCTCACCTCCACGCAGGTGAAGATCTGGTTCCAGAACCGGCGCTACAAGTGCAAGCGACAGCGGCAGGACAAGTCGCTGGAGCTGGGCGGCCCCGCGGCCCCGCCGCCGCCGCCGCCGCGCCGGGTGGCCGTGCCGGTGCTGGTCCGCGACGGCAAACCGTGCCTCGGCGGGTCGCAGGGCTACGGCTCGGCGTACAACGGGCCCTACTCCTACAACGGCTTCCCCGCCTACGGCTACGGCAACGCCGCCTCCTACAACCCCGGCTACGGCTGCACGTACCCGGCGGGCACCGGCGGCGCCTCCGTGCAAGCCGCCTGCAGCCCGGCGGCGGCCGCCGGCCCCTTCGTGAACGTGGGCGGCCTGGGGGGCTTCGGCGGCGGCGGGCAGGCGCTGCACCAGGCGGCGGCGGGGCCGTCCTGCGGGCAGGGCGCGCTGCAGGGCATCCGGGCCTGGTAGCCCGCACGCACTGAGGGCCGGGGCGGACCGGCGGGGCGGCCCCGGGACCGCGGCGGCCCCCGGCACCGGAGGAGCGGCGGCGGGACCCCGGCGCTCCCGCGGGGAGGAGCGGAGCGGAGCGGCAGGACGGGAGCCGAGCGCCGCCGAGCCGGGCGGACCGGAGCCGGTCGCGCCGCGCCCGCGGAGCTGCTTTTGCTTGTAAAAAGCCGACGGCGGAGCGCGGGGGCGCCGCGGCCCCTCTTATCTATTCTGTATCGGTTACTGCCAGCGCCAGCTCGCCGAGTCAGTCAATAAACCAGGTGCAATATCCGCCGCCCGCTCCTCCTTCGCCCAGCGGCCGGTGCCCGGTGCCGGTGCCCGCGGGGCAGGGCGGCCCGGCCGGGCTGTGACCGTGCCAAGGGCGCTGAATGGGGCCGCGCGGCTCAGAGCCGGGGCCCATTGTGGCCGCCGGGCCGGCGCTGAAAGGAGCCGCCGAGGAAGGTAGCGGGAATAGGCGCTTATTGGATTCGGGAACAAAAGGTGTGGCAGGGAGGCGAGGGACAAAGAGGCCCCGGCGCCGAGATTGACGGGCAGCTTTGCCCCCCACTGAGGCCCCGGCCCGGCGCTTTATGCGCGGGGGCTACAGAAACGTGCTGGGTTTTGTTCCCCTTTCTGGGAGCGCGGAGGGAGAGGAGGGGGGTCCGCGGGCCGCTGATTAGGGCCAGCCGGGCCGGGCAGCCTGAATGCCGGGGCATTATTGCTACACGTTCAGCCATTTCGCTCGGCTGCAAGGGGGAGGGGGCGGCCGAGGCCCCCGAGAGCCGCGGGACCGGCCGCGGGGTCGCTCCCGCCCGCCCCGTCGCGGCTCAGCCTCGTCCCGCCGGGCGCTCGGGACCGGGACTGCGCTCGGGGAGGGCCGGGCGCCCGAGGACCTCGTCCGGCTCTCCCGGGGCGGCAGCGAAGCCCGCGGGCTCGGGGAGCTCCCCGGCGCCGTCCCGGGCCTCTCCCCTCCCGCGGAGGTTCCCGACGGAGCCTTCCCGGGAGCGACGCCCCCCGCCTCACCCGGCGATGACCGCCGGGACCTCCCCACGCGTGCCGGTCCCTCTGCGGCGAGGGGGGCTTCGTAGGTGACGGGAGCGGCAGGGAATGACCGTTCGTGCCACTAAGCCTTGTTTTTACGCCGCGAGTTCCCGCCGGCTTTCCCACCGCGCTGAGCGCGCGCCCGTGGAGTTGGCTTCGCGAAAGGAACCGGAGAATTTCTTTGGGCTGCGACATCGTGGGAAGGGAGCGGGCGAGGGGCAAGGCGGGAGTCGCCGCCCTGGCTCGGCACAGCACCCGCTGTACCCCAGCCACCCCGAGGCCAGCAGGCTTCGCGAGGCCCGCGCTGGGAGAGGATGCGGCACGCCCAGGCGATTGTTTGCTGGATGGCAGCAAGGTGTCACGGGAGAGGAAGCCCAGGCCCTGCTCTTGGCTTTCGGAGATGAGTGGTTAAGGCCCCATGGTCTCATGGGTAGAAACAGGATAGCCAAGAACAAAGATAGGTAACGCTCTCTCCTCGCAGCGGCGGCCGGGCCGGGGAGATCTGTCTCTGCCATAGGAAGGAGTTGCATTTTCCTCCATGTTCTGCCAGAGTGTTGTCTGCATAAACAGGGGACCCATGTGAGTTCAAGCCTTGGTGAGCAAGCCAGAGGAATTGTAACTACGACACAAGCTCCTCTGAAATCAGGGTGTGTGAGAGGACCTCCCAGCTTAGCACATCCCCTCCAAGTACGTGGCAGCTGGTTAGAAATCCACCGCTTCCCCAGCAGCACCCAGAGGCTCCAGGGCAGACCAGAGCGCTGGCCTGGGACACATTGCTTGTGTCTGTGTCCACGGACTGGGGAGCACGGACAATTAAGTAAAACGAAGGGGCTCACGGGAATCCCACAGCTGCATTGCAAGAGGCAGTGACAGGCAGTGCCAGGATTATCAAACGTCAACGGTACCCAGCATTGCTCTAGGTGCGAGATCAGTGTTGCACTCACCCCACTGGTGCCTGGTGACATGTGTGTGCGTGCTCCCACCTCTCTCTCTGCACACAGAGCTGGAGCAGCACCCAGTTGGGGGACACCGAGAGGCCGGCCGCAGGCCGATGTGGCACAGTGGTGGAAGTTTCTAGATGTTGACTGTAGCAAGCTCCATTTCTGGGACAGATCCCAGCTGTCTCACCAGCTCGGAACAGGGGGAGGGCAAGGGGTTAGTGGGAGGGACCCCTTTGCAAACTCTCACTCAAAGTTCCTGAGCTGGTGGAGAGGATGGAGCAGCACAAAGAGCGGGCAATGCTGGAGGACCCAGAGCGGGGCGGCGGAAGTGAGGCGCTCCAAAGAGGAGGAACAGCCGGCGGGGGCCAGTGGGAGGGAGATGGTGGGAGACTGCAGATTGGACGGGCTGCCCAGGGAGGGGAGACACAATGGAGGGAAGTCGCTGCGTGGCTGCGCTGAAGGCAGTGCTGGCCTGTGACGTACCCCATCTCCTGCACCCCAGGGTGAAGCGGGATGCTGCCAGTGGGGCGAGAGGTGGGAGGCACAAGACACTGAGAGAAATCCCTTTGGCACAGTCCCATGGTGATGGCGGCATGGCTGGAGGGACATCAGGGAGGAAGGGATGGGATGGACCATGGTCAAGGGGCAAAGGGCACATGTTGTTTCTTCCTGGTTGCTCAGGGGATTTACTGCTCTTTGGGAGTCAGGGAGAGAAGATGCTGATTGATTTCAGACAGAGATGAGTTTCTCTAAAACAACACTCTGACTTAAGGCAAAGGAGGGACTGTTGGGACAGCCAGGGTTTAACTACCAGGTCTCAGGCCTGCCTTGTGCATGGGCTCCAGTTCTGTTCTTCCTTCAGGTTTACTGGCTAAAGCGGAGCCCATGGGAAGAACTTCGCTCTGTCCAGTGGTTCCCAGGAAGTCTCTATCCAAACCCCAGTGCTAACTGGGTTCCCTGGCCTCTTGATCATGCTCAGGATTATGTAGGAGCATTGCTGCTCCCTCTGAAGCACTGTAGATGTGCTTTGGTTTCCTCTCATTCCCAACATCTTTTCCTGTTCCTTCCCTCATGCTGCTGTGGTCACCCCCCCTCTTCACTCCCTTAATACTTTTCTCTTCACCACCCACTTGCTGCCATCAGCAAGGAGCTCATCTGGGCATGGAGCGAGGCACCTGCTCCCAACAAGTCTGGCCTGGCTGCACATGGCCCTGGGCAAACCTCACTGAGTTCTGGTCACTTTACATCAACATGGACACAGCCACCCAGTGCTCTGGTGCCTGGAGTCTGGGGACGCAGCTGCGTGCTGGAGACGAGCCTGGCTCTTGCCCATCTGTGTTGGAGCTGAATTGGAGGGGCAGCTCCCACTTTGCAGCACTTCCCGCTGTGCCGAGAGCTGGAAGCTGCTGAGGCTGCCTGCACACTGGGGCTCTGTGCAGCCACCTGTATTTGGTGGGCAGTCCACAACAGAGATGCTAGAATCTTCTCCTGGCGATGCCAATGCAAGGTTGTAGCACAAGCACTCTCCAGTGCCAAGGGAGCCGTGGCCAGCCATGGATCAGGTAAGTAAGTTAAAATATTAGCTGTGAAGCCTCCGGTGAGGGTTTCTCCCAGTACTTGTGTGCCAGCTTGATGTCCAGGAACCGGCTTCCCTTCCTTGGATGAGTCGCTGATGGCCACAGGCCCTCCCCAGTGCTCCAGCCTGTCCCCTGCATCACACGATGCCTACACCTGACTAAGCGGGCTGGGGAGACTCACAGGGATTCAGGCTAAGAGAACTGCATCTTCATCCCTTCCAGAGCCCTTCCTACTGCGCCCTGCCACCTTCCCCTGCCTGGGCGATGAAACCCACAGTCGCTTCCCTAGGGACAGCCCTGGGTCTGCTGCAGGTGGGTGCTGCCTTGGAACTCCAGGTCCCTTGGGCCACCGGCTGGGACACCGCTGGGACCTGTCCCCAAGCGAGATACGGCACCGCCACCTATCGGCCAGCCCGTGGGGACAGGCAGCGACAGGTGACCCCTCTGTCCCCACTGCCCCACTCCGCAGGGGCTCCGTGGCTGGGGCTGGCTGGGTCTAGGGGGCTGGCAAGGCTTATAATCATAAAATCATAGAATCGCTAGGTTAGAAAGGACCCACTGGATCGTCGAGTCCAACCATTCCTATCAAGGCTTGGAGGGCTGCAGAGGACAGGGATGCCTCCCCGTGTCGGCATCGCATCCCCAGCACTGGGGGTGACAGTGGGACACGCTGCACATCGTGACAGGGTGGGCTGGTCGTGCTGGCTCTGGGCAGGCTGGTGTCTCCCCACCTGCAGGGGCTGGGGTCTCCTGACACACGGAACTTTGCACACGCAGCAGAAGGAAAGCACCCACGCATGCCCTCACTGCAGTGGGAGAGCTGGAGATGGGGCCAGCATCCCCTCCTGTCCCCTAACCAACAGGTCCTTTTTTAGTCAGCAAAGTTTTACTGTCTGCGTTTCTTAACTGAGCACAAGTATCTTTGTGAGCGACCCAGCAGGTTTTTAGCGCTAATTACCTTCTCCATTATGAAGTAGTGCAATTCACCCAGTGCTGGGAGCCCAGTCCCGCACAACTCCTGCAATCTCCTGACACCCCTGCACTGCCCACAGCCTCCAACTACCACACTCACCCCTGGCAAGTCCTTACCTAAGGACATTTATGATGGTTGTGGTGTCCACTGCCCGGTGCCCATTACGGCTACGTCCTCACCAGAGGGTGCTGTGTCCCTGCCGGAGGTGCAGCCCGATTTTGTCCCAGTTCCCTACTCCTTCCCCTCTTGTAGCCCTTGGAAACGCCCTGGGTGACATGCTGCATGTCTAATGGGCACCCAGAGGTGCCAGGGATAGAGGAGAAGGCTGCTTAGGTTTGCATTTCTCCCGGCACCTACATGGTCTGTGCCCTGCCAGGAGAGTCTTATGTCGGCCCTCATGAGATAGATGCCCTGAGGGGATTGCAGGGTTTCTCCAGGACTAGAACTGCTGCCAGTGCAGTACCTGTGGGTGTGCTGGGCTGCAGAGATTTGGGCTGGAGACCACTCACCTCCTGGAACAGCTCGAGCTGCTTTCAAGACTGATCCCAAAGCAGGCTTTAGTGTTACAACACACCTGAGCAGTCCCTGTTGTCCTTACCTGTGTGCCCTAGGGACAGTTACCCCTGCTGCCACCCCTCTGCCAGCCCCATCCAGTACAGGAGTGTCTCTTCTCCCACATCTGCCCCCTCCCCAGTGCGACTTGCCTGCTACTCACACACCAGCTCCAGTCGGGCAGCATCTTCCCAGGGCTGCTTTGCAGTCCATTGTCATGGAACTTTGACACATAACACTGCCCTAAGTACAGGTATTATCAATATCTCCCCATCAAACCAGCCCAGCCCTGGGAATTACTTCTCTGGTGTCTATTTACAGCCAATGAAGCAGGTTTTCAGCTTCAGCTTTACCTTTCAGGCTATGTTGCACGATGCTCAGGCAGGCTGGGACCAGCCCAGCCAGAAGTTGTCTCTCAGTAGTTTAACCCAGGCAGCAACATGGGTCAGAAGAGAGTTTCCCAGGGCCCACCAGGGGTAATGTCTGCTCTGTGTCCAGGCAGCCCCGACTCCTGCATTTACCACCACTGTCAGGCCGTAGGGTCATGAGAACTTGTACAACTTTATTGGGGTCTGACAGAGCCCTGAGGAATCCCAGAGCCAGAGTGGGTTAGGGCTGGAGGGAGGCTGGGAGCCCACCTCTGCGCTCCCTCTTGGCTCTGAACCATCTCCTCCCACCAAGCAGGGCTGTCCGGCACCCGCTGCAGAGGGGCTGCATGGGGGCAGGCAAGCTTTGGGTAGCCCAGGGTGCTGGCAAGGATGTGGTTTGCAGGACAGTGCCCTTGCCCCCCCTGTCTCCCACAGAGCAGGGCTGGCAAAGGCCCCTGTGGACTGGGACCCAGTGACCTGTGTGGGGTCTCTGAGACAGAAGGAGCTCAGGAGCACATCGGCCCCCAGCTGAAGGTACAGGGCAGACGTGCTGGAGGGATGAACCCTCCTCAGCCCCTCCAGCAGAAACAAGCAACTTGGCCCCAGACCTGCCCTTAACCCAGAGGAGTGCAGGCATCTCCATTTACCCCAGGAAGGTGGCCAGGGGCTCCTGAGCTGTTCCTGGCGTGCCCGAAATAGCTTGGGCTTGTGCCAAGGCAGAGGTGCGGCAGCCCTGGATCAATCTCCTGGAGCAGCACAAGGCCAGCAGCGCTGCCCAGCTCTTCCTTCTTGAGGGACTGTGGGTCTCACCCCCACCCAGGATCCCCCAGTACCAGAGCACAGGGCTCGAGGGGCAGCTGAACATGGGAAAGCAAGGGAGCAAATCCCTGCCCATGCTGGATGTGGCTGGGGATCCATCAGGGAGGCAAAAGGAAAAGGAGTTGTCTCCAAAACTCTGCTGGGCTGATCATAGCTTCCTTGCTTGCAAGCCAAAAATAGTCTCTTTACTCAGAAGAGGCTGTAGGAGGGATCTCACCCGAAGTGCTGCCAAATACCTAGGAGGCCATAGGATGGACCCAGAGCAGCGTGGCTCCGCCAAGGCGTTAGCAGACCTTGGAAAGGCAGCAGCCGTAGCTGAACCAGCCAATAACTGCTACCTCTGGGCATCTCATCACACCAAAGGCGCCAAAGGAACAGGGCTGGCTAGTGAGGGGACAGTCACCCCAGCAGAGCCAGGGAGAAGCTGCACGCTGCCATGGTCAGCCCTTGGTCTGTGGCAGAGATTCAGCTCTGGGGATGGAGGCTGCACCAGGAGGGGCTTTTTCCAGTCTTTCATGGCCTGGCCCGTGGGATATCTGGAAACCCTGATGACGTTCTGCCATCCCTGAAGCCAGACCCCTCACAGAGCACCAACCTCTGCAGAGCTGCTGCCGCCAGCACCAGGCAACACTCTCTGCTGCTGGGTTAGCTGACAAAGCACTGGGACAGCCTAATGGCCGTGTCCTGGTTGAGAGCCAATTGCCTGCAGGGCAGTAACTCTGTGCTGAAGTATCATCTCCCCATTCCCAAGGGTCTCGTTCCCTCCCCCCGCATTTCCATGCGCAGTCATTCCTGGAAACATCCTGGAGTCATCTTCAATCATGCCTTCGCCCATTGACATTTATAGAGCTCCTTCCAGTAGCTGATGGATTTAATAGTGTGAATCTCCCCCAGAACCAGCCCGCGTTTATACCTTTCCCTCCATGGGGTGTCTCATGGCTTCAACACATGGCAAAGCTGCAGCTCCGCTGCCAACTGCTTTCAGCTTCTGGGCAGGGAGACCCGTCTTGGCAGAATCCAGTTGTACCATCTTCTGTCTAATGCCCTGCCCACCAAGCTAATCCTCCCTTGGTCTCTCCCAGCCATTTCTGCTTCTCGGATTTCTCTCTCTTGGGTGGAGGAGCCGCAGGGCTGCCAAATCTTGCAATACTCAGGCTATTTCTTAAAGCCCCAGCTCCTGAAACTGGAAGCTCCTACCTTCCTGTGGCTTTTGTTCCTTTAAGAATTTTCTCATGCTCCTGTTTGTGCAGAAAAAGCAGGGACTGGGAGCCTGCAACCCATGCCAGGAGGCAGAGATGGGCACCTAACCCAGGTGGACCCCAGCTGTAGAGCGGTGGCCGTGCCCACTCTGTGCCCAGGGACACCGAGACCTGCCAAGCAGCCATCAAAAATCCCACTGGGGTCTCTCGGTGCCTGTCACCTACACGCAGGAACGAGGGACAAGAAAGATGCTTAAAGGGAAAGGTGGGATCAGGGCAGGGATGGGGCTTGGGCAGGGTATTCAGAGTCCCTGCCCTCTGGTGCTCCTGGCAGAGCTGGGGCCTGATGTCTCCAAGGGCTGCGAAGCCCCCTGCTCATCCAGCAGCATTTCCAGCCATAGGAAAGCCCCTCTTTCCCCTCGCTGAGCCTTCTGTGCAGGCCAGGCCAGACTGGCAAAGCCTCTGGAGCAGCCCCAAGCCGACCCAGATGCTCGCGGCAGCACATACCATGGCTGTGAATATGCTTCCTCCAGGGAGTTATTTTGGGCATGGGACGGATGCCCCTCCTGCAAGCACCATGGGAGCATCCTGCAAGAGCCAAGAGTCACCCACGGGCACCCGGCTCGAGGGACCCAGAGCTCTGGGAAGGTCAGTTCAGCTACGCTGTACTTTTAGTGTCCAGCATGCAACACCCGGAGCCTGGCTCACAGGTCCAGAGCTGGGTGGGACCCTAAAAGAATTCAGTATTGAGGCAGCTAATAAAATGGTAAAAAAATAACCTGTTCTATTAATTATCATTAGAGAAAATATTAGCATTGTAAGTAAATGAGTTGATAGAGTTTGAAGATGCCAAACAAAGCACAAACTAGTTTAATTACTCAAAATGAGGAGGCAAAAGCCCTGCCGAGCCCCAGATCTCTTCCATGTGGTACACAAACCCTTCCAGCCTCACTCAGTGCCAAAATCCCAGTGTCATCCTGATACTCACGACCCAGGACCCTCACACCACTGCCTCCATTTGGAGTGGTCTGGAAGCATCCCGAGGATCCTTGTTCAGCCCTGAGTGTGTGGGGCTGCCTGGTCAAAGAACATAAACCTCAGCTTCTCCAGTGGGATCTCAGCTCGCAGCAGTGGTAGGCGATGGGCTGGGCCATGAGCCAAAGGGGACGGGGACCATGCCCCCTACTCCCACCACCACCCCTAGACTCCATTTCCCTTCCCCCTCCAACATCCAGGAAAAGCTCAGCACCATGTGGTCAGAAAGGCACAGTGCTGGAAGCTGGACCGTGCAGGAATAAGGGGGCAGGAGGATCGAGCAGAACTGTTTTTATTGGAGGTGTAAAGAGCAGGAACAATAACCAACCTACAGGCTCCCCTCCTCAAGTGCCATCTTCCCCCCTGCCCCAGCGGGGTAGTCAGCATGACATGTGCGTGCTACAAGACAACGGCAAGGCTTACACTTCGCTTCAGCCAAAAGCCAGACAAAGCCCCCAGCATCCCAGGCAGTGCTGCCCCCTCCTCAGTGACTGCGAGCTCAGCTTGGCCCTGCCAGAGGCAGGGCAACATCCACCTTCCCCTCCGAGGAGGGACAAACTTGGCGTGAGAGGAGGTTTTGTTGAAAGGACAGGAGCACAGCTCCAAATAAGTGCCAGGGGACGTGACCTGGGCTGCCGCTCCCAGCAAGACATCTTGGAGGACCCTGGGAGAGAACAAGCCGTGCAGCCTGAGCAGAGCTGCAGCAATCACGGGCGATGGCATCGCTAAGCCCCAAAGGGCTTTGCTGCCCCCTCTCTTCAACACAAACCGAACCGAAAGGCAGTGGGGTCAGAAGACAAACCAGGAGGGGAGATGAAGCAGGTCTGGAACAGCATTTGGCTCTGGCTCACTTCCCAGCCCGCCGCTCCTCCTGGCGCTTGGTGAGGATGTATTTGAAGAACTCATACACTGACCAGGCAATCGCCGTTGAGGGCATCTGATAAATGACTCTCGCCTGGACCCCTCTGAAATAGGCGGTCACACCGCCCACTTGGTACACCGTCCTGAAGGCATTTGCCATGCCTGTGATGTGTCCGCTGATGTTGGAGCTCAAGGCCAGGGACTCCTGGGTGTTGAGCAGCGTTTTGCAAACGTCCAAAGGCGTAGTGGCAGCAGCAGCAACAGCCCCCGCACAGGCTCCGGAGACCACGTGGGAGCCTGGGTTGTACTGTCTGTGGGGGTTGAGCTGCTCTTGCAAAAACTCATAAGTCATGAAGTGAATGGCTTGGAAGGGGATGTTCATGGTGAGCTGGGTGGTGTAGCTGCGGTAGAAAGCTCCGGCCCCTTCGTTGCGCCACACAGCTCTAACACAGTCCGTCACACGCTGGTAAGGCGAGTTGTACATCTGCATCCTCTGTTTGACCACTTGGGACAGACGGCAGCGGCAGCAGCAGCAGCACCGAGAACCCAGACATGGAGGGGAGAGGAGAAAAAAAAGGGTAAGCACGAGGTCAGCCTTCCTGCAGGTGCCCGGAGCTTGGTAACATTGGCTTAAGAGCTAATGACAGACAACTTGGACCAGCAGCACCCAGGTGTGCCCAGGCAGAATTGCAACCATTTAGATCTGCTGAGACATCACTGTCCTGCCAATCCCACAGCTGCTGCAGCCCCAGGAAAAATCTCAGTACTCGGGTGCTTACATTCCCAGATCCAACCTTGCTCCCAAATGACTGACAACTCCCCATCTTCCACTGCAAAACTGCTGCACAGTCATGAAAATCCCCTCTGCTTCCATTCTCTCAGTTCCCAGACAGCTCTGCACTTCTCCCCAGCCACCCCCACTGCAGCCCAGAATAACCACACCACAGTGCAGAGCTCACCAGCCAGGAGCTGTTAGCAGCCACTGCTGGAATGCAGATGCTCCAGGGCAAGAACCAAGTGACAGCCTCCCACCCCAAAGAACCCAGGAGAGGGGTGAGGGAACCCAAAGTGCAGCCAGTCGCTGTCCCGCCTCCCGCTATCTCAACATGACCACAAGGAGGTAAAAACGATGTGACTCCAGAATACTACAGCCATGGTAAGATGATGAGCTCCAGGGAAGGAATGACTGTGTTCCAGCCAGGCAGCTGCCTGCTAATCAGAGTCCCAGCCTGGCAACGGGAGCCGCACTGGGCATGGATCAGCTGGGGCCTGCACCAACATGGGCCCCCGAGTTGTAAGAGGGAAAAGAACACTCATGACTGCTCTTTCCTCATTATTCCTCCTTCTTTCACCAAGTTTACAGACTTTACTTACAAACTCCATCTGCCTATCAAGCCCAACAAAATCACTCTTCCAGACATTCCACAGCACAAGATCTCCTTTCTCCCACATGCCTTTCGTATCCCATTCTTTTAATTTTCTTCATGAACACAGGCCCAGAATCGCACATCTTCCTGAGTTCTCACCACAGCAATGCCCAACTTCAACACACTCAGAATGACTTCAGCAGTACAGATCACACCTCTCTTGCTTTCTTCTCCTGCTCCAGGTAACTGCCCCCAGCCAGCTCCTTCTATATTGGGGTTTGCTACTCTCTGCAGAATTAATATCTTCTACCTACCCTCTCTGTAGGCTCCCTAACTGGAGCTGCAGCTCCTGGCTCCCAAAGGATCCTTGTGGTCAGGGGAGCAACGAGGAGAGCACCCTCTGTGCTGTGGAGGGGACCTGACTGGCCCGGGCAGCCCCCAATCCTCCCCTCCCCGGCAGGCCAGGACCATCGTTACCTTCGGCAGGGTTCATAGCTGCATCATGGAGCAACGTTGCTACACACCCGGCTGCACCTGCAAAACAAGAACTGCCACACGTGAGGGGGGAGGCAAGGGACCCCGGGGCTCCGCTGCAGCCCCAAGTCCCCATCAAGGCACAGGAGAAGGCCCCTGGAAGAGGGTGAGATCCAAAGGTGGCCTCTATCTCCCAAGAAGCAGGCTGGTCCTCAGCAGTTCCCACCCGGAAGGAGTACAAGAGGGAGAAGATTGTGACAGGTTGTCAAGTCCTATGGGCCGATCAGGGGGGACTCGCACGGGGACAGGCTGCTGGCACTGCGTGACAGAGGACAGCGAGCATTCCCACATCCTACGAAGAAGGAGAAACCCGGTGGCACTCCGCCATGCGTGGGATGCGCCCCGTTCTCCCCTCAGCCCCACGCCAACCCCACCACAGCGGCTCCTCGAGTTGAGTGACAGGCACCGTGACCAACGGGCTCCGAAACCACGCGAGCTCTGTCACCGACCCGTGGGGCTGTGGCCGCTCCCGTCCACCGGCATCTTCCCGAGCTGGGGCCGCCGCCAGCCACTAACCTGCTTCCGACCCGACACCCGGCAGCGGCTCCGGCGGGCGCAGCACCAGGGCGTCCCTCTGCCCGGCACCTCGCAGCGGGAGAGAGCACAGGGGCTTTAGGGCCCCCCTGCCCCCCGACCCGCCTGGCCAGGCCTCCCTACCGCCGTGCTCGCCTCTCCCGTCCCGCTCCCCGGCACCCCGCGGCCCCGGGGGGGGACACCAGTACCGTTGGCCACATGGCTATTGCCCCCCGCGTGGATGACGTCGCTCAGCGTCTTTTTTAACTTTTCGTAGCAGGCGAAGTAGAGGGCGTGGGCGGGCCCGGCGCCGGTGGCCGTGATGTTCATGCCCCGCATGGGCCGCCAGACGCCCTCGGTGCGGGCGATGCGCCACAGCGCCTCCAGCACGTTCCGGTACCGGGCGGCGGGCTCCGGTCGCAGGCTCTGCATCCGCGTCTGCAACACGAGGACCCGGCGGGAGGCCCGGTCAACCCTTCCCTCTGCCCCCGGTTCCCCGCCCCCAGCCCCGGTTCTCCCTCCCGACCCCGGTTCTAACCTCTGACCCCCGTTCCCCGCCCCCTCGGCCCGGTTCCCCGCCCCCTCGGCCCCGGTTCCCCGCCCGGCGCCGGCACCTTGACGCAGTCGACGGGGTACATCACGCAGTGCTCCATGACGCCCGCCACGGCGCCCGCCAGCATGTGCGTGGAGACGGCGGCGCCCTGCGGCAGCGCCTCGTAGTCCGGGGCGGGCTGGGAGCGCGGCTCGGGCCCCCCCGGGCCGGCCCCGGCCCCGGGCCCTGGTCCCGCCTCCGCCTCCGCGCCGCTCCGCCGCGCGCGGCCCGCGCCGCCGCCGCCCATCAGCAGCAGCAGGACGCGGCCCGACTCCGCACCGCCCCGCGCGCCGGGACCCGCGCCCGCCCCCGCGCCCGCCCCCAGCTCCATGGCGCCGCCGCCGCCGCCGCCCCGACCCCGCGCCGCGCCGCGCCGCGCCGAGGCCCCGCCCCGCCGATTGGACACCGCCACCCGAGACCCGCCCCCGCCTCGCTCCTATTGGTCGGTGCTGCACGAGACCTGCCCCTGGAGCGCGCCCATTGGCCAACGCCACCAGGGAGCCGCCCTCGCCGCACTCCCATTGGTTAACTATACTTGAGACCCGCCCCCTCCGCGCTCCCATTGGTCAATGCTGCACGAGGACGGCCTCCTCCGCGCTCCTATTGGCTTAGCCCACTTCCGCCGCGCTCCTATTGCCTCAGGACTCAACCTGAGGCTCGCTCACTCCGCGCTCCCATTGGTTTAGCCAGCAGCCGAGGCCCGCCCCCACTACCCTCCCATTGGCTTATCCCGCCCCGCCGAGCTCCTGTTAGCTTGTCCCGCCCCCGCCGCGCTCTCATTGGCTCATCCCGCTGCACGAGGCCCGCCCCCGCCGTGCTCCCATTGGCTTGACGAGCCGCCCCTCGTCCCCGCGCGCCGTGCTCATTGGCCGCTGTCCTCCGGCAGCTGGGGCGCCGCCACTGGCCGGCCTCTCCCTCCGCGCGTCCCAGCGCCCCGCGCAGCTCATCGGGTGTCTCAACTGCGCGCCCCGCCGCGCAGCAAATTGGGCGGCGAGCCCGCGACCTTTGGCCTGCCCACTGTGCCTTTCCGAGGGGCCGGGGAGCGGGGAAGCCCGCTCCGCCACGTGTTGGCCGGGCGGGCCTCGCATTGGCCGGGAGAGCGCCCGGTGTCGGACGCGGCTCCTCGGCCGCCTGGGGGCACCGGCCCCTCCCGCTCCGGGGGCGAGGCTCCGCGGAGGATAGACGGCGCTGATTGGTCGCCGCGGTCTGTGGGCGTGGCTTAGATCCTGTGACACGGCGTTGATTAGTCGTCTGGCCTCGTGGGCGTAGCTTAACGGCGATAGGTGGCACTGATTGGTCGCCGGGGGATGTGGGCGTGGCTTATCGGCGGGATCGCCGCAGCTGATTGAGCATAGCGGGCGCGAGGGGCGGGGCTTGGCTGCAGGGCGCCCATTGGCCGCGGCGGGGGTGGGCGGTGACGTGGCCGGCGGTGCCGGTGTTGGTGCCGGTGCCGGGGCGATGTGTGGGCGAGCGGGCGCACATGGCCAGGTGAGCGGAGTCGGAGTCGGTGCCGGGGGCCGGGACCGAGCCGCGCTCGGCGCTGAGCCGTGCCTTCCGCCCGCAGGATCGGCGTTCCGTGCCCGTGGTGGCGCTCGGCGGGGCCGTGCTCGGGGCCGCGGCATCGCCCGGCGGCGCTGGCGCTCGCTCTCGCCGCGGGGCTGCTGCTGCTGCTTCTGGCCGCCGCCGTCCCCTGGGCTGAGCCGCCCCGCGCCGCCCGGCGCGACGAGAGGTGAGCGGGGCTGGGGCCGCGGGGCCGCGGGGCTCGGCGGCGCCCCCTGTGCTGAGAGCCCCGTCCCCAGGTACCTGGCGCGGGCGGAGGAGCTGGCGGCCACCGACACCGAAGACATGACCCTCAACTACGGGGTGGTGGTGGATTGCGGCAGCAGCGGGTCCCGGGTCTTCGTCTATTTCTGGCCCCCGCACAACGGGAACCCCCACGACCTGCTGGACATCAAGCAGATGCGGGACCGGAGCAGCCGCCCCGTCGTCAAGAAAATTAAACCAGGTCGGTGCCGTCCCTCTCCGCTCGTGGCCCCGAGGCCTCGCTACACCGGCCAGGTCCATCCGGAGCCCACGGCAGCGCTGGGCTGGGTCACAGCACCCCCTTCCCGGCAGGTATCTCCGTAGCAGCAGCAGCCCCCGAGCAAGCTACCCCCTACCTGCGCCCGCTGCTTCGCTTCGCAGCAGCCCACATCCCGGCTCCCAAGCACAGAGAGACTCCGCTGTACATCCTGTGCACGGCAGGCATGCGGCTGCTGCCCGAGCGGTGAGTTCATCAGCCCTGGCTGCAGGGAGCCAGGGACCTGCTGGAATTCCTCAGCTGTGAAAAAGGGGAAGAGAACTGCCTTCTTTTGAGCCTCTTGGGAGAACGGGGAGTCCTGGGAGACAATTTGAGAAAGGAGAAAGCAGCAAGGGCGGGAAAAGGAAGGTCTGAGCATGCCGGGAGAGAGCTAAGAGCAGACACATGGAAACGAAGTCTCAAACAGATCTAGTTTCTCATCTCCGAAGTGTGTATCAGAAACGGCGTGGCCAGCAGGTCCAGGGAGGTTATTCTCCCTCTGTACTCAGCACTGGTGAGACCGCACCTTGAATCCTGTGTTCAGTTCTGGGCCCCTCACCACAAGAAGGATGTTGAGGCTCTGGAGCGAGTCCAGAGAAGAGCAACGAAGCTGGTGAAGGGGCTGGAGAACAGGCCTTATGAGGAGCGGCTGAGAGAGCTGGGGGTGTTTAGCCTGGAGAAGAGGAGGCTGAGAGGAGACCTCATTGCTCTCTATAACTACCTGAAAGGAGGATGTGGAGAGGAGGGAGCTGGGCTCTTCTCCCAAGTGACAGGGGACAGGATGAGAGGGAATGGCCTCAAGCTCTGCCAGGGGCGGTTTAGGCTGGACATTAAGAAAACATTTTTCACGGAAAGGGTCATTGGGCACTGGCAGTGGCTACCCAGGGAGGTGGTTGAGTCACCTTCCCTGGAGGTGTTTAAGGCACGGGTGGACGAGGTGCTGAGGGGCATGGTTTAGTGTTTGATAGGAATGGTTGGACTCGATGATCCAGTGGATCTTTTCCAATCTGGTTATTCTATGATTCTATGGCTGGTGGGGTTGAATACAGGCTGTATTGCAGAAGGGTTGCTGCTGGTTTTTTTTTCTCCCACAAAGAAGCGTTGCTGGTAGAGGTCTCACCTCATATGTCCCTCTTCTGTTCCCTTTGCAGGCAGCAAGCTGCAATCCTGGAGGACTTAGTGAGAAATGTGCCCCTGGAGTTTGATTTCCTTTTCTCCAAATCACATGCAGAAGTGATCTCAGGGAAACAGGAAGGTAGGAGCTGCTGCGAATTATTGCTTCGTTCTCTTTAGCGTGTTGTTTTAATGATCCTTTCTGTCTTGTACAGGTGTCTACTCTTGGATTGGCATCAACTTTGTCCTGGGGCGATTTGATCATGAGGATGGTGAGTGTGACTGCAATGTCTGACCCCAGCCATGTGTGTCAATTCCTGGACCTGGAGGGACACTTGCCCCAGTTGCAGGAATGAGTCCCTGCATGTGGGAGGGGTACGCGTGTGGCATTTTGGGAGAATCAGGGAGAGAGACTTTGTAGTAATTCCTGTAGTGGCTTCCTACAGTGACTGCTTTGGGGAAGCTGGGAAGTGGCCAGCCCTAAATGCCAGGAGCCACCACCTCCCAGGTGATCCCCTGGGGCTGCTTGCAGGGGTGGAGGAGCCCCATGAGGCTGCTTTGGGGAGTAACAGTGGAAGGTGGGAGATGCCTCCCTGGGCCGGCCCCTTGCTAACACGATGCTGTAAGTTCCAGAGGAGGATGCAGTGGTCACTGTAGCCCTGGGGAAGCAGGGAGAGCCCCTGGTTCGGAAACGAACAGTTGGGATCCTAGACATGGGTGGCGCCTCCCTGCAGATCGCCTACGAGGTGCCCGACTCTGGAGTTTTCTCCTCCCCGCAGCAGGTGCGTATCTGGCCAGCTGTTCCCAAGAGCAGTCTTTGCCTTCTCTAGCTTTTTGCTGATCATGGACCTTCCTTATGTCCCCAGGAGGAGGCTGCCAAGAGCCTGCTGGCAGAATTCAACCTGGGCTGTGATGTGCAGCACACCGGCCACGTGTACCGTGTCTACGTCAACACCTTCCTGGGCTTTGGGGGCAATTTTGCCCGGCAGCGCTACGAGGAGCTTGTGCTGAATCAGACCTATGCACAGAACCGGTATTGCTGCCTTACCTAGCAGTGCCACTCCTGGGGCACTGTGAAATGGGGTGCCGATTCCTTCATGCCACCCTCTCTCGCTGTTGGATCTGCCCCAAGAACCGCCCGTGGCGATAACAGTTCCTGCAGCCACGCTGGCAGCAATAGATGACCTGGCTGGCAGAGGGTGCAGGGGCACTGCCTTTCTCTGAGCCCAGCGGGCGTTACCAGTGTTAAAGGTCCCTTACCTTCCTTCTCCTCCCTTTGTGGCAGCCTGCAGGGAAGCTTTTAGCTTTTCTTGCTCTGACTTTCCCTCCTCCTCCAGCACTGATTCACTCAGCACAGCTTTCCATCACATCCCCCACCTTGAGCTCTGTCTCCTGTCGCTCCTTCCCTTCCCAGAGTGCTACACGAAGCTGCCACCGCAGGTGGAGAGGCTTGGTGCCCAGGTACTCCTGTGCCGGGAGCAAACCCTGCCTCCAGGTCCTCAGAGGCTGCGCATGGCTGTGGATCCCTGTGAGCAGGATGGGGTGGGGAGGGCCACGTCTCGTTGCACCCCACGGGTGCTCAGGGCATGTGGCTGTAGGCCAGTGTGACAGATTCAGCAAGTTCAGGAGGTGGCAGGGCCAGCAGCAGCACTGCAAAGTACAAAGCCTGGTGTGATGTGGGGGGTGTCTGGATGCAGAGCAGTGCTAGACTAGGCTTTTAGGAGGTGATACAGGACCCTGTTGTGCATTTACCTTTCCTTCCTGGCCTGTTTTCCAGCCTGCATGACCAGCAGACAGGACTGAGCCCCAAGACACCCTTCCTGGACCCCTGTCTGCCTGTGGGGCTGGAGGACACGGTGGCCAGGGGTGGCCAGACCCTGTATGTGCGGGGGCAAGGGGACTGGCTGGCCTGTACCAAGCTGCTGCAGCCCCTCCTGGCTGAGCCCAACAGCAGCCAGGCCTCCCTTGTGGGGGCCTACAAAGCACCCATTGACTTTGGCAACAGTGAGTTTTATGGTTTCTCCGAATTCTTCTACTGCACTGAGGATGTGTTGCGCCTGGGGGGCCAGTACAATGCCCTCACCTTCACCTCTGCTGCCCAGGTGAGTGCTGCCCCAGCCCAGGGAGGGAGCAGGGGCAGGCTGTTTTTTCTGCTCTGAGCCCCAGAGTCTCCTTTCCCCAGGAATACTGCAGCCAGCGATGGGAGGTGCTGACCCAACGTTTCCGTGGTGGCCTCTACTCTGTGCATGCTGACGAACACCGGCTGAAGTAAGCGGCTTTGCCTGGGTGAGGGTCTGTGGTGCAGGGGGCAGTGCCGGCATGATCTTCCCTTGTGCTGTGCCTGCAGGTATCAGTGTTTCAAATCAGCCTGGATGTACCAAGTCCTTCACCAGGGCTTCCGCTTTCCCCTGGAATACCCCAGCCTGCGCATGGCCCAGCTGGTGTACGACCGGGAGGTGCAGTGGACGCTGGGAGCCATCCTCTACAAGACACGGTTTCTCCCACTCAGGTACCACCAGCTAACTGATGGGATCACTCGGGGAAGAGTGGATGGGAGGGAGTAGGAGTTGCAGCACTGGGCAAGGGCTCTGCTGCCCCGGTAATAACCCATAGCATCTCACAGCGAGTACCAACTCCTCCCTGCAGGGATCTCCGGCAGGAGAGCATCCGGCAAGCACACGTCTCCTGGCTGCGCCTCTCTTTTGTCTACAACCACTATCTCTTCTTCGCCTGCATCCTGGTCGTAGTGCTGGCCATAGTCCTCTACCTCCTGCGGCTGCGCCGCATCCACCGCCGGCAGCTGCGCTTGGCCCAGCTCTGGCTGGACAAGGTGGTGGTGCCACCGGCCCAAGGAACTGGGCCGTGACCTGGTGGCATCCGCTGTCCAACTGCACCAGCAGAACCAGGACTGGCTGACAGCCTGGACTTCAAGGGCTTGGACTCTTTCTGAAAGACCATCTCAATTCTCCCCTGTCAGCTTCACATCAGGACCCGAGTCTGTGGGCCAAGGCAACTACGGACACCAGAACTTTCCTCTCTGCCTTGCCCCAGTTCTAATCTTTGCATTCCTTGGCCTCCAGCCTTTGCCTGGCGAGCAAAGTCCTCTGCTGCCAGCAGGCACAAGCCTGTATCCCTGGTAGGTCCCTTAGATTAGCAGGACACTACCACCACAGTGGTCGACTCGTGGCTGTGGCCTGAAGAGCTGGGATACTCCATAACTCAGCCACCAGATTGCAAAGCAAGCTGGTGAGGTGCTGCAGATCATCAGCAGGGGTGGCCTGTAGTCCCTTACAAGTTCACAGGCTGGAGAACAGTGATCACCAGCAGTTACTGCAGGAACCAGGTGAGCCTGGAGCTCTACCATGCTCTACCCCTCTCAAAGCATTCCTTAAGAGATGTCCTGCTCTTTGCTATGTCTTCTCTCCCAGGACAGTTCTCCTACAGTCCTAGCCAATGCCCAAGGCTCAGCACCAAGGGGTCGGGGATTGTTTCTTAAGGGACCACCACCAACATGGGCTGTGTTTCCTTTCATACATTCCCTCCCGGGCAAGTCTGGCCCATGGAGTCCCACACGTTAATTGGGCACTGGAGCCAGGATGTGTGGTTCTTATCCCCATGAGCGCAGGCTGGGCCTGCCCAGGGGTCAACCACCTCCCTCCAGCCCAGCTCACTGCTCTGGGCAGGTCTGCGGCTGTGCCTACAGGCACAAGACTTCCTCCCCAGGGGCTGGAGCCCCTGATCCAATGAAGTTCATCACTTTTTACTTGAATTCATCTGTTCTATTCTCATAGCAATAAACAGCCCTCTTGAGCTATCCACCACTTGTCTCATTTTCTAGCGAGCACCTCCCCATCAGCGATGACTAAGGGCTGGTGCACATCTGCACAGCAGTGCTTGATGCAGCTGCAGTGGGACAATGAAGCTGCATCCTTGCCAGGAGAAGGACATCTGCTCTCAACCCCTCAGCTGGTAGTCACAAGAGAGGCTCTGATCCAACCTGAACTGTTGTGATCCTTGGAGACAGAATTCTTTGCTGCCCTCCTCCTCAGAGGGAACCCCTGCCCCCTCAGAGCCCCAGGAAAATGTTGCCCCCTGCTTTTTACCTTATTCCCCACTTCAGATTTGTAGAGCTGCCCTGGAAAGAGGTCATGAAGCTCCTGCACAGCTATGCCCCAGCATGTGTGTACCACAGGAGAGGCTGGACAGGTACCCAGTTCTCTCTCTAGCATATGCTGTTGCCTACCTGCGACTTTGGTCACACAGGATGTGTGCACAGGTGGCACCAACGACACAACTTCCCATGCATGGAATGTGCTGCCAACCTCAACAGCTGGAATCCCAGGCTTGTTTCTCATGGTGTAAAAGCAGGGTTATGGGGAAGGGAAGAAGCCTGGATCAAGCCAAGCCTGTTCCTCAGCCTCAAAGCAGCAACTCTGCCTCCAGCATCACTTACTAGAAAAAGGATTTATTTCCACAACACCAATTTAATACAGTCAAATAAATAAAGATAAATTATCTGATAAATAATGGGAAACCTACACTGCAGCACCCTACTTGGCTTTTCTCAGAACTTAGACACAGGTTGGGGGTCCAGGACACGACTGCCGCACCCTCATTGCTGAGGGGGGAGAAGATGCAGCACCCCTTTACTCCTCTCCATCAGGCAGCTGAGCAACAGAATGTGCCCTGCACGCCAGCACCTCCCTCATCACACCCACAAGGGGGTCTGCATGCTCCTCCAGGGTCAGCCCTCTCTTCTCACCCTCACAGCCGGAATCTGTCTTAGCAACTGCAGGGAACTGACCACACAGCAGAGGATGCTGCACACTCCTGACTTCTCAGGCAGAGGGGACAGATTGTGCCTGAAATGACCAGGTACATGGCAAATAGCTGGGCAGCTAGGGCTACAAGCAGGGGTTTCACCTGGGGGGCAAGGGCTGAGGGCACTGAAGGGAGCAGGCCACGTGCTGCAGGAACAGAACCTGCTGGCATCACACACAGATCTCTCTGAGGATGGTGCTAGGCATCAGTGACTGCAGCACAGGGCCAGCTGAGGGGATTCTCTCCCTAGCAGCACAGCTGCGCCCAGGGCCAGGATTACCAGGCCCTCATCCCAGGCAGGGGGTGCTGCCTGTCATCTTCAGGGGCCCAGCCATCATTGGTCCAGGTTGCAGTGTGGAGGGTGCGCTGGGGCAGCAGGTCCAGCCTCTGTCCCAGCACCTCTGGGGCTGCCTGGTATAGGAGGGCAGAGGCTGGAACAGCAGCAAGAACTGGGGAAGGGAGAAAGGAGAAGTTAGCACAAAACCGCACCCACGAGGGAGTCCCCACAAACCTAGAGAACCACAGGCTTGGTGGGGAGCGCTCAGCTTGCTCAATCCCAGTGCAACGCCAGGAGGTCTGCAGCTCACAGCCACAGGAGCCAAAGCCTCTCCCGCACAGCGAGAAGGCCCGGGCTGCAGCTCCCTCCCCAGCCCCTGCCCCAACTCACGGGGATGATGCCGGGGGTTCTCCGTGCAGGCGCTGCTCATTCCCAGAGGAACCGCACGTACCAGATGGTCTCGTTCTTCAGCTGCGGCCCGAACAGGGGGTTGGCCTGGGCCAGGATGGCGATGAGCCAGCTGCAAAGGGACCCGGCCCGCAGTCAGCCGCGGGGGCCGGCGGAGGGGGAGCCCGGGGGGGGGGGGTTCGCGGTACTCACAAGAGGTAGCAGCACACGGCGGCGGTGATCAGCATCGTGATGATCACCCTGCGGGGGGGACACCGGCGTCAGCGCGGCCCGGGGCCCTCCGCGCCCCCTGCCCCCCCCCCCCTTCCCGAGGTCCCCACTCACCCGCGGTTCGGTCCCTTGGGCACGAACCAGGGGGCGGCGATGCCTACGAGGCCCCAGAAGGCGGAGAAGAGGACGAGCGGCAGGGCAAAGCTGTGCGCCGTCATGGCTGCTGCAGCCTGCACCGCCCCCCGTGGGCGGGGACACCGGCACCGGGGCAGCGCCGCTCCCCGCCCCGACGGGGCGGCCCCCCCCCCGCCCTGCCCGCTGCCCACCCTCTCCCTTGCCTCATCCCCTCACCCGGTGCCACTGGGGCTCTCCGCCGCCTCTCCCGGCCCGGTGCCACCGGGGCTCCCCCCCTCCACCCGTCACCATCCCAAGCCGCCCGGTGCCGTCGAGGCTCCCGCCACGCCCCTCGGAAAGTGCGCACCTAGCAGACCCCAGCTCGGTAGAAAAGCCTTTATGTTACAATGCACACGCGCTCCCCGGTGCAGCGGGGGTCTCTGCCGCCGCTGGGCCCGGGTGCAGCTTCCCCTGAAGCGTCACTTGGGAACCCGGCGGAGCTCACTCATGAGCCAGAGCGCCACGCTGAGCAGAGCCAGCGAGCCCGACTGGTGCGTGGCGGCCAGCGGCGTGGGGACGTAGAGCAGCAGGGTGCTGATGCCCAGGCCCACCTGCAAGAAGGGAGAAGAGCAGCTGCAGATGCACATCCACGGCACAGAAGACGATGGGAAAGGCTCATGCCTGTTGCCAGATTTCCCACCCTCAAATTCAGCGTGTGGTGAGGCCCCCGGGGTCGAGACAGCTTCACCACTCAGCTCTGGGCTCTTGGCTCTAGCACAAATCCAAGCCAGGCACAGCTCTATCTCACAAACGTGATACAGCGGACTAGAGGGAGAAAAACAAAAAAAGAGGAGGGAAAAACCCCACCCAGACAGTACCTGCACGTAAGCCACAGCCAACAAGGAAGTCACTGCCATCTTGGTCCTGCGAGGGAGAGGGATCTTCTGCGAGAAGAGGTACAGCGCTGTGACAGCGGTGACAGAGGTGATGCCCTGTGGAAGGGAAATCACCACCTTTCAAAATAAGTTCAAAGGAAATAGTGCAGCAGCCTGTGACTACACCTTCCATGCACTAAAGAATTCTGAGGAATATGTAACTGCAAAAATGTTTTAATGGCTGTGACCAAATCCTGGAGCTCCCCTGCCACCAGGCTAAGAACTGTAAAACTTAACTTTACTTTCCAACAGCTTTTCCTCATTTCCTCCAATCACTAGGAATTATTTCTGCCCTCTCCTTCTCTGTTACCTTGACAACCGTTACCTGGAAAGCTGATTCCATTTTCACCGCCCAGCAGTAGCTTGCCAGCCCAATCCTGCTGTGCCAGTTACCCCAGGCAATTCCTCTTGAGTCGCTTAACCTTTTAGTCTTAGTGCTGGCTTACTCCATAGCAGTGCCAGCAGTGGTATTTAACACCTGAATTGCCCTAACTAGCAATTTTCACAGGATGCTACTGGTGTAAAGCAAGTTCAGAAATGCTGGAGGAAGCACTCAGCACCAGGGATTTCCAAGTTTTATTTCACAAAGATTTCCCAGTCATTTCAGCAGTATGGGCTACGCCAGACTGCAGCTCATGTTACAAAAAAGGAGACAAAACTAACCCAAGTCTGTAACGTGCAGAGGAAGATGTCCTTAAGGCAAGGAGACCACGTTGAAAACAAATGAGTGCTAAACTTCCTCCTTCTGCTGAAGGAAATTGGTAACACACTCTCAGGACCTTCGCACACCCTGGATATCACTCAAGTTGAATGAACCACATGCCAGAAAGGACAGTCTGGCTGCAGGATGTAACCAAGAAGCAGCACAGACACAACAGGAAGACGGCACTTACCAGGATCCTGTGATCAAACTGTACAGTTGTAGGATTCTCAAAGATATTTCTCAGCACGGGGGAGAAGGCAAGGAGATCATCTGGGATCCAGCACTCCCCCATTTTGGGGAAGGAATTGTACACAAGGCCAGCATCCAGCCCTGCCACAAAGGCACCTGCAATTCCAAAGCAGAGGATGAGACTACCAGAGCAGGCACAGGTGATGCTCCAGGATGCACAGCTGACTCAAGAGCTCTGCTTAATTCTGAATTTCTATTAGAAACATATACAGAGATCGCACAGCAGCAGGCAGGCTGGAAGGTGCATCTCCACCTGCTCAGGAAAGATCAGGAAGGGAGGTTCTCAACTGTCAGCTCCCTGACAGCAATGAAGTTTCCCCAGAGGAAACAGCAGTCAGAAACACTCTCACCTGAAAGAGCGGTAAGAAAAATAAGAGCTGTAGTGCCATGAGCAAATTGCCTCAGGCGAAGCAGCTGACGGGTCTCAGGTAACTGTAAAATAAAAACAAAAAATTAAAACAATCACAGCAAAGCATTTCCAGGCAGGAAAAGCCTTCACTGCACATACAGACCAAGGGGCTAGCCTGCATTGTACAAGAGGAATCTAAAGACCACCACAACTAATCAAGTCCAGCCCTGTGCAGAAACAGAAGTTGCCACTGGACAGTTACTGGCACAAATCATTTAGCTCTGTCTGAGCTTGTACAAATGCTGAAGCTAATCACTTTTGAGTGGAACAGCAGGCATCAAAGGAAGTGTTCCCACCACAGAGAAGTTTACAGAAAGGGTATTTTGTAATGTAGTGTTAGCAGAGTCAGGAACAGAAGCTAAAACGGAAGCACCACCACTCTTCACACCCTTTCCTCACCATTCCCACCACGCCCCAACCCTCTGAATCAATGCTACCCTGCACTTTGACTCCTGACACACCACTCCGTACCTTGTGTCGCGGAAGCAGCAAAGACAGCCCTGTCCACAGGCTAGCAGAGTACAGAACCAGTGCAGAGCCAAGATGTGCTGCGAGACGGTACTGACTGACCCGAGGAATATCGTAAGAGTCTGGCTTCTCTTCCAGCCCACTTTTCACCATGTACCATCCCAGCAGTCCCTGTCAAAAGAACAAAGGGGTCAGAGCCAGCTCCCCTATGCTGCCCTTCATCAGTGAATAACCCTTCATGCCCAACTCAGCACAGACAGGGCAGCAGTGACTGCTAAGACAAGATGAACGTTAGGGGCAAAGCAGCTCATTTCCTCCACCTTCAGCCAGCCACCAGCACTGACACCACCTCAAGCTGTCACAAACCCCACTGTCTCAACTACACTTGATCAGAAATATTCACGGCTGATGCTGCCACTAATCCCTGGGGCTACAGAGCTGGCTCACCTGGAAGCAGACAAGCCCGCAGAGCGCCAGAACACAGCCCTTCATGGGGCGGCTAAGCCAGCCCTTTCGCCAGAAGTAAGCAGCAGGTAGAATGTAGGCCAAACCCACAACACGACCCCACATACGGTGCGAATACTCCATGTACCAGATGAACTTGAACTCTGTCAGTGTCATGTCATGATTCAGGCTGTTAAAGACAGTAAAACAAAGAATTCTCAGTGTGATGCAGCAGTCCTATGCTGCATTTCCCACACACAATCCCAGAATGGTAGGTGCTGGAAGGGACCTCTGGAGATAATCTAGTTCAATCCCCCTGCTAAAGCAGGTTGACCCAGAGCGGGCTGCAGAGGAATGCATCCGGGCGGGATTGAATACTTCCGGAGAAGGAGACTCCACAGCCTCCCTGGACAGCCTGTTCCAATGCTCCATCATGCTCACAGTAAACAAGTTTTTCCTCATGTTGAAGTGGAATTTCCCGTGTTCCAGTTTGCACCCACTGCCTCTTGTCCTGTCACTGGACATCAGCGAGAAGAGCCTGGCCCCATCCTCTTGACACCTGCCCCTTAGGTATTGATAAGGATTGGTAAGAACCCCTCAGTCTTCTGTTCCCCAGATTAAACAGACCAGGCTCATTCAGCCTCAGAGAAATGCCAGTGAAAGAGCCACCATCAGACAGACTTTGTGTGCCTTGTTAGTGATGTTAGAAAAGATTCCCATTCTCATGAGAGTATCCTGAGCAGCTCTGTTCCCACTCCTTCCACTTTTACGCACTCACATTTTAAATTCTGGGAACTGCTGGTACTTCTGGAACTCAGCTTCCCACTCCTGCTGCGTCCTCGGCGGTTTCATCTCTTTCACCAGGTGCCAGTCAACCATCGAGAGGCCCGATTCTGTCAGCCTGGGAGCAGGCAGAGACACAAGCAGGCACAGGTCACTCCCTGATGGTTTGTAAACCTATCAAACTGAAGCAAGAACTGTTGGCTGTACTAGACAACTCCTAAACTTATAGTTAGAAAAAGAATGGAGTCTGTGAGTGACCAATAGACCTAAACCTATCAGAAATACGCGACACAAAGTTATCCCTTGCTGGCACCAACATTTCTCTGCTATTCCCATAGTGCCCCCTTGCAGCCAAGGGAGAAGACAGATGTGAGTGTAGGTCCCACAGGTGCACTTGGGGCAACAATAGTGATACCGAAAATGCGAGCAAATAAAACTCTCTAAGACTCATTTTGGAGTTCCAGAAAGCAAGCACCCTTTATCAGGCCTGGGCAACGTGTGCGAAGAATCTCCATTAATCACGTGCAATGAGATAAAAGCTAGTTACAGAATATATTTCCCACTCATGTGTATATGTATAAATTTCCCCAGAAATCTGTTACTTTCCAAGGTCTAATTTTAACACTATTATGAAGCTTTGCAACAGTCAGATCTCTTGCTAATTTGTAACTGGCTCCATCTCTCTGCTTGACCTTGCCTTTAAGATAGGAAATACTGCAAAGGGAGATGGTTATGGAAGAAGCCACATCTGTTCAGTGCAGATCATACTGAACACAAGACGTGATCACCTCCAAAGAATCACAGAATAGTTTGGATTAGAAGGCACCTTTAAGGACCGTCTAGTTCCAACAGTCCTGTCATGGGCAGGGACATGTCCCACCAGACCAGGCTGCCCAAGGCCCCATCCAACCTAGCCTTGAACATCCCCAGGGAGAGGGCAGCCACAGCTTCCCTGGGCAACCTGTGCCAGTGCCTCACCACCCTTGCCACAAAGAAATTCTTCCTTACATCTAGCCTAAACGTGCCCCTCTCCAGTTTATACCCAGAGAATGAACAGCACCTGAAAAAACACCGTCTTAAAGAAACCTTAATACCAAAGGGACGTGCCATCTAACTTCTGAAGAACACAATTACTCAGATGACGCTTTACTTTAGCTTAAATAAAACATATTCCATCTTTTGTAACAGCAGCCGCTTCTTGTATCAGCGGGCACAGCCTAAACAGGCAGCGGCGGGGCCTGCAGCCGGCCCCAGCTCCGAGCCCTCCAGCAGCCCCAGAGCGGACCGGGGGCGCCGCTCTCACCTGGTGACGCCGCCCAGCACAACGGCCCCGGCCACGGCGCCGCTGCAGGCTAGGAGCCAGCGCCCCACGGCGGGCGGGGCGGCGGCGGGGGTGTGGGGCGCCTGCTGCAGGAGCCGCCGCTGCAGAGGGGCGCGGAGGGGCCCGGGCCCTGGTCCGGCCGCCCCGGGCCCCGCCCGCCCCCGGGCGCCGCGCAGCACGAACAAGGATCCGCCGCGCGCCACGCGCAGCATCGCAAGCGACCCCGGAAGTGGCGCGCGCCGGAAGCGGGGCGTCACCATGACAATCCCCGGCACGTGACCCAGAGCCAGCAGCGACCCCCGCGCGCCGCCAGCGCAGGTGAGGGCGCGTGCGAGGCGGGGGCGGGGCCCGGGCGGGGGCGGGGCCGCGGCCGGGGAGGGGGCGGGGCCTGCGGCGCGCGAGCGGGGCGCGCCCGCTCTCCTCCCGCCCCCCCCAGCCCCCCCAGCCCCAGCCCGCCCTCGCGCCCCCGGGCGGCGCGAGACCGGGCCGCGAGGGGGCGAAGCCGGAAGTGAGGAGCGAGGGGGCGGGGCCTAGGGCGGAAATGGGGTGGGCAGTGGCGGTGCCGAGCCGGCCGGTCGACATGGGCGCGGTCGGGCTGATGGTGCTGCTCGTCCCTAGGCATGGACGATGGCTTCCTCATGGAGGTGTGCGTGGACTCGGTGGAGTCTGCTGTCAACGCGGAGCGCGGAGGTAAGGCCGGGCCGCGCAGGGGAGGGGGCGGCGGCGGCCCCGGAGCAGGTGCTGACGTGCCTCTCCTTAGGTGCAGGTCGGATCGAGCTGTGCGCGGGCCTCGTGGAAGGAGGGACCACCCCGAGCATGGGTGAGCACCGGCCCTGCCCCGGGCCAGCCTTCACCTTTCTCCCTCTACAGGCCAACAACTCCCCCTCCGCACTCCCTTCTAGTACTGAATGGGTGGCTATAAGAATGCTCGGAAGGGGCTTTTTACAAGGGCATGGAGTGGTAGGACGAGGAAGAACTGCTTTACATTGTAAGGTGGAAGATTGAGATTAGGAAGAAATTCTTAACAATGAGGGTGGTGAGGCTTGGGCACAGGTTGCCTGGGGAAGTTGTGGCTGCCTCCTCCCTGGAGGTGTATAAAGCCAGGCTCGGGCTTTGAGCAGCCTGATCTAGTGGGAGGTGTCTCTGCCCGTGGCAGGCGGCTTGAAACTGTATGGGCTTTAAGGTCCCTTCCAACCCCAACCATTCCATGATTCCTCAGAGCAGCTCCTCTCTTCCCCACTCTTTCCCTGGGCCAGCTCCCCCTCCTGGCTAAGTCAGGTTGTCCAGCACACCCTCCTAAGCCCTTTCTCCTCATTCCTACATCCCCTTTCACCAACCTTGTTCCCCTCCCGTGTGTCCCTGCCCACTGTCCCACCTCCCTGGTGTCACTGCTCTACCAGGTGCTTAGGCGCATCTTTCCTCCCCACCTAGGGCTCCTGCAGGTGGTGAAGCAGTGTGTGAGAGTCCCTGTCTTCGTGATGATCCGGCCCCGTGGCGGAGATTTCCTCTACTCAGACCGAGAAGTGGAAGTGATGAAAGCTGATATCCGCCTTGCTAAGCTGCATGGGGCCGATGGGCTGGTATTTGGCGCCCTCACTGAGGATGGACGCATTGATACAGAGCTCTGCACAGCATTGCTGGGTAAGAGAGTCTCCAGTCAGAAATATTGTGCTGAGCTCTGTGTGATGTCTGTGCTGTGACTGGGGGCAAGAGTTGAGTGCTGCTCTGTTCGATGCTCTAGGGAGAACTGCAGGGTGCTTTGGTCGGCAGGTCTTGTCTGTGGCCTTGCCTCCAGCTCCAGCACATTAAATAGGGAAGAAGCTTTGCTTACTGCCCCAAGCAGCCCACACGGGATTTGATGCCACCCAGGACAGAATAGCAGGGTCTAAGAAGGAGAGAGACGTAGGAGAGCTGCTTTTGGGGTACCAGAGGACTGAACTGTTTAATTCTTTCCTTTCTCTGTTTTCTTTACCTTTTTTTCTTTCCCTTACATCCTTACTAAAGAAGACTAGGCAATGTCTCTCCTGGATTTTAGCCTTGTGGGTAGCTGGCTATTTTTTCCTGTAATACATCCAATGACAAACATTAATAAGAAGGAGTAGGAAATGTATAAAAGACTACTGAAGCTGCAGTTAGTTAGGGAAGCTGCTTCCACATGCTTTGTGAGCCACAGCCAAAGGTAAAGTGGACTGAACCTTTCTGTGATGATGGGGTGCTGAGGTTCTCACGTGAATTTTTTGTAGGGTGTGCAGCTAGCAAGGGTGGTATTACCAGGATTTGCCTCCACTAGAGTAATAAGATGCTTTGCTGGAACCGGTGCTTATAGGGCTGGAGGCAATTGGATTTCTTTTCATAGAAATAAATAAGCTTTGCCCAGTCATTGGAGTGCCACTGGTGAATTTTGCTGTGGTCTGAAAGTGGAAATTGTAGGTAGTGAAAGAAACCACAGAAAACAGGTCTCCTGCTCTCAAAGAACACTGATCCTGTCCTAGATAGAGGAGACAACTTCTTTGCTTCCTTTCTGAAGATGAAAATGTTTCTGGTGGGAATGAGGGTTCTGCATGATCCAGATGAAATGGGGGATATTAGTGTTACTCACAGAAACAAAGGTGTCTTCCTTCTTAAAAGGACAGAACAACTCCCTGCCGAAAAGCAGCAGCTGCATTGTTCCAAGCATCTCATGTGCTTTTCTGGTTCTGGTGCAAGGAACTCTCTGTGCCAGCCCTGACTGACAGTATGTCTTCTTATTGCAGCGGTTTGCCGTCCCCTGCCAGTCACGTTTCACCGAGGTGAGTCACTGGAGACAGTGGCCCTGGCAGGGACCCTGCTGCTACCAGGGGAAGGTGGGGCTGGGAGGGAGCTGAGCTGCCTGTACTTTGGTTGCTCTTTGGAGAGGGGAAAGCTCTGTGTGTTGTGCGAGAGCAGGCTGTGGCTGCACTGTTCCCCCGGGAGGGGGCAACTGTGTCACTGCCCTGTGTGGGGAGGAGGCATCTGATGAGCTGAGCACGGTGGCCCTGCCCCTACTGCAAGGGGGATGGTTATAGTCTCAATCTGTGGCTCCATATGGGGATGGGAAGGGAGAAGGATCCATCCTTTCATCACCTCCTGAGCTGCACAGGGGACAGGGCTTGAACATAATGAACTGAATGATTCCTGAGCTATTCTGTTAATCTCTCAGCCTTTGACATGGTGCATGACCCTGTGGTGGCATTGGAGACCCTCATTTCTCTGGGATTTGAGCGGGTGTTGACAAGTGGCTGTGATAGCTCAGCGCTAGAAGGATTGTCCTTAATAAAGAGGCTTGCAGAACAGGTAAGTGCTTCTGCTCAGTTACCGAGGCTACTTCTTAGGCGTTGCCTAGAGGCGGCTCATTTATGGTAGACCTTATATCTGTAAGGGGTCTTCTCTATAGGAGTGCTTGCCCTGCTTGTCTCACTTGGCTCTGTTTTCAAGTCCACATGGGCTGGACCTCAAAGTCCCTAAAAGCAAAGACTGGTTGGGTTGTTCTTGCGTACAGCCAGCGAGGTGTCTGATGGGAGTTGCTTTCAGCAGCTGATGTGATTAGCCAGCGTGAAGTGCAGTCCTTGCTGGGATCTTGCAATTCCTGCTAGGAAAATGCAACAGGTGTACCTGAGAAATAGCCAAGTCGGATAGGGAGGTAGGAGGAAAAGATTACCTGTTGTCTTAGTTATAACTGCAAAGTCTTTTCTGTTTTTCCCTGTAAAATATGGATAGGACAAAAAAGATGGCTGAGCCTATGCAAATCGTAAAACCGTGGTGGCATCCATGAGCTTACTGAGGGTGCTGCCTGTGAAGGTTCTTTGGCACCTCACAAATGCACATGCAGATGTAGTGCTGAGCAATGTCACTGACATATTATTCTTCTTTCAGGCGAAAGGCAGAATCGTGGTGGTGCCAGGTAATATTTTCTTATGTAACCTGTAACAGGTGCTGTTGTCCCTAGCCCTGCTTCCTAGCCTCTGTCTCTGGGATGCGCTATTGGATCTAGCTTTCTAAGCCAGGTCCCAGGAGGAGAAACTCCTGCCCAGGTGCATGTAAAGGTCATGCTGCCAGCTAGAGGTGGCAGAGCCCTGCAGTTGCTGCTCCACTGGGAGTAGCTCTAGATCTGTGTGAGAACATGAGCCAAGGCTTCTGCCATCTCACTCTGTTGTCCTAAGGGATGTCTTTTCCCCTCTGTGCAGATAGCCCTTGTTCCTTAGGGAGCAGGTCTCCGAAAGCGGTGTAGGGCCTGGGACAGTGCCACCTGTGCTGTATGTGACATGGATTCTTCCCACCAGGGGGTGGCATCACAGAGCGCAACCTGCAGAGAATTCTGGAAGGCTCCACTGCTTCTGAGTTTCACTGCTCTGCTCGCTCAGCCCGGGATTCAGGAATGAAGTTCAGGTGACTGTTCTTTTTTTTTTTTTTTTTTTTTTTAGGAAAACTGGTGCAAGAGAAAATCTGGATTAATGTGAGCATGAGTTTGTAGAACATGCATCAATTTCAAACAGTGCTGATTTTGCTCATGGTTGGGATCGTGATGCCTGGCTCTGTATTCTGCAGTGTGTTAATCCAGTTGGTAACCCATCATCTAGACACAAGCTCCATGAATAACTGGATCCCTGGGGCATTTGCTCGCTATTGCTGCCCTAGGGCTTGTGAGTTCACTTGTTTGACACCTGGGGTGGTTGTCTTAGACCTTTAACTGGAGCATGTAGGGTGTGGGAGGCTGGTGGCATGTGCGTCTGAGGCATGAGTGAGGAATGGCTTATGTTTCTCTGCAGGTCTGCATGTTTCTGACCTTTGGGTTATTCTTTTTGTTACTGTCTCATCATTGACTTGGGTGGCATCGGCAGGTTCTTGGGCTGCTGCTGAGGCTAGGGGAGGTGGTGGGTTTTCCTTAGTGTGTCTTATTCATCTATATTGCCTGCAGATAGTAACCTTTGTTTTTCCTGACAGAAATCCAAATGTTGCCATGGGAGCATCCTTCTCCGCCCCTGAATACTCCATAAAGGTGGCAGATGTGGCCAAAGTGAGGACCCTGAATGCGATCGCAAAGAACATTCTGTAGTGGAAGGCACCATGCTGGGACAAGAGCGCTGGGACTCTGGGGTCTTCCCTGCCACATGGACAGATGGGTACCACTTCTAACCTCCAGCTGCAGAGGATGTGAACTAGGTGATGAAGCCCAATGTCTCTTCCCTTGGCTTCCCCTGAATCACCAGTCCCTGGCCTGGAAACTTAGGTTGGCCATTTTAATAAAAGGACTCATTCCCAGATGTTGTGGTAACAAGCTGTTCAGCATTATTTGGGAGAAAGGGAGCTGAGAAAGTAGGGGGATTGAATTGTGTAGCACTGCATGTGATTGTAAAATAAACACTGCAGCTGCCCCCGTCTTGCTGTGCTTTTGTAAAATTTATTTTACTCGTAAGACTGATCTGTGTTGCAAAACCTGTCAGGCCCCTACTGCGCCAAAGGAGAAAACAGTTGCATCCAGAGTGCCAGGGATGGAAACTTCATAGCCACAGCTGCAAAGCAAGGTCTGCTATGGTCAGCCAGTAGGATAGCTGGGGATTAGAAATGCAGCAGCTGCTAGGTAGAGAGAAGCACATAAAAGCTGCTTATTGACGCACAGAGGTGATAAACACATTAAGGTCTGATGGGAAGGAGCTTCTGACTACCTGACTGATTATGTGAGATAGTTGTGAGGCATCCTGGGCCTGTGAGTTCTTGAGGTGGAATGGACATACGGCGAGATCTGTGGGAGGACAAGATGCTTTTTCTCAGGGAGCTTCCAGGTCCTTTTCCTAACATGAAGCCATCTGCTGCTTCTCCCAGTAGTGCTCAGCCAAATGTGCCTGATAGGTTGTTGCTGCCTGGTCAAAGTCTTGAACTCATTTCAGTTACCCTGCAAAATACCCAACAGAAGATTGGAACAATGTCAGAGTGGTCTGTTGAGAGAGCGGAAACCCAGAGATAAAGCACCTTTGTTCTTGCTGCCTGCTCTTTTTTAGAAGACTCGCAAAGCTGAAGAGAATCCCTCTGACCACAGAGATAGTGAAAACCAGGGTTTAGATTTGTCTGCCCTTCTTAGCAATGGCACACAGCCGGTGAGGATGTGCAGGAAAATGCAGTATTTGACAGGGTGGCAGCAGTATTTGTCACCTTAAACAGAATCAGGTCATTGAAAACCTATAACCTAGACTAACTACACATCTTCAGCTTGGAGGGTGCATCCACCTTTTCATGTGGATCCATCAGCAGTATCGATGTCTGCACCTCAGGACCCGACACGAGCTGGGAAGGTAATGGTGGTGTAGTGCTGGTGTCAAGTGCACTGGCAGAGGTGCAGGGAGTAGGAAGGATCCAAACTCAGGTGAAGACATGATTAGATTTGTATTTGGAGTCAATGTAGTTCAGAACGTGTGAGTCAAGAGTTCATGGCTTATGTTGTGAGATTTGATGAGTCATAGTAATGGGTAAGATACTGGTAGCTCAATTAACATAAATAATCTGCTGACACAGTTTCCCCCCCATTATCGTAAACATGGTGTTTAATTATTTCTCTTTGTGTAAAGTTTAAAAATTAAAAAAAGCAGTTAAAAAAGGCTTTTGAACTCATGAGGGGGTTACAATATAACAACATAGAGAAACAAACCCTTCAGAAACATGAGCAGAGAGGGCTGGACTACTTCCTAGACTGCCTTGCAGAAGCCTCTGTCCTGGACCAGACCCTGTGTGTGATGGGCAGGCAGCACTGCCTAACAGTGAGAACTTTTGTTGTAAGGTGGTGGGCAACAGATGGGGGATGGGGATGGTGAAAGGGGTCTTAGCCCTTTGATTAGCTTGGTCCCAGTGAATGTTGTCTTGAGTATTGTACTGAAGGAAGCTTTATGGGAGGAACTGAAGGACAGGGAGATAGCTTTCTGGGTTTTCAGGAGTGTGTCCCAGGTATGAGGGTAGAGAAAGTGAGGAGGTGCTTGTTCTGAACATTAAAGCTAACTGGTATCCTGTGCTGAGCAATGCACTTCAACTTTGAATGAAAGACCAAAAATTGGGTGAGGATGGGCTGTGACACATACTGAAAACCGAGAAAAGTGATGGGATAGAGCATTGAATAAGAAGATGTCAGGAGCAAGCTCTTCCCTTGGCAGCAGCACTCCAGGTGGGTACAGGCAAGGCCAGAGGGCACGTGCCAGTGAGCAGAAAGAATCACCATGTCAGCATGGATGGAGGAGCTGAGGGAGTGACTGCTCCATTCACTTGCTTCTTATCCATTGCATCAGGTTGCTGCTGTCATCAGCGTTGTGTTGGTTCCAGCCAGGAGGACCTAGTACTAGGGGTAACTTTATTTACTAAAAAACCCAAGTGAATTTAATCAGAAAAGCCAGTAATAATTAACCAATGTATTGGACATTGAACCTTCCTCTGCTATTGATGGGGGGGGGTCGATCCTGAGCAATTACTCATTGTTACCCTTGACTTATGTGCTATCTACTAACTCCATGAACAATGAGACAGCAGAATCTTTTCCATCACCCTGCCTTCCCCTTTCACCTGCTGCTCCCCAAGAACACACATGATAAATGCAAATTCAGTTCCAGACTTAGAGTCTACCTGCCCCTACACTTCCACCTTTCTAAGCAGCGGGGTGATGATTTAATGGCAGTTCTCCTCAAGAATGCTCTCTTCCATGCTGGGGTTTGCCTTAGAAGGAAGGTTCAAAGTCTCTTGAGTTTTGTGATCAGCTGGGTGCCATAACATGCAGACAACACAGAGATGTGGGAAAGGGAGAAGTGAAAGGGTGAAACAAAAGGAAGAATTGGGAATCTCTCAAGGCTGTGAAGGCCAGAAGTTAGTAATAGGAATCTGGATCCCAGGGACTTGAAAAGAACACTGCAGTGCAGTACAGTACATGGTCAGCACAGCTAGCAGATGCTGCAAGTTTGCAGGCTGGGAGCAATGGTGTCCTGGGCCTCCTTGCTGGGTGGCACATCAGGAAGCGGCTGTGGTCATCATTGTCTCCTGAGGACCCAGCCTCTGCCAGACTTACTGGCAGCATTCAGCAGGCTTGTTCTGGCAGGAAACAGCTGTTGCACCACAGTGAGGTTGTCTTTAGTAGGTCCAAACAATCTTGTCCTGGTGTGTACCACAGTGAGGTTGTCTTTAGTAGGTCCAAACAATCTTGTCTCGGTGTGCACCACAGTGAGGTTGTCTTTAGTAGGTCCAAGTGATCTTATCTTGGTTTGCACCACAGTGAGGTTGTCATAGTTGGTCCAAACGATCTTGTCTCGGTGTGCACCAGTGAAGAAGCTGTGTTTCTCAGCAATGGCTGTGGTGTCCTACAGTGACTGTGATTGCGGCTTCCCTGCATCTCCCCTTTCATCTATTTCTGGGGCCTTCGTCTTCTCTGTTCTCCAGAGTCCACTGGGTTTCCAAAGCCCTTTTGGTCGCTGCTTTGGTCTCTGGTGTTGTGCAACAGCACCAGGTTAACAATTAACTGCGTGTCATCAGGGGGTTTGTCCCAACACCACTGGAGGGTGTGTGGGGACTTTTATTCCAAGCATCCACCCAGGACTCTCACAGCCAGGCAGAGTGAGGGAAGAAGCCGCATCTCTTCTTGCTTGAGCCATGTCAGCAGCCTTGGAGGATTTCTGTGGCTCTGTCTTTTGGGTGAGTGGCTGTATCAACCCCTCTGCCTGTTCTTGGGGTAGGATGCTCAGGGGAAGGAGAGAGCAGTAGATCCCAAGGCTCACAGGATGTTCAGACAGTGAGATCCAACTGCCAGCAGCTGCCCGAGGGTCCGGTATTTATGCAGGGCTGCCATGGCACTGAGGTCTATGCTCTGCCTGGGTGGTAACCATGAGAGAACAATGCGAATAGTAGTTCCCTGAGTGAGCCTTGTCCTGGTTTAACCCCACAGGACACCCCCCTGTGGAACTCTTGGGGAATGATTTGGATCCAGCTGCTGCAGCTGGCTTGGCTCCTCCAGGCTGTTGGGGAGATCCTCCTGGGTTCTGGCAGGTAGATGGGTAGGGGAACATCACCAGGGACCTTGGCTGAGCTCGGCCGTGCCTGGCCACAAAGGTGGGTGTTGAGGAGGAGGGTGCGATGGGATTGAGCAGATGCGGCAGGAGCTGTAGCAGTGCTGACTCTTGTACTGTGAGCGCAGATGAGAGTTGAGCCATCCCAAGTGACTTGGCTGTCTGTCCTTGCTGCCCCCAGAATGACTCCTTCCTTGCTCGTCAAGATGCCGATTTGCCTGTGTGCTTCCAGCAGACCGTGCTGGTCTGGATCCCCCTTGGCTTCCTCTGGATTTTGGCTCCATGGCAGCTCCTGCCCATGTGCAAATCCAGAGCCAAGAGACCATCTGTGACTGTAATCTACATCATCAAACAGGTAGAGTGGGGCTGATGTGACACAGAGGGCAGGCTGGAGCAGCTTCAGATGGACAGGTGGTGAGTGGAAAGCCTCTGGTCTGGAGTGAGTTGTGGAATGGAGAGATGAGATGTTGTAGGAGGGAAGGAACAATGGGCCAGAGCAACATAGAATTATAGAATCACCAGGTTGGAAAAGACCCATGGAATCATCGAGTCCAACCATGTAGGATAGAGTTGTAAAGGGGAGCCCAGGATGAGACATACCTGGGACGGAGGGGATAACAGGGCTGCGATGCACTGGGAGGGAGGGCTGAGGAGTTTACTGGAGATTTTCATCTTCTGAGCTGTTATCCTCCAAGCTTAAAATGATGGCAATGCTTCTATGGAAGTGCTGCAGCTTCATAGGACCCTGGAAAGCTCTCCTAGGCCAGATTTGGGTCGGAACAGTGTATGGGGTGCAGTGCTTTTCCACCTGACTGCATTGTCTCCCAGCAGCTCCCGCAATGGCTGGGCCTCCCCTCACAGCTGTCCCCTCTCCCCGCAGGTCCTGGCCACCTTGTTGATGATGACAGCAGTGGCGGAGTTGGCCCTGGCATTTGTAGAAGACACAGAGCAGGACCCTCTGCCAGCTGTCCAGTACACAAACCCCAGCCTGTACATTGCCACCTGGGTAAGGGATCAGTCGTAAATGTGCTGTGTGTCACCAAGGAGACGGGGTGTGAGATCGAGAGGCCAAGAAGCAGAGAAGTTCCCATAGCAACTGGAAGCTCTGGCCACGAGGGAAAAGTAGCCTAAGATAGGTGGGGACTAGCCCTGAATGCATGTGGGTGATGCGCAAGGGCAGTAGATTGGACGCAAGTGTCTGGTTGTACAGCGCTCCCTCCTTTTACTGTTAAAACTGGGATTAGTACTGCACCTGTTAGTGTCTCTCAGCTTTCTGGCAGAAGTCTTAGTAGCAGCAGTGTGGGTTTCACAGGACTGATTGCACAGTGTGAATGTCAGACCATGGGTTGCTGCTATGATGTCTCACAGCTTCCCATGGGTTGCTGCTCAGTTTTGTGTGAAGACCTGAAAAGTGCTATGGGATACCCAGGCAGAGGAGGAGACTGAAGACACAGGGGCCGTTAGCTTGATGGAACTTGCAAATATCTTGTGTGAGACATGGGATGTTTTAACAGGCTTAAGAAAGCCATAACACACAGGCGCTATGCTTAAAAGTAACACCCCTATTTGCTATTCTTCATATTTTGTTGTGTCATTTGGTTTCACATGCAGCTTTATGTGAGATTACAGGGCAAGAGGACCCACACTGCTGGGTCTCTGGCTTTAGTTTCAGGTCTGGAAGCAGTATATAGGAGACAGGCTGTGACTCCTCACAGCTGAGTGTATCTGAGAATCTGGGGTGAGAACAGCTAAGAAGAAAAACAATGCCCTGCCATACTGTCAGGGTGTCTTCGGACCTTGCTTTTTCTATCAGGAGCCTGATTTTATATCTTCCTGAAATAGACCTTTGCCCTGTGCAATGAACTCCACATCTTATGTAGGGTTGGCTGCGACCTCAGGCACTGGGGATCTCAGTGTATTCAAGGCAGTGAATTCCATCAGGCCACGTGAGCTAGTGTCCCAGGACACATGCTTCAAAGGCACGTTTAGAGCATGTATTGAGTCCTGCAGCTTTACCTAAACCTCTGATTTTCTTTCCCCCAGCTCCTGGTCCTGTTGATCCATGACGCGAGACGCTTCTGCTTGCGCAGAGACTCAGGGATACTTTTCTGCTTCTGGGCACTGTCCCTGCTCTGTGGGATACTGCCATTCCAGTCGCTCCTCCGGAAAGCACTGCAGGTTTGCTTTAGCGGGAAGCTTTTTCTTGTTCTGTCCCTAAACAAAGTCCCTTCACGCTTCATCTCTTGGCAAGCTCTTAGTGGTATCATTTAGGTCCCAGCTGCTCTAGGAACCTTAGGAAACCAGAAATGACTTGAGAAGGAATCGCTTTTTGAATTCCTCCTGTCTCTTTGGGGAGGCATAAGCTCTCTAGGACCACCTTGTGGACTTACTGGAGGAGGTCAGGGAGAAGCAGGGAGGGGTGAGCCAGGACCAAGAGCAAATTTTGCACTGCTTCATGGGGCCCAGCCTTGTTCACTGTCCTGGGGATGGATCTTGTCTCTGAGTGTCGGGTGGTCTAGAGACAAGCTCCCAACAATCCCTCTGACCTCTCTGTTCCTTCAGGCACCAATCTCCGATGTGCCACGGTTTGCCCTTTTCTTCATCTCCTATGGACTCCAACTGCTGCTCTTCCTTGTCTCTGGCTTCTCAGACATCGCCCCAGAAACAAAGGAGATTGCGAAGAAGGTGCGAGGTCCATGCAGGAGTGGGCTCAGGGTACCACATGCCAGCTGGCATTGCACAGGGCAGGGCTGGATCCATGCAGAGACTCCTCCTGATCCCCGTGGGCAGGAAGACCTGTGGGTTTCAGTGAAGGGCACAGCAAGAGCTGGAGCCTACAGCCTAGGGCATCTGCATGTATGTCCAAGGGGAGGCTGCTCCTGGATGCAAAATGGGGCTCCTGGGGCTGGAGTTGCCACAGCTGGAAATTTGGGTTCCTTAGTAGCCGAGTCAGCTCCTGTCAACAACACCCCTCAGCATGCACACTATCTTTGTATTCCTTTTGCTTTGTACCCTAGAACCCAGAGGTGACAGCCTCGTTCCTGAGCTCCATCACCTTTGAGTGGTACACCAGGTAAGCAGGGCTCCATGGGAGGCTGGGCTGGTGAAATGCAGGGATGCTTTTGAACTGGCTCATCCCAGTTTGGGGGAGCCTTCATCACAGGCTGCTTCGAGTCAGCCATGAGAGGCACCACATTGGATGCAGTCTGTGCAGACTGAGTTCAGGGCCAGGTTGGGGGTGAAGTCTCTGCATCTGCAGCAAGGACTCTCCAACAGGTGTCATGTGGGAAACTTGCTGAGGGGAGACTTCTCTGCCCCACAGCACGGTTTTCAAGGGCTACCGCAAGCCCTTGGAGATAGAGGATATCTGGGAATTGAAAGATAAAGACAAGATACAGGCTATTTATGCTGTTTTGGAGAAGAACATGAAGACGGCGGTGAGGAAGGCCCAAGCAGAACTGGAAAAACGGAAATACAAGAAAAGACGCCGGGAAGGTGACCCAGATCATGGGAACAACATGAACAAGGCCCAGAGCCAAGACATCCTGGTGCTGGTAAATCCCTTCCCGCTCCTGGCTTTGCATGGGATCAAAATATCCAAGTCCAGCCTTGAGGAGCAGAGCCACTTCACCTCCCTGCAACCCCCTTTGCTGTGTTTTATCCTATTTGAGTATGCAGGGCCATGGGATGGGGGAACCCTTGACACAGTCTTCCCAGTCTTCAGCAGATCCCCATATTTTGACTTTGAGAGACTAAGAAAGTCTCCATCCTTCTGTCCTACAGGACAGGAACCACTCTCATGTTTGCAGTACAAGCAGCTCCCTTATCTTCGTCTTTCCATATCTCAGATACCTCCTAGCAGCAAGGTCAGAGTGAACATCACTCTGTGATCCCCCCTGGTCTCAAATTATTTCTTGTGTGCCTGATTTTTGGCCTGAGAGGTTCAGACTAGTCTGAGGTTTGCAACAATCATCTTTGGTGCACAAGAGATGTACTGGTACTGGGCGTGTATGACAGGAACAGAGACCAATGAGAGGGAATGCAACAGCAACAGGCCTGGTAAAGCTAAGACTTCATTCAGGATACCTGCAGGGGGCTGTAGCACTGTCTTGGGAGCATCCTTCCAGGTGTGAGGAGCCTGCACAACCAGCTTCTTTACTTCTGTATGGCTTCCCCTCCAGGAGGAGAAGCAGCCGAAGAAGAAGAAGGATAAGGAGGACTCTGGCTCTCATAAGGACTACCCCAGGGGCTGGTTGGTGAAAACCCTGTGCAAGACCTTCTGGCAGAACCTCCTGCTGTCAGTGGCTTTCAAGCTGGTGCATGATGGACTTGTGTTTGTTAGCCCCCAGCTGCTGAAGTGAGTTTTTTCTCCCTGTCCCTCTTCCTGGCCTGGCTTTACACCACCTCCCTGTGCTCTGCATCCAGTCCCACCATCTCCATCTGTGTGCCTCTCCCAGCCTCACATCCTGGGGGTCTTTTGTGCACCCTCACCAAAGGTTCAAGAATGTGTTGGGTTACAGTTAAATGAAGAACTGATCTGAGCTGGTTGCCAGCTCTTTGGCGTGATATCGTGCTCCTTGGTCCCTACATACTTTCTTATGCAATCCTGCTCCTCCCCTGGAGACAGTCCTGGCTCTTCTTTGAGACCCTTCATGAGTCAGTGAGTCATGTGTCAGCTCCCCAGGATCTGTCCCATTTGTTTAGCAGAGCTGCACAGTCTCTGTGGATGATGTAACACAAGTGACTCGCTTGCTTTATGTGAAATACAGTGTCCCTGGGGTCAGGGTCCCCAGGCTGCTGAGTGTCGAGCTAGCTGCCTGTGCAGAGGCTCTGTCACTACTGTTGTGAAGTTGCTCTCCTTGCACTGGTTTGGAGCATCCTACCTGGTTCTGTCTCAGTAGTGTGTGATTCTCATGGGCCACTCTGCTCTCCAGGCTGCTGATTGCCTTTGTGTCAGATGAAGATGCGTTTGCCTGGCAAGGCTACTTGTATACCATCTTGCTCTTCCTGGCAGCGCTGATCCAGTCCATCTGCCTGCAGCAGTACTTCAGCTTGTGCTTCCAGCTTGGCATAAATGTGCGTGCTGGTCTCATCGCTGCCATCTACAAGAAGGTTGGTATGGCCCTATGATCACCCCTGTTGCCTTTCTCCAAGATGGGCTGGGGATACCATCATCCATTGCCTGCCTTGTCAGCTTGGGGTGATAGGGTTGTATGCCCTTTACTTCTCAGGAAAACACAGGGAGAGCTTGGCCTGTGGGACACCCAGTGCTGGGGACACTGTGGGTGCTAATTCTGCCTGAGACCTGAGTGTGTGTTTGGCAGCTGCCAGGGGCTAAGAGAGGTTCCTCTTCAGAGCAGTGCAACACCCAGGGCAGTGGCCACGGGGATTCTTTGTTTGTCCAAGCATACGGTGGCTCCTGGTTTGCAGGCAATGATAACAGAAAACATGGCCAGCAGACAGGAGCAAACCCAGGAGCAGTTTCAGCCTAGCCTGCTAATTCCCTGCTCTATTCCATGCTGCTGGCAGCTAGGCTGCTCCCAGACTGGCTAGCAGTGACTTTGCTTTCTCTCTCCAGGCACTCACCATGTCCAGTGCCACCCGCAAGGAGTCCACAGTGGGAGAGACTGTGAATCTGATGTCAGCTGATGCCCAGAGGTTCATGGACATGGCCAACTTCGTTCACCAGCTGTGGTCATCCCCCCTGCAAATTATCATATCCATCATCTTTCTCTGGAAAGAGCTGGGCGCCTCTGTCCTGGCTGGCATTGCAGTCATGGTGCTGCTCATCCCTATAAATGCGTTCCTGGTCGCCAAGTCCAAAACCATCCAGGTCAGTGGTGGGTGCACAGTCGTCTTTGGCTTCTCACTCCTGAGGCCCTCTGTTGCTCCCTCATCAATTTTCCACACTCTCCTGCCCTTCCTTGTTATGCTCTTGATCTTTCCCAGCCTAGGAAGTTTTCTGACTTGAGTTGGGAGTATCTCTAGCCTGAGCCAAGGGGTTATCAGCTGAGAAAAGCAGGAGGCAGGTGTGACCTATTCTACCATCACAGCTGAACCTAAACAGAGCTCAGTAGAAAGCAAGATATTACCAACCATAAAATAAAGCTGTAGCTCCTACCTGACAACATGGTGCTGTTTTTTCCCAGGTTGTCCATAGCTCCAGGGTGCCAAGGTCCAACTTTGTGTGAAGGCTTCTCTGGGCTCTGGACTGTTCCCTTCTCTGTGGCAGCCCAGACGTATTCCCAAAGGTGAGCTGCTGTCTGATTAAATGACCTCTGGCTTTCCTGTTTGTAGGTGAGGAACATGAAGAACAAGGATGAACGCATGAAAATAATGGGGGAAATCCTCAATGGAATCAAGGTAAGCAGTGGAGACCCTGTGGGCAGCTGCTGCATCCCTTTTCTTGGTGCACATACCTGGAGCCAGCAGACCTGTACAACCTTACAGCACAGCTTGGGGTCTCTGTGTCTGAGGTAGCCAAGCCTCAGTCTCTGCAATTCCCTTGGCTTCCTCGCCTTTTGAAAGGTTGGCTGGGAAGGAGCTCTGAGTGCTTGGACCAAGACTTGGGAGCCACGAAAGGGACTTCTGGGGCTTTCCTGAATGGCTGTGGTGGTCATCAGGCTGCCACAGTAGCAGAGGGCCTGGGCAGTGACCTGTAAGCCAAGGGCGAGGGAAGTGGGAATGCTGTGGGGAAGTGTTCTGTGGGGCGAGATGGGAGAGAGGAAATGCCCAAGCAGGCTTCTGAGCAAGCCAGGAGCTGAAGATGGAGGGGCTGGCCACTGGAAAGCTGAGTGTGAAGGTGAGCATTCCCACGAAACCAACACCCTCTCACCCTGGTCATCCCGCAGATCCTGAAGCTTTTTGCCTGGGAGCCCTCATTTGAAAAGCGAGTCAATGAGATCCGAGCACGTGAGCTCAAGGACTTGGTGAACTTCAGTTACCTGCAGTCAATCTCTGTCTTTGTGTTCACATGTGCCCCCTTCCTGGTGAGTACCAGCAGGTCTGGGGAGGGATGGACCTTCTGAGAGCTGGGGTTGGGCTGTGCCTAAGGGGATGGGAAAGACTGGGAAGCTCAGCTGGAGTGCTCCTGCAGTGAGGAAGGGGATGACTGACAGATGCCTTGGATGCAGAGTATGGTCCTGGCTTCTAGCAGGAGAGCTGTGGTGGAAAGATGTTCTTATCAGGGTGGTGAGAAGGGAAAGAGGAGGGAAGCATGTGCCCACAGGAAGGCATTACTGAGGCCTTAGGGGAGCCTGAAGGACAGGGCTGCTCACAACCACACTGATGATGGCTTTCCCTGCTATCTCTTAGGTCTCCTTGGCCAGCTTTGCAGTCTTTGTGCTGGTGGATGAGAACAACATACTTGATGCACAGAAGGCCTTCACTTCCATCTCCCTTTTCAATGTGCTGCGCTTCCCCATGGCCATGCTGCCCATGGTCCTCTCTTCCCTGGTGCAGGTCAGTCCTCATATAGGGCAGGGAGTGTGGGGGTATCACGATTCCTCTGCCCGAACCAGCACGTGGGGCTCAGGTGTGTGGTGGACCCGGGTCATGGGTACCCAGGCGTCAGTCCACAGGACTCGGCTGGCAGCGGGCTGGAACAGGACTCGCCTATGTGACTCAGTCCTGGGGCTCAGAGGCTGGTGCTTGGGTAGGGGCTCTGGGTATGGGGTGCTCTGATTATAGGGCTCCTGCCAGCCCACCCAGCAGTGCCCTGTGCCCATGTACCATCCTCTTCCTGCCATGACAGACCAATGTGTCAACCGCAAGACTGGAGCGCTACCTGGGTGGAGAAGACCTAGACACCTCAGCTATCCACCACAACCCCATTGCAGGTAGGTGAACCTCCAGGTTAAGCGGGTCACAGGCTGGCCCAGCCCTGGGTGTTCCTAGCCCTGAGGGATGGTTCTCTGTTGACAGGCAGTGCCGTGAGGTTCTCCGAGGCCACATTTGCTTGGGAGCAGGATGGCAATGCTGCAATAAAAGAGTGAGTACTCCAATCCATGTTGGGGGTGGATGGGTGCGGAGAGGGAGTTTTTCTGTGTTGGGAGTTGAGAATGGCAGTCAACTCTCACAGTGCTGCTAGAGATGATGAGATGTTAGAGACACTGCTCCATGCTAGTCCCATGAAGAGGCTAGTGGGTGACCAGGCAGTGCTTCTTCCTCAACCCTCATGTCATTGCAGTGTCACCCTCGACATTGCACCTGGGAGCTTGGTGGCCGTGGTGGGGGCTGTGGGCTCAGGCAAGTCTTCACTGGTGTCAGCCATGCTTGGGGAGATGGAGCATATCAAAGGACACGTCAATATCCAGGTAAGAGGAACCATCTGGCACAGGGAAATCTAGGGCTGCCTCAAAGCTCAGTGGAAGGGCAGCAGGGCAAGACTGGCCCTGGAGTCATAGACCGGGGCAAGGACGCGCTGCAGGGGATGACAGTGTTCTCACGTCTCTCTTTCGAGGGCTCGCTGGCCTATGTCCCTCAGCAGGCCTGGATCCAGAACGCCACACTGAAAGACAACATCCTTTTTGGGTCAGAACTGGATGAAGCCAGGTATCAGCAGGTCATTAAAGCCTGTGCCCTCCTTCCAGACCTGGAACTGCTGCCTGCAGGTGACCAGACAGAAATTGGAGAGAAGGTATCAGGCCTGGGCATTTTGGGTTTCCCGTAGCACCTGCAGAGGAGGACAGAGCTGTTGCCCTGTGCCAGCCCAGGGCTCAGAGAGGTCCTTTTTTTCCAGGGCATTAACCTGAGCGGAGGCCAGAAGCAGCGAGTCAGCCTGGCCCGGGCAGTGTACAGCAATGCAGACATCTATGTTCTGGATGACCCATTGTCTGCTGTGGATGCTCATGTTGGCAAGTACCTCTTCGATCACGTGCTGGGGCCAAAAGGGCTGCTGCAAAAGAAGGTGAGAACTTGTGCCCTCCTCCACACCACCCACCCAGGCAGAAGTCATGAGTTTGGCCACCCAGGGAAGGCTGAGGTTGCTTGCTTGCGACAGAGAGGGGTTCTGTGGCTTTCGCATGGGGCTGCAGCAAGCAGGACAGACTTCATGGGTCACCAGAGGGGTGTCCCGTGTCCCGATAGCCAGGCGCTGATAAGTAGAGTGATCCCCTAGTAAGGGAGGGAGAGGCTGGGTGGCTTGGGGTGCTTTGATGCTCACTGCCCTGCAACCACTTTTTTGCAGACGCGGATCTTGGTGACGCACAGTATCAGTTTCCTGCCCCAGGTCGATAACATCGTGGTGCTAGTGGCAGGAGCAGTGTCTGAGCATGGCTCCTACAGCACCCTGCTTGCAAACAAGGGGGCCTTTGCCCAGTTCCTGAGCTTGTACGGCAGCCAGGAGGAGGATGCTTCAGAGAAAAATACCTCAGGTACTGGGAACACAATGGGACTGTGGCAATTAGAGGGGCCATGTGTGTGTCTTGGGCTTATGAAAACCTCAAGACCTAGTCTGTCATTCTGACCTGGTTCTACCCAGCCTGGGCCACCATGATGGCCACTGTGAATCCTTCCCAGCTTCTGGCAATCAAGAACACAGGGAGTTTCTGCCGAAGAATTACATCCCAGCATTGTGTTGAACAGCCAGTAAAGGACCTGTCTGATTTTTCGTTCCATTTTTAGTTAATTTACATTTATGTGTCACATAGTCTGATGTGGCAACCAATTCCATGCCTTAGTGATGCTGGGGTGAGAAAGATCCTTTGGTTTATTCTGAACATACCATTGGATAAAATTTCACGTTTCTCATGTCCCTCAGTTCTATGTAGAGGAGTGGTGTCAGGTCAGGTGGATGCTCACCCTGCCTGGGCTCAGCTCAGTTGTCCAGCTGGAGCCTGGCTATTCCCAGTCCCTCCCCACAGGACCCTCCGCCTTCCTAAAGAGATGCTCCTGAACTGGAGCAACATGACCTACCTGACCTTGCACCTACAGAATTAGCACAGGTTTCTTCTTGAAGTCGCAGTAGTGGAGCTGGGAGAAGCCAGGAGCAGGGATTGCTTCCATGCAGGTCTTTAGCCCCATGTCCCCTGTCAGTTATCTCTCCAGCACAATGGATTTCTTCATTCTCCTGCTGCACTAAGTTTGCAATAGAGTTGGAGCAGGTGTGATGTGTGGTGGTAGGACACAGCCTGGGTCTAGGGTGGAGCTGAATGCAGCAGAGGTGTGGTGCACGGGATCAGCTCTCTCCTCAGTGCCTGATTCTGCCTTCCCTCATCCCTGTGCTTGTAGCTGTTGCTTTAGCTGAGGATGAAGAACAGGGTGATGAAGACATTGAGCCTTGTGTGGAGGTGGGCCCTGATGATGTGGTGACCATGACCCAGAAGCGAGAGGCCAGCATCCACCGGAGAGAGTTCAGTCGCAGGTGGGGACTTGATCTGAGGTTTCGGGTATCTCCCCTGGATCCTGGGCTGCTTCCTCAGAGCTGGGGGTCTTGGGACTTTAATGGGAGGGATTCCTTTGGAGAAGGGGCTGGAGAGCTCCCTACCTGATACCAGCTGAGCTATGTTAGGAGCATCTGACCTTACCTTTCTTCACATCAGTGTGTCATAGCCTTACTCTATGATCTTCCATGAAACTCTTGTCACTGGCTGGTTCTGTTTTTGGGGACAACAGCTATGATTTCATGGCTGCAGACACCTAGGGCTTCCACTCGACTCATTCAAAGCAGCTCCAGTTAGGATGTTATTTCCCAGAGGGCTCCAGGCTTGGAGTCCCAATGCAGCATGGGGATGGACCCACAGGAAAGAAGTTCCCATCTAGTACCCTGTGACTAACTGTGCCCATCACCTCTCTGCAGCATTAGTAAATGCAGCACCAGTTCCTGGAAGAAGACTCAGGAGGAGCCCCCCAAGAAGCTGAAGGGGCAGCAACTCATTGAGAAAGAGACTGTGGAAACTGGCAAGGTGAGGAGAATGGATGGAATGGGCGCTGTTGCTGCCCTGGCTCAGTACTACAAGACCCTGACTTTGGCTCAGAGAAGCCATTGCTGATTTTTTGTGGCTCCGTTGCAGCGAAATTGAAGGAGACGGGGCTGCCTGGGGCTCATGGTGGAGGGGAGCACTGTGAGAAGCAAGAGTGGGAGTTCCAAGGCTGGATGTCATTGGACAGCAATGATGGGCTGAATTGATCCACAGGTGAAGTTCTCCATGTACTTGCGGTACCTGCATGCTGTTGGCTTGTGGTGTTCTTTCTTCATTGCCATGGGCTACGTTGGACAGTACGCCGCCTACGTGGGGACCAATCTGTGGCTCAGCGCCTGGACTGATGATGCACAGCACTATCTGAACCAGACCTACCCTCCAGAGCAGCGAGACCTGCGGATTGGTGTCTTTGGGGCACTGGGGGTGTCACAAGGTGAGAGTGGGAGCATAGGGGTCCTGCTGACCTTGGCTGTAGGGTCCAGAAGGGATATGGCTCACAAAACCTGCAGGCAGCAGTGTGGTGAGAAGCAGGGGACTCAGCATTGTGTTCATTTGTCTGCTGCTGCCTTCTTTTTTGGCTCCTGGCTGAACTGGGACAGGTATCAATCTGAAGGCAGTATAAATTGCCCCAAGAAGTCTGTGCTGCCTCCTTAGGTTGAAGATCATTGTCCTTAATCAATTCAGAGACATTGATAAGGCTTTCCAAGAGTGTTAGCATTCTTCTACAGTGGTGGAACAGTTACCAGGGCTTCCCAAGAAGCTGGGTTGCAGGATTAACAATGTGGCTTGCTGCAGAGCTGCTGGTTTGCTGCTGCTTGATGTGTCCCTTGAGCCAAGGGGTGCCTGGGGCCAGTGTCTCACATGAGCTGGTAATGACTGTCCTGTGGTCTCCGTGCAGCAATCTTCCTGCTCTTTGCAACTCTTCTGTCTGCTTGTGGTTCCAAGCGGGCCTCTCGGGTGATGCATCAGCAACTTCTCAGCAACATCCTGCGTGTGCCCATGAGCTTTTTCGACACAACCCCGACCGGCCGCATTGTGAATAGGTTTGCCAAGGTAAGAGAAGAGCCCCAGTGTGGAGAAAGTGTTAGTTCCGACAGATCTGGAGAGTGCTGGGGGACAGCATAACCCTGTTGGTGTTCAGCACTGCACAGATGAACCCTGATCAGGGTCTGGAAGGCACCAGATGGACATAATGTATGTGAGGTTGACTGTGAGGCAAACAACACCCTGCTCTATGCTAGGAGGAAAGTGGGCAGATTGCAGCAAAGTTACGTCCTCTGCTCAGTGCTAGGGAGGCCATGCTTGGATGCTATGTCTTGTTTTGGGACCACCTGGTCAAGAGAGATGTGGAGAAACTGAAAAAGGTCCAGAGTAGATTACCAAGAGAGGCAGGAGCCTAGAGTTCATGTCCTGTAATGAATTGTCACTCTGGCTATGGACTCCCAGCAAAGTCTTGGCTATGTAGGAGACTCATAAAACAAAGAGAAAACAAGAAAGGAGGGAGAATACAGACAGGTATTTTCAAGCGTGCAGCAACTCCACATCTTTTTCAGTTACATCTGTTGATTTTTGGGTATGAAAATCTCTCTTGAGATCAAGCCTATGGACCAGCTGGGTTTACTCTGAGATGAAGGAGTATGTGTTGCCAAGCTAGGAGAGGGATGATGACCAGCTGGAGACCTGGGTGCACCTGCATGGACCTGGGGTCAACCCCGTTCTTTCTGCCTCATTTCCTGCTCCTGCATCCCAGCTCCAGATGAAGATGCAGTTCCCAAAGCTGGTCTGTGCTACAGGAGAATATTACAGAAAGCTTCTTTGTTAAATCAAGTGTTCCCAAGCTCAGAGCTGTGGCCCTAAATGCAGTTGTGACCTTAACACTAATCCAGTGCTATCCAGTATTTTTGCAAGTGTCTGGCATTGTGTTACCAACACAAGTTTGTAGGAACCCTGTATTTGCAGAGCTTTTGGGCTTCTCTCTCTCCTCGGGGTCACTGACTCCTTGTCCCCACTACTCTGTTTGCTCCAGGACATCTTCACGATAGATGAGACTATTCCCATGTCCTTCCGCAGCTGGCTCTCCTGTTTCATGGGCATCATTAGCACATTGATCATGATCTGCCTGGCCACTCCATTCTTTGCTCTCATTATCATTCCCCTGGGCATCTTCTACTATTTTGTGCTGGTAAGTAACTGGGGCTTGAGAGAATCTTCTGCCCTGCTTAGAGCAGTATCTTTGCTGCTGTTGGCCTTTGTGTTGGTATTCCAGCTGTGTCCATCATTTCAGCGCTTCTACATCTCCACATCACGCCAGCTACGGCGTCTGGACTCTGTAACTAGATCTCCCATCTACTCCCACTTTGGTGAGACAGTGTCAGGCCTTTCCGTGATCCGGGCATACGGACACCAAGAACGGTTCCTACAGCAGAACGAGAGCACCATGGACATCAATCAGAAAAGTGTTTACTCCTGGATAATCTCAAATAGGTGAGTTTTACTCCTTATACCACAATGGGAATGGTTGGACTCGATAACAGAGTGGGTCCTTTCCAACCTAGTGATTCTATGATTCCATGAATACAACCTGCCGCACCTCTGCCCTGGGGTACTGCGGGAGGCCCATGAGATGCTGCCGTTGTCTCTCTTGATCTCAGGACCGAGGGTCTGTGTAGGAACGGGCAGAGCTTGCAATAGGGACATCATCTGTGGGAAGGAGATGTTTTGGGGAGATTTTTGAAAGCCAGATTCTGTTCCCCTAGAAGTGTCCAGAGCCTGGGCAGGGTGAGCTGTGCTGTTAAGGGCTGAGACGCTCTTGGTGGGTTCTGGGAAGAGGCTGATGCTCCAGAACAGATGGGAGTGCGATGGGGGCAGTATCTGCCATTGATGTGTTATTAGGTGGGTACTTTGGGTGTGTGAGGGTTGTACAGCTGGGGCTTCTCAGACGCGTGGCATTACCAGCACCAGGGCCTTGTGTGTGAGACACAGGGACTGATAGATAAAACTAATCTGCTTGCAGAATTGGCTAAAAATTTGTTTTGTAGGTGCAGGTACTGTGTGTAGAGCACTGGGCTCAGGGCTAGGGATGCAAGGATGCTGGTGGGGTGCTGGTCTCACTGGTGGGCCCTGCATTTGGCATCGGCAGATACCTCTCCCACTGCCCCTCAGCTGTCTTCTCCTGATGCAGGTGGCTGGCCATCCGTCTGGAGTTTGTTGGGAGCCTGGTGGTCTTCTTCTCTGCACTTCTAGCTGTGATTTCAAAGGGCACTTTGGAGGGCGGCATCGTGGGTCTGTCTGTCTCCTCTGCCCTCAACGTGAGTCAAGGAAAGCTTTTTCTTTTTCCAGGGCAGGGCTGTTTCTAGGAGCTCTGGGCTGGCTGCAGGATGCTGCCCAGTCTCCAGCTCTGATCCACAGAGAAGGGATGATTAGCTGGGGTGTCCCATCAGCTGGGGACCATGCATCCCAGTGTGAGGGGTTTACTTGCTGCTGTGGGGAAGATCATGTTCCCACTGTGGATCACAGATGCTACAGCAAAACTTTTGAAGGGCTGGGAAGAGTTGAACTGTGGTTGGGGGGCGGAGAGTTAGGAACCAGGCCAGGGATGTTCAAGCCTGGGCTGAGCCTCTGTGCTGAGGTGGGAGGTGGTTGTCCTGGGTGTCACCGAGTTCTGCATCCTCTGGGCTCTGCCATGCAGGTAACTCAGACGCTGAACTGGCTGGTGCGGACGTCTTCGGAGCTGGAGACGAACATCGTGGCCGTGGAGCGGGTACATGAATACACAAAGGTGGAGAATGAGGTGAGGAGACCAGGGTCCAGGCAACCCCCCGCTGCACAGCTTGGTGGTAGCCAGCACTGCAGGGTGCAGCCCCCTAACGCTCCTGTCCCCAGGCTCCGTGGGTGACAGAAAAACGTCCACCCTGTGGCTGGCCCAGCAAAGGCGAGATACGGTTTGTTGACTACAAAGTTCGTTACCGACCTGAACTGGAGCTGGTTCTTCAGGGGATCACCTGCGATATCGGGAGCACTGAGAAGGTGAGGACCTCTCTGCCTCTGCCCTCACTGCACTCTTTCCATAGTGACATGGTGTTGAAGTTGTCTGTCCTTTTAGCCTCATTCTGTGGGCTGGGGAGGGTTGGTGATGAGATGTAGCTCCTGGGGAGTCAAGCTACAGGGCAGGCACCAAACGAGACAGTCTTGGAGATGGTGATTGCAGATTCAGAGTAGAAAGGCCCTCTGGACCAAGATGGAGACCACTGGCCTTGTTTTTTTCCACCATGTCAGCTGGTCTAAGTAGCTGCTTCCACAGGTTGGGGTTGTGGGCCGGACCGGAGCTGGGAAATCCTCCCTCACCAACTGCCTGTTCCGGGTGCTGGAGGCTGCTGAAGGGACGATCATCATTGACGAGGTGGATATAGCAACGATTGGTCTCCATGACCTGCGCCAGAACCTCACCATCATCCCCCAGGTGAGATGATCCCCAGCTTTCCCTGTGTGACTGCTGCTGGCCTCCCCAGACTCTTTTCCCTGAGCACCACATCATTCTTAGCGCATTCCTGGGTGCTGTGGGGAGCCCAAGGGCCTGGGACCATGGCACCGCCACCTCCCCTGGCCAGCTGCAGGCAGCGGGGCGGCAGGACGTGGTCACAGCTGAACATGGTGCTGTGCCTGACAGGATCCCGTGCTCTTCACTGGCACTCTGCGGATGAACCTGGACCCCTTTGACCAGTACACAGATGAGGAGGTCTGGAAGGCCCTCGAGCTGGCCCACCTGAAGACATACATACAAGAACTTCCCGAGGGGCTGCTGCACCTTGTGAGCGAGGGAGGGGAGAACCTGAGGTGAGCAGAGGCATCCTATCCCTTCTTTTACCCTGGGCCCAGGGAACAGCCTGGAATAGCAGCCTCTGGCAGAGAGGTTGTCCAGGGACGAAGGCACATAAGCTTCTGGGAGTGGAAGCAGGGGAAAATGGTCCAGGAGTCAGGGCTGCCAGGGAGCCAGTGTGAGCGAACCCTTCCATGGTGGCTCGGATAGCAATATGCTGCGAGATGTGGTGTACAGGGTGGCAGATGATCCCCCAGGGAGGGCTGACAGGTGCGGTGCTGCGGTCAGGGTAGCATGTGGCATTAGTTGTGCGGAAGCCTTGCTGCTGTCTGCTTAGTGACTTGTTCCCCTCTGCATCCCAGTGTTGGGCAGCGGCAGCTCGTGTGCCTGGCCCGGGCCCTTCTCCGCAAAGCCAAGATCCTCATCCTTGATGAAGCAACAGCAGCCGTAGATCTGGAAACTGATCATTTAATCCAGACAACGATCCGAAGTGAGTTTGCTGCCTGCACTGTCCTTACCATCGCCCACCGCCTCCACACCATCATGGACAGCAGCAGGTACCTGTGGGGCAAGAGGAATGGGCTCTGGGCTCCTAGGGCGGGCAAGAGATGGCCAGCAGCAGAAGCAAGGATGCAGCCAGAGGGGAGGGGTGGATGCAGTGTCTTGGACAACACTATACAGAGCTTCCAGGAAAGCAGAATTGAGAGATGGGAAGGGTGGCCATGTAGTAGTTATGCCTTTGTGGAGAGAAACCTTTTTCGGGTCTTTCTTTACAGCATGAGGCCGTAAAGTTGACACACACCTTATCTGTGTCACCCACCAGCACAGGGGGAGGAGAACTGTGTCCTCACCTCTTTACTGCGAGGTGAACTGCAAAATCTGGCTGTAGGAGGAGTGAGGGGTGGTGGGGCTGTGGTGCTAGTGCCAGTAGTGCCATCAGCTGGGATCTTGGGAGCTCAGGCCTTCTTGTTCCCTGCTGCCAGGGTGATGGTGCTGCAAGCTGGGAAGATTGTGGAATATGACAGCCCCGAGGAGCTGCTCAAGAAGGAGGGGGTCTTCTCTGCCATGGCAAAGGATGCTGGCATCACGAGTACAGAAACCACGATAATGTAGGTGGATTGGAGCAGCGAGTGGATGTGCGTGGGCAGCTCCCTCCTGCTGGCACTCACCAAGCAGGTGCCCACATCTCGCTGCAGCCAGGCTGTCCAGGAATTTGCCTCTGCAGCTGGGAAGGGGAGAGAGTGGCTTCTCTGGCTGTCAGGGAAAGAGGATCTAGACTTGAGTGAGCTGTTAGCCTTGCTACCACACCCTGCCTGCTGGGCACATGAGGGTCTGGAGCTGTATAATTTATTCCAGTATAGAGGGGAAAATTTGTCGGCCAGGCACGGAGACTATGGCCCCCCAGGGGTCTTGGCGTTTGTACTTCTCACCAGGGAAACCTAGCTGAGATGCTGTAGTGCTATGGAATGAAATTTAGTTTGATCTAAGACTGAATGTTATAATTTATTACTTTTTGTAACTCTTTGTCTTCCAAATAAAAGTTTGACTTTAATGCATGCTAAATAAGCCTCAGTTTACCTTTAAACCTGGCTAGTATGTGGGGGAAGCTGGTAATATGGGTTAAGCAGGTACACATGGGTGACGAATCCAAATTGAGTGGCACAGCTACACCCAAGCTTCAACCCTACTCATTGGCAGTGGAGGTGGAGGAGCCAGGGCCTGCCTTCCCTCTGGCTACAGCTCCCTGTGATCGTAGTACAAATAAATGAGGTGATCCCTGGGGCTATTGTAACCACTGGTGGGGCAGACTTCAGGCTGTGGCTCCAGACTACAAACCCCATTGTGGTAGAGAGAAGCTGGAGAGGTGAAGACACGTGTACCTGCTACACTGATGGGAGATATGTGTAACACACACAAAACAGCAGTTACTGATGAACCCCACCTAAGGGTCCATGTTATTCCTGGCCCTGCAGGGTCTGGATGAAGTCTGAGCTTTGCTCTGCAGCCCAGCACTGGCCAGAGCTCCACCCAGCACATGCAATACTTCCACAGGCACCTCCTATACACAAGGACAAATCTTTATTTACAGAGCAGCATACAGGGGATATAAACATTGCCCCAAGAAAAGGGAGCTTCCCTCCTTCAGGGCATGGCAGCAATGGGTAAGACACCACCCCAGCAAAGGGCACCGCATCCCTCCCAGGGCAGGCCTTGCTCTCCCAGAATGTCAGCACTGGCTCTGGTGCCCCGCAGGAAAACATAGGTGACACAATCTTGGTCAGAGCCTACCTTGACATTTCCCAGCCACCCCCCCCCCCAACAAAAGGCTGGAGAAGGGCCTGTGCTTTGCCTTCTGCCCTATCCCAGCCCAAAAGCCAGGTGAGGATGTCAGTGTAGAGATGGGTCTTGGGCACTGGAGATACTGTGCTGACAAGGAAAGAGAGCATTCCTAGCCTCTGGCTCACATGGAAGGTGAGAACCTGATGGCTACTAGTAGCATAGCTTGAAGAAGCCCAAGCCCTTGAAAGATGAAGCACAGGGATGAGGCACCCACTAGGGGCCTGGCTGTAGGGACTTTCAGAGGTCAGGCCCATCCCAGCCCTGGAACTCGACTACTCTCAGTGCAGCTCAAAGCTGCTTCCCCAGGTAGTGTGTAGATATCCCATCCTGGTGAGACCAGACTTCTGCTGCTGAGAAGGCACAGGGAACAATTTCACAGGGCCTGGGTTGCTTTTAACACTACTCGGCTAAAGATAGATGCTCAAAACTTAGCATTAGCCTGCCACTATTTAAACCCACAGCAGCTCCTGAGCTTTGGTCAAGCCTTATGCTCCCAGGCCATGGCCCCAGGCTTTGCTCCCCTGCTCCTGGCTGGACACAGAGGGCTCATACAGCACAGGTGAACTCGCCTGTGCCCTCACACAAGCTGCCTGTTCCTGCATCCTGCCAGTCCACCCATCCTCCTCCCAGTGGCAGTCAGCATGGTGGGCCCCAGGAGTGCTGCATGACTGTGAAGAACGTAGCCTCAGGGCGAGCAGTGGGGGCTGCAGAGCTGGCCAGCCCCCCGAGGGACCCGGCAGTCCCCACAGGAATAAGGCACGGGGTGCAGCCTCCTGCCCACTGCCTCACGTGTACTCTGTCTTCCGGATGTAACTGGAGGGCACATAGCCCTGCTTTCCGTGCGCCTCAGCCAGCCACCACTCCTGATTGCCTGTGATGTCCTCAAACTGCAAGATCCTGAGTCTTTGGTTAGCTGACACACTCAGCTCATTGGTGTTTCGGCCTTTGAAGGTGTACAGAGCGTAATAGACCTGCCAGGCAGAGAGAAAGAGGGAGAAGCACAGTTGGATGGTCACACCACACAGCCTTGCAGTCATTTTGCACAGGATATCTGCACAACGCTTTGTGGAAAAACAAAGCACAAAGCTAGGCTTTAGCTCCTCTCCTCAGTGAGACCCAGCCCCAGGGCTGCCCCCCATCCATTTGCAGCCTGGTTCTCTGCATTTGCACCTCCATTGCTGGGAGAGAAGGTCTCATCCTCCACCTCCCACCTCTTCCTGGTTGCTGCTAGGGGGGAGGATGACTCAGGCCCCGCTGAAGCAAGGGGGTGAGCTCCCCCAGCCCTCTGGGGTGGTTGAGGGCTCACCTGGTTGCCCTCTGACTCGCTGCTCTCCAGGCCAGAGTCTCTGTCCTCCATGGATGGTTTGGGCCTGAGATGTGCTTTGGCCGGGTGCCTGTTGCGAGAGCTGGGGCTGCAGCCTAGCTCAGGGCGGCTGTAGCGGTGCTGAGACATCACTGTACCAGCCTCCAGTGGGGCTGTCCTGTCACCAGACCCAAGCTGGGGCAGAGAGGGGGACTCTGTCTCCGAGGGAGCCTGTGGGGACTGGTACAGGTCTGCTGGGGAGCCCGAGTCCTGCGGGGGTTTCTGAGTGAAGGTGACAGCCGCCCCGCTGGGGCTGAAGGTCAGTGTGGTGGTGCTGTGGGGAGAGGAGCTGCTGTGCTCTGACTCATTGGAAGAGTGGCTGGCCACGGAGACATCCGACTGGCTGCGGCGCGGGTTGTAGGGCTTCAGAAAGGAGCTGTACACAAAGCCCTTGGTCACTGCAGAGAGGAGAGGAGAGGAAAGGAGTCAGATTGGGGTGCAGGAAAACCAAGGGAGGGGAGCTGTGGTGAGGGCAGAGAGCAGCGACCTACCCCCATTGTCTATGAGCCAGCGATTCTGGCTGCCCATGGGGTCCTTCTTCTTGATGACACCCACGATGTCTCCTTCCAGCAGCGAGACATCCAGGTCTTGGGCCGCATTGAAATTGCGATCTGCTTGGAAGAGACTGTCGGGGGGATAGTGGGCCAGGAGGGCAGCTCGGATGTCATCTGACTGCAGGAGGTAGCTTGGCTGCAAAGGAACAAGACGTGTGAGCAGTCGTCCTGGGTTTCCCTACAAGCACTGACATAAGGGCAGCGGGAACTCACCAAGCCTACAAGGGGCTGCCGCCGGGCAGACTGTCGCTCCATGCTCTTCCTTTCAAAAGGCTTTTTGGGAACTGCCTGGGACTCTGGGAAGAAGGTGAAGGCCTGCAGCTGCTGGAGGACTCGACTATGCTCATCCTGGAAGATGGCAATGAGATTCCCTTCCCTGCTGGACACCTTCAGCAACTGGAACCAGAGCAGGATTGGGTGTTATGGTTAGGTGACAGCTGCTGAGAAAGTGACAAAGAGCTACCGGCAGAGCTCACATGGGCTCCGAGGCCAAGCCAGGCTTTGAGCTGTCTATGACTTGCATCAAGCCCAGATCTGCAGCCCTGTCTGGACCCAGCTCTGAGTGGTCTCCCAATGTGTGACGCAAGATTCTCTGAGGCAGATGCTCTTCTGCATCCTGCCAATGCACAATTGCATCGTGACCCCACAATCCCTGTCCTGAGAGGATCCCGCAGGAGCCCTCCCTAAGGCACTTGGGACCTGAAACTGCAGCAGCAGCGTCCCCCACAACAGGATAAGTCCCAGAGAGGCTTGTGGACAAGCCTTGTGCAGAGATCAGTGCTGCACAGAGCCCAGAGCATTGGTTGTACTCCAAGAACCCACCAACAATAGGGGTCTCAGCTCCTCCAGGGCCAGGCGCACAAAGTCACAGTGCACCTCGGCATAGCCCCGCACGCAGCTGGCAAACAGCTCCTTGGCAAAGCGCAGGAACTTGGGCAGCTCGTCCAGCAGCTGGGCATTGAGGGCCTCATAGTTGTTGCGGGCTGACTGCAGTTCCTCCAGTGTTCGCTTGTCCTTCAGCTTCTCTGCTCGCTCTGTGCAGTTGTGGAAGTCAAGGAGTTTGTCGAAGCGTTTCTGCACCAGCTTATGGGGCCCTGTGAACATGCTCAGCAGCTGGTTCAGGGGTGAGATCACCAGCCGCTCCGTCCGCTCTTTCTGGAGGGCAGAGATGCAAAGAGCAGTGAGATGAGGTGCTCCCTCTCACTGTGCGGTGAACATCAGCAGCTCACACTCCAGCACAGGACCTCCCCAGGACAGCACAGGTTCCATCTTCCCAAAGGCACCTACCAAAGCTCCAGAGGTCCTTTTTGACAGGAATGACTCTATAATCTCACATAAATGTGCCAGAGTGAGTAATGCTATGGGAAGTACCTGAATCACACATACAGAGAGCTGTAACATTGCAGGTAGGGCTGAAAAAATGTGCATCTAAGAGACATGCTCAATACACATCATAAACACACAGGCATCAAAGTTCTCAGGAGGGAGAGCCAAACAGGAGTGCTTACACCTCTCTCAGGCTGTGTTACCCCCCTTCACAGCCTCCCAGGGGCTGCCCATCTGCAGCAGGCCTGCAGGGAGGGCCCTAGAGGGACGCCCTCTGCACGCAAGAGCACAGCCTCACTCACGAAGTTAGAGAAGAGCTGGTCGCTGATGAGCCGATTCACTTTCTGGAACTGCTCCAAGTCGCCACCGCCCTTCTCTGTGCACAGGTCCCACATGCTCACTGCTGCAAGCGCTTTCATGCAGGCTGACTCCTGCACCAGGAGGACACAGTCAGTACAGCCTGCTTGCTGTCCAGAAGAAGAGGCCTCCCAGGGCAGCCCAGATCCACAAAGATCACCCCGTGGTGAGGCTGAAGGCAGGAGCACTGTCCTGGGGCACTGCAGGTACGCACCATGCAGGCAGGAGGAACAGTGCACGCTGAGCCCCCTAGGTTAGGCATCACACCCAGACTGACTCACCCGGACATGCTGCAGGTACAGGGAAAGGTCTCGGATGAAGGATTTGATCAGCCGCTCTTGCATCCGGAAATTTTTCTCTGTCTCCTCAAAGGCTTCATCTTTCAGCTGTGAGAGAAAAGTCTCAAGTGAGGCAATGCGGGATTCCAGCACCTGCCAGAGCGAAAAATGTGGTGTCTCCTACCCACAAGCCGGGCAGCAGAGTGCAGTGGCTCAGATCCTAAGCTCACTCTGCCTGCTGGCCAGGATCAGAGCTACTCACTAGGGAAGGAGTAGGAGGGGACAGCAGGTACCACTGTGGAAGCACCACAGGGTATAAGTGTACCTGGCAGCTGATGCACATTACCTGGGGTGCAAAGCCCGTGAGGTGCTTGAGGTGGCTGCTCACACGGTTGGATTTCTTGATGATAGAGTGGAAGTTAAGCTTAGAGATCTTCTCCATGAGGCTATCCTCATCCCCTTTCCGGTACTTCAGAACTAAAGAGATTGATGTAGAAATCAGAACCCCTGACAGCACAATGCCCTTGTCTTAATGTCTCTTCAACAACTGCTTTGCTGGCTCTCCTCTTCCCCAAGCCTCTGCAGCCCCAAGTGTCCCACATTATCATCCCATCCCATCCATCATCCAGTTTTTGTCCAGTATTGGTGCCCCCAGGTCAGAAGAGCTGTGGGAGAACCAGAGCACCTAAACCCCAGGGAGACCTCAGGTCCCTCAAGGCGAGTTGGGTGGGCTCAGCCTGGCTGGGAGGATGTGGAGGGGGATCTGCTTGCACCTGGCAACTACTTGACAGGCAGATACAAAGGTGATAGAGCCAAACTCCTCTCAGTAGTGCCAGGTGATAGAACAGGGGGCAGCAACCACTTGACATGGCAGCTTGGGAGCTTGGAGGTAGATGAGGGAGCACAGCTTCACCATGAAGGTGGTGCAACCCTGGCACAGGACATCAAAGAGGCTGTGAAATCTCCATCCTTGGGGGTCATTGAGAATCAGCTGGAGGGAATGATGGCTGATTAGAGCCAATGTTGGGGACGATCCTGCTCCAAGCAGGCAGTTGGACAGGAGATCTCAGAGGGCTCTTTCAGCCAGCACCTCTGCAATTCTGTGCTGTCTACAGATATACTTTCAAGCTTAGTCTCCAAATCCTGGTAAGACAGAGTCTGCCCTAACAGATTAATTCCCTGCCATTTTCATTCAATAGCCATGTGGTCAGCAACTGTGTACATTTCATATCTCTATGTAAAACAAATACCTAAAGCCAGATATGTACTGTGTATGTTGTATCTCATGGACACATTTTTAAATGCAGCTCTTCCACTGCCCTGCTGTGAGGGCACAGCCTATTAGGGGCAGATTCCCTTCAGGATTGTGGTTGCCAGCTAGTGCTCAGGAGCTGACAGACTCCACCCCAACATATCCACTCCTATCCCTTGCTCCCCAGCTCTATCCAGCTACTCACCCAGGTCCTTCCGGCGCTTGTATTCATTAATGTTGACATTGATTTCTTTGACTGCGAGGAGAGCAGCTGTGAGTGGTGCCTTGTCAGGGTGAGCTTCAGGGGTGGCGCTCAGCAGCTCCATCAGCAGCAGTGGATACCGCATCACCCTTTGCACTGGCTTGATGAGGAAGGAGCCCAGGTTAATGTAGTTTGTGCAGCCCCTGGGAAGTCGGGACAAAGGAGATGCAGCAGGTTTAAGTCCAGCTCAGCTACATAAACCCTGTTCCCTCAAACCAACCCCAACTGGACTCAGAACACCTAAACAACTCCAAATCTACTGTATTCCACAGGTCATGCCACCCCTATCTCTAAATTCACCGCACTCCTGAAACCCCTGGTGCTCTCAAATTGACCCCAGGTTTACAGACCTCATTCATAACAGGTGACCCTTTCCAGGCAGGATCCTCTCTGTCACCAGACCCACCACGAAATCCCACATATGCACAGTCTCACACTTAGCACAGAGCCACCTGCTTCACTCTGTCCCACCACCAACTGCCCAGGTCTGTTCTCCCAAAACCTGCTTCCTGCCCAAGATGTCCCGTCCCCTCATCACCTGTGCTTCCTACCTGCGTAGCCCACCCACTGCCTCTACTGCAACAGCACCACAGATACCCTGCTCCTTCCAGACACACCTCTACAAGGCAGAATTAGGCCATCCCAACATGCACCCCGCAGTAGCAGGAGGTTAGTTACAAAGGAGCAGCCAGGCCAAGACAGACAGACAAGTGGGGACTAACAGGAAGGATGCACTTACCACTCACTGTACAGGCTCCTGCCGGCCCATAGAGTGCCAAAAAGCAAAGAAAAGCAACTGGTTAATGGGGCGGCAGGCGTGCAGTTCTGCAGCCAGCACCTTTGCCCCATCCCACACTGATGCTGCCAGGACAGTGGGCATCCCTGTTTGCCCCGAGCAGCAGTTGGCACTGGCAGCTCCTGAGGCATAAACGTCCATGAGCTGGAGCCTTGGCAGTCACTGAGCCTGGCAAAGCAGCTCCTTCCTCACCAGCCACATTGAGGCAGGGCTTGGGGAACAGGAGCCCTCAGTCTAGGACATACCACATTTTCTTATGCCAGCTTGGTGGTTTGTGCCCAGAGTTTAAAAGGGCCTACAAGTGTCCCAGCACTTGTGCATTGGGGCAGGGAGCTATCTTAAGTCAGAGCTAGGTCAACTACACAGTGACACAGTCAGCCCCAATCCAGTCACCACCCGAACTGTGCAAGTACTGCTGGCCGACAGGCAGGGACCTTGGAGACTGACTCCCCCCTACCCCAGCCTGGTGGCCAGCACTGCCGGAGGCTCCAACCTGAGGCTATCCAGCAGGTCCAGGAGTAGTTTCTGTATCTTCTCATCCTTCTCATAGGTTTCCAGCAATGCGATGGCCTCATCGTGGTTCTGGCAATACACCTTGTAGACACTCTCCAGCTCTGCACGCTGTGCCAGGAACACTGGCCCTGTACAAAGCAGCAAAGCAGGGCTTCAGTGTCTCCTGGTCCCCAGCTACCTCCAACACTGGCATGTCTCACAGTGAGATACCCAGCATCCCGTTCCACACACACAGTTTGAGAAGATAGTGTCATTAGAGCAATCGGGACAGTCCCTCATCACCCACAAGTACAGAGAGCTCAGTCAGTTTGGTTCTCCCAGGGATGATGAGTGAGGACACCGGTCACTAGAGCCACACAAAGAGCAAAGGCACAGGCCGCCCAGGGCCTGCACGGCAAAAGCTGGCAGCACAGGAGCAAAGACTGGGGCTCCCTTCGGTGAAAGTCGCCACAGAGGGCCACAGGCACCGTGTTTCTCAGCACAGTGGCCCATAAGGCAACACAGATCTCCTTGGCTTGGCTGCTGGACTGATGAGCAGTGACAGGGACCAGCAGGGAGGAAGCTGAGTCCCAGTGTCCTCTCCCAGCATTTAAACTACCCTGCCCCACCACTAGCAAAGCCCATCCTAGCCTTCTGAGCAAAGGTAACACCAGAATTCATACCAATAGCATCTGAAGCCTCCAAGGTGGATAACAGCTGCTTGGAGAAGGTAATTACCACGTGGATGTTTCCAAAAAGACCCTCAAAGTCTATGTTCTGCATCTGGGGAATGAGAAGAGAGATGTCTTGGATGGGGAAACATGTCCCAGTCAGACTCAATAGCCTCCACTGCCCTCCTGCAACCCTTTAGTATCTTCAGCTTCACAGCAGTCACTCAGTGCCACCTCCTCCCATCACAGTGACTTCTGTACTCACTCCCTCATCCCCCAGTGCCCTGGAACTGTTGCCCCTTATGTGTTGTACCACAATGTCCTCCTCTTTCCCAGGAATTTGATTCCTGGCCCTCTTCACCTGTTCTCTCTCTCCTCCACTAACTCCACCCCACACCGAGACCCCATACTTTCTTTCTCCTGACAATGAATTTAACCTACAAACCAAACAAAAAGGAACGTTTTCTTCTTCAGGAGATGAATTTGTGACACTCGCTGTCAGAACCATTGCTCTCAGCAACGGTGAGAACTCAGCAGAATCCCAAACCAGATACAACCATCCTGCTCCCCTCAGCATAGCTATATTTCCTCTGTGAGCTCCCGTGCTACTGCTCGGCCACTTCCACAAACAAAGGGGATTCAATATCTTCACCTCATCTCACCAGTGTCATATTGCAGCTGACCCTCACTCCTACCTGTGCCCGCTGCAGGGGCACCATGATCCTCTCTACGCACATCTCCAAGTCTCTGATATAGTCCCGTTCTGTCTGGAGCAGTTCCTCAATAACCTTGGACCTCTTCTCCAGCATCCTTTGCTCTGGGCTCTCAGTGGCAGCCGAGGACGTCTCCAAGGACGGTGTCTGAGAGGACAGGAGAGTCATCTCTGCAACACAGAAAGCAAGATCAGCGTCCTCCAACGAGGACACAAGGACAGGAGACACACAAGCACCCGCACCGCGCCACGTGCAACCTGTAAGGCCGCTCAACACGGTTGCTGGGGAGCAGGACTGTCCCCGGCAGCACCTCTCCGGAGAGGCCATCCCCGGCCAGGGCCTTCGCTGCCCCGAGCAGCACAAACCCGGCCGGGATCAGCCCCCCGTCCCGCCCCCGCTCTGCGACTCCAGCAGCAGCAGCAGGAGGGAGAGGAGCCCCGCTCCCCTCCCCTCAGGCTGGGAACAGGGTCTCCATTCTCCAGCCGCTGGGCATTTCCATCTGAATGGCCGAGCGCCTCGGCCGCCCACAATGGGGCTGCGGGAGGCAAAGCCCGGAGCGGGCAGCGCCGCTCAGGGGCCGGGGGGCACGGATGCTCCACGAAGGAACGATGCTCTCAGCGGGCTGGATGCTCCCGGAGGGACTTATGCACCCCCGAGGCTGGAGTCACCCCCGAGAGACCGATGCTTCCAGCGGGCTGGATGCTCCCCGAGGGACCTATGCACCCCCGAGGCTGGATGCTCTCTGCGGGATGGATTCACCCCAGAGGGCTGGATGCTCCCCGAGGGACGGATGCACCTCCGAAAGCTGGATGCTCCCCGGGGGATGGATCCCCCGGGGGGGAACCCCATGTGCCCAGCCCAGCCCGGAGTTCGGAGAGGGTCTGCCCTGCCCGCAGCTTCCCCCTCCCGGGCCCCCGGCAGCCGCCTTTCCTCCTGGTTTTCTGTCCCACCTGCGGTTCCCACGCTCGCCCAGCCCCCTCCGGTTTTCATGGATACACTTAAACCCCCAGAAGATTCCTGGGCTCTAGCCGCTTTCTGCCACACCCGCCCGCCTAGAAACGCGTGTGCCCTCTGGCCAAACCCCCCCAACAGCACCCCTCACCCCAAATCCGGGAGAGCCCCGCTCCAGCACCTCCCTGGGACACCCCTCCGAAGCAGGGTGTGGCCCCGAAGAACAGGGCTCCGAAACAGTAACATTCGGGGCTCCCCAATGTTATGGGTGCTTTGCAGAACCGAGGCCCGTGGGACCCCCGAGCCCCTTGCAGCACCCTGGTCTGCTGCACATAGCCGACAGAAGGCCAGATGCTGATTCAGCAAATGCCCGTCCTCTCTAGCCACCTTGCACAGATCCCAGCTGCTCTCTCTCACCAGGATTTTTATTAGAGTTCTGGGCATGGCACAGCTCAGACAGTTGTAAAAATATTTTTGCAGGACAGGCATTTCTACATCTCCACCTCCCTGACCTCTCTGGTTACAGCAGATCGGCCTGGGGGATTCCAGGACACCAGCAGGGTTTGGGACTTATCCTGCCAGCCCAGCACCCCCCGTACACAGCCCAAGGGACCCCATGCTCCCAGCCAGGTGCTGGGCAGCCTCCAGCCTTACCCTGCCCACTGATGGCAGTAACCGGCGGCGTGGGATGGGAAATCGTTGCCCCAGCCTAAGCATCCTGCCCGCTGCTCTGCCAGGCTGGGGCGTTTGCACTGAAACAACCCGGGAAAGAAAAGAAACTCCACTGAGATGAGACACCGACTTAGCCCATAACTAGCTGAAACCATACCAGCCCTTCCCATTGCAAAGCAGCAGCATCGGCATCTAACAGCAACTTTTCACAGCTACCTGGGCTGAACTGCTGTTCTTGCAGAAAGAGCAACTTCAGAATCATTCCAGACAACCATAGCAAATGGGAAACGCGGGTACAACTCTGCTCAGAGGATGCCCTTGTCATGGGAGGGAAGATGCTCATTTCTCTAAGGAAGCAACTCTGCTCCCTGCCTTGAAATCGAGCCTCGGGAGAGCCAAAAGGGCCAGCTTTGGGGAGGAGAATTTAGTGGCACATCGAGCACTTTGTTTAACAAGCAATTATGGGGAAGAGCAGGCTTCACTGATTCCTACTAGCAAACGTCCTTAAAACTAGCCCTGTCACAGCCACCCTGAGTAAGGGAAAAGGCTGGTTTCAGCTAAGGCTGCATTAGTCGTCGGTAATGAACTTTATTAACTCAAATGCGGCAGGAGTCTGCAAGGAGGGTGTGGGAGCAGCCACTGCGGTTAACATTTGCTGTTTGTCTTTCCAAAGCATCTACAAAACCTCAGTAGCAGATCAGGCCCTACTGTGCAAGATTCTTCACAAACACCCAACAGACATCCTGCCTGACACACAGTGCTTGGAGCCTGGATGGGACACAAGGAAGAAAAATGGACAGGAAGCACAAAGAAACACCTAGATAACAGTGTCAGCAGGTGTCTGCAGCCCAAGGGTTAAGAAAGTAGCAACAAATGAGTTCAAGAAGGATATGTATTTTTTTTAAGGAATGCCATCTGTTTTGCAGGAGAGCAAGAGACAGGCTGGAAGCAGCAGGAAGGTGTTAATTTGAAATGCAAAGAGTTGTGAGAAACCCAGGTAAGGTGGGCGAGTGAGCTGATACCAGGCATGAGGTGGTCTGGGAAGACCAGCCAGAACTACAGCCAGAAGTGAACCATGAAGCAGCACTTGGGAAGACAAATGGAAAAGATTACATTTTCTTAGAGCAAATAAAAGGATTTTGCATTTATCCCAAGGTGAAATGCCACCAAATGAAGCTTTGTACAGGATATCTTGGGAGTTTACTGTGCCACCAAACAACCCTGCTGCGCTCCCAGCTTTCGGCATGGCTAAATTGCAGACACACAGTGTGTCTGGCTCCAGGTCACCAACACTGAGTAGGGGATACCCAGTGCTGACAGTGAACACAGTAGCTCCCCACGCTCCACCGAGCACACCCCAGGCAAGTAAATGTAGGTCAGGTCCTCTCAGAGAGTGCCCTGCTGCAAGGCTTCGACTGACACTTGTGAGATTGCCAGCTCCACAGCACCCTTTCCCTGCAAGTCTCAAATCTCTGCCTGCAGAAAGGAAATTAAAACCTTCCCTGCACGGGTTTTAAGCCCATAGTAGTCATCAGCTCAGCTTGCTTGCCTTGGTATGATGCTGGCCACTAGTTCTACCCATTTGCATCACATCAGTATCTGTATTATTTTGAAAACTTACACAAATTAATTCTCCTTTGGCCTTCTTCTCCTTCTGAATATTTCAAGATTTGCATAATCTACTATGCTGCCAAGTTTCTTAGGACTTCTGCTGTTTATCACTAGTCTGACAACCTCTTTCAGCAAGGACCTCAAAAGTTGTCCTGCCTCTTTTCAAACATTTGCAGTTCAAAAATTTGTTTTAAATATTTGGCTCTTCTATCTGAACAATATGTATAATTTAGGACGTGTTTCTGACACATTTTAAAACCCTCACCTTTTGTATTTGTACCATCTCTATGGATTGCCATCAATTTATTTTTTCTTGTCTGTCACATATTCTGTGTCTCTAATAGCAGCTTTCCCTAAATAAGGCCTATTAAGCACTTAAGTAAACCCATAACCGTGGGGTTAGGTCATCTAGTAAATGCTTTTTAAACAGATCTTAATTTTATTTCATAAATTTTCTATTTAATTGCTACCTTTCAATTTGAGTCCTCATGCCCATGAACTTTGGAGGCACTGAAATGTACAGCACAGCTGGAATGGGCTCTGTTAGCCTGTAGGAATGACACTGGTATTTCTAACGAAGCCACCAAATTCCATCCCAGTGACAAATTCGTGCTAACCCATGACACTGAAGCCAAGCGGGCATTCAGAAATACATTTCCAAACATTATGTTCTCAATAATAATTTTCAGAGACTCAAATTTTGTTCTCTTGTAGCTTGTGCGAGCTCCACAGTCTGCGTCTCTAAATTAAAACCTCTGACAACATAATTTTCTCAATTGTCTTTGGCAAATTTATGCCAAGTCCTTGGCTCTCTGGATTGGATTGATAGTCTGTGACAGCCTCCCAGTAGTGCCTGCTTTTGAGCTTTGCTTGTTTGCCTGCAGACCCATAGGAGATGCAACACCAACTCACAGCCCAGCCCCTAGCAGTGAGGCACCAAGGTGGAGCACAGTCCCACCTCTGTCCTTCACACAGAGGCTGTGATTTTACTACTGAAGTCACAGGGCTCACGCTGTTTTTTTCAGAAATGCCACTGTCATTGACTTTCTTCCAATTAATGACAATTTCTAAGTCTTATCACCCAACCCCCTAGTGGGAGCACACACATAATTTGCTCCCTGCACCACTCTGGAAGCAGAGTTGACCCATGAAGACCAGATCCAGTGGGATGCATGCCCATTGTGCACGGGCTGGGGGGTTCACCCAAAGGGTGAGCCTTGCCCCCCAACTCCTCCTTGCCAGGGCTCACCTGCCAGCATCCTTCGCGGCACACCCTCGCAAGGCACCCAGGCTGCTAACACAGTCTGAAGAGGGACGTGCTGCCCATCACCGCCGAGGACAACCCTTCGCACTGGCTTGGTCAGCACAGATCTCCGATGTGGGAGCTGCACGCAGCCAGAGGCCAGCCCTACCCTAGGCTCACAGCTCAGCAGAGTCAAGCAGTGACTCAGGACAAAACAAACCAGCTGCAAATATTTGAAGAATGTGGACGCCAGGAGGGGAGGAGCCACTGCCTGCCATGAGAAGAGAGGTGGATGAAACTAGGGCAGGGAGTAATTAATCTGAGCGAAAGGCTAAACTGGCTGCCAGAAGCAAGATCTAGTCAGGGTGAAAACTCTCACTCTGGACACTGGTAATAAGACTGTAACAATATATCCACCAAAGCAACACACTGGATTCAGTGTCTCATTGCTCCTTAGGAGGAAGCAGGGGGTGTAGCAGAAAGCTGCCATGACAAAGAACTTTGGCCTATAGAAGTGACTTCAGTCTTGCAAGACTCCTGAGACCACGCAGTAGGAACTAAATCCAGACAAACAATAAAAACGAGCACTGCAGCAGCAGACTGAGGGGTCCTTGAACAAACACACAGGAGTGCAGCAAAGTACATCTCTGTGCCAGCAAGTGCTGATACCCACCCAGAACACCTCATGCAGTTCTCAAACCCACTATTTTAGAGTCTGAGCTGAAAAATGAGCAAGCATCAGGAAGAATAAACATTGAGAGGTCTTCCTGACAGTCTTTGCCATGAGCGTTCTGAGACTATTCACTACAAAGAACTGAAGACCAATATATTACTTCATTACAGTACCTACCTGAGAAGAAAATCCTCCAACTAAAAAGCTCTAATTTAGTAGAAAAAGGTTGGGGTTCTGAGCTGAAATAAAATACACTAGCAGGCAAAAGCTTTAAGAGTGGTGGTGACTAAGCAGCAAAGCTACGACAGGTGGGTTCTCCTTCTGTGGATGTGGCAGGCAGACTTATCTGAGTCTCATCCCAGAAGAGATGCTCTAACCAAGTAGCTGTCATCAGGCTGCACTGCAGAGAAATCGGTAAGAAGTAGAATTACCCCACTTAGGGAAAAGATCAGGCCATGTCATCTCCATTGGGGCTTTTGAGTCCTAAATTCTGTTTCTCTCTAGACAGGAGGAGGAACCTGTGACCAGCAGGGCAGGAGGAGGAATACAATAGTGAATTGCAGCCAGAAACAGGCGACAGGATGGACAGTGTTTTCAAACACCTGCAGCCTTCCTCTTCCCCTTCCTGCTGGGGGACATTGGCCCTGGTGGTCAGTGCCTCCTGCTCTGCAACTTCCACAGACAAATCAGTGCCCCTGAGACTGCCATAGCAGGGAAAAAAAATCCAACAGCCTCTCCCGGTGCAAGCCTGAGTGCACACAGCGTCTCATATAACATCAGAGTGAAGTCTCTCGCCCACCGTTGCAGTCTATCCCCTGGATTCTTGCAAAAGCTGGCCAGGAACTAACCACTCCAGCCTCTCAAGGCTTTGTGGGACGTTTCCCTCCCCACTGCTCCTGGCTCCTCCTAGCTTCCCTGCTGCCCTTTGGACGTCCTGGCACTGCAAAACCTCTCCCCTCCCTCGCCCTGGGGACACAGCTGAGCAAAGTCCCACCCTACCAGGGCGGCTGAGAGCGCAGAAATGCAGCCGGCGGAGTCTGCTTAGTCAAATACCTCCCGAGGACAGATTTCACGCTAAGCCGACAGGCAGCCACAGCCTCCAGCTCTGCCACCTCTTTGGCTGCTGCACTGCAGTGCTGTTTTCCTCTGTGTTTCAACCCCCTTTCATGGACTGTTCACACATGTGCTAAGACAGACACAGGTAGGAAATGTGCAGATGCAAACATGTTGTTAGACACACGGCTGCCCAATGGGGAGACCAGTCCAGCAAGAAGGGCTCCTTCAGCCTTTCTGCCCCACTACTTTGCTGCTCCTTCCCCAACATACACAAATATCCTGGCAACAACGAGCCAAGCCCCACGAAGTTGTCTGCAGCTGACTCTGTCCCAACCACGGTGCCAACGGAACAGTTCTGCCCATGCCAAGACAGCCTCAGCCTTCCAGCTTTGGCAATTCTCCAGCTCCAGAGTGCCAGTGATGGGACTGGAGCCCCTGGGATGGCTCAGGCACCCAGGATCCAGCACACAGCTGCTGTAGTGCAGGCAAGGGACTACTGCAGGACCAAGGAAATGGCAATGCAGGAGCTGCTGTGACAGCTTCCCAACTTGCAGGTGTCCCTGTTTCCTGCCCACGTGTAATCACACAACTACAAGTACTTGCCCTCTATCCGTCTGAGTGCTACAACTTCCACTATTTCCTGCTTCACGCTGCCTGTAAACAGCTGCCACACTCGCCCTCCGCAGAGTCAGGAATTGGTTCTTACACATAGAATCCATCCAAGATAGGTTATCAAAGTAAAACAGGCAGTGGGAATAATCCCAGGACCTCACCCTTTGCCCCATGAGGGACCTCTTCAAGGCCTTGAGAGAGCAGACAAATCAGGGCCACAGTCTTTAGGGTGTACCCAAAATACAGCAGTGAGTAATGAGATGTGCCACCTAAGCTTCCCTCCCACCTGGGCCTTGGCAAAATGGAGGCAAGAGCCCTGGCAGAATACACAGATAACTGTACGAAGGGCTAGCAATGATCATGCCTATTTCAACAAACCCCAGGGTTTCCTGTGAGAGTCTGGCTGTGCTGGCCACATACATGCTCCCACAGTCCTGGTGCTGCTCCAAAGGCACACCTAAGTCAACAGCCCAGCATTACCCCACATACCTTGCTTCTCTTTCCTGGTCTGCACAAACTCTGAGTGCCGCAGGGCACTGGGAGCCGTTCGTCTGTAGAAGCTGTTTCTCTGCAGCACAGGGCCCACCCTGTTTGCTTCCATGGCCTCCTGCTCCCAGATGTCGCTCCAGTCCATCCGGCCCGTGCGTATCCTTGAGCACTCTGCTCCACCATTGCTCCTGGATGGCATCCTGGGCCCTGGGGCTGCTCCTACCAGCTCCCTGCATTCATTGTAGTCCATGTCCTGCATCTCGGTCTGTGTATGGCAGGCGCCTGACCCTGGACTCACACTATCATCTCCTGAGGACCAGACTGCAAGCGCAGGAGCTTCACAATTTCTGTCCAGACTGCGGTGGTCCACGACATGGCCTTTGGGCTGCTCAAAGTCTTCCTGGTCCCCGACACCTACATACTGCCCTTCCTGCTCTCTATATGCCCCAGAGCCTCTATCCTCTCCATAAACCTTTTCCTCTTCTCTATATACAATATTGCCTCTATCCTCTCTATACAGCCTTCCTCCCTCCCTATACTCCCTAGAGCCTCCTTCCTGCCTACACTGCCTTTCCCTTCCCCCATAATGTCTTTCACCCTCACTGTAGTCCCTAGGATTTCTGTCCTCCTTATACCACCTTCCCAACTCTCTATACCTCCCAAGCACTCCATCCTCTCTGTACTGCCTTCCTCCTTCCCTATACTGCCCAGGTACTCTGTCCTCTCTGTATCGCCTTTCTCCCACCCTATACTCCCCAGGTACTCTGTCATCTCTGTACTGCCTTCCCCGTTCCCTATATTCCCCAGATACTCTGTTCTCTCTGTACCGCCTTCCTCCCTCCCTGTACTGCCCAGGTACCCCGTCCTCTCTGTACCGCCCTTCTCTTATCTCAGAATTGCATTCTCTGTACTGAACACCCTCCCTCTCATACACCCGACAGTTTCTACCTTCTGTATCCTGGCTTTTGCCTTCCCAAGCACGGTCCACTCTCCTGCAGTCCACATAGCGAATATCTCCCTTCCAAAACCCTCCACAGTCTCCGTTCATGCTCTGCTGGTCCACGGAGATGCCTTCTCCTCTCCCGTAATTGTCCCAGCTGCTCTCTGCTTCCTGGCAACCTGGGTACTGCCTCCGCTCCCGGGGTCTGTCACCACGCAGCACGGCCACCCCAGCCACATCCTCCCTCCGCACAGCACAGTCCTCATATCCCCAGCCGAAGAGACTTGGCTCCTGCCTCGGATCCTTCTCACCATTTTTTGTCCCAGGATAAGTGCACATAGTCCTGCTGGGGTGCAGTGCAGGTGCTGATTCCCTTTGCCACTCACTCCCAGAGCCCAAGGCTGGGCTGATGCTGATTCTCTGTCCTGCTCCAGCACTCCTGTCCCAAGCGAAACGCAGGCGTTGCTTCCTGAAACCAGCCAGCAAGGGTATGAAGACTCACAGGCCCAATCGCTGCCTGCCCTGGCCTCCTCCACCTGCTGCCCAAAGTAATCAGTAACCAGCGGGAGGGAGGCTGGGGCTGGGCAGGCTTTCACCGCCCAAACCGGCTCCGCGGCTTTGCTAAAGCTTCTCCGCAGGCGTCTGGGAGGCAGGGAAAAGAAGGGCACTGGAGTGTGTGGCCGCCTTACCCCGAGACCGACATCCTCAGGGAAGGGAAACAGACTGCGTGTGAGACCGCAGGAAGCCACAAACCAGAGACGGGATACCAGATCTCCTTCCACCACCTTCATGCTCCCACCAGCATGGAGGCTAAACAAAGTAGTCAGGTAGAGGCTGGGCTCTGTTCCACACCTCACTGCAGGAAACAGAGGCCTTCAGGCTGCCTCTGGCTTCAGCTTGATGCTGAGCCCATCCTTTTCCCAGCCCCACCTGCAGCAGGAGGGCAGCAGCTCCCTGTGTGACACAGCATTCCTGAGTGATGCCCACAGACTGTGATGCAGCCACAGCTACCCAGTTCCCTGCTCCAAGGTAAACTGCTGGTCCTCCCACTGATAGGAACAGGCTTGAGGGAACTGTCTGGGTTACGGAGTCCAGTGCCAACACACAATATAAGTTTCAAGGAGGCTATAGAATCATGCGCCTCAGTAACGCCTCTCACTGCAGGGCACAACTTATTCCCAGTTTTCCATGCCAAATGCAGCAGAAGAAACCACAGCAGGCCCTAAACAGAAATGGGGAGAGTCCATGGATGTCATCCACGTCTCGAGTTCTTGAAACACTTGTTAGGTATGCTCAGCCAATGCTCCCAGCTGATAGAAGACAAAATAAAACCCATGGATCCTTCTACTCCAACTGTAGCAGGGCAAGCGTTAATCCTGCCCAGGTCTAGTGATCAGTGAAACCCCAGTGGGCACACAAAACACACCAAAGAAGCAACCTGCAGATTTTAAACATGTATTTTATAAAATCACATAGTTTCTGCTCTTCCTTTGGCTTCCCAAAGGACACACCAAGCAGCTAGGTACCCCTAAGACTACATCAGCCCTGTTTTGGTTGCTGGTTAATGCTCAGTGAAAGCTTTTCTCCCTCCAGCATGCCTCCTTGTTTTCCTAACATGCAAACATGTTTTGCTGAGCCAATGCAACACTGCACACTGCACTATTGATCTGGGCTGCTGCATGACAGCTGGGCTAGCAAGCCTGAGACATGCTCTTTGGCCACACTTGGATGTGGCAGGAGGGACGTGACAAAGTTTGGGTAGGGGACGTCTTTATCACAGGACCAGAGAGGCTACTTATAAATCCTCAGGTCTCTTTAAGTGGTGAAAAATCCCCTAAGGGACAACTTGATGGGTAGGATGTCTCAGGATAGTGTATTAGTTCCTGCCAAAAAACTTCCAGCTCCAGTAAACGACAGGCCATAGGTTCTCCAGGATCTGTCCTCTGTCAGGGAGCACTAGGACAGTAGGAGACATTTTCCAGCAAAATCTATCCAATCAGAATTTTTCCTTTGAGATCCAGCCTAGATTTTCCCCTGCCTGCCTTCAAGTTATTTCATCTAGCCTCAAATCCTTTAAGCCTCCTTCCAAACATGCCTCTCGCACACCACTGACGTGGAGGCTGTTTGTCACCCTCTTTTCCTGGTGCACCCACAGCGGCCTTCATTCCCCTGTGCTCTGCATCAGACACGATCCTGCAGCAAAGCGACTGGGCTCCCCAGGGCTGATTAAGCAGTGGGAGGATGGAGGCAATGAAGTCAGAGTGAGTAATCCCCAGGCAGGAGTTGGCATTTCATTCCACCTCCCGCATGCAGTGCCCACATTTCCTGCACACCGTGGGTTTTGGTAACAGAACCACAGTGTCAGAACTACCAGAAGAAGCTGGGGAAGGGACTGTGGGAGATGCATGTGGTCTTGTTTTTCCACTTTGTCTACTGTAATATCACATACAACGTAATCAACAGCACTGAACTTTATATGGCATCTTTGGGTTTCAGAGCCCAAATGTGCTGATAAAATCATGGCAAATGTCTCCTCCCCAAGCAATTTTTGTAGGCTGCATGGACAAAAGTCACCTTTTAAGCTATAGTCATGCCATGATTTAAAGCTCTTTGTTGCTGTAACTTCATTGCACAGTGTCATTTTCCTGTCCTGGACTCCAGATACAGCAGGAGTACATATAAGCAGGCTTTACTTTTTGCCCATTAACCCATCCCACTGCCTTCTGTGCTTCCCCTCCAATCTGAATCCCCAAAGCTCTGCATCACCACCAGAGCAGCCACCATAGGAAACGCAGCACCCTGACAGGCTAAGGGAAGTCACCCCACAGGCACCACCTCAAATCTCAACTGCAGGACCACCGGCAAAGCCACTCCGAAGCTGTTGTTCATTCCCCTACAGCTAAAGTGGGGGTGAGTTGAAGCAGGGAGGTCGAACCTGCAGCAGCTGTGTTTTTGCTTGAAAGCAAAGACACATTGGAGACGGGTCAGATGAGGGCTCTGGATTTACAGTGGGGCTGCAAGAAGAGATGGGAGAGTTGGAAAGAAAAGAGACTGGGGAAAGCCAGGGCTGAGGGATGTCCAGAGAATGACAATGTGATTCTCTGAGGCAAAATCATGACGTACTGCAGTTTGTACTGCAACAATGCTTACAAAACAACCAAAATCAGAAATTGAAGTAAATAAAAAAAGAAACTGAAGGAAATAAAAGACTGGCTCCAACAGTGCCTTTATGCAGCAGGGGTCAGCTGCCCCTCTGAAGCACTCCTGTCCCTTGCCAGTGCAGACTTACCTCGCAGCTCCTGCAGCTCCATGCTCAGACTCTCGATGTTGGAGTCACAGAAATCAAGATTTGCCAGGGCCTCTGCTCTCACCAGTTCATCCTGCTGCTCCTCCAACATCAGGCTCAGTTCAGCACGGGTCTTGCCATAAGCCTCAAGGTCTTGCTCGACCTCTCCAATCCTTGTGAGCAGAATAGAGTAAGGGGAAGCTGATCCTGACTGTGTCAAGTCCTCACGTCCCTCCTCCACCCGCTGCTCCTGGGTGCTGGGCTGAAGCTGTGGAGAGGCCACATTTTTCCTCTGGTTGCTTGATGGAGGCCGAGGTGCAGGGCGGGAGGGCTTCACGGAGAAGGACAGAGACCTGCCTTTGGGCACTGGGCCACTTGGAGTTTGCACAGGGGTTGTTGCAAGGCTGCTGGGCCGAGGAGGGGGTGGCCTCAGGGCCTTCCTCCTTTCTGGCTGCCTGGCATGGGAGGCACACCCAGGAGACCCACGGACAATGTCCTTCTCAGAGCTGTAGTCCAAGATAGAGAAGTGTCGGGAGACCTTGTCCTGCTCAGCACCAGTACTTGATAGACTCTTCTCAAACTGCACCAGCTGCTCTGTCAGTTTGGAGTCAAGATCCATGCAGCCATCCCCCTGCACTGCGAGCACACAGCATTCCCCCCAGCTGCCAGCCCATGTGTCCGTGCCCACCTGGGCACCTCCCAGATTAGAGGAACAAGGTTTGGCCTTCTCCCGTTGACCGTCCACCCAGCCATCCAGGTCCTGGGCACTGCTCTGGCTCTCCTGGGACTCAGATGCTGTCCAGCTTTTAGGGGAAGAAATCGCCTGATTCCCGTAAGGATCCTGGGTGGCGTGGAGAGCCTGTGGGGGCACCGCTGCACTGTCTCCATCATGCTCAGGCAAGTTGTGAGTTTCTGAGTTTCCTGGGGAGGCTGAAATGGTCCCTCCAGGCTCCAACTCACTTGCTTGGCCAGGCCCATTGCTCATCTGGAGAGGCACCTGAGCAGAGGGGAGGAGGCCGTTGGCTGTCTTCATGCAGTCAAAGGGGAGAGAGTTTGCTGGGCCTTTAGGACATGATCCTTGGTGTCCTGTGCTGGGAAAGGACTGATGCTGTTTCAAGTCAGTGCCAAGAGAACCCTCTGACCTCTCTGACGTGTGAGACAAAACGGTGTCAGGCTCAGGGTGCACAGCCAAGTCATCTTCCTTTTCCCTGCCATCTTTCCCTGGCAAAGGAAGAGTTTCAAAGCAGGTGCTTTCTTGGTCATGATGGATACTTCCGCCCTTGGGGTCCCCAGCATCCCTCTTTTCCCTGCATGGCTCAGAGGCTTCCAGCCTCACAAATCTATGTGGAAAGATGCCGCGTCTTCCTCTCAGCTCCCCCTCCAGCCAGCCATCCTCCAGAATGCCTATGATCTGGATCCTGTCACCCACATCAAAATCCAGTTCCATGGACTCCAGGGCTTGGAACTGATAGAGGGCAACACCATAGGTGCTCCCTGGCTCCTCCTTCTCCTTGGGGAGCATTTTCACTGTCCCGTTGGTGTCACAGGTCCCTGGGGGCTCTGGATCCTCTGAGATTCCTGATGCTCGCAGAGGAGTAAGGAGTTCCACAAAACCTTCTGGAAAGATACCCCTGCGGCCTCTGAGCTCCCCCTCAAACCAGCCAGGCTCTGGGACACCAACAATGTTGATCACATCCCCTTCTCTGAAGTCCAGTTCTTCCTCCAGCTGAGCAGACAGGTCCATCAGGGCCCGGGCTTGGCCCAGTGAGTAGGCAGGTACCTCCAGGAGAGCACTCTGGGACAGCTGACGGCTCCGAACTGAAAGGCACAGCTCCCGGACACATGATGAAGGGAAAAAGCCCTTGGAACCCCAGCTGCTTCGGCCCTGGAGCCAGCTGGAGGCCAGGGACCCCCCCAAGATCACCAGGTCTCCTGCAGAGAATGAGACACATCAGTTCTAAACTGCTTTCATAATTGCTTCTCACTTCTTATTTCTGCCTCCCCAGGCCCTTCCTGGCTGACGGTAAGGTCTGGCACTCTGCACAGAGTGCAGTGCATGCTGGGGATGCACAAAAGCACAGAACGGAGGTAAGGGATGAAGCATTAGTGTCTCTTGCACGTAGATATCCAAGATACACAGTTCTGGGTCCATAACTTTCCAGCTGCTAAGTTGGAGGTGTCCCAAAGCTTTGGATTCTCTCCCAAATACAAGTCTAAGATTAACTGGAGGGCAGTTAAAAGGCAGCTGTAAGTCTATTATGACCACAGGACTCCAATATTTGGAGCCTCAAGAGTAATGATAGATCATGAGAAACTGGTATTAAGGTGGCAGGAGCACAAAGGTCTATGGTGAATTTGACATGACTTATGTAATGAGGTATTAGGAAATTCCTCGTCTCTCCTGCCACTCTAGGCAGGATGCTGTGATTAGGTTCATGCTTCTGGAAGAACAGGTGAGGTCTATGAGGTTCAAAGCAAAGGAAGGGAATGGAGATTACCTCTCTGTAATGACAAGCTCCCTGGTTCTTGAGATGTGAAGTCACTGGTACAAACAAACAGTTTTTCTCCCTGCTTCAAAGGGGGAATATCCACAGGTTCCACAAAGCTGCTAGGAAACTGCCCTAAAGTGAGAAGCAGTGGTTAGCAATGAAACTTTCCTGTAGCCCCCCACCACTCCCTCCACTCTACTTCCAGACTTTGGGATCGATTAATCTCTTGCTAAGGGAAAATAACCAGCTACCCACGGTGCTTCACTAGCATGGCGTATGAGGAATGAGTCTGGGAGTCAGGAATTCATGAGGTTTTAAATGCTTTAGAGCTAAAAGAGAACAAAGCTTTGTGCCCTCGGCTCACTCCAGGCAACCAACAGGCTGTGTTTATTACTGGGACTGTGCCATCAGCATCGAGTTTCTGGGAACAGACATACTAGTTTATATCTGTTTTTATTGCTTGTTTTCCAATTCATAGCCTTGATGAAGACTGAGGTCAGTAGTGCAGCACCACAAAACCAGTGCCTTGTGACTGGGCACATCCACCTGGTGCTCCTCACTCTGCAAGGCTCGGCTCCAACGCAGCCTCAGCACAGAAGTCAGGCTACCACGCTCGGGACAGCCACATCTGTGAGTCGCAGGCTCTGTCACAGCTTGAGCGCTGCTGAGGCTCCAGGACCTGCCCCATTTTATCACCTCAACGCATCTATTTCACCATGGCACCCACTGCTGCATGCCCAGCTATTCTGAACAGGCCACAGTCAGAAGGGACATCATGAGATACCACTCAGCTACTAATTTCAGAGCCCACTGCAAAGCCCACTAAAAATGTCATTCCTGTCTTTTATAATTTGTGGCAAGGAGATATGATGGAGTATTGACTAGTAGCACCTCCTGCATTTGCTCTTGATGACCCAATACGGCACCCACATTCTCTAATAAAACCAGGAGACACCATACCCTAGACACCCAGAACTTTGCATTAGGCTTAGGCAGTTTGGCATCTGCTGGCATTAACCTGAGGGGCAACCACCAGCCCATAGGCTGCCAGCCTCAGTGGATTCCTTCACAGTTTTAACAACTCTACCTCTTTTTCCATGTCTTAGCTTCCTGCACTGTACATAGAAACATTCTAATGCTATTAGAAAGGAAGTCAAAGAGCTACATTAATTATTCCCCACAGAGTACTGAGTGTTATTATTGGTAGGCTGCAGCACCTCCTCAACTTCTATTCAAAAGCATTTTTTCAATCCCAAAGCATTTTTATAATCCCTTACAACTTTAGCTTAGAAAACTGGGCAGAAAACTACAAGGGAAAGCAGGAATGCTGTTTTTGAAGCTTTTGAGTTAAAGGACATTAAAAACCACTCAGTTTCAACTCAGCGTGTTTCTTTATATTTGAGCTACGATCTAAATCTGTATATTATTCCTTAATAGCTTCATTTGCTTGAGAGAAAGTGCAGCAGTTATGCAGGGAGACAAAACTGCAGTGAAGTAGCTGTTGGTGATTTCTGCAGAAGTAATTCATGCCCAGTGACTTTAGCAACCACAGGATTAGGCGCACACTCATCCAATGTCGTTTATCAACTACATGGAGCACTGGAGAGAAGTCCTCCTCTTCACCTCTGCTCCTGTCCATCTTTGTTTTAGCCAGGAGACAGCTTGTGGCTGTTAGAAGAGCCCAGACTGCTCCTGCAATAGCAGCTCCATGTCCACAGTCTGGGTTGAAACATCAGTCCCACCCTCATTTCGAAGACAGAGTCAGGCTAATGCTTTGAAGTGGCCTGGTTTTCATCTCCATGAGAGCTCACATATCTTCTCAACATCAGTATTAAGATGAGAAAGAGCTGCTTAAAAAGGGACTATGAGACTCTAAGTGTTTCACTAAGAGCATTTTTGTACTTCAGGAGTTTCTCACACCCCTCCAAAAGTTTAAGGGGGTTGCATGCTGCTTCAGGCAAGCAAATATTAATGGCAGCTTGTGCAGGAAAATGCTTTAAAGCAGAAAGGAGGAAGTGGGGCTGAGTCAGAGGGCTCAGAGGGATACAGAGACTCTGTAGCTGTGTCTCCCACTGACTTGACCTGACGAGGTCACTTCTACGTGGATGTATTTCCACTCTCAGTACATCTGTTTCCTCTCTCCCCTTTCACTGCCACAGTGGGTCAGAGCATAAACTAGCCAGGAAATGGGCCGTCCCACCACAGAGGATGAAGCACCTCATATTGTGAAGCTCTCATCTCCTTGAGAAATGACACTCCACTGATCTGTCAAAAAACAACAGAAGAGCTATCTGTATAGTTGACACAAAGCTGGCAGGCAACCAGTGGCAGGGAACTTGCACCCTCAGTCTCAAGCAAAGTCCAGTGAAAGACTTAGTAAAACAAATCTAGTCCTGCTCAGTGCTGGTCAAGGGACAATGTGCTCATAGGGTGGACATTTAGCTGGCATGTCTATAGATCCAGGTGCAGGCATTTCCAGCTCTTACCTGTGACACCTTCTTTTTTGCCAAGGAGCCAGAACTCATCCACCACAGCCAGCACCTCGATGACATCTCCCACAAAGAGGGGCAGCTCTTCAGAGACGCTGGGACAGAAATCAAAGACTGCTCGTACCACGGAGCCAGCCTCCATGGTGGATCAGTACCTAAAGCTGAGACACAGCAGGAAGTTCATTAACAGCGTGAAACAATCACACATACACTCAGAAAGCAAAACCCTTCTCAAACATGAGAGGCAAGAACAGCACAAGTGGGTCCTATCCTTAGTTCCCTGAAGCCCAGCGCCATGTGAAGCACACCATAGGAGCCAGGGGTGTCCGGTAGTGCAACCCAATCTGCCTGCCTAGCCTTTCTGGCTGTCTCTGTGGGGACATGTGTTTGTGCTGCAACAGGGGGAGAGGCAGCAAGAAAACTGGAAATCAATTCTGGTCAGGAAGGAAGCAAGAGGAGGGGAGGAAGTTCAGTGCTTCCCTGATAGGTAGGGCAGGACCCTGAGCCTGCCAGGACTGAGCAGACAGAGAGCACCACTCACATCCCACTACACATACCACAGGTGTCCCCTTTGCCAAGCCATGACTTTGGGCCAGGAACTGTGTGCTGCAGCAGCATCACACTTCTGCTCAGTGAGGGAAGAGGCACAAAGTCCTCTCAGGCAAGCTCACCCCACCCCACCCCACTGGTGGACCCTTCCTGCCTTTGCCTGGGCTGACCCAGCCTGGACAACTTCAGACCTGGCTAGAAATGCCCCTTCTGCCTTCCAGGCACCAGGCTCAGTCATCCCCTGAGAAGCTTCACCAAGGCTCTTGGCAGAAGCCAGGCTGAGATGAGGGTGCAGACCCTGTCCAGGGCTCCAGAAGCCAAGGTTGAAATCTCCTCTGGCAGGTGGCCCGAAAGCCAGCAAAGATATCCTCATCCAGGCCTATGTCTTACACTTTTCTCTGGAAGTGGCTGCTGAGATGAGACACTTCTCTTTTGTTTGTAACAAGCAGCCTCACCATCAAAGCACTTCACTGCACTGAGGCAGCAGCAGAACTGCAGCTTCAGCTGCTCCTTCTCTGCCTCTCAGATCCCTCAAAAGGGAAACTGAAAGGTGCATCTGTCCAAAACAACCAGGAACCCCAAGATTATTCCTCAGCACCTGAACCTCAGACCAGTGAGTGCTTGCTTTCATCTTCCTGTCACATTACAATTACGAGCAGAGCACAGCACTGCCAACACCTCTCCAAGGTGCTTTCAAAGCCCTGCCCTTCATGACTCTGGGATATCAGCATCCTACCCTGGGAGCCTCCCTGCTTCAACACAAGCTGCTTTCTTCCCACATGACAAGGAGACTCCCTGCTCCCTCTGGTCAGACACAACTTTCCATGCAGTGGGACCCAATCTCCTCCCCCACCAAAGCATGCGTGTTGAGCAGTCACCCTCACTCAGCTGGCAATACCAGTCCCATACTCAGCATACACTGTCAAACCATCCCTCCTAGCTAAGAGCAGAAAAAGCATGGTGACAACAGACACCACCACCCACAGTGAGCACACAGGGTCCCCAGAATCCCCATTTCTCTCTACAGCCGTGCACTGCCCACCTGAGCCCTGGAAAGGCAGAGAGTAGAAAACCTTCCCACTGACGAGGTGCAGACAACTTCCAGCTAGAGTGCCAGCAGGGGAACCAGCCTGGTAAAGGCTTTCTGCTGACAGGACTGCTCTATTTATCCTGTCCGACTCACCTCCTGGAAACAAAGCGGGTTTGTACTCGGCAGGAACAGCTTCCTCAGCACGTCTCTCCCTACCCCTAGCTGTGCCCCCGCTCTGGCCAGCACACTGTGCCCCAGTCCCCAGCCACCCTCACCTCTGCCGCCCTGCCCATCACTCCTATTGCTTTCCTCTGCCTTCCCTGTAGTGTGTGGGCTCCTTGGGGCACAGTCTGTCGCTTTGTCACCAGTGTGATGCTGGCTGTACAAACAAAGAGCCCAATATCCAGCAGCCGACAGCACTTTGCCACCAAAAAGAGATGAATGGTCTGGAGTGAATCAGGAGCACAAAGAGCTGCAGTTTAGCATAGCGGGAACCTACTGACGCAAAAGGAGTAACAGTATTAAAAACATGACCATGTGGAGCATGGAAAAAGACGGAAGAGCCATCAATTAGCTTGGAAATAGTAAAGACAAGGAAGGAGCCTTGGACTGTTTGAGGTGAGGTGGCTGGGACATGCTTCTGCATGCTCTGACAGGAATAGGAGAGCAGCAGCGACAGGCACAGCAGCAGCAGCCCCTTGCAGGCAGCTCGGGCTGCTCCTCACACTGCCCACAGGCTGCCAGCTGAGCTCAGGGTCCCACAAATCTTTGCCATATCCTGAATATGCGAACTTCACAGCCACACTGGACAAAAGGAGATGAAATAGTTCAGGCATAATTGCTGCTTTGGAGTAGTCTCCCCAGAAGCACACGATGGTACAGTAAGATTTCTTGTGTTTCTTCTGTCGAACCTGTAATGTAAGAGTGGGCTGAGGAGTGCAAGGATGACAGCATGTGTGCTGCAGACCCAAACCCTGACTTTGCTGCAGTCAGATGCTGAGGATATGGCCCCACCACTTGCCAGTGCTCAGATCCTGCCTGTGATAATGGCAGTGTCACTACCTTAACTCACCTGCAGCTCTGGGGACTCATTCATTAAAATGTACAAACTTTTCCAATAAGACAGTAGTAGATTGAGAGAGGCAGGCAGTATTGCAATTGTTTTGCTGTGTATATGTCATTTGCAGTTATAATAAAACATGGGCACTAACACATTCATTTGAAAACCTTTCCTTCAGAGTTAGCGCATAAGGTAAGAAAGTGTGAAGTAACTTCTTAAACTGCCACAAAAAAGAATCCCAACAAGCTCATGTTCCCTCAAGAATATCAAGAGGAGCAGGATCACTCCCTGACTCCATAGGAGTCTAGACAGTATACCTCTCTATTTAAAAGCAGTGAATCAGTCTTGTGGAGTTTGCTTACTCCATAACATGAACTGAACACAAAACATTATGTTTTCCAGGATCCTGGCCTTGCCTTACTCCATGGGGTGCTGCCTGCCAACATTTTCTCCAAACCCCCGCCTAGAGAAAGAAGCCTCCTAGCATCTTCCAGACTGGAAACTTACTCCAGTTCCCCAAGCTTAATGGTGGAACCGAGCTTCTCCCGGATCCATCCTAGATCTGGTGAAAACAAACATGCAGCTCGTGCAGAGGCTATAGCAGGAAGAGCAGATTGCAGGGAGAGCCGAGCTCCTCCTGCGATCCCCAGTGAGTCATGGCTCCTGACAGCTGGCCAAGCACCATCCCCTCTCACCTCAAGGATGGGTGATCCCTGCCTGCCAGAGGGAGGAAGGGTGGGAGGACTCCTACACAACTGAGCAAACACTGGGACTCCAAGCTGGCAGAGGTCAGGACTGCAAATTGCAGGACTCCTGCCCCCACCCACATCCAAAGAGAGCCTCACTGTGCAAGTATGAAGCTGCAGCGCAGCAGTGAAGTCGCCCCACCAAGAACACGCTGTCTCTGTCTTACTGCCTGATCCTGTGCAAACTAGGTAATGCGTTCCTGGCGCCTGACTGCAGCCTGTCCAGTGCCAGACTCCAAGCCTGACACAACAGCATTGTGCAGTGAGGCAGAGAGCGGATTCCCAGAGCATTAATCACTCCCTCCAGCCTGCCTGCATCCACACTCAGCACACATTAACATTACCTCCATGGAAGACTGCCTATCCCATCTTGCCATTAGCTCTGGAGCGTGGCTGGTCTAACGTGGGCTGATGAAAGGGGAGACCAGAATGAAATGATGGCTATTAACTCTGTTAGAATATTGTTTTGAGACCTTCAGCACAGACTGGAAAAAGCCATAGCAGCCAAGAGAAGGCATTTACACACTGACTCAGACAACTTCTTCCATCCCTCCTCTGTTTTTTTGCAGCTGAAATCGGTCAGGGCAAGAAGTCTCAAATAATGGACTCAATGTCACCACAAATAATTGTCAGGCTCAAAGTACCATGACTTATAGGAAAGCAGACATGCTGAAGATGGTGATACAAATGCCCTTTTTTCATCTTCTGGACGGTCAGCAAATGAGTCTCTGATGAGTTTCTGTACCTTATGAATAGGAAGTTTTTCTTCCCTGTTTTTGCTGAGAGATGCTGAAGAAGGGATTTAAAGCACTTAAGAGATAAGGCAGCAATGTGAAGAGACCATTTTAGGCTGATTACAAAAAGTATTAACAGCTTCAGTAAGAGGAGAGATGCAAAGGGTTTACAGACAGCTAATCCAGCGCGGATCAGATCAGTAACAATGGATGCCACAAATTTAGCAGCAAGAAAACCAAACTCCACAAGCACTACCACCACTTGTTTCCCTGTAAATAATACTTCTCAGCTTCTCACTCAAGAAGCAGTGCTGGAAGAACTGGTCATGGTCAGCAGTACAGCACTGTAACCAAGAATATAATGTATCAATAACACACCAAAAAAAAGCAACACAGGCTACCACAAGTATACTTGGCTTGCACACTAGGGACAAGTGGATTCTTGTGAAGCAGATGTCTCAGTCTCTACAAAAACCTCAGAGCCTGCCTGAGTGGTAAACCAGGAGGAAGTCAGATTCCCAGAAACTTAAAAAAGCCAAGTCTGTCACAGAATGAATAAGGAAATTAATATTAAAAATATTAAACAAATACAACCGGTAATCTTTTTTTTAAATTGAAACAATGTCATGCATTTCAGATAGGTGTTTTCGTACCTCCTTCCACTCATTACAGCTCTATGCCTGTCCACTGAAAGCACAATCCACCCACAGAGACAGAGATGCCCCTTGGCCCCATTCAGTTCACCCTCCAGCTGCTGGGTCTGGCTTCTACAAGAGATCTGCTGCAGCTTCCACTGCACTTCAGGCTGAAGGATCAGTGGGAGGAAACCAGGAGTGATGCCCAGTTTTGTGCGCCATTGTGTCAAGGATAGAGCCTTATTAACCACAAGCTGGGACATTCCAGCCCTTTTCCTCTGTTCCTCCCCACGGTCTCCAAATCTAGTCAGCCGTCCTTCCCCTCTGCTTACCCCACTGCTTCTGCAGTCCTCATCCATGCTTCAAGGGTAGGAAATTGCTGCACACTGGCACACTCCAACAACTCACAGCAGCCTTCAGTGCCGTGCCACCATCCACAGTCACACCCCCTGCTCTGGAAGCAGCTCTGTATGCTCTGTAACATGTTGCTCTCTAAGCTCCCAGAGGTCCTCACTCGCCTGCACATTCCTGGGTGGGACAAACAATACCCCGCTGAGCCCGGCTGCCTGGGCCCTGGCTGGAGATAGTGTCAATGCAGGGACTGTGGCTGCAGCAAACTGCAGAGCTCACCCTACAAACCCCAGAGAACAGACAAAGCAGCAAACAGACCAAAAACCCAACTAAAGGTTTGGAGAAGGGGACCTTTTCCCACTAGGAGAATGCTGATTGCTGCAGCCTCTCATTAGAATGTGCTGCTTGTTTCAGTAGATCCCAAAAAGCCTCCCTGCTGAGCCTCACACAGTGGTAAACATGAGATTTCCCCTCCTGCACTCCATCTCCTCACCCCATGTGGCTCCCAGAAGGAAGAGGCATCTTCTCACTTTAAGAAGAAATAGTTTCTTTTCTTTTGGTTGTGACCTAATATACCAAACCCCATTGAAGTGAATATATTTAGGTTAGATCGCCAAGCCCTCCAGAACCAGGACCACCTTGAATACAGGTTGCTTAAGCAAGCTCTGGCCTTCCACCACACGTGTGACAGTTTGGGTATCTGCCCCAGGAGCTCTGCCACGTACCACACAACTCATTCACACCACTACTTCTTTCCTCCAGCTGGGCCCTGGCTGCCACAGCGTTCTCACCAGCTCCGCTGTGGCTGAGAACAGGCTGGAGGCATTTATGTGAAGCAAGTGTAGCTTGGGGAGGAAGGAAGAGGAGTTCACGCTGGGCCAGATGGTGAGCAAATGAAACTCATCTGGAAACTAGAGCACAGCATCAATTTTTAATAAGGAGCAGAACACCTTGTCACAACGTGTGAGCAAAGAGACTGTGATGGATATTTAATCTCTGGCACTGGGGACCCAAGCACACAAAGGCCAGAACACCAGCTTAGGAGTCAATTTTCCCAAATTCTTTATGGACTGGCTGCACGAACCTTACAGTCCCCCTGACCGAGTCTCATTTCCCGCTTTGAGACACACGGTTGTCTCTCCTGCCATTTTTGCAGACAAACTAAAAATATGAGAGTTAGAATAAACAACAGACAAAATCCCAAGAGCAGCACCATTTTTGCTGTGTGGTACCCATGGCTGGGCTCCTGGAGGTAGGAAGTATGCAATCAGTTTGAACTACATGACCTTTATGGTCCATCCCAACCCAAACCATTCTATGATTCTATGCTACATGTCCAAAAGAGGTTGAACTGAGGCTATAAGAACATATCCTCAGCACAAGCTTTTGGATAGAAGCCCATTATGATGCTTGAGTTGCTGGGCAGAGAGTCCAGAAATCTAGAAATTACTCAAGTTTGACTTGAAAGCTCTGCTCGTTGCCTGCATTTGCTCCTGTTCTGCACTGCTTGTCTCCAAAGAACCTAAATCCCTTGGCATCATGTAGACTTCTTCCTTTCAGATCCTCTAGACGCTCCTGAGGAGGAAGCAATATTTTATTTCCTAACAGAAATGTTCTAAAAATAAAACAATGTAAAAGCTGTTGTCACTCAGAAGTGGGGTTGAGCAATCCTTACAACATGATTAGAAAAATACTTTTGCTGCAGGCTGAGGGGAAATTATCAGTTAAGGTAGTGAATTGCTAAGGTAAGCACAACTCAGACTATCCCACCCAAGCTCACATCATTGCTGTCACAAAGTCCACCTGAACAGTCACCTATGGCAGGGACACCTCAACTGCACACCGAACCCTGAGATGTCACACAGCCACACTTCCCATGACAGCTAGCAAAGCCAGCACTCTGCAAAGCTCCAAGTGTCGTCCCTCCTTTCCTCTCCCCTGCTGCTCAGCTCCTCTCGTCCCATTGCCAAGTTAACATTTCTCTAAAATCGTTTTACATTCATACTAGTTTTTAATGTCACTGCTAATCCTAAGCATAGCAGCTGGAGAGAAAACTGAAACCTTTGGCCTTGGCAGAGCAAAGGATTTCAAGAACAGAAGAGCAGAAGGCGGCAGCTCAGAGGTGTGGGCATTACCAGCACTCTAGAGAGCCTCACAAACAAGCAGGACACATTTAGACACCAAGCCTAGCATGACTTGCAGCCATAAGAGTGAGTCAAGATGAGGGGGATGATGGTGTCGTTTCATAGCGTGGTACAGAGGCTGTGTTTGGCAACGCATCTGCAAAACTGCAAACCCTGTAACTACAAACTCACTCAGACCTTTTGCGGAGGAAGAGACAGAATCGAAATGGAAGTGAAGGAGGAGGCAAGTGGAGAGAGAGACTTTTCAGAAGAAACATGACAAATGTCAAGAGACATTACTGACAATGCTTATGACACAGCTAGAGGATTCCTAGGTACTATGTGAAGGAGAATGAGATGTGAAAGAACACAGGTGGCAGGAGTACTTCAAACACTTGGAACTGAAGCAGCAATGTTTGAACTCAGAGGCCAAACTGTGTCAAGGATGGGATCAGCTGAGGCACTGTTCCAGGTCAGCAAAACAGCCAGCACAGGAACAGCAGACACCTGTGTGAAGATGAGCCACTCGTGTTATGAGCAGAAGGTGCTCAGGAGGAGCCAAGCCTCCATTCCCTGGCCAGGCCACCGAAGATGCACCTCCAGTTCATGTCTGTTGAAGTACAAGGCAACAAAGTCAGGCTGGCGATGGCATGGAGTGATTTGTGTTTGCTGGACCGAAAACAAATGGGGAACCCTTGTGAGTGTCCCTCCTCAGCCTGGTGCGAGTAGAGCGGATGCTCTCGGAGGTGCCGCTGAGCAAGGCGCAGGGCTACAACCTGAAGCTTCTGCTTTCTGCGTGCAAACCACCTGCGCCACCCGTCACCCGTGCCACCGCCTCAGGCTGCCGGTGCCAGAGCTCTCGAGGGCCGGGATGCCCTACAGGGGCAGGGGCAGCCCTGCCACAGCCGCCCAGGCCACGCCACTGCTGGGTGCCCACCCCGGCTTCACCGAAGGCCGCACAGACGCAGCTTAAGAGACCAAAATCCCAACGGAGGCGACGCGGGGAGCGGCCAGGCTGCTCCCGCAGCTGCTCCACAGCGCTGCGGTGCCACAGGCGCCGCCGAGATGGAGCCGGGGGGCCCACCCGAGCCAGGGCCCCCGCCAGCGCTGCACAGGCCCGGGGCGGCTGCCGGGGCAGTTCGGAGCCGCCCGGGCCCGGGACACCCAGGGCAGACAGGGCGGCCCCGGCCCCGAGCGGTTCCAGTCCCAAGCCGCGCGGCCCCGGGCGCCCCGGCCTCTCGTTGTCGGGGCCGCAGAGGGAGGGCAGGGCCGTCCCGGCCGCTCGGCGAGTCCCTACCTTCTCCCGGGCCGCTCCGGCCGCCGCGGCCACCGCGGGTCCCGCTCCCGCCCCCGCCCGGCCCCGCCCGGCCCCGCCGCCCCCGCACGGGCGGTCCCGCAGCCCGGGGAGGCCGGGCCGGGGCTGGTTCCACGCCGTCGTCCCCCGGTGCCCCGCCCGCGGCGTCGGGAGCGGCCCCGGAGCCCCCGAGGGGAGCTGGGGGAGCGGGAGTTCGGCCGTGATCCGAGGGCTGGAGCGCCCGGGGCAGAGAAAGCTCCGGGGGGACCTTAGAGCCTCCCAGCACCTGGAGAGAGAGTCGGGAGGGGTTTTTCACAAGGGCGTGGAGCGATAGGACGAGGGGAACGGCTTTAAACTGGAAGGAGGGAGATTTAGAGTAGATATTAGGAGGAAATTCTTTGCGATGAGGGTGGAGAGGCCCTGGCACGGGCTGCCCAGGGAAGCCGGGGCTGCCCCATCCCTGGGGGTGTCCGAGGCCCTGAGCAGCCTGGGCTGCTGGGAGGTGTCCCTGCCCCTGCAGGGGTTGGAATAGGATGGGCTTTAATGTCCCCAAGCCGTTCTGGGATTCCTCTTGGCAGCACTGCTCAGTCCCAGACTGCGGGGAGGTGGCCCTCAGGGTCCAGCGTGTGGTGATGGGCGCAGGTCATTGGGTGCAACCTCCTGCGCGCCCTGTACACTCTGGCAGAGCCCCCAGAGACTAGTGTGGAGCAGGACCAGCAGCCGCTCCTGTGAACCATCCTCCATTTCTTCCCTTCAAAGCACTCGCAGACATGAGCAGCACCGGGGCTCCCCTTCCCTGCTGCTGCCTTCTCTGGGGAACCTCTTGCTAACTGGTGGGTTTCAGCTTTGGCAGCCACTAACGAGTGGGTCTGCACTGTCCATCTGGAGCAGCCTCTCTTTTGCTGCTAGGAGCAGGCTTGGGCTGCTTAGATAATCCATAGGATCATGCCAGAGCACCAAGATGGAGAAAAAACTTAACCCCCCAACATTTCAGGGAGGGCCAGTCTGTGCATCGCACAGGGGTCAGGCACACCAAATACAGTAGGTCTTGCATTGGCTTTCCTGGCAGGCCAAAAAAAAGCCTCCATGCCCCAAGGGATGCCGTCCGTCAGTTAAACTCTGTAAATCCCCAAGTCTCTCAGCCCACCGTCTCTCAGCCCCCAAAGCAGTTATCGCAGTTTGGCACTTGTTTGTGCATTTAGCTACACTTCTCCATAGCAACCACTCTGATCCCAGCTTGGCTTGCCACCAGTGAGGATTGGGGTCCATGGAGGGCATCGCATGCATTGCTGTCAGAGTCGTGTTAGCACGTGCACAGCCTGGGTGCAGAGTCCCTGTCTGCTGCCCTCAGGCAGGGACCCACGCTGCTGGCATGGCACGATGTTGGTGGCAGAGAGCCCGAAGCTGCACAGGGGGTCAGGTGCTCTCTTCTCTGCTGCTATAGGTGCTACTATTTGGTTTGCTGGAGCTGAAGAATGGATGTCAGTCCCTGCTACAGGGTTTTACATGTCCTCTGAGCCAAAAAGTTCTTGTGTACTTGCTTGCTGAGACAGGTTTTGAGCTTTTTTTTTTGTCATTCTGTTCCCTCCTGCAATCTTCTAGGTCACTGCCATGACCAACCCACCTCGGCTGATATCCTCAGCAAAGCTGTCTCACTCTCCTTTGAGTTCAGCTATTTGTATTTTCCATTTTACTGCCTCCTTTATGCCAGCCACAGAAACAAGCATGCATCACATGCACAGGGCCCCATCTGCCCTCCCCACTGGGGCTCCTGCTCATCTGAGGTTCCTCACAGTCTTGCTGGTAAGAGTTTTGGTTCATTCTTCTGTGCCTGGCTTCACTGTGTTTACGTGTTTCTCCAGTGTCTGCATACAGTTCTGGGTCTCTCATCTCAGAAAGTTAAATGAGATTGGAAGAAGGTTTGGAAGCAGGCAGTAAGGATGCTCAGAGGTATGGGAATAGACTGCACAGTCAATAACCAGGCAGGCTGGACACCTCAGCTTGGAAGGACATGGGGTGGAAGAAGAGGTCTACAAAGTCATCAGTGGCCCAGAGAGGATGGAGAGGACTTAGTGTTCTCTGTGTCTTCTGATACAAACCTGTGAACTGCTTTTACCTTGACTTGGAGTCTCAAAAGGACATGAAAGCATTGTACTGCAGATGTTAGGTCCAAAGGTTTAGTGCAGTTTTTAGCCAATGCTTCTTGCAACACTGAGGGCTAAGTTCATGGCAAGCCTTTGTGAGGCATGCTTAAGGGAATGCTGCCTCGGAAACATTTTGTAACCATGTTTTCACGTGGACGCTCAGCCACGGCCAAGTGGAGCTTTACCAAACTTGTTTTAATACAAAAATAGTCAGAGCTGGGAGGAGAATGAATTGGAAAAATCCCAGCCCAGAGGGAGTCCTCAAAAAGGCTGCATCTCGTAGGAACCCTCTTGTAGCAGAAAATGCTTGCCACCCAAGACTCTAACTTTGCTGCTGCCCTGCCAACCCCAATAGCAGCCTGTGAAGGTGAGAGGTGTGACCTCCTGGACAGCTTGTCCGGTTTCAAGCACAGAAGAAGTCCACCTCCTCTGACTCTGTCTTTCAAAGAAAGGGGAATTAGTCCTGCATTTTCTAGGACCACAAGAGGGCAACACGAGAGCACCCTGCAGCCGTCAGGCTCACCAAGGCGAGCAGTGACACTACTGGGATGGAGGTGGCTCGGGCAGCTCAGTGACCACCCAGCTGAAACAGGCAACTGAAAGCAGCTCCCTGGGTCCCCTTTCCTTGACCTCATGTACACACGCATCCTCGGAGGTGTGCGATAGGCTAGTGCAATGGTTGGGGGGCAGCAATGTCCTCCCTTCTGCATGCTGCATGGGGCCAGGCTATGGGACACAGGGTCACCTTCCTCATCCTGCTGCATGTCTACCAGGAAATCTTTCGGGTGAATGTGCACTGACATGTGGCTTCAAACAGGAGGGTTCAGCGTCTGGAGTGATGCTCCTGGGGTTGGCCAGGGGAAGAGGTGTTAAATCTCACACGATTTTGAACACGCCAGCCTCACTGTCCTTTTTAATTTCTTTTCACTACCAAAAGATAAAAAAAAAAAATAGGTTTTGAATTCAGCTTTTGTTGTGAATGTGGAACTGGCCAGCGTCTCCAGCCCACACTGGCTTCTGCAGACCAAAATCACTCACAGCCGTGGCTAAATGCACTACCATTGCTGGCACTTTTTTGCAATAGCCTAAATAGATACCCAATGAGGGACAGTTTGCTCTGCATTTCCAAGAACAGGCCTGACAGAGAAACAGCTTCTGCTAGCAGGCAGAGCTATAAGAGTGCTCTAGGGCTGAAAATGGCACTAGTGTCTTGTAGCAGAGACAGAGGAGGAGGTGACAGTGAGGGATGAAGTACAGAGTATTGCCTATGCAGCAGGGTGGTAGAGGTTGCTCACAAGAGATAGAGAGATGTTTGCAAGAGAGGAGGAGCAAGCAAATGTGTGTGGGATGCTTCTTGGAGAGGCTTGAGACATGGAGAAGCTAATGCAATGGAGGGCTCTGTGAGGGAAAGTGGGATAACCAGCCCCACCACATGCTGGGGCACATGGGTAGGACTGTTTATCCCTCTGGAGTTACTTATTTTCTACAAAGAATGCTAGAAAAGTTTTGCCTGCTTAAGATACTTTCCCCATGGAAATCACCAGCTTTGTTTCTACTCCTGCTTTCACTCTAAACCTGCCCAGACAGCCTCAGCAGCACTTTAAAGTCCAGCCTGCAGTATCCCCACTGGACTATGGGTCATGTCATCCCTAACACAATTACAACTCATATGGCTTGCGCTGTACCTGCACAGCACACTGCTGGCATCAAGCACCCACCCTTCCCAGTTGCACATTGACCAGACCAAGGTTCAGGGAATTTTATCTCAAAGGATATCAAATCACCCATCTTACACTCCTACTTGTCACCAGTTGTCAGACCTCACCTAGTTGCTCCTCTGCTCAGACTAATTGTGTTGGCTAGAACAGACACTTCAGCGAGCCATCTGGTTTGGGTCTAAAGACATAAGGCAATGGGATAATCCTTGGCTTTCGCCAACATGCACCGTTTCAGCTTGTCTGACTACAAGTAATCTCAACCAGCTACCACAAAGTTCCATCTGCACATCAAGATAAATGTGACGTCAGCCAGGAGGTGACCTTGGACCACCACGTCCTAGCGCTGCATTCCTCCTTGTGGTGCTAACCAGTGATAACTGTGCTACGTGTGGGACAAACTGCCTTCAGAGCTACTCACCTCACTGACTGCTTTACAACTGACCTCCCCCTGACTTCAGGGTTACAGGCAGCAATTTTCCTTACCTGAGGGAGAACCACAGCACTTGCACCCAGAGGACCAGTGCCAGGATTCATGTGCTCAGCTTGTGAGTGCAGCAGGCAAACACCAGGGCCTGGATGCATTCTCTCTGCTCTGCACCAGTACTTGGGCATTTCATATGAGGTGTAGCAACTGAGTATAGGAGTAAAGGGAGCAGAGCTCTCCTAGTTGAGGCAACTGCGAAAGAACTCAGCAGCTACAGACATGCTGCCCAGGGAACCACGGCCCAGGCACAGTTTGTTGGGAATGACTTCATGATTTGCTCAGGGATTAAATATTTCCTTGTTTAATAACCTAATGATTTGGGCTAGTTTCATGCTGGACTGTTGGAAAGTTCACTGCCTGGAATCATTAGCCAGGCCTCATATAAAGGGCTTCCCCCAGCTGTCAGCCAAGTGAGCTGTCCTCATGTTCGGGTCCCCCGGCGGGTGGCTCTTGGCACTACCTTCTTCTGAAGGGCTTTATTGTTCATGCGTGTGCCCGAGGCTTTACGCTGTGGGGGCTTCTTCACCACATCTTGTTTGAGCTGGAAATGCACCTGGAGAAAGAATAAAAATAGCTGTGTAACAGCACGTGTGTGCTCTGCTGGCTCAGGGCTCTGCAGGACCTGTCTCTGCCTAGCCTTTGGAGCTGATTCTTGGGCCAAGACAAGCAATAAGGGGCCTCAGCCAGAGTTAAGATACAATGGGAACTCAGTGCTTAAATTAGCTGGAAACTTTTTCTTTTCCAGTGGAAAACGTTGTACCAACAATCAGTTACATTTCTTATTCAGAGAGTTGTTCTTGAGGCAATGCGATGTCCTCCTATTGTTTGGAAGATGAGCTGTGAAAGGCAAGGGACTGGGCTAAGCTCTTGCTTCATCTTTTCTCACCAGGGAGTAGAGAAATACCATTGCTTTGCACCTCTGTAAATATTTAATTCACAGAATACTTTAGGACAGACAGCCTCTTTTTAATTGTGTTTTTTTTTGCTGAATCCTGCTTACTCGGTCTTTCAGCAACCCGTGCTTCCAGTAGATCCAGGCAAAAAAAAACTCCAGGAAAGAAATCTCCATCCACTAGAGCCATGCAAGCACGTACAGAAGGAGAAGGGGACAAGGAAGGTGTGGGACACAGCATCATATAAAAGAGGAATATAAAAGGACACAGCATCATATAAAAGGAGGCCATACAGAAAGGTGAAAATGGAATGGGGCTGTGTGGGCTTCCTGGGGGAGGGATGGGGTGAGCAGTGGGTAGGGGAGGTGCTGCAGAGGCAGAGTGACATACGGGCAGGAGGGCTGCTGTGAGGGGAGATCTGCACAGATCAGACCATCAGGGAACAAACCAGTCTCCTACAGTAGCATGGTAAGAGGAAAATCTATTTTAAAAAGGAAGGCAAAGTGCTGAGTGCTTAACCTAACAAAACAAAGGCTAGGACTGGGCTTGACAGCTCTCTCTAAATAGATCAGAGAATAAATACTAGGGAAGAAGAGAGGCTATTTAAAGCACAACATTGGCATAAGAACAAATAGGGATAAACTAACCATAAATAAATTTAGGACGAAAATTAGAAGGCTTCTAATCCTGAAAAAAGGGCAGCTCTGGAAGAACTTCAGAGGTTGGATAGGATAGGCTGAAGAGATGGAGGGTGGGAGAACCACTGTAGTGTATTTATGGCAGAGCCTGAGCAGGGTACATGCACTGAAGCAAGTGATGTGCCAGGACGCCACAGCTGGGGGGTTCTTGTCAGCCCTCAGAGCAGGCTGCTTCTGCAGTCCCTTTATGTTCAACAAGGCAACAGCAGGGGCAGGGATCACCACCCACTGTTTTTATAACCAATTTCTAGTTGTCCAGTCTGCCTTCAGAAGAGGGCTGTAGGGGACATGCTGTTCTCATGTCCCGTACATCTGGGTTTCACTTCATCTCCCAAAGGTGCTCAGCTGTTCATTGTTGGCAACCAGTTCCCCTCTGTCTTTGGTGCTTGGCAGGAAGAAGGGCAGACCTCAGCCTCTTGCTATGAGTTTGATAATGTGTTTGGTTCCAGGCAGGATGGAGATGATAGCAGAGCAGTTGAAACCCACAGAGCCAGGGGGATAATAGAGACTCGGAACAGATGCTGCCTCCATGTTGTAGGGAGCATTTACATATATCTTGGAGAGTGGGGAGGATGGAGGGAGAACTAAAGCACAGCAGCCCCAGCCAGCCAGGGGCTACCCCCACGGCCAAGAGGCGGAAGGGACACAAGAGCTGGCACGGCAGCCCAGTGCAGCTGTGAGCCCTCAGTAAGGAATCAAGGGACACATGGCACTGCCTTCACCCTGTCCCTCTCTGTGAGCTGCAATGAGTCCCATGACTGCCAAAGCAGACAGAGGCAGCCATTGGCAATACTCTACATCCCATCTCCTTTCTGTAATGCTCACTAGACATACCCCGCTGTGTTTCTTTCTCCCTGGGATGATGACATTTGGAGACACCCTGGTGAATGTGCAGCCTGACTCACCAATGAAGGTGCAGCTGGGCCCACTGTTGTTGTCACCGTCTGGGGCTGGTACCCCTCTGCAGAGGCTGTGACAGTGTAAGTGCCAGGCAGCAGCAGCCGGAAATAATCCCCCATATCACCTGGAACACAAGATGGGAAAAGAAAGCACTCAGGATGCACAGGGAGCAAACCAAAAGCTATTCCAGTGGCTCTTGTTGAGTGTACTTCCATTAGAAAGTGTAGCCCTCAAAACCTAGGCAGTTTTTGGCCTTCCTTCCAGATCTGCTGGCTACTCTAAGGCTGGATTCACATTGGTAGATTGCATGTGATATCTCAGTGCCACTGAGCAGAGGTCACCCTGCACATAAGCACTGAACGAAAGGGGTTGGTACAGCAGCATTGCCTGTGCCTGAGCAGAGAGGCCGTGAATCTGAGTGCTCACCAGTCAGATGACAGCAGACCTAAGGGCAATCACAGCTCCAGTCCGATTCCTTATGCATAACACAATTCTTATCATATACAATTTTGCCATGTTTGGGTTATAGGTGGGTTTTAATTGCTCAGATGCTTCCCTGCTTGATTCTCTCTGCATAAGGAAGCCCCAGGAGCACTTTGAGGGACTGGGCGTTGTGCATTTAGGGACAGGGGATTGACAACAATACAGCACATTATGGATTACTTAAGACAATTTGAGTATATTCCCATCTATGGAACTGAATGAGTATTGCAAATCTGAGAAATCATTACAGGCAGCCTGTGTCACTTTAGCTTAAGTGGGACTAATTGCTATGAGTGAGACACACATGAGTCAGAGGCTCCCAGTGGAAAAGAGGGAGGGTGGCTGGCACATCAGAGAGGATAATTTTGTCCCTCTGTTCAGTCCTGGCAAGGGTGCATTTGGATACCATGTCCAGTTTTGGTGATCCTAGGTCAAAAGAGGTGTGGGAGAACCAGAGCACCTAAACCCCAGGGAGACCTCAGGTCCCTCAAGGAGAGTTGGGTGGGCTCAGCCTGGCTGGAAGGATGTGGAGGGGGATCTACTTGCACCTGGCAGCTACTTGAAGGGCAGCTACAAAGATGATGGAGCCAAACTCCTCTCAGCAGTGCAAGGTGATAGAACGGGGGGCAGCAACCACTTGACATGGCAGCTTGGAAGCTTGAGGGTAGATGAAGGAGCACAGCTTCACCATGAAGGTGGTGCAACCCTGGCACAGGACATCAGAGAGGCTGTGAAATCTCCATCCTTGGGGGTCATTGAGAATCAGCTGGAGGGAATGATGGCTGATTAGAGCCAATGTTGGGGATAATCCTGCTCCAAGCAGGAGGTTGGACAGTATACCTCAGAGAGCCTTTGCAGCCAGCACTTCTGTGACTCTATGGTCTCTTGCACTCTCCCCTTTCCTATGCAGGCTGGTATGGTAAGTGCCAAATATTAGAGTGTTATTGGTTCTAGAAGTAATTGTGATGATTTTGTAGTCCAACCAGTCTGTAATGTCTTGTCTAAACGGAGAAGGGTGTTTAGGAAAAGCAGGTTAAAAACAGCCAGCAAGGCAGAAAACAACACAAGCTGGATAAACTAAAGCAGCACTTCATTTTCAGTCTAAATTTGTCTAGCTTTAACTTTCAGCCTTTCATCTTGTTCTGCCACTGTGTCTTTGCTAGCAACTTTTTCAGCTCTGTGTAGATACTTAGATATTTCAGTAGATTACTTCTTCAGTCTTCTCTCTAGTTACGTACAAATGCATTTTCTCCTTTCTTTTAGATAAAATTGGAGCTGACTTTCTGAAGTCCTTCACAATGAGGTTTGCATTCCAGTTCTCACCTCTTTCTTTCCTAAGTTTCCTTAAGCCTTCCTTGGCCCAGCATGGATAGTCAGTCATTGTGGACTGCTCAGTCCTCACAGCCAGTGCTTTTTGGAAGCAAACTTCTCTGGCCACACATATTATAGCCTCCCCTGCTAACCCCCTCCCACATACCCTACAGGCTCTATCCAAAAAAGGGGCAGCATGCAAGGGGACCAACAACCCACCAGAGGTGATGTCATGGCTGATTCCCTGGACAGAAATCACTGCTCCTGCAATGCCGTTGTTGTTCTCGTCTGACACCATGCCTTTGATGCCCTGGTGAACCTGCAGGGAGGGAGACACACTGCTGCACCAAGGACCCTCCTTTGCCCAAAAGGGTATTGCTGAGCACTGGAGGAGGGTGGAGTTTTGGAGACAACCTCATCTTTCTCCATATTCTTGGATCTCCTGTCCTCCCAGCAGAGCCAATCTAGAATACAACAACCTTCCCAAAGCCTATCAGCATCCAGCGCGCTCTATGACTGCCTCCTTTCCACCCCTGTGCTCCCAGGTCCTATTGGTCCCCTACCACCAGGCCTGGGGTCCATGGAGGTCTGCGGGAGAAGGGTGTAGGTCCAAGGACTGCACCCTTACCTCTTCAATGAAAGCAACAAGGGCCTCACGGTTGGCCAACCACTGTCTCTCCAGATCCTCCTCGGGGGGAAACTTATTGCAGCTCAGCTCCAGAGTGATTTCAAAGCAGTTGGTGTAGAGGTAGTTGAAGTCCTGCATGCCTGGAAGAAAAGAAGAGTCCATCGCCAGGAGACTGCAAGGGCCCCTTCCCTCTAGCCAGTCAAGAGAGATGATTGTCCCACTCCACACTAGTGTGGCCCCACCTTGAGTACGGTGTGCAGTTTTGGGCACCACAGTATAAGGGTATAAAGCTACTGGAGATTGTCCAAAGTAGGCTAAAAAGTCAGTGAAAGGTTTAGAGGGGAAGCTGTATGAGGAGTGACTAAAGCCACTTGGCCTGTTCAGCATAGAGAAGACTGAGAGGAGACCTCATCGCAGTCTACAGCTTCCTCACAAGGGAAGGAGGAGGAGCAGGCACTGATCACTCTCTGGTCATCAATGGTAGGACCTGAGGGAATGGCAGAAAGATGTGCCAAGGGTGGTTTAGGAAGAATATTAGGAAAAAAGGGTGGTGGAGCACTGGAACAGGCTCCCCAGGGAAGTAGTCATGGCACCAAGCCTGACAATATTCAAGAACCATTCAGACAACGCCCTCAGACACATGGTGTGAATTTTGGAGTTGTCCTATGCAGGGTCAGGAGTTGTACTCAATGATCCTTGTGGGTCCCTCCCAACTCAGAACATTCTGTGTCCCAGACATCCTTGCCCATGTCTATCTTCTAACAGAACTGTCTTTGCTAAACAGGTGCTGCCTCCTCCCTCCATCACAACACGACTAGAGCCGCCTTCTTCCATGCAGCCCCCTCCCCTTGTGACCGCTTGACTCCCTCCTTCAGCCAGATCATTCACGGCTCTGCTTTCAGTGGAAGGTTTGCAATGACAGGGACTGGATGTTCCTTTAGTTGCTCTCCAATCTTTTTTCTAGCCTAATTTACGGATTTTCAGTTTCTTTGTTACGCCTTTTTTAATCAGATTTTTCAGGAGCCAGCAGCTACAATAAATGTCTTTCCTTTGGTCATGGTTTTGGGTCTTGATGGAGTTATGCCGTGGCATTTTTAAATGCACTAACAGATTGCCTTTATTCAGCAGCACACAGCAGGTCTCTGCAGACCTCAGCTACTTTTGTGGCTCTCTCCCAAGCCACTTCCAGTCTTTCAAGCCAGTTCCCAGTCTGAAATGCATACACCGGAATGGTGTCTAGTAATAAGCACAGCACTGTTACCACAGCCCTGACCCAACCCATCGTGTCCTACAGTTTCTTGTCTTTCTCTTCACCTCTCTTGAGCTTGCTGAGAGTGGTGTGCACCAGCCCAGCCCTTACCTTTGCTGAGAGAGTACCAGGATGCTCCATTTGTGATGCCATCAGCAAAGTAGTCCCCACAGTTCCAGCCACGGTGCATCCAGCCATGGGCATATGAGTAGGTCTTGGCCAGCTAGAGAGAGAGCAGCCATCAGTCAGTGCTCCAGTGGGTGGCTCTGGGCAAACACCCCACCTCCTGCACAGACTTCACCGGGGAACACGGGAGGGAAGTCAGACAAGAGAAATCTCGTGCATTTTACTGCTCTGAAACACAACATGAGGTGTCCAGGACCTCTATAAAGTGTAGGCAGATGAAGGTGGAGGAAGAAGAGCAGAAATCTGGCATGTTGGAGATTTGCTGATGGCACAGAAACCTCCAGCCCTGCTCCTGCTGAGATAAGGGGGAGCGGAAGGCAGTAGCCCCACACAGGGGCACCCAGCCCCATTGATGCTGGTTCCCACACGGCAAACGGCACTAACAGAGGGAACAGATATGCAAGGAAAACTAGCCAGTACCAGTCTTGATGCAAATACCATATATATCAGGGGAATTTGTATTAGGAAAGAGTCTGGGCAACTTCTGTTTCTGGCAACTGCTTGTTTACTGCCCTTATTAAGATTGCTGCTTATTTTTAGACAGGAAGGCAGGGCTGAAATCGGGACACTGCATCTAAAGCTTGTCCTCTGCGTGAGACAGTTTAAGAGAGACCACTGTTTGCATTTTCTAATGCAAACTCTATACCCTTGTATTATGGTCCAGATGCTGGTCTAATCTCATTCTGCCAGCAGTAAAACAGTTACTTCCCTACATTTCTGACTCCTGAGGCTATAAGGGTATCATTAGCCAATGCCCCAAACTGCAGCCTCTCTACATCTGGGTCCAAGTACAGCCCTGATCCCAGCAGGTCCTGGCAAGCCCCTGCACAACGTTCTGCTTCCAGAGGAGGCTGAACTCCAGCTCAGACTTATTTTTCTCATTAGCTGTTCTAGCACAGACTTGCTTTTTCTTGTGGTGGGTATTCCCTAATGGAAGCAGTGACTGAAGGCATGGATTTCTGGGACATTTTCACAATAGAGAAAAAACACAGGCATCAGCTAGTGCCAGCAGGAACAGCACAACATACTGATACAGTCCTTGATGCCTCTCTTTGCTCTTTTTGTTGCATTCCTTATTCTTCACTACCCAGAAAACCCTGCTGGGCATCTACCTCCCTTATCCTGCTCTCAGTAGACACCCCCAGACTCACTCTGCCACCTCTCTAGGAAAAAAACCCTTATGCATCCTACAACGGTGAGGGAAAGCTGGGGACAGGCTCCAGCTCTCGAGTACAGTGGTACTGAAAACACTGGTGATACTGGGGTTATAGGTAACCCGAGCACAGCATCAAAGTGGAAGGGTCTCCTGAGGGTGAAGTCTGGCCTGTGTGGTGGGACTGGCTCGCTGTGGGACTGCCCTGACCTAGCTCACAAGCCAGTGGCTGGCAGATATGCCATAGTCTGCTGCTGGTTATTTCCAATAGGTTTCTTGGTTTGCCCCCTGCATGTGGCAGTGACCCAGAGACTCCCAGCGAGCTCTCACATGCTGCACCCTGCCAGGGCTGTGGGAATGCCACCACCCACCAGGGCCCTGGTCACCTTCTGAAACAACTTGTCATCAGGGGTAGGAGTGTTGACTGTGCGCCGGTGGCTCCTGAACCGCTGGTCGTGAGACTTGTCATAGGGGTAATTTGCCACCACTGCTCCACCATGCAGATTGGCTGAGAGCACAAAGTTGTAGCTGCCTATCCACTGGATCACAGCCAAAGTCTCCGGCTCCACCTGTGAGGAGAAGAGGGATGGGGACAGGCAAAAGAGCTCGGCCACCTGCTGCTCCAGGCCAGACTGCAGCACAATCGGTCACCTCAGACCCTGCTCGACGTCGTGCCTGCTTCAGCCCTTGCAGCTTCCTCGGTTCCCCACCGCCCACCCTTATGTGCAGGGCTGGCTCCTCTGCTGCATACCCTGTGGTACTGAGCCACCCTTGAGGATGCTACAGTCCTTGCAACATCCCAGACTGGTACCTGGTTTTTCCAGTTGTCAGGCAGTGGGATGTGGTGATTTGGCCCATTGATTTCCCCGCTATAGTACATGAACGTGTTGAGGTCAGGGAAGTTGCGGTTCAAGTCCACTCCGTTGGCATTGTTCCTCCCTGTCAAGTACCCATTGCTGTCCGGGCCCTGTGGGGCAAAGGTGCATCACAGGGGTGAGAACAGGGTGGGTGCAGGCAGGCTGGGTGTCACAGCAGCAGGGATCAACTGTTTTAATGGTGCTTTGGTGGCTTTTAAGTCACAACATGTGTGTTATTGCTGGCAGGAGAATAAAGAGTATTGGTACTGACAAGGAAAGTCAATAACAATATCTTCATTTTCCAGGATCACAGAGAAAGGCACAAACCAAATAAACAATTTGTCTCAACTGAAAAAGACAAAAATAAAATACCTCCCAAAGGTCTAGCGGTACAACAGAACGAGTGAGGTTTTGGAAGGGGACTAAAGAACTCCCTGCCCCATCCCTCACGTCTCTGTCTGCTTGTGACAGTGGCATTCAGCTGCCACTTCCCTAGCCTGAGGCAGGGGATTTGCAGTCACCCTCCTGTGACAAATAACTTCTGGGGAGGGTAAGGCAGGTGTAAGAAGCCTCCTCCATCATCTGCCAGGGCCACCTGGAACAGGATACACAGCATGAGCACAGGAGCTGAACAGCAGAAATGTCAGTTAGGGGAGACAAATTTGGTAGGGCATAGAAAGGAAAGATGTGCCCTCCCCATAGGCGGGGTAAAAGGGATTCTGCAGAGATTTGAAGGGCTTTCTGCCCCTACCCGGCTGGAGGAGGTGATCGCTGCCCGGTACCTGCTTGGCAGCCACTTCGTACCCGTCGGGGTTCATGGAGGGCATGATGTGGATGCGTGTGTCGTGGATGAGGTGTGTGATCCGCTGGTTGCCTCGGCGGTACTCCTCACACAGGAATTCAGAGAGCTGCAGCAGCAGCTCACGACCCAGTACCTCATTGCCATGCATGTTCCCGACATACTTGAACTCTGGCTCCACTGGAGAGAACAACAGAGAGTGAAACCATCAGCCAGGGCTGGGACATGGGGGAAGAGCCAATTCCTGCTGCAGGAAGCCTGGACAAACCCCAACCCACCCAATAAATGGGGAGAATAGACCTTACCCTTGGAAAACGCAAACCTCAGCGAGGGAGAGTGGCATGTTTTCCATGGGGCCTCCCAGCTCTATGGTGGGTGGCAGTGGAGAGGACAGACCATTTCTCCCACCTCTGCCCTTCGTGGTTTGCTCTCAATGCCTCTCACTAGCATGGCAAATTCCTGGCTCTGTATGCTTTAAGAAGCTTTTCATTACTCTGCAGGATAAAATCAGTCTCTGGCTTGCAGACATCATTCTTCAACAGAAGAGCCTGGTCACCTCTGGCTGCTGCCTGTCAGCTCCTGACTTTTGTGCTAGTGGGAGGCATCAGCAGTTTCTCCTCTCCCACCCCTTCACCTGCCTCCCACGAAAAGGTTTAGGGGCTTCCCCACCTTCAAGGGACAGGGACAAGACCCTGGAGAAACCCTCAGTTGCTGAGTTGAATACAGATCAAACTGCTCCTTGGGCAGCTTTCTTATGAGCAAAAACGGCTCTTGCTACTGACTTTTCTAAAATAGGTCTTGACATACAGATTTAGAGACTGCAGGCAGACAGAGCCTAGAGCAGGACTCACTGCTTTGCTGAAGGAGAGGCAGCACACGTGAGGAATGGATTGCTTTTCTAGCAGTTACTTGTGGGAAAACAGAATGTCCCCTTGCAGGCTGAAGTCAGTAGCGGTAGGATGAGAGATACCAGGGAAATTTGGTTAAAAAGGGAGGCTGAATTTCACACGAAAGGGTCAGGGGAAAACAGAGTATTACAAATGTCAGCTTGACAGAGCTTGAGACTACCATTGCACCATGAGTCTTCCAGCCACCAGCAGTGATCAGACTCACAGCCCTGCTGCTATGTGTGGTGTCTGTCAGGATCCCTGCGGCAAAAGCACCGCAGCCCCCTGCATTAGACGTTTGCTGCTTCCAAAATCCCCCACAACTCTACTGTGTGGGGATGAGACACCACTTCTGGACACGATGAAGACAGATTCTAAACAAAAATACAATTTTTTGTTGAAAGATGTTGCTTTTCCATATCTTTTGATCACAGCGCCTCAGCAGAGGACACCACAGGTGGGCAACATGTTTTGACCTGGTTAGACCTCAGGAGGCACGAGAACTGATTTAATTAGGTAATCCAGTTATAAAAACTATAAAAATGTCCTGGGGATATGAGCAGCCTTTATTTAAAAAAAAATAGGGTCTCAGCAGGGATTCTCCTCCGCTTTGTTCAAGCTTGCGGCACCACTTGTCAGCCCTTTTCAATATGCAGACCCCTAAACTCATCCACGTGACCACACAAGCCCTAATTACTGCACGTAAGCCCACTGACTCTAGGCTTGCTTTCTGGAATTACTTTCTGTGGCTGAGGGCAGAGATTCCCAAAGTCCTTATGCTACACACTGAAAGTGCCAGCCTGAGGATGGCCCATGCTACAAAAGCAGGGCCACAGGTCCGTGCTGCTCTCCTAGGGCACGTTTGATCTTGGTTACCTCCTGTGATCCTTCCAGCTGTTCTCCAGCAGTTCTGTAGGTATAAAATCTACTGGTGCATTGTCAGTGCCCTTTGCTCACTCCTTACTTTGGACCAGCTCCTGGTGTACCGTGGAGGTGTCTGAGGTGTCCTCAGTGCCATGCAGGTTTCCCTGTACCAAATGGGGCTGGAGCCTCCATCCTGCCTCCCGGCACCTCTGAGGGCAATGCTCAGGGCTGCAGGAGGGGAGCACAGGGTACAGCGGAGTTCAGGGGGGGATGCTCCACTGTGGGGGTGCAGGTATGGGTCCTGCTCACCCCTGCAACGCTACTGACAGTGTTCCATGTGACTAAGCTGCCTAGACTCATCAGCCTCTGTGTTTAACCACATCAGCAAGTGAGCCAGGGTTTGAAAAGGCAAAAGATCCTGCAAAAAGTAGGCAGAGCCCTGTCTGCACCTGTGGCCCAGGGGTACAAGGTGGGGAAGCAAGAGTGTGCACAGCCCGGGCTGGGAGAGCCAAATGGTCCTCTTGGTTCCCCAGGGGCACCCATCCGCCAGCAAGGTCTGCCTCAGCGGTGTCTCTGCGCTGTACAGGCAGCAGCTCCGGGGCCGCTGCTGCCGAGGCTCCACAGGCCACGTGGCAGCAGGTAGAGACACCCCAGACGTGCTGGGCTCAGGGGCTGCACAGCCCAGCAACCGCCCTGCTGGGATCCCTCGCTCGCTGCCTCCCGTGCTTTGGGGTCTGGAGGAGAAACGGTTTAACTCTTCCCTCCTGCCACTATCCAGCAGCAAAGGGTGGAGGTTGGGCTGCGCCTCTGCCTGCCTGCAAACCGCTGTGTTTTAGGAGAGAGAGAGTGACAGGGCAGGTGGGGTGCAAGTTCGGGTTCTTGTGTTAGCTTGCACTGAAAAATTGGAGCTTCGTCCAAAGTACGCGCCTGGGCCACGCTGCGGCCCACACAAGCACAATGCACCCATGTGGGCCTTGTGTGTGTGTCCCTGGTCTGGATATGGGGACCCTGGGCTGGATATGGGGTCCCCACTGCAGCCAGTGCTGCCTGACACCCTGGCATCGCTGGGACTCCTGCCTGGAAAGGGAGATACCGCCACCTTGTCCCCCAATGGTGCCGCGTGGCAAGGAGTGCAGCCACAAAGCCCCGTCTCTCCAAACTGCCATCCCTGTCCTCCCATTCTTACAGGTCCCCATTACCCTCATACTTATGGGTCTCTGTCCCCCCATACTTACGGGTCTCCAACCACCTTACTTACGGCTCCCTGTCCCCCCATACTTATGGGTCTCTGTCCCCCCATACTTATGGGTCTCGAACTGCCTTACTTATGGGTCCCTGTGCCCCCATCCTTACTAGTACCCATCCTCCTATCCTTACAGGTCTCTGTCCCCCACACTTATGGGTCTCCAGCCACCTTACTTATGGGTCCCAGTATCCCCATCCTTACTAGTCCCTGTCCCCTCATACTTACGGGTCTCCAACCCCCTTACTCATGGCTCCCTGTCCCCTCATTCTTATGGGTTTCTGTCCCGCCATACTTACGGGTCTCCAACCGCCTTACTTATGGGTCCCTGCGCCCCCATCCTCAGGGCCCCCGACCCCCACACTTACGGGGCTCGTGGATGCCCGGGTAGTCGCTGAACTCCAGCACGTAGAGGTGTCGGCCCTCGACGCTGCGGCCGATGCTGTAGATGCGGGTGACGTAGGGGCACTGGCTCTGCACGCGGAACAGGGCCTGCACCATCTCCTCGTAGCGGTGGTGGAGGAAGCTGAGGGCGGCCGCCCCCTCGAGCAGGAGCAGCGCTCCCGCCAGGGACCGCAGCCACCGCGCCATCCTCCGCCGCGCCCCCCGCTCGCCTTCCCCGCCCGCGGCTTAAAGTGCAAATTCCAACCAGCTCTTTCCAGTTCCCGAGCGCCAGCCCCCCCTGCACCTGCGGGCGGGGGGCGGCGGGGCGAACCGGGGCCCCGCGGCGAGAAGCGCTCTGCCCGCTCGCGGCACCGGCGGCGGCGAAGCCTCCCCCGCCCCTTCCCCCGCCGCCCCGGCTCACTTATTAACCGGACGGCAAACAGGCTGTGGCCGCAGGAGCGGTGGAAAACCGGCCGCCGAGGGCGTCGGGGCTGCCAAGCTGGCGGCGCGGCCCGAGCCGAGCCCTCGGCGGGGCAGGAGGCGAGGCGGGGGCCGGGGCGGGCGGCGGGGCAGCCCCGGTGCCCGCGGCCCCGCTCTCCCCCCGGCCCCGCGGCCGCGCCGGCTCTCCGGCCCCATCTCCTGGGGAAGCGGGGGGAGGCAGCGCGGCTCCCGCGGCTCCCGGGATGCGCCCGCAGAGCTCGGCCGGGATCGGGGAACGGGCGCTGCGGGGTCGGGGCTGTGTGCGGAGCGGGGTCCGGGCAGCAGAGAGAGCTCGGAGAGCTGGGGCTGCCCCGCTGCGCGCGGCAAGGGGGAACGGCGAGCTCCGCCACGCACCGGGCGACTAGCGGCGGCGGAGAGTGCTCTGCCGTCTGTTGATAAGCAAGAGTTGCAGACCGGCTCTGGATCTGGGGGAAGCGGGTTCCTCTCCACCTCTGTGCCGCATCCAGCTTAGCCCCAGCGGGCAGCGGTGCCCCCAGCCCCTCTGCTCTGCCCGCAAACGGGCGCAGCTCGGGGAAGCAGCTACGAGGGCGCTGAGGCACTGGGACAGGTTGCCCAGAGAAGTCGGGGATGCTCCATCCCTGGAGGCGCTGAGCGTTGGATGGGGCTTTGAGAAACCTAGTCTGGTGGAAGGTGTCCCTGCTCTTGGCAGGGGGGTTGGAACTGGATGATTTTTAAGGTCTCTTCTAGTCCAAACCGTTCAATCATTCTATGAAAACTCTAGCAGCTTAGCAGCCGTGACAGAGATCTTTATTAGTTCATCCCTGACCCAGAGCCCAAACATGAGTAGAACAGCCAAAAATTCTACAGTCATGCCTGGACACGCGAGGAGAAAGGCTCCCTTTGCTAACATGAGCAAGCTTGGCTACTCTGTCCAGGCCACCCTGGAAAGGAGCTCCTGCTGCCATGAGCAATGGGCTTCTCGGGGCTAAACATCTGCTTTTCCTTCAGCCTCAAGGTAGATCCACACTGGTTGTTGCAACCCCTGTGACAAGGGTTGCTCTAGCTGCTTCTTTCCCTAGCAAAACAACCTCCACTGGTGCTGCCCAGCACCTCACTGTTTTCCCACCTGTCCTCCACATCCATGTGGGTCGCTGACCACCTTTCTGCCTCAGTTTCCCAGGAAAAGCAGTGTTAAAGCCAAGGAGTCCCATTTATAGCCTCTAGCTTGAACAATGCAGACTGGTGGGCAAAGCACACAGCCTGTCTGCTCCTGGCTTGGCTTTCTCAGTGTTTCCCACTTTCAACTTTCTTCTACCCCAGCCCCACCATACCGGTCCTCTCTCTCCTCGTCCCTGTGTCTTCTTGGACTCCTGCCCCATCTGCACAGCATCCTCTCAATTTTGGCCCCTTTAAAAAAAAAAAAGAAAAAAAAAAGTAGTAAAAGTCCTGGTTTTGCACAAACATTCTTTGAAGACATGACCAGAACAACAACAACAAAGAATATCACACACATATAAAGACAGCTTAATAACAGCTATCTTTAATAGTAGCTATCTTTAATAATAACTTAATTAATACCTTCTCTCAATTAAGCTCCATCCCACCACAACCCTATTTGTTAGTCAAACTCGAAGCAACACACATTGAAGAGCAGGAATGGCTCTTTGATCAGGTAACAAGAAACAGAAACAGTGTGGAGGTGCCAGCTACTCCCAGAAGGTTTCTTCCTTTAGAAAATTAAGGAAAAGTAGCTGAAGTGGTGGAGCATGGGTATGGCAAGCATGGGTAAGGCAGGGTAGCTCGTATGTCTACAGCAAAACTTGTCTGGTGGTATTTTGTGGAGCTGGTGGCTCATGCAGTGGTGGGAAATGCCCTGCCTCCCTCACATCACTGCTCCCAGGGCTGCTGGATTCCCATGGAGCTGCTCTCTGTCCAGTTTTCAGCAACCAAGGCGATGCAAAAGAGGTGGGCATGTTTCCAGGGCTAGCCAGTGTTCCTTGGCAGGCAGGGAGAGCTAGGTAGGGCTGTAGTAAAACAGCAAAACCCCCATGTTTGGTCTGTCTACCCCTCCCCTTCCCTTCCCAGGCTGTTTTCAGCAGCCTGCGACAGCAGTGGCAGAATTGGAGCTGCAGAGCTGCCAAGGGACACATGAGAAAAGCACTGCTTTTCCTATGCAGACAAAGCAACACTGATGTGAAAAACAAGAAAAGGCAGACCGTTAGATCCTAAAAAGGAGCCAAAAGCAAAATCTGGGGTAGGCGGAGAATGCATCTCAGCCACTACTAAGTCTGGAGAATTAGTCAGTGTTATCCATAGCGCAGGGATGGAGGCAGCCTGTTATCAGGCAGCAGTCAAACGAAAGGAAATAGTTTTGTGCACAAGGCACAATGAAATTACCTTGTTAAAGCTCAGAGTTAAATGAGTGCAAAAGAGGATAGGACTAACTAATAAAGAACTGGGACATGCACAACTATTAACTATGCAGATCCAGAAGCAATTGCTTGATCACAAGTTTCTTATGCTGCTGAAGGCTGGAAGAGAAGGATCATGCCCTTTCCCTAACTGTCCATCTAAATCCTCACCCATTGTGCAGCTGGAGACAAGTGCCAATGCGCTGTCTGTCTGATCTGACCTTGCCTGACTCTTATTACATTCTAGGAAAACAACACGCTAATGAAACTTTAAGCTAATAACAAGTTAATGTTCAAAAACACTGCTGAAAGCAGAAACAAACAATATAGGACATTAGTTCTTAGAAACAGTGCAGGAAGTAAACAAAGACTTAACTTGGAAAATGCGGCTAATACATCTGGGATGGATCATCCCCACCCCACCCCCAGACGTTCAAAGATGGAGAGACTTGGAGGCAGTGGGAGAAAGAGGGTGAGCAGAAACACTCTATGCCAGAGCAGCGAGAATAAGAGGGATGAGAATGTGAGCTCTGTCCCCCCCACCCCATCAGCTCTGTAGCTTAGGGTCACAGGCAGCAAGAAACGGGTCCCTCCAGAGCTGGCTGTGGAAAGACTCCATCCAATCTTTAATTCTGGCTGTATTGTTATCAGAGGAAGACTGGAAAAACTGAGGAAAGTTCAAGCTAAGAGCCATAAGAATGAACTAAGGAGAGTGTGTGCTGGAAGAAAAATGATGAGCCATGACAAATATGTTTGCCTTGGCGGAGCTGCAGCTGTGGCTGCACGCAGAGGCATACGGCTGTGTGGCCCCACAAGTGAGAGGCACAGCCCCTCGTCCCTCGCCTCTTCTGGGGGGGCTGCAGGGTCAGCATGGTGCTCATAGTGCTGCCTCGGGGAGGGAGAGGGAAAATGAGGACAGAGGACTGCAGCTGTCCAGTGGGCAGCAGGGGTGAAAAGGCTGCTTTGGGGAGGTCAGGGCGAAGCTAAAGCAAGGAAGGATGGGCTTTGGGCACTAGCAGTCTTCCCAGGAGCGAGGCTATCCGTGTGAGGTGCCCAGAGCCTGGCAAGGCCCATAGTGCTCTTCCCTGCCAGGAGGGGATGCTGCTCATCCACCGGGAAGTCCAGCTCTGACCCAGGGAGCTGGCAAGAGAGGAAATCCCATCCTGGGGCTTTTCCAGGTTTAGTGCCAAAAGCTCCATCCCGCTATTGGTGAGTTCCCATCTTGGGGAAAACACTATGAAAACTTTTCTAGCATCATTTCCGAAGTCTTTATTGTGGTAAGGATACAGAGATTTGTCTGTGCATCAAAACAAAGATCCATTTCACCAGAGCAGAGCCACAAGAAGGGAGCACGTGGCCTGGATGGCAGGGACTGTTGTCCTCGGCCTGTCCCTCCAGCCTCTCCTGAACAGGCTGTTGAGCCTAGTGACGCAGTTGGCAGCCCCACAGAGCCCACACGTTCCCCCCTGGCACAGAGCATGGGAAGAACTGGGATGGACGAGGAGAGGGCACGCGTCCAGCTGAGAGCTGCTCTTGGAAAAGCTGGGGAGCCCCAGCCAGCAGCAACATTGAAAATCAACCTCTCACCACGGAGGTGATGACCTCACTTCCGAGAGCTTTCTTCCAAGTAGAAGCTCCACACTGCTTTGCTGTAGGGTCAGAGAAATCAGCTGTAGTCTGTGCACACATAAGAGCTGGCTGTGCCCCAGAGGAGAATGGAGAGTAGAGCTTGTGGTGGGGATTGGTGGTTATCTGCAAGAAGTTAGCATGCTGCAGGCACTCAGGCTGCTCTCCTGACCCCAGAAAATCTAATAGTTTTGCCTCAGACCTGACACTTGGGTGCAGGAGAGATTGTGGAAGTCACAGAATCGCACAGAATCACTACGTTGGAAAAGACCCACTGGATCATTGAGTCCAACCATTCCTATCAAGTCTTTGGTCCCAGAGAGACCAGCTTGCTCCTGCACCCTGCAAAGCTATCAACTCCCCCTGCAAGGAACCTTCCCAAAGATGGATCATTCAACATTTGAACCCAAACCGGAGACACTCATCCCACCTTGCTGCAGCACATCTCTAGGCCTCCTGTGGCAAAATGGGACGACCAAGGTCTGGAGTCTTGGCAGCCCAGCAAAGCTGATCAGCGAAAAATATTTGCAAGACAAGAACATGTGATGTTTAAAGACACATTAACCCAGAAAAGCAAAACTGAACAGGACCTAGTAGCTGGATATTAATTTCAGAAGCTATCAAATTAGAAATAAGGCACAGACAATTATCAGTGAGGTGGATCAACTGCTTTAACAAGAGAAGTGATATCATGTTAGTACTGACATACTTAGAAATTCACCCGATTATTGTGAGTGATTTTCATGTATGCATCAGGTGGCTCTGGAACATGCACTTGAGCTGAATACAGCTGGGTCAGAAGCAGCAAAGAAATCAATGTTCATTGAAATTGAGCTCTTTGAGTAGCATCCATTAATAAAGTCTGGAAATAGCAGAGGAAAAGGTGGGGGGGAAATCACATTTTCCCCAAAAGGTTCAAGTACAGCCAGGGATATGTAAGGGTCTTACTCTGCTAGTATGCCTTCAGTCAACCAATTCCGGAAGCCTTAGCCTGCTCAAAGTGATTTTTAAATGGCATAACTGGCAACCCCTTAAAACTTCTAGTTCTGGAAAGATTGACTCATAAATGTGGTCTAAAAGTCATAAGGTTTAAAAATAATGAAACATATTTTATATTTAGTTTAGGGCCTTTAAGCTGCACTCAAGTCATGCTTGCAGCTTTTAAAAAAGCCCCAAAATTCAAAGAAAAAAATGACAGAAAGATGGCAGGAGGGAGTAAGCAAAGGTACCAGCTAATCACCTGACTCCAGAATCAAGAGCTAACAATAATAATGCCATAGGACTTGCAATAGTTACAAAATATTGCTAAAGCTCTTCTCCCAGGTTCTGTATTTGACCTTTTCCTTTGGCATAAACCCTTAGCAGGGAGGGACCAGAATTGCAGATTGGCACAGGCTTTCTCTCCACATCAGCTTCCACATGGAATTTCTGCATCAGTTTCTGAAACATCCCAATTGATCTGCCAGTTCCAGCATCATGGACACAACAAAGCAGCTGCCAGATCCCCCAGGTCTCAGGAGAGAAATTGCCATTCTGCAGGTTTCCACAGTGTTCTTGGGGAGGAAGGATGTGTTAACTCATGCAGGGTGCTTTTCCAGGGCACCTGCTCTGTCACGAAGACTCCATATGCAAGGAAGGTGAGACAGGATGGGGTGTGTTGCAAATAGGGCTGACTGGGAAGCTGAAGCATCTCTGATCACAGAGTCCTCCTACATGCTATCCAGCATAACCAAAACCTACTGCTAATCTCTCATCTACATATCTTTGCTGAAAACAACAGAAGGAAGACTCCATCTCTAGCTGAATTCCAACATCTTAATGTATTTGCAGATAAAAAAAATAATTGGTCAATGGAAAAACAGTGTAGGGAAGCATCACTTGTGGGTTGATCTGGATCACTTGCTTGGAAGAATATTCCTTGAGTAGTACATGTTTCAGTGGAGCCACGTGGAAGGCAAAGCAGCTTGCATTAAGAGGCAGTGATGTATGGTGTGAGACAGCAGCTGTACTGGAATGCAATGGCTGGAAAAAAAGGCCAAATTGCAATAGTCTGTCTGGGCAAAACAGCCCCAAAACTTTCTCTTAAGTGAGCAGGCCTGGCCCCGAGATATATGAATGAGGAACGTGGAATACAGCTCAAATCCAGAGGGTATTACTTTTTATATACACTGTTAGCAATTCTACTACCATCCCTTGCTGAAACCTTTGGTGTCCAAATTTTAGAAAGATGTAAAAATTTTCAAAGAAGTGGAGTCAAGAGCTACAAGTGAGGTTGGCACAGAGCACTTTATAGACTCAAGATCAATCCATTTAATATGATAGAATGGTGGCTCTCAAGCACCAAAGGGATTTTTATAGCAGAGTTACTCAGTCTTTCAAAAATGGGCAGAACAAGATCCAACAGAAGCTGAAGCCAGTTGATTCAGAGCAAAAATAAGATACAGATTTTTGGAAGAACAATGAACTGGCCAAAGATCTTAACCCGAAGACAGGGTAGATTTTTCCCTTACTTTTAGGCCTTTCAATATATTACAGCTCCTACTTCCAGGAATGGTGTAGAAATAACTGGGGCGTATTTTCCAGCCTTCACAGTCCAGAGGGATAGGCTGGGAGAGCATGGAAACTCTGAGCTCTGCATCCGTGCTTGCCTACAGGAGGCCTTATTTGGGCTGCATATCCAGATCTTCTCCATGCCGTCTACAATTTTGCTTGGGGAAACAAATGAAGGTGTGTTAACCATACCTTTTTCTCCGCAATATCTGCTTTCTTTTGGCCTTTTAACACTTACAGGTCATTAGGAGAAGAGATTTCTGAGATTTCGTGGAAGGTAGACAGGCACCAGTGATTTCCAAGTGTTTTTATAAAGAAGGGTTTCTGACTTACCTCTTTTATTTTGAACCAAGGAACAGAAAAATGGAAGAAAGTGATTCACGAACCCAATTGGTGGTACTGCCCAAGTTGTGTGACAAAAGATGGGCTGCAGTAAGTGCACTCAAAAGCCCTGGGTCTTATGGCCATGCAATAAGCCTAAGCCGTGAGGGAAGGAAAGGCAAATTTTCACTGATTTTGTTGGTGGAAAGAGTGGTTCAACCTACGCATGCTCATGCTGGTTAACTACTGTTGCCAGCTCTCTAGTTATAAAGGAACATGGCCTAATAAACGTTTTCCCTAGATCAGAGGCTGCTGTATGATCAGCACAGTGAGACTGGATTGCTTTAGCGGGTGTATACCTGTGGGCATGCTGATCACACCAGAGTCACTGTAGGCATAATCACCCACTACTAGTCAAGGATCCTCAGCACGTATGAGCTGTTCCTACAGAAATCAGCAATGCCCAGCTTCCCTGGGAACATGGGAATGGCTCAGTGTAACAATGAGCCAGCTTTGGTCCAGCAACAACATCATTAAGACGTGGGAAAAAGGCTTCTTGCCATCTGCAAAAGGAGAAGCCAGCCACCAGAGCTCACCTAAGGGCTGATGACCACCAGCACACTCAAGTTTCTTCATTATCATCCCTTCTTTTCCCAGAGTGTTATTTGGGAGCCTGGCCAGCCTTCAGGGGCCAACCAGCTGCAGGTGGCCATACCCAGCTGTAGGGCTGCAAGGGCTCAGGGTGCGCGAGGTGAGCAGAGGTGTGCTGGTGTGGGAAGGGCTCTCGGGAATGGTTTCATCAGAGGAGGAGCAGGATCACCCTGTGTATAATCACATCCAAGAGCTCAGTGGGATGTGTAACCTGAGATTACCCTTGCAGGAGCATGGGCTCCCAAAGGTTGCTGCCGTTTTTCTCTTTATAATGCTGGGCAAAACCCAACACGCAGCAAAGTTTCACTGAATGAAAATACGACCCATTTAAGGAGGAGACACCCACGTGTCTGTCCGTGGCAGAGAGAGGTGGTGAGCCTGATGTCCCAACGTCTGTCAGTGCAAGTGTAAGTCAAAAGAGATAAATGCCCTTGTTGTACACAGTACATAGTTCAATGAGAGGGGCACTGAGAGCAGGGACTGCTCTGCCGGCATCTCCTAGCCCTGAGCGTCTGAGGTGACATGGCCCCTCTCCCGACAAGGCTCTTCCTAAACAATCCCCTTCTGCAGGCACTTGGGCTTGTGGAAGAGAAGCCAGGCAAACAGGATCACGGACATCAGCACAAGGGAGCACAGCACCATCAGCCCCACATAGCTGCCGTGGGAAAGAGGGGGTACAGCAGGCTCCTCTGCGGGGATCATGTTGGTCAGGTTCAGCATGTAGCCCAGGGTCCAGCCCGCATCACTGCTGCCGATCTGAAATGGGAGAGGAGCAGAATCAGCACTTAGAGGTGAAGGGGCTGCTTATGGCATTGCCAGGGCAGTGGCAGCCTTGGGGGCAAAGGGCTGTACAGCAGCGGTTGCAGTTGGCAGCTGGGGTAGTGCCTTCCCCACCATGAAACACACCTTTCCAAGGAAATGGATTCTTTGCCAGTTCTTTTCAGTGAATTCATAGCCATTTTCCAGGAGAGAGAGGATGTAGGCTCCTGAGAAGCAATATTCACTCAGGTACTTTTCTTTTATTTGATGATACGCTATCTTCACCTAGGGAAGGAGGAAGCCAACAGGCTGTTAAACACAGCTTCCTGCTGCTCCAGCTTATGTCCAAGCATCCACTGCAGGTGTTGGGAGGATCTTTCCCCTCTTGCCTTGAAAGTTGCCCCCTACCATTTATCCTACAGAAAAATATAAGCAGCTCTTGCTACCTGGCAGCCTCAGCCCACTGCTGCACCACTGCTCACCTCATCCCAAGGCCGGGAGCAGTAGCTCTCAATGGTGCTGGCCACTTTGTCCAGGGCAACAGGGCTTTGTTCGCTTGTCAGGTTCAAAAAGTTCATCACAAAGTAGAAAGCAGAAAAAGCCTGAAAGAGAATAATATTTTAACATAACTGGGCCTCAGCATGAGCAGGACAGCAGAAATCTCACAAAAGAAAATATTTTTACTTACAGATAGAGAAATATAAGAAGGAATATAAGACACACATATATACACACAAAAGTAGTTATATTTTCAAGAGCAACGTTGTTTTGAGACACACTCCTCAAAGCTGATGAAAGCTAGAGATCCCAAAATGAAGATGGAGGTAGGAGCTTCAATGACCACAGAATCCTGAAGTACTTCAGTAAATCTCTCTCTCCACACTGGTGGCACATGGTGAAAACTGCTTGCCCATAGCAATTGTGATCCCATTTTGGCAACTGAATGAGTTGAGCATGCAGCCAATATCACCACAAACAGCAGAGGTGATGATCTGAAAGGACCGTACATACTCCCAGTATATAATCCAAAGTCCAGAAACCCCATCTCTGACCACAGTCAAGAGCTGATAAGTAGGGCACAGTTTATGAACAGTACAAGTGAGTATTAATAGTTCCCCTAGAGAATCTCATAGCCACTGAAGTCTTGTGATTCTGGGACTGATGTTCAGTGTGGTGTCAGACATGACGCGTGTTCAGAACATGCCCTGTCTCCTCATCACACCTGGGAAGGAGACAGGTGAGCTAACTGACTGGTTTCAGTAGTGCTCGCGCACTTCTGGATGAACTGCAGCTCTGAAACTACCACTGACCTCAGAAGACAAGATTTACAGGAGCAGCATGTCTCACACAGCCTGCAACAGGCTATCCTGTCTCTGGCGGTGGTGATCAGGAAGGACTGCTTAAAAACAAATCGGTAAACGGAGCTTGCCAGGGAGATGCCTAGAGGAGATGGGTTAGAATGGGAATGGTACAGTACTGGTAGCACTGGGGTAGGTCTTACACGTGCTATGTTCACAGCAAGTACAGCTCTACTTTTTAAGTAACATGTCCAAAAAGCCATCTTGTAAAAGATTTCCTGCTATGGAGAATACACTCTAGCATTCCTCTGTATTTTTGCTTTTCTGATATTCTGAGTTATAGAGGGATGCAGAATACAAAGACTTACCCCGAAGTCCCCTTGTAATGGAGGTAGGTATATCCCATTGAAGGAGCAACTGGAGTAAGGACAGCTGGTTTTGTTAAAGAGTTTCTGGATGTTTCTTCGGCACTTTTGATAATCCCCCTCTCCCTGTATGTACAGCTGGCTGAAAGGGAGCTTTTTCTTGACTGATGTACAAGGGTTTTTGAAGAAGTCATTTATATTTACAGTCCTTTGATACCCTTGGTGAAAGCATGGATCAAGGAGGCTGCTGTTCTCCACATTCTGAAAGTAAAATCAACCCAAGTTGTTACACTTTAGAGTAATACCCTGAAAAAGAGCCACAGGGCACTTGTCACAGTATATCACACCAAGATACACACATTGGGTCAAAGTAATGAGAATGCTTTAAGGCATTGGCTGTGATCTGGGAGACATGGGTACTGCCACAGACTCCCTGTAATACCCTCTGCAAATTACTTTCAGCCACATTTTGTGAAGCTGTTGTTGATTTGGAATTCTCAGTTGGTGAAACATCACCTCCTCGAGTACGTCAGTTGAGCACAGTACTCCTACTATCCTATGACCAAGAATCAAGGCACCTCAAACTGGTACTACTTTTAAAAATGTTGACTGACATCCTTATGGGCATCTGCCCAGTCTTTATGAAGGATAATGACATTTCCCAAATCCAGATGAAGGGATGAGACATTTAGCTGGGACACAGTAACTTTTACAGCACCAGAATGTCAAAACTGGGAGGGTCCAGGATCTCCACCTGCAATTACAGATGTACTTGCCTGTAAGTCTCTGGCCAGTTTCTGTTGCAGAGCCTGATCCTTCCCGTAGCAGAGGAAGCTGTGTGTGTACACTCGGTAATCCTTCCCGTAGAGACGGAAGTAAAGCAGGTTCTCTGGGGACTCAGAAGAGAGTTCATTTGGTACAAAGGTAATCTGTGTTGAGGCTCCTCCAAGGTCTAAGGCTCCTGATGTCTCACTTAGGGATTTCAGGGAATATATAAGTTTTGTCCAGCCAGACTTTAAAAAAAAAAAAAGGAAACCAGATACATCAGGCATGGGGAAGATTTATTTGGGAGGGGAAAAAAGAAAAGAGAAAGAAAGACCTATGAGGAGAGAGAAGGACAGAACAGAGGAGAGGCAGGAAGACCTGGAAGGGGGCATGAAATGAGAGCTGCAACAAGATACAAGAAAAAGACACAGACTCAGAAAAGCAGAAGACTGATTATGTCTGAGCATTTGCAGAAGAATTAAGAATATGAAATCCAATACAATTGTTATCTGAAAAAATCCAATCAATTTACTGTTTTATTTCCCAGGTGATTTATAAACTCAAAAGTAAATAACCACTGTCAAACTCTGTAGGCACAGAAATATTTTAAATCAGGAAGCAAGAAGGATACTGTACCCAAGTGAAGTTATTGAAGATGTTGGTGTTTTATTTCAGGCTTTAAGCCTGATTACAGTGGTACCTACTAGTATCAGGATGTATGTACAGTAATTGCTGAGGCAAGACGTGCAGCTTCCTGGTAAATGGTTCACAAGGGAAGACAGTGCCTATATCTCTCTCCTGCAAGGCATGATTTACAAAGCACTGCAAGCTGATGATTATGGACTTTTCACTGATACGGTACCTGCTTGAAATTGCCCAGCAGGTAGTTAATGGTGATCCACCCATAGGCTCCTTCTTCCTGACCGCTGATGATTCTGGCACCCTGGAAGCTGAAGGGAGCTGAGCGTAGCGTCTTCTCTACTGAGGACAAGACTTTGTCAGCTGCACTTTTATTCTCCAAGCTGGATGAATGGAAGAAAGGATGGAGTGACTCTGGCTGACAGGTCTCTGCAGCCCATGGGCTTTATTCTGAGCAGGCAGCCACAAATCCTCACTAAGCATTAATTAGAACAGAAGAGTCCTTCATATGGGTACATTTGGTTCTAACTGGCCACATCCCTCTCTGTCACACCTTGACAGCACAGTTGCCACCAGCTCTGATGTTTACAGATCCCACAGCTGAGAACAGGACTTAGAGCAGAGGCCAGAACTCCCTTGCTGTCCTGGAGCAGATGCCTTGGTAAGAATAGGATCAGGAAGATTCCTCTCACCATCAACATTACAGATGAAATCTGTGCCCTCTGGTACTCCCAGGGAGACTCCCCAGACAACAAACATATAAGATCAACTCCCTGTCCCAGCCAGGCAAGAGGTCCGGGGCATCCCTGTGGAAGTCATAAATTTGAATTAAAGGACATATGATTATAAAGTTACCTTAGCTCTGATGGTCTCAAGCTAGGTTAAGGTATGTGGGGAGATGCAACATGGTTGGGCACAAAAATCCTGGGTCAGGCCTAATACCAGACTGTGGGGCATGTCTGAGCATGGTAAGCATCTGTTTGGGTGCTGCTACCCTCCTGATGTTTCTGCACTGCATGCAAATGCTGGAGGTCACGGAAATTTTGGAGTGGGTGGAAACGGACCTTCTAGGTAAGGAGAGGAAGAGCCCAGGAAGACCCAAGGCTCAGAGAGACCAGTGGCAGAAGAGTGTATCTGGGCAAAGGATGAGCTGGCAGCGCGTCCAAGGATTTTGCCCAAGAAGCCCCCACTGAGCATCTGTGGTGGTCTCAGGAGCAGTGCTGCAAGGGAAAGGGAGCAAGCCCTGCAGTACCTGAGAAGCCGCATGCCAGCAGTTGCTCCGAGGTAGACGGGTGTCTCTTGGTGCTGCTTTGAGGGAACCACCAATTCTGCTTGTCGTAGGCACTGTGCCAGAGAGGGACCTGCCTTCTCTGTGGCATGGGAGTAACCTGAGATCCCAGGGCCTGCAAGAAATAAAGACACTTCATTGCTCAAGCTCCAAGTGTAACCCCAGAGTGCTGTCATGAGCAGTCGTGTTACACCATATGACTATCACAGAGAGCAACATCAAATTCAACTACCCCATTTCTAGGGAGTTTTAGAAATGCCACAGCACCAAGTAAGCCCAATGCATGGAGGGATGGCCACAGGGCCCAGCACCTGCCACCTGCTCCCTATGAAGCAGGCTACGAACTAGTGATGAGGGCTGCAATGAGTCGCATTGCTTACTTAGTATGTCCTAGACATCTGCAGCCTCATCTCTGCTTTTGCCTGGATGTATCCTGGATCTGTGCCTGAAAATCCCTGACCCTTCACTACTCTGGGTTTTTGGGTGGAGGATACTGCCATTTGTTTGTGTATTGTACATGCAGCACTGAGTGTTTTGCAGCTACTCCCTTTCACACTAACCCAAAGAAAAATTCACTGTCCCCCCCTGCCCAATGCACCCTGGACAAGGCCCTGCATGGGCAGCAGTGAAGCCTGCTCTGCACTTGCTCTAGGTTGCCATATGCTCAGCATGCTGCTCGTGGCAGGGGATGCTGCAGTGCTAAGCAGCTATCGTAGCAACACAGTAAGTGTGACTCTCCCCTGTGCTGCAGACAGGCCTGAAAAGACCCCAAGCAGGCTCTGACAACACTTCTCCTTCCCTCAGTGTGCAGCAATCCACAATAGTCTACTCTGTTCCTTCTCATGTACATCCTTGGGCATCCTTAATTTATTCCTTTCTAAACTGTACAATATCTACGAGCAATTAAATAGAATACAAAAATAAACCATGACATGCGTAAGTTGAGCAACCTTGGACTACAAGCCCAGTGGCCAGCTGGCGCAGGGGCCTTGAAAAAGAACAAACTGTGTCCTCCCGTCTCCACTGCCTGACATTCACTGGCACTTTGGCAAGGGTGCGTGCAGATATTTTATTTATTTGAGCACATTCCTTAGTGTAGATCTTTCCAAGAAGCACTTCTAAGCATCCTAAAAGCAAAAGGAAAAGCGGATCCAGCTTTCCTCACAGGGAGGTCAGGCACATACAGATGCCCATGGGAAGTTGTGGGATATACATTAGCCCACAGATCTAAAATCATCTTAACTACTGACCCCTTCCTCCAAGTTTCTCCTCCCCCTCCCTTAGGCTGCTTTATCTCTTCTTCATTCCACACCACCTCCACAGCTCCCTCTTCTCCTCTTACCTTCGACTTTACACACCTCCACCTGCTGCACCACCCCAGTGTCGTTCTCCTTCTCTGCTGGCCACTCATACACATACAGGTTAGTGTGGGACGACCCCGCATCAAGCACAATCCCATACTGTGGGCAAAACAGAGCTGTCATTGCACCTGAGGCACCAAACTAGACCCAGCATGTGCTGATCTCCACACATGAGTGGATCAGAAATGAACAGCCCATCTAGTAGCTGTGGGAACATGCTGTATCATTCCCCTCCTCAGTTGTGCTTTTGTGCAAAGTTTTCAGAGGATACAAGAACAGAGAAGCAGCAAAGTTGGGACTAATTATTATAGGAAATGATCCCCTGTGAAGCCGTATTAGTTTTTATTTTGAAGACATAATAAGGGATGCTTGAGGTGCACAAAGTCAGAGATTATCCAGACCCAGCAAGGGCAGCAATGTGTTCTGGAGCACCATGGATGCCTTAACCCCCCACCTAGAAGAGTCTCAGCTTATCATACCTTAACATTCTTCGGAAGTGGCTTGTTTTGGGTCACTGCTACAGCAATTAAAGCAATTACAGCCAAAGTAGAGAGGAATCCCAGGAAAAGTAGAATCTTTCTTGTCCAGGACATCTTTGGTTTGGTACCTGTGACCAGAGCAGAAACAGGATGATAGTATCCCAGTAGCCCATCTTACCTCATCCCAGAGGTCTTCAGGCACATTCCTGCAGTCACTTTCCACTATGAAGCGCCTGCCTTTACCCATCCCCGCTCCCATCTCCTGCTTTATGTCCTTGTGTGGGGATCTCGTAGAGACAGAGATCTTCTGATTCCTGCTCTGGTTTCTCCTTTGTATACCCATGGTGGAAATCTCACCTCACAGATTAGGCTCAGCCATTTTGGTAATTGTTTAACAGAAAGACCATCCACAACAGCTCTAGAAAAGACGCCAGAGAAAGTATTTTCCAGATTTATAATCTAGCTGTAAATTCAACACTTATAACTAACAAATAGCTTCAATATTCTAGATGACATACCTGCTCCCACTACAATATGAAATCCATTTCTACCCGTAACGATGCCCCATGCTCACACCCACTGATTCTTGGACTACTCATATGGATATTAATTTCTCTTCTTATACACAAATACTTCAGGAGGTGTTTAGGAGTACATTATGGGTCATCCAGGGTGACAATACCTCTATGCAGACAACCACATCAATATCTTCATGCTTCAAGAAAGTAAGGTGACTGAACCTGCTTTGCATCTACATGCCAGAACTAGAGTCCCAGAGGTCATTCTCCAGCCCTTAGGTGATACAGGGTTGAAGCTCCAAATCCATCTTGGCACCCCATATCACACATGCAAATATGGAAAAGTATTCATGTTCGGAACAGGGTCATTTTCTAACCACTCTGGTTTCACATGAAAGTCAGTTCCAGGTGCCAGAACTATACAAAGTGTTACCAAACTTATAGATGACCCCAAAAGCCCAGAGTTATTTTTAGAATTCAGCTCAAGTGAAAAGAAACACCACGCCTCTGGAAATCTCTAATTGTAGACAAATAATGTCTTCCCACCTACCTAGAGAAAATGGAACCTAAAATTCCAAAAGGATTTGTTTTGAAGATCTCCTTGTGGGAAGATCCATAGGAAATCTAGGACTGACCTGGAGTTTTGTGCTTCCTCTCTTTGTGCTCATGTGTTTATCTGTCGAGGTTAACCGTGAAACGTGGAAGCTTGTTACGCTTGTGTTTTGTGAGTGTCTGTTAGAGGCACAGTGTGCTTACCAATATCTCCAAGAATGCAGGTTAAAAAAATAGTCCATTGCGCATACCAGACAGCAGGAGGTAAGAATGTATTTTATACAGCTTTATTCAAAATGAACTGAGAACTCCTGGCTTGAAGTGATTAGAAACAGCAGAGCAGGATGGCTGGGAGACTTTTCTTCTTATTGGAGAGAGCAGTATGCTATAATGTATAATTAACTGCACAGTATAGATATGAAGAGAGCACGCCTGAAAACTGAAACCGCTGCTGACAGTTGCACAGCACGTCCACATAACTATTGCCACACTTACTCTAAGATCTTGCCTAGAGGCAGCCTCTAACAACTTTTTTTTGGTGTTTACTTTCACAGGATTGAAGGATGGGTGACTTTGTATCAATTCTAATATTTCTAAACTTTCTGTTGTGATGGGTATTATTATTTCAGCAGCCACACTCTGGAAGTAGCAGCATTAGCAGCAAAGCAGGAATGATTTTCTCTCTGTAACAGACCAACTAAATAAACAGCTGCAGAAATCCCTTGTCTGTAGGCAGAGGCATAATGATAATTGTCTGCATACCACCTGCAACCTGAGATTAGTCATTTTCCAAGGCACATTATTTCCTTAACCCTGAACATGAAATTTTACCTGCTGAATTTTAGATTAGTATCATGAGCACTTTTTAATCCTCTGGGTGTTGTAAACATGGGATTTCAATGCTGTATCTCATACCAGAGCATCTATCTGTGTGAACTCTAATAGAACCAAGCAGAATTTTGTTGAAATATTTCATACAAGAAAAGGTATAAAGCAATAATCATAATCCAGAAGGTAACCTAGCAAAGCAATAATCTTCCAAATAGCACTGAAAGTGTACAGGCATGAATGTTTGATTATTAAAAAAACCCAAACCCACAACATTATAAGTCCAGATAAGAATTAAATGTAATTAAAATAAGATCCACCCACCACTTGCTCGGAAAGGTGAAGTGTTTGGACAAGTTCCCTTTTCTGTACACTTCGTTACCTTTATCAGCTCTACACATAACTGCAAGTCCTGCAGTGGCTAAAGAATTAATTTATTCCTCCAGCTCCTTTGCACCCTGTGTTGTTGCTGCTGAATGTCATGCAAACACTCCTCAGTCTCTACCAAATGGAGCCATACTCGACTCTCTAGCACCTCTGACTGCCAGGCCCCAGGACTCGTCTTCCAGTAGCAGTTTTTCTCAGCTAAACATTAAGCAGTTATGATCTTCTGCCTCTGTGCCCAGCCAGAACCCAAACAGAGACAGATTCCTGCTTTTTCTCCCATAGCACCCACTGTCAGTGGTGACAAAAATGTCACCTAAGGCCATAAGTAGGCACAGAAATTGTGCTGCTTCTCTTCTCCCCACCCCAAAGCTCAAAGCTCCCTTGTGCTGGAGCCCTGTCCGGCTGCACAGGCATGAAACACTCTCCAGATGTTGGAGCACAGCCCAGCTGCTCAGGCATCTCTGCCTGTTTCTAATTTCGGTGTCCGTGGGGTTTTTTTCAGTAGTGGGTACCACTGACTCCATCCAGTGATCAGTGCAGGTCTCAGAACATAAACAAATCTAATAGCCTTTCTGTCTCTGAGTTAGCTATCAACCGAGAATGTCAGCAAACACTTCAGCTATCAGCACTTTGGCTGCAGAAATCCTCTTGCTTTCAGTGAATAACCCAGGAAACACCATATCAGCATGTGAGGCAGATCTGTGTGAAGGCAAAGAAGCAGGATCATCCCCAGCTTCTTCCAGAGCCTCAAGGCAAATAGGAAACTGCTCCTCCAGCCAACATTAGCCAAGTCACTGGCAGCTCTGCACGCCAGGATATGTCACTCACAGCCAAGGCTGCCCACCTCCCAACTCCCTTCTCACCAGCACGACTTAGCAACAAATGTTAAAAGTGATCAGGCAACCAGCTGCTTTTAGAGATGTAACAAGGAGAGGCTAACGCTTGCTTAAGGACTGAAATCAAGATCATCAAGCAGAAAAGGAGAGATGCCGCGCAAAGTTCAAACCCGTGCTCAGTTCAGATAACCTCATCTCTGATAAACACAAATACTGTTGTAAGCTCTGATTCAGCACAGCAGCTAACATTAATAGTTTGCTCTTCTGTTTGGATGCTCATGCTCAGCCTGTTACAGAGGAGAAGACAGGAGGCTGTACTTCAAGGGCATCACTCTTCCGCTGCATGTGTGCCACACCAATAGAAACAGGTCCCAACACCATCTTTATGCTCCCAGCACACTTCTGTGTGGTCAGAAACATTCTCGTTTTCAGCCTTAATTTATTTATTGCCAGCCCATTCCCTCCTTGTTCCACCTCTGTCTCAAAATTTCTGTAGCTCTCAATCCTCTTGGAATTTATTCTCTTAACAAAATTATAAGCATTTCTGGATATTTGCCTTTCCAGCCTTCTCCGTCTGCCTGAACAGTCTAGCAACACTTCTCTGCAAAGAATAACCTGCTTTTATTTGCAAGCATTCTGACCAGAGCTGCAAGGAGACTAGTCTTGCACAGTAAGGTACCCTTTACACTATGAGATGATACTGTTTCAGCCTGAACAGAGTGAGGTGGGGACCTATACTACCTCAGACACATGATCAGCTACCATCATGACCAGTGCTAAGTCAGCCCAGTACCTCTTCCATGTAATCCCAGCAAACTCACATTTCATCATATTTAATTAAATTAGTCCTGCTACATGCTGTAAGCAAAGGGAGTTCCAAGACACACTGCCTGCTGCCCACGAGGCTTGGAGTGACGACAGAGAATAAGACGGCATCTTATGAATCCTCTCCATCAGCTGGCAGCTACCCCTGCTGCTGATCACCCACGTTACTGCTGCAGTCTGTTGGGAATGTCTCCAATAACCAGTTTCCTAAGCACATGCTTGGCCTTTGGGGAAGAGCTTCTGTATATTCATGCAATCACGTAGCCCAGCATATAGGAATATAGTCTGCAGAGCTCCTGAACCTAAACATATCAGAAAGACACAGCACAGTGATGAAAAGCCACTGAATTATGACCTACCTCAAAGGGACACAGACATACTTGGAGAATGAGAAATTAGAAAAAGTACGGATTGAAATTAGTCAGATGCTAGTGTATTTTTAAACCAAGGAGCAACAACTTGCCTGCCTGCCGGCTGAAAGAGCACAGGAGCCTGTGGCTGAAGGGTGCCTGGATCCTTCAGCAGTCTGAATGTGTCTAGTTCTGTGGCACAGGATAGCTTGGGCAGAAGGAGCATCTATCAGGGCAAGTGCTTGCCAACTAAAATAACCCAGGGCAGCAGAGTGCCCAGCAGCAGGGGCTCTGGCAATGCAGTCTGTGCACATTTACTAACTCCAGGAATTCATGTCTATGAAGCTCTGCCAGCAGTGATTACAGAGAAAGATGATGAGAGCAGTCAGTGCTGCTGTTCTTCAAGGTGGACAGGAGAGACACACATTATCCTCATGCTGAGGGAAAAGGACATGTTGGTTGTCATGAAGCGTATCAGGCTGAATTGCACACCAAGTGAGGTTGCTGAATTGGCATCGGATTTTGAGGCACACCACCTAAAAGGCACTCCTGTCTTCAGACTCACTGCAACCAAACATCTGAGTCCATAAATAATCAGAAGAGCAGAAGTTTTCTTTCTTTTCTTACTCATTTTTCATCTGCCTTTTTCATTCAAACATGCCCTTGTACAAGTTACCCAGGAAAAGTTTGCTGTAAAGTAATGTAAAACACCTGTTTCAGGCCAACATATTGGAAAAATCTTTTCTTAGGCTGGTAAGAGGTTCAGGTTTGTCTTAGAATACACATATGGGCAGAGTGCTTACAGTACTCTGTGCCACGTGCACACACACATGTGTGTTCGTGAGCTGGCAGATGGAGTAAAGAATATGCCTGTACCTGTGAAAATACCAAACTGGGAGTAAAGCACACTGACACATATGACTGGAATTCAAAATAAATCTGAGAACTAGGGGAAAGTCTGGGGAAAACATCCAGCTAACTTGAGTAATGACAAGAGCAAATACAACGTTTAGAAAGTAGCCATAACCAAAAGACAGTATGGTGAGCAATCGCTCAAGCAGCACTTCCAGAGAAAACGTTCTTGCAGCTATAGCACTTTTCAGTAGTCCTTCCCTCCAACTAATGCTGGTAAAACCTCCTGTGAAGTTCTATGCCCAAGTTTGGACACTGCCTTTCAGGAAACATGTCGACCACTTGGCAAAACTTCAGAAGAGAACAAGAAGAAAGATCAGAAGTCTAAAAACTTGACCTATGAAGAAAGATTGAAGGAATGGGATTGTTTATTTTAGAAACAGAAGAGCAAGGGAGACACGTTTGCTGTCTTCAGACAAACGAAGTCTCTATCTGCAAGGGCTGTTGCAGCTCAGGGCAGGGGTGGCTCCAGGACTTTATCCTAGCTCTGTTTCCCAGGTTCAGAAGGCAGGGAGTTAGCAAAAGAAGGGCACTGCACTCATAAGCCATGCTATTAGCAAAGACCAATATAATGCATACGGTTTCCTCATGGGATACACATGCATTTGAATAAATCAGTTCCCTTCTTCCCCCCAGCAAAGCTCCAGGCTGCATTCAGAGATAATTTAGCCACAGCAATCGGTCTGCTAAACGCTGTCCATAAGTACAACACTGCTTGGGGTGGGGTCACCTCATTCTTTTGCTGCTTTTAGAGTTGTGACTGGGATACAATCCTGGGAAATCACACAAGACATACTGGAGGAGCGCTATTTTCCTGGAAAAGAGAAAAGCACGTGGCAATCCTGGAGAGCTGGAGGGTGCTAGAGGCTGCAAAAGCCAAGAAGCAGCAGCAAGAGATGAACACAAAGGAGCAGGCAGCACACGGGCCCATTCTCTCCCTTCTGCAGTCACCTGCTCAGCTGGCAGCGCAGAGCGGCTTTGTGCTCAGGTTAGTCTCATGGCCCTGATTACATCGACCCTGCAGTGCAGGTCTGCTGCTGGAGGTGTGATGTCCAGGGTGTTCTGGGCAGCAGCTCCCATGAATCGGGCTGCTCCATCAGCATACTCCCCATTAACCCTGTGCACAAAGCGGATTCCCTGTCAGAGACCTTCCCATGGCACCCGACAGTGCTGGGTGTGCTGCCCCAACTGCATTGCAAGGCATTCGTACTGCCTCCCACCTCCGCATCATAACCCCTCGCTCCTGATATTATACACCATCCCCATCCAAAGGCTTCCCATTGCCTGTTCATCAAATAGTCTCTTTATGGTAAGGTATTCTTCCAGCTTACATCCCAACAGTAAGACTCAGATACTCTATATTCTCAAATACAACTAGCAAATGGCAAGATATTACTGACATAATACCCTTTAGACATCTAATTTCAGATTTATATGATGTTTACTGGGCTTGTAAGCCTGTATCCTATTTGTGCTCATTTCTTTAGGATTCACACATCAAAGGGGTTTTCAAATAAGAAGAAACAACTGTTATCAGTTACATCAGTCTCCTATAACACAACTTCTGGTATTAATTTGCTACCAGCCCATCAAAGCTATAATTTAACTGGAGATTTATTGCCATTAGCCCCAAAGCTCGAAGTTTTATCAGAAAATATCCAGTGAATTCAAGACAGCTTCTCCCTGCTTCCCAGCTTATCACCCAAGTTATTACTTGACTATACTCTGTTATCATATGATAAGACACTTGTTTTTCTTTTGGAGAAAAAAAGAAGCATTAAGCGTTGATACTTTTTCAGTTTTGTTATTACTGGTAGTTCCACTATGCTGACTTGCAATGGGCCAATGGTGCTGCTAGGCTTCCTATTGTGCTCAGTATCCTTAAATTCCTCTATGCTTTTAAATCTCAGGCCATAATATTTTCCTTATGCTTCTTTTGACCATCTTCTACTCTTTTTGACTTTAAATTTCCATTAATTGCAGCCTCCTTTCTCCCCCTAAATAATGCATCCTTCAGAGATGTGATTTTCAAATTAACTTCCAACTGTTGGAACTAAGGATTTGGGGGAATCAAATAAGAAGTGAATAGGTTGCTTCTGATTAGCATTCCTATTTGGCTATTTTAAATACTTCCCTGATTCAGTTCAAGAATTTTTAAATTTGGGAAATAATTTATTTTGAGAGCTCCTAGACATTATTTGTTGACACAGAATGAGTGTGCATTACTTGTATAATAATTCATTACTTCCATAGCGATATTTCTTTCTCTATCGAGATTGAGGGCAATATACATTTCCCTTATGCTAGAAGTAATGCATTGCAAACCGTGAGATGGTCACCGTCAGTTTTAGGGAATTACCCTGCCATTCACTAAATTCCACTAATTGTATCAGCTTTCCTTACAGTCACACCCTTGCCTGGTAAGGGCACTAATCTTCACTCATCACTTCGGCATGTTTCCAGTTCACCCTCCCGCAGCTATTGTGTAGAACTATTTATTTATTGCAGGGCCACTGCTTTAACAGGCAGATTGGTGATGCGTGAGTCACATCAGCAATCCAGTACAGCCCACCCTTCCCTGTGCCCCCTCAGCCACTCGCACCAGAGGGACGTAGAATTTGTTATAGTAAGACAGAGGAAACAGCCTCCAGAACAACTGTTTCCCCCCTTCAATACCCACGTTAGGTCAGCAAGTTCAGAAACTTCCTGGAAAACATAAAGTCCTCAGTGCTGTACATACTGCTACGCCCAACAGGAGATTCTGGCAGGGGAAAAAGCGCTGAGAAAACACATTCAAACCCCTTGCCACCCGCAGCAAGCTCTGCATCCAGCACTTACAGTGATGTCAAAATACACCCTCCAAGTAGCCACCAGTTTCCCTGTGTGCTGTCTCCACTGTCCACCTCTCCTGCCTCAAGGGGGCTGAGGCTGCCACACTCCTTATCACTCTCAAGGGTGTTTTTCTCCGAATTGCAGATTCCTGGGATTGCCCTATGCATTGAGCAACACTACCGGCTTCAGGGCATCACTTCCTTCACAAGGTGGCTGCATGAAATGCTGCATGCGAGCAAACAGAGCAGCCGCCTTTGCAGCTACAGCTGGTGGGAACCTGAGCTTCCCGAGGATTTCAGCACAGCAACGCAATCAGCTTTTCTCCTGAAGTTTCAGTTCCCACTGAGGACTGAAAACCATTGGAGACTGACCGCAGAAGCATAAACACTGTTCCAGGCTGGTGCAGCATCAGCAGAGCCCCTGGCTGATGAGGCCAAGTATGACAGATGACACCCACTCCGCAGCAGCCCTGCTTGAGCACAGATGCTGGGGACTGTTGTGCTGCTCACCTGTGCCTGAGATTTTGCCTACACATGGACTGTGCCATCCCTTGCAATTGTGATTTCCATCGGGTTTGCTCTTTAAGCGGAGCGTATCTCAGGCCTGCAAGATACCCAGTGAGTTCTTCCTCCCTGACCATACGTAGTACCCGCTTAGAGCAGAGAAGAAAGCAGATGAAGTGAAAGGCCCCTTGCTATCCCAGCAGGGCAGCAGCCCCACTGCCTCCTTTCAGTCAGCTAGAGTTAATACTCCATGCATAAAAAAGATAGCTCTCCACTTAAACACTTCCAGATTTGCCCCTCTACCTCCATCTGTCTGCACTGGTATCTCTGCTCCTCATTGCAGAGCAAGGACAGGGAACAGCTGGAATAGTTTCCGTCTCCTGCTGAGGAGTGCATCCACTGTCTAGGCTTTGCGGAAAAATATACTGATTTCTCAGAGATCAGCTTTAATAACTAGGATTCTCACAAACCACAAGGAGACTTCAGGTCATGATATTTGGCATGAATATCACGCTCTGTTCCTTATGCTGCTACAATTTCCATTTCAAATAGCAGGAAACAAATTACTCCGTGGTATTTTTCGAGGCAACGAATGGGAAGGAAAATGGGACCAAAGCCTGCCGCGGGGCACAGCCCTTGACAAAGTTCCCGAGTGTAAGAAAAAGATTACTTCTTAGAGGTTACAAAGGTAATAAGTTAAATATGAATCTAAATTTTCAGGGTCAGAAGATCACCTTCAAGGGCTGGAGCCTCATGCAGACATGGAACAAAACAGTAAAGGCATTTTGCAGGATGAATGGGCTGGCACAGGATGTCATTAATCTCTAAAGTTCAGATTACTTATTACTGGGACGTGCAGTGAATCCTGGGGAGAATTAGGCTCAGGAAAGGAAAAACATTTATAACCAAACTGTAGTTTGGCCTTCAATTTGTTTGTCTCCATTACTAACCCCTTTCCTCCCTAGCCCCCTGTCCCAAGGAAAAAAAAAGTCCTTGCCTCAAATGTAATAGTTCAGAATACAGATATGAAATACTTTGGATAAGGCAGCATGGGCACAGAGTGGTAAGAAGGACAAGGGATGGTCGCAGCAACCCATCATTCTGACAGGAGCCTGAGCTGCCCTGTGTGGGGCACGTACCTCATGGGCAGGGCTGCTGCAGAGGCATTAATCCACCGTCACTTCTGGGTGATCGAGCAGTCACCAGGCATCTTCAGAGACTGCACCCAGGACCAGGCTCAGCAAATAGACTTACAGCTCTCACTTCTCACTGCATCTCCCCCAGATGAGTAAGAGCATGAGCTGCTCTCAAGTTCCCAGCAAGGAGGTGGAGGCAGGGAAGTCCCGAGCTAGTCTGTAACACTTGTCTCCAGCTTTCTGCTCCATGCTCTAGCCTGTTTTCAAAGATACTTAGCAGGACAGAGAAATTGACACTCTGCACTGTCAAATGCCAACTAAATGGAGGTTATTTCAGCTGAAGAAGCTACAAGCTTGTGACACAGCCACTCCAGCAAAGGGAAGAGATTTATAGCATGGAAAAGAGTAGTCAGCTGGCTCTGTTAAGGTAAGCACAGCCCCTCAGCAACAGAACAGCCGCAAACCTGAGCCCACATGAAAAGCAGCTACAGGGCTGCTGCTTCCTTGCCACCACTGCCTTTCCCAGGCTCTCTGAGCATTATTCCTCCTCTGGCTACAGGAGGTCCCAAGGTCAAGCGAATGCCTTTCAGCCACAGGATCCCCAGCACAGCTGCAGCGCTTGCTCCAAGTTCATGAGCGCAGGGTTCTCTCCTCATGTTTCCTGAAGGAGCAGGGGTGCTGAAAAGGCTATTTATTAACTGGTCTGGGACAAAGGAGCAAGAAAGAAAATAAATCCATTTATAATCAGCTAACGAGAAAACTTGTGACTCTAATGATTGCCTTCATAATTCCTTAAGTGTGGCCTGGAGCTGCCCTGGCATCACTTCTTGGGATGCTGAATCAGCAGAACAGCCCCACTTCTGCAGTAAATAGCCCGATAAGGGCAGAACACCACTGAAGAAGAAAGCACTAACTTATGTACATCCAGATTTTTCTTGGCATCTGCTAGGATTTGGGAAGACTGATAGTGGTCAACTTTCTCACCACTAAATAGTGCATAAATTTCTCACCACTAAATGCCAAGTGACTCATATTAGCATCTACCTCTGCAGTTCAGGACATACGATTTCCTCTGGGACAACACAGAAACAGGATAAAGAGACAAAACTCATGCAAGACACCTCAAACAGCACCAGTCAGTGCTAGCTGAGCTCTCTGATAGGACCATACCAATCCTGAATACTTTGCCAGATTTTTTCCTTTGATATCATTTCTCAAGAGGGGAAGGAGAACAAAAATAAAACACTGTTCTGTTTAACAGTTACTCATAGCAGAGAAAGCTGAGCTAAAGTTTCCAACAATTAGCAGTATAAAATCCTAAAAGAGACATGCAATGAACAGTTATTTTAATTTTAAACTGGCTGGCATAGGAACTACATAAAGTGGATTGAAAGCCATAAAAGAACGCATGGCAACATATAAAGATGACAAGACATGTTAGAACAACATTAAAATGCTCAATATAGCACTGATACAGATGAAGGAGCAAACGCCTCAAGCAGAAGTGGCAAACTGCACTATCATTCATTGGGAGGAACTGCACATGCAGGGAGGCTAGATAAACAATGCCCAACGTATCTATGGAAACCAGCATCCTACACAGGAAACAATAAAACTTCGAAAAAAACAATCATGCAAAAAATAACTCAAACTTCAGATACTCATAAGGACAATAACACTAACTGAAAGCAACATTTGATCCCAAAGAGATGGAGGGGTTCACTTAAAGAGATGTGAAGTATGGAAATGAGGGCTAACAGGCTAAAGGAGAAACAGGAGATGTATGGTTACTCTGCAAAGAAATCTCCTCAGAGAGATATGTCTCCTCAGAGCAGATGTGGGAGTCCTAGCTTTAAGATCCATTTATAAGTTGGCTGGGCTCCCATGCCACTGTCTGTTCAGCAGCTACTCTCCTCCTGGGCTATGACCTGCTCTCCCTTTACACAGACACATGGGAAGGTAACTTTTTTGGGTGGGATCAGTGAAGGCAAGAGGCTAGCAGGTAGTTTCATCTTCGCACTTTCCATCATCAAAAGCATCTAACAACCTTCCTTGTCCTCCTATTTTCTTTTGTCCAAAATTTTTGCCCAACAATTTTCAGCTCTCAGAGTCTCTCACAGCTCGGTCTGGATCATTTTTGTACCACTGAACATGCCAAGAAAAAAACCTTAAACTGTGCTGAGTTTGCCAGTTATAAACAAAGGTTTCCCATATTTTTCTCATTTAAGAATGGAGTGGTTTTTTGATGTAGCTATCATACAGCAAACTAATGTAGCAACAGTGCAAGACCTTATGGAGCAGGAAGATCATAAATGCTTCAAAAAATTGTTTCAGTCACTCATTTTTCCACCCCTGCTCACTCCCCCCACACTCACAGGCACTGAGCTCACCCAGGTGCTCTGGCAGGTTCCGTCCCATGACAGATGGGACCAAGGGTGCCAGATGCCAAGTCTCCACCACATTGCTTGGGTTCCTCTTCAGTGGCAAGCTACAACTTTTTGAGCAGGTCTTTTGCCATTTTTAGGAGCTAATAGTTACTATGATGTGAACCATAAAAAAAAACCTCTTCCCTCATCCCCTGAGAGTCATAGGACACATGGCTGCTCAGTGCTTTTTTCTCACCTTAGCTCCCACAGTCTGCCTTCTTGTTGGGTGACGAGGAGGACCTGCACACAGGATGTGCTGTGACCTTGCTGTCATCCTTCTGTTATGAAGCAAAGCTTTTTCCCCCAAAGGAGTCATCTGTACAGGGGCTTTATCAGCACTAATGCCTTCTTCTGACAAGTCATCCACGTGAGGCTTATCAGGATGCAGCCTGCCAGGCTTACCACAAACATGTGCCAGCATTTACCCAGTTCTAGTGCAGTTGGTCACATTCCTGGTTATCAATAGAGACCATTCTTTTAACCTCTGCTCAGTTGCTTCTTCTAGTCCTCTCTCTCACACACACACACTTCCATCTGTGTTTCCTTCAGGACACTTCTTCTGTTTCTGCTTCTTCAGCTGCATGCTTTCCTTATGCACAGTGTTTCAGAGCTTTGTTTCACAGGCTATCATAGCTGTGAAAAGCCTCCTTGGCTTGGTTACATTATGGGGAACCCTAATGAAAGCAAAGAAAGCAGATTTTAGTGCTGGTCTGGGGTCTGTTCTTGCACACAGCTCTGCTGCTTAGCCACAGCTGGGTCTCCTGCTCAGAGCTCACGGGACATAAGCACAGCACCAGCAGTGATCTGTTGGAAATGAGAGGATGCTGAAATCCAATTGAGGAACAATGCAGCCTGTCCCTGGGTGTCACTACCAGATTTTCTACGAGGGATTTTAGATAGTTTACACCCAAGATCTGACCAACAATGTTAGAGCTACAGCTGTTTTCAGCCTGTAACGTGCCGAGCAGCTTCCTGTGACAGTACAGGGTGAGACCATTGTCACTAGTGCAGACCTGGTGGTGTTCCTTGCAGGGCAAGGGTGGCATTAACCTCGGCTTCCCCAGCTCTTGGTGAGACAGGATAAGTACAATTAGCCCATAGCAGAGCCACAAGACTCACAAGGGAGCTTTTGTGTGCACACATTTTCTCATGCTCATGTCACAACCTTATGTCCAGCCTTCTCTCAGCACAGAAAGCAACCATGGCCAGGACTGCCTCACTTCTTTCTCACTGTTCACAGGCTCTCATTGACTCCTTGGCTTTCGCAGCTGACTCCAGCTCTCGGCAGTGCTGTCTGCCCAGAGCACATGGGAGCTAATATGAAACAGGTAATGATGGAGCCAACCATCACACTTTTCTGTCCACTGAACCTCAGCCTTCCCCTATTAACAAATCGCAACATTTAAATTTGTCACAGTGCTTTCGTGCATGTAGTGCCAAGCAGTTTACAAAAGTCAGCACCATTAGCCCCATCTCCATAGAAGATGAAAAAGCACAAGAGAGTAGTAAAACCCCAGCCTAATGCTCCATCCCCTGGACCAGCTCAACTGCTTGTTTGGGACGCTCCCTCCTGCAGAGAGGCAGAATTCCCAGGGTCCAAGAGAAGCAACTTCAGCAACTGGGAGATTATTAGTCTAGAAAAAGTACACATATTGCTCATACTACAAGATTTATCTAGTTATGCTACAGCTTTAAAAATGTGGGAAAATAATGGAAAATGCCATTTAGATTAGGAGAAACAGGCTTAAAAAAACCCACAGGCAGCAAAGCCCCATGACGGGAAAGAAGGCATTCCCTGTGTTTCCTTCCCACAGTCTAACTTCAGGGGTGGAGGTCGGAGAAACCAGCAGAGTTAAAAGAGTTGTTTACTACTTTCTAAAGGCATTAGGGACTACCTAACAGGACTCCTGCTGCATTACATATAATCTCTCTGAAATGCTAGTAAACCCAAAGACTAACCACTACACCACACCAAACATTCCCAAGATGTTGTTTGCAATATATTACTACATAATTTATGGTTACAGTCTCCTGAGAAGCAAATGGGCAGAAAAGGCTCTCCAAGATCCCTATTTACAGGAGGTACATCTATTCCCAGAAAGGCTTATGGGATCTAGTTAGCATTCTCGCAGATACTGAGTGGCCACAACACTAGAAAGTCCTTAAATTGGTAGAGAAATTACTGGTCTCTGGAGCTGAGACATGCTTTGTAACCTAAAAGGCAACTGTAAAATTACTGTCTTCAACACAGATTTCATAGCATGAGGCCAGGTTCTGTTGTAAACCACTATTTTTAAGATGAAGCACAAAGGCTTAGATTCACAGTTTGCTTAACTCCTCTGTTTGCTCTGTCACAAAAAGGTACCTCTGTCTTTTGTCATAGGGGCATGGTTTAGTGTTTGATAGGAATGGTTGGACTCGATGATCCAGTGGGTCTCTTTCAATCTAGTTATTCTATGATACTATGATTTTTACCTTGCATTTGTACAAGTGCAGATTCCTTTTAAAATTTTAATACTTACTTTTTTAAAAATTTTTAACCAGGATATTCCTCTGGTCAGGCTGAGAGAGTCTCAAGCACAGAGCGGGAAAGGAGCAGTGGTCTGACTATCCTTTGCATCAAGCAGGGTAGACATAGCTCAAACCAACTTTACGTGTTAAAACCACTGGCCAAACTCATCTTTAAACTTGCGTCTGATTCATTTTAAAATAAGATCTTAATTCCTTCTGGCTAGTGACAGAATGAATTCTAAACAACACTGCTAGGACATTCTTTTCTTTATGGCTTTCATATTTTTTTGTCACAACAGTATTTCTAAGACTTGTTAACAAGAACCTGACCACTAGCTTTACTAGGAAAAACGTTCTTTTCAGCTTCAGCTGCTTCATTTACCGCAGTTTCAGACAAAGTGACAAACAGTAAGGTTCTATATTATTTCAGGAAAGCAAGACTACATATATAAAAGCTGTAGCTCAACTTATTTGGCACATTCAATTAAAGGCAAAATTGCAGATTTCCAGTATGTTTCCCACAAAGCAGCTGGAGCCAGCAGTCAAGGGCTGGTCTTGGCCAAGAGCAGACACTCTCCCTGGCAGGAGCTGCCCCTGCCATTTTGGCAAAGAGCAGGTAGGAGGGAGGGAGAGTTTTCAGGAGAGGAACAAATCCCACCCTGTTACCTCTCCCCACCACCAAGCCCATGTTCCATATAGGAGGCTCCACCTTCCCTCCCACTGCATGGCTGCTCTCTGAGCTTTGCCAGGCACCTTGAATGTTTCCATCCCATCAGCTGTGCTTCAGGGACTCGAAATTCCCTCCACCCCTCACTTTTGGAGGAGTCCCCCCCTTTTTGTCACAGCCCAAGGAGGAAGGTGCAGAGGCTGCTGCCTCCCCTGCCCCCAGCTGCAGTGTCACTATTAGTTAACGTTAGAAACCACAACAACTGTACTGGCAGTTCCTGCTGCTCCACTGTCTCCACAGCCCTTTAAGTAGAGTGTCAAAGGGCTGTGACCTTACTGAGGGGCTGAAGCAGTTTCTACATCCCGAGCTGCTGATTACCTTCTCGAAACGAAGGAGAGAATACAAACAAACCTACAAGCCTTTAACTTCTGCTTATGCAAAATAAAAATGCTTGCTCAAAGGTGCAAGTGCCAGACTGTAAACCATCCAGCCACCCTGTAAAGGTTACTCTTTGGTCAGAAGAGATGTAGTGTACAGCTGGATGAAGGTCCAAAGGGAACATGGGACAGTGTGGGTCAGACGATGGGCACGTGTCTCCTCATACCAGAAGCTTAATCACTGCCGGCAAAGTATGTTGATATTAGAAAGGGAATTTGAAAGGCAGTATGAGGGCAGACAGTAAAGTGGCTCTGGAAACCTTACAGAAAGCTCCTCCCAAGTTGGGAAGAACCAAAAAGAGTTCAGACAAGAACTGTAACAGGTGGAGTTGTAGCATTGCTGACAGTGGCTGAACACTGACAGAGCAGTGACTGCTACACTGCCTGCATCATCCTTGAATGTGAACAGCCAGGACAGCACAAGGGACAGAGGGGAGAGGAGCCCAATAAGCAGGCTGGGAAAATGATCTTTCCAGCAGCATTTGGGGGGGCG